>JBAMCG010000039.1:1200000-1870000 GCA_037075325.1 Drosophila mayaguana | reverse complement strand
GGATTATGCCCAGCCAACGACTTCTAATTTTTCCAAATTTATTATTTTTCTTTAATGTTTCCATTAAATTAGGGATACAATTTGGTTCATAGTGGGGTTTTCGTATTACTAGTTTTAGAATTATTTACAAGATTAGCCATCTTATAATATATGTAAATGAGTAATTGATTGTCTATAGTCTTGCTATTAATTAACTCTTAATGTTGCTTTTATGAACGACTTTTCCTGTTTCTGTCAAGATTGTTGAACCTATGTCTTCCTTGACAGCTTCATTTTTAAATCTTGCCAATATTTTCGATCGTAATCTCCTATTGGATTTGACGAATATTTCTGTTACGTAGCTCATTATTTCTTTACGTTTCCTGTTCTAGATCTATAAACTGCTTTTGTTTGATTTTATCTATAGTGTCTTGCCTGCTCTTTATATTAAAAATGGGAAATCAGGGTATAATGGTTTTGTGAAAAGTATGTAACAGGCAGAAGGAGGCGTGGCAGACCCCATAAAGTATATATATTCTTGATCAGGGCGACGAGCTGAGTCGATATAGCCCTGTCCGTCCGTCCGTCCGTATGAACGCCTAGATCTCAGAAGATATAAGATTTTGTATGCATACTCATGTATACCATACGCAGTACAAGCTTATCTTTTTTTTCGATAACTCGTCCGATTACGTATTTTAAGTACTAGAGCCTTGTGCTTTGGAATGTACACACATTTGCACATTATGATCACGTTCTGAAAGTTTCATGAAGATAGTCCTATTACAGGAGAAATTATTCAGCAACAAAATTCTCATAGTATTGCCCACACTGCAGCGCAGCCCAAGCGCAGTTGCTGCTTACTGCGCAGTTAGCAGAGCGCGTGCTTATGCGTGCGTGAATATCAGGTCTTTGTAGGGATCAGGGTATCTCCTAGTCGAGCAGTCTCGACTAGAGCTTTCTTACTTGTTTCGTATTGTTCTGGGTCAGTAGTAATATTTCATCCGAAAACACGTCCAATAGTCTTTTATTCGTTACTGAATGGATTGAGTAGTTATACTCAGAAATAGCTCTGTCCAACAATTCTTCATATGTCTGATATTCCTGTTTTGTTTTTTATACCCTGATCCCATTAAAAATGGGAAATCAGGGTACAATGTTTTTGTGAAAAGTATGTAACAATATGCTTTGGAATATATACACATTTGCACATTATGATCACGTTCTGAAAGTTTCATGAAGATAGTCCGACTACAAGAGAAATTATTCAGCAACAAAATTCTCATAATATTGCACATACTGCAGCGCAGCCCAAGCGCAGTCGCTGCTTACTGCGCAGTTAGCAGAGCGCGTGCTTATGCGCGCGTAAATATCAGCGCCTTGTGGGGAGCAGGGTATCTCCTAGTCGAGCAGTCTCGACTAGAGCTTTCTTACTTGTTTTTTTATAGATTATAAATTTATTGTGGGAAAAAAGTTTTTAAAAAATAGAAAAATATTGATTTATCATTTTGATATTTTTTCAAAACTTAAAATGTCATCGATAGACCTGGAGACTTCATACTTACTGTGTACATACATCTGAGCAATACGCAGATTTTGTCATTTACAGATTTTGGATACCACGCCCTCTTCGCCCCAAACTTGTAAAAACGTATTTTAAGTACTAGAGATTTGTGCTTTGGAATGTATACACATTTGCACATTATGATCATGTTCTGAAAGTTTCATAGAGATTGTCAAACTACAAGAGAAATTATTCATCAACGAAGTTCTCATAGTATTGCCCACACTGCAGCGCAGCCCAAGCGCAGTCGCTGCTTACTGCACAGTTAGCAGAGCGCATGCTTATGCGCGCATAAATATCAGCTCTTTGTAGGGATCAGGGTATCTCCTAGTCGAGCAGTCTCGACTAGAGCTTCCTTACTTGTTTTTCGGTTGTATTCGCAAAGAAAATTTTTTAATGAATGAAACGCATTGCCTTCATCGATTTGGGTTTTAATTAATATTTATTTATGAATACTTTTTTCGCATCGATTACTGTTTGTCATTTATTCTATATAAGAAGTTTGTACATGTAATTAATTTCAAATGTTTTCTTTCCTTTTATATCGTTTAATCGGGCATATTTTTTGCATTTATTTCTATATTCTCATTATTTTCATTATGTTTATATTACATACACCCATCAAAATTAAAATGCGTTTGCATTTGTTCAAATTAATTTAGATATTTATATTTTGTTTAATTGTTTTAACAAAATAGTCTGTTAACTGGCTATATATACATATGAATGTATCTTATTCGGTAAATATGTGTACGTATGTATGTATACAATACGGATGGGGATGCGTGTTGGTGCTAAGATATTAAAGGCATTCATCAGTGTCCGAAATGCATCTCCTGTGGTAGCCTTCACAGTGAATAAACCCAAATTTAATAATATTTACAGCATTCTTTTAGGAGATCACTGATTGTAAAACATCTAACCGTAAAAGTATGCTGCATATAGCTTAGTGGCTTAGAATTGAAACAGTGTGAAAATGAATTGAGTCATACGGTCCACATATCAGACATCGCAATTAACTGTTAACCGCCTTTTCTTTAAATACAGGAGGTCTTCACATTACATATAGACATGCAAGCAGTCAATTCATGTACGCTATCGATGTATTTAGCGCTCTCGTTGAAAGCTCGGTTTAAATTTGTTGCTCTCTCAGTTATTTTTCAATGTTCGTAAAAACACTACATTTTCCGATTTCGAGAAAGAATTAACAGTTATTTTCAATTTTACATATGAATGCTGATTGATCAGTAATGAAATGCTAGTTCATATGAATAGCATCAAATAATTATGTAATCAACTGATTTTCACCTTGTTGAATAGACTCACACTAACAATATTAGTTTAGAAAATACATAGATATATGTATATATTTTTGTTTCTAGAATATGTATGTATTTAATATATGTGTATATAAAAAAAAACAAATTTTTCGATGCTCCTCGGTTTTGGAGGGAACTCTCTTAAAATCAATACTATATCAATGGTAATCATCATATTCTCAATTTATACAAGTCTACGAGAGTTGTGGCTATACTTATAAAAAAAGGTTTATTTTTCTTTCTAATTCAGCTATGCATATTTTTTGTTGTTGTTGTTTGCTTGGCCAAGTTGCTTGTTCAAGGGCTACATATAATTTTGCTAATAATTTACTTGTAATTTGTTAAATTTTTTTTACCAGGGAATAATTTCTCGATTTAAAAAAATACTAAAATTATGATTAAAATTTGTGTTTGTTTTTCTTATTATTTGTTAATAGTTTTTTTAGGGATTTAATAAATTTTAGCTATTAAAAATAAATGCAAGAAACTTAATTACATTTAATTTAGTTTCGCTTTAAGATTAAATTTGTGTTCAGCAAATGTATGTTTTATAGTTACATTAAGTTTACGCTGCTAAAAATTGAGAGGGTGCATGAATATTTGAACTACATAGTATATAAAATATTACCTTTTGTTTTCTTTTTCTTTTTTAGTTAGGTTTTGTACTTTGTTAGAAATTCATGCAGATATGCTGAAATTATCCAACCGAGTCCTTATTCCCTCATTCAACAAGTAGACCAATCAAGTAAGTGAAATGCTAACCAATTACAATTTTAGGGACCTTAATTTTAACGTTTTTAACTATCAGATCCAATGCTTCTTCTACATATTTCGCACAAACGCTTACCAAGCGAAGTGCTTTTTCTCGTAAATTAAAATTTAGCTGCGAGTGTAGAAAGATTATAAAAAACCCCTGATGATGAATTATTATGTGAATACACTTTAAACTTTACGACCTGTTACATGTATACCTAAGAAAATACAGTATCCTTAATATATCATATTAAAATTTTATATTTTTCTAAAGTCAAAATAGACCATTTGGTCGATGTGTGTATGCGAGTGTGGATATTTGTCTACTTTACTCTTATTCTTATTTTTATAGGCTTAATGCAATTTTTTTTTGCAATTGGCACATAATTACATAATATATATATATTATGTATATATATATATATATATATATATATATATATATATATATATATATATATATATATATATATATATATATATATATACCGTGCACTGTCTCCGTACCCTTGCTTTATTTTCAAGAAACATGCTATAAGTTCTATATAATCATTGCAAATGCAATGCTTTGAAATACATCTCTCAGTAAATTTTTGTTACTGATGTGGTGTTCAGATGGTGCTTTTTTTAACGTCGGGATTCTGTGGTGGCGTCTCCAAAAAATGAGGTATGTAAGTTGTATACTATTCAAATTTCTTTTGAGAATGTCAATGTTGGTATATTACTCCATCACTCCATCCAAGCCAAAAATATTGAACCGTGACTTATCTGAGCAGAGCAGTTTACGCCAAAAGTTGACTTTCTTGTTTGCATACGCCTTAGCAATTTCCACACGCTTTTTCCTATTTAGTATTAAAGTTACGTATGGCTTTTCGTAAAGAGCTTAAGACCTGATTTATAGCCCACAAATAGTTTTCGTGTGCTTCTCTTGGTGTACTTCTGAGAATTTTAGCTTATCTTTGATGCAATCTGAAAAGTACTAGAAAACGGGTCCCTGTCAACCAAATGCTTTATTTGCCGTTTGGCCGAAAGGAAAGTGTAGATAGTCGTCCAGATCTAGTATTATTTTTGATACGCCCCTTGTATTTAAGAAGGCCAATTACTGCTTGACTTGGGTCTGGGTATTTTTATCTCTGCATACCATTTTTTGTTAGTTGTCTGGAGCTACGAAAGCACTTCTTCTAGAGTCAACTCTTTACGGGACATTAATACACAATGAGAAGCATAAACTTTAAAGATATTGCACATGTTTCAAAAACCCCGTTCGACGAAGTTATATCATGTTTCGAGAAAATGTATCAGGGATGCTATATTACATATATATGGGTTTTGTATTGCACATGTTTACAATTGTAAAAACAACGATAAAATACAACTAACGTGGCGTTAAGATGAAACGCAAAATACAAATGAGCGAAAAGAAAATTCAAATGAAAGTCAAAGTGTTGAAATAAACCATTAACTAATCATTTATTGAAATAAAATAATCATAGTGTCAATTATATTCATTTGATAAAATGAATTAGGGATAATCAAATTTCATGCGAGCAAAAAATAACAGTTTTTTCGACTTTGCCAAAACAAAAAAGCCTTGCAGAGATCAATGTATAAATGTATGATGTAAATGTAATGTATATATCAACTGGGAACCCATTTTGATTTAAACTTGTTCTAATTAAGAGCTTCATATCTTGATATATAAAAAACAAAGGAATTATTTCCTGCAAGGATCTTGCTACATTTTGTTAGAGCTCTCGTTATTACAGTTAATAATCAATAAATATCGGATTGAAAGAATATAAAGCAAATATTCTTTTTAACATCAGTTTATCTGCTGCAATACGCAATTGGAACAAACGAATTACTTATTTAGTTTTGTAATTTTAGAATTAATTTACTAGTGCGAAGACTTGGAAAGATCTTCAAACGTTGAAATCTTCATATTTCTACTTACGCCTAATTTCAGCTTGACAAAAAAAATATTTTTATATTATTACAATGTTGGTGTTGATGTTTATAATTATAGTGATAATAATGATAATGATAATGTTAATAATAATAATCATAATAATAATGACAAATCGTTGAGTAATTTTAACACAAATAAAAAGGTGATTTTCTTTTAAGGCAAATAAAGTTTACAGCGTGTTAACGGTGCTGTTAGAATACAGCGCAAGTGCTGTCAAAAAGTTAACATTACATAGAGCTGCAATAGGATTACTGTGTATGTGTGTCTAAAATTAAATTCTATGTTTAACTAAGTTTATAACGCTACCAATGTCAAAGCCGTTTTGACTTTTACCTTATAAGCATTCAATATGTTTTCCTTTTTCATTTAATTCATTTTTTTTTCTTCTTTTGCCTTTCACAATTTAGTTTACATTCAAAAGTTGCACTAAACTAAAAAAAAAAAAAAAAACAAAAAAATAACTAAATGGATAATGGTGTTAATGATCATGCTAAGTATCTTAAAATTAATATAACAGCTCAGCGACTCTTTCTCTCCCTCGAATGAGGGAGATGAATTGGATTGGGATTAATTTGTGGTAAGTAGCAGTTTATAAAGTATTTTAGTTGCACGTAAAGTGGTCGCTGATAATGGTATGGGGTAGGAGTGGCGCTGCCGCTAACCAATTATTTGTATACAAAGAAAAACAAAATATAATAATAATAACAAAGAACGTAGATACTAATTACATAAATTTTCTTATTTCTTGTTATTGCGTTTGGGTAACTGCAGCTTTAAACTAATAAATGCTATAAGAGGTGCACATTATAGTTGCACTTATGCGGCCGTATCTACTTCCTCTACTATATGATTGGGTGAGACCTCGCTGGGCGATGCCGCAGCAGCAGCTGCTGCACTTGTTGTGGTTGTTGTGGTGTTGGTGTTGCTGTTGTTGCTGTGCTTAGTCTTGACTGCCTGCAGCGGCGTCGTTACCAGCGCGCTCACTGCGCTATATTGCGGCGTTGCCTCCACAGTTGCCGTCAGAATTCCTGCATTGGCATCGTACGGCGAGCTCTTAAGCTTGCGCGCTTCGCGCTTCTGCTTGCGCTGCTGCATGACTAGACGTAGTTGGTCTAGTTTAGACTTGGTCTTCAGATTGGCCAAGTCAGCGACGCACTTCTGGCACATGTGATCCCGTTTTCCATCGTCGAGCCCGACGCTGCCGCCGATAGCTATGCGATTACGACACATACATCCATTCGAATTGTCCATCGCTGTGGCATTGCTAGCGCTGCCATTGCCGGACATATCAGCATCGGTACAGCAGCCGTGTGTAGATGACTTGAGATTGGCAGCGACTGCAGTGGAGATACCTCCCTTGGCCAAATAGTGGCCATTGCATTCGCCATAAGCACAGTTGCCAGCAGACAACACTGCTGCCGCCTGTTGATGTTGGGCGCGAGAGTTACATTTGGCACAATTGTGATGTTTGGCCGAGTACTGAAACAGAAAGAAAGAAATTAAGTACTCGATTCAATTACTTTACAAATTCAAGACAACACTTTGTTCACATAGGTGGCGCACTTTCAAAGTAATGTCATTCATATTTTAAAGTAAAGGTTGCAGTTGCTTTCCCTGCTTGCTTTATATTTATGTCGCCTATGCAAATGTAGCGTGTTCTTTAAAAATATACATATATTATTTCATACACACCAATTTGCTACGCACGCTATGATGCAGTGCGACGGGCACTGATGTTGGTGCTGCTGTTTTAGGTGCGACTGCGTTGCCATTAGAAGTATTTGTTGAGCTGGGAATTGGGGAACCGTTGCTGCTGCTGATGCTGGAGTTGCTGCTCATGTTGGAGTTGCTATTGGATGGTGCCTCGAAACTGATACGCGCACCACGACCATATTGGGGCGTGGCACTCAACAAATCGTTAAGTATATGTATGACCGTGGATATGTCGCGCTTTGGCCGGCCAAAGCGATCCTGCAGCGCTGGATTTAGCGTACCCGAGAATGTGCCTGAGTATATGCCCTTTCCGTGATTCTTCATCGATTCAATGACAGCGCCGGAACCACTTTTGCGTGGTGTTTCTTCGCCGCCCCCAACACCGGCGCCGACACCCATGCTTCCACTGCCAGACAAGTCAATCTTATTAGTGAAAACCTCTTTCGATAGCTTGCGCAAAGTCTGGGTCAGATTACGGGATGCCTCAGCTAAAGTTCGAGTATCCGATACTGCCAAGCCGGCATCGTCTAATTCAGCGGTGCTACTAGTGCGGGTGGCGCCAGCCGCAACTGCAGTTGGGGTTCCACTTTTTGTGAGAGTTGCCTCTTGAGACTTGAGCCTTGCGGCAGCCGCAACTGCGGCATGATGATAATGATGATGATGGTGGTGGTGGTGATGGTGGTGTCGATGCTTGGAGCGTGTAACGGTAATCGGATTATTGACTGTCTTATGTAACGAATTGTCCACAACACAGCCAGACCCGGAATTCGAACCGGTACCAGAATAAATAGATGTACGACTGAGAGATCCAATATTGAGATTGGGTAAAGTTCTTGAAGGAGCTGGTAGTGGTGTTGGTAGTGATTGCGGCAGTGCCGGTGGTGCTGGTAATGTTCTTGCTGTTGTAGCTTTTGTTGGTGGTGCAGGTGGTGGTGTTGCAGCTGCTGTAGATGTTGTAGCTACAGATGCTGCTGATGCTGTTGCCAGGCGTGTGCACAAGCAAGAGGTGAGGTTTGCGGCTATCGGATCATGCTGGCAGCCACCGCTAGCACAGCTGGTTGCCGATGTACTGGAGCTGCTACCACTACTGGGAGGTAAGGAGCTGGTACTCTCTGAGCCATGGGCAATGTGTATGTTTTTGATAGCTGTCGTTTTGATGGGAAACGACACCAGATTGGAGAGCGACTTGATCGGTGATTGTTCCAGTAACGGTTTTGACTGTGTCGTGGATGTTTCTGCTTCTGCTGATGGTTGCCTGGACGCCTGGTTAGCTGCAACGTCCGCAGCTGCAGCCCGTGGTGCTATACTCTTCACAATATTGTGCAGACTCTCGTAGTCGCGCTTGCTAAGGAACGAGCTGAGATCGGAGGTCTGAATGGCATGATGTTCGTGGCCATTTCCGGCCGTAGTGTCGACTTTTCGGCTACCTCTGGCAGCAGCACTCTCGCTGCAGCTCTTATTGTTGATGCTGTTGTTGCCGCTGCTGGTGGTAGTGGTTGCGATGGTGCTACTGCTGCTATTGTTACCGTAGCGCTCTGAGTCGACCTTTCGTGATGTTGCGCCAGCGCTACCGGCGGCCATCGCCGTGGCATTGTGATGGTGATGATGATGATGATGGTGATAACTATGGCTGTGCTGCAGACTCGGATGCTGGTGGCTATGCACATGGCCGTTGCCAATGCGTCCGCTGGCCAGTCGATGGCTGGAGGAGCGGGCGCGCGCATGCGACAAATGGGAGCCAACGCTGTTGCTTGGATAAATGCAACCCAGGGCTCCGCTTGATGCTGGCTGGGAAGAGCTAGTATTGCCGCTACAGCCACCAACTGAGCTATTGCCGCTCAACACAGGTGGCAGGGCAGCCGTTGCGGCAGTAGTGCCGCCAGCAGGATTAACAGTACTCAGTTGCAGCTGAATAAGCATCATGTGATCACCCAGACGCATACTAAGATTGAGTGGAGTCTTGCCACTGAGAAAATCATTCACCTGCGAGTCGTTCAGCGATTCCAGCGCTTGCATAACTGTATTCTCCGGACGCTGTGCCTAAGGAGAACGAGAGAAAAAGTATTCTAAATGAATATATCTTACTATTTATAGATATATTTTTATGTAAACTTGGAGTAATAATATTAAATCAATTGATTACTAATAGTGAGCTGCAAATCAACGATTAAACTTGACAGACTCTGTTAACTAGGTATGTATATCACAGATATAAGGAACAATTTTATGAATTAAAATAATAATCTATTTAAAAATACCACGATCCTGCTTACCATGAAAGTGGGCTGACCAAGATCTGGTGTCTCATATCTACCAAATAAAAATGCACTAATTTCCGTCTATCTGTCTAGTCGAAACATCGTCGAATATGTTCTACGGGCACATTTGGTGTATAGGGCATCATCAAGTTGTTCATTCATTCATTAATTTTCTCCCTGATCACGCCCGCCCAGTGCCCACACATACAGGCAATTTGATGTAGTACGTGATTCAATGCAACGCCTTTGTCTTACGATAAAAGCCAGCAGCAGCAAAATGTTTAAATTACATCACATACAATAACTATCTTGGTAAAAGACATACATACATACAAATATTCTCATATAAAAATATATAATTTATATAGAACAGCGAAGAGATAGCTCGAGTTGACTAAAAGCATTCGAGCAAATGCATCTCACTCTTAATGCCATAACTGCTTAGTTATGCACGCTTTCATTGAAGACAGGGCCATTTAATTCCATGTAATGTTATTCTCAAGAGATCCTTATCTAAACCATATTTCTCTTAATACGAGCACACCTTCAGAGCTTCAAAATAATTTCATTAGGAAACTGATGACTTTAGCTTTAGCATGTCGATTTCCACTTCTGAAGTTCAAGTCTCTGAGCATTGAAAAACTTTATACCGGTAACCTAATTTTTAGATTTATGCATATATTTCAGAATGGCTGTATTATGCATCTTAGTAGTTCTTTATATATATATATATATATATATATATATATATATATATATATATATATATATATATATATATATATATATCTATAAAGTTTTTATTAAACATTAATTCCTCTAACTCTGTCATACATTCCTTCTTTTTTGCATCCTCGCCTCGTTTCCCTTACCTCATTTTACATTTGCTTTGTTTCCCGACTTGTTATATAATCATTAATCAATTTTCCAATATCTCATGCTTGTATATATTAGTAAATATAAAATGCAAGCATTCATGTGAGACTCAACATTTGATGGGCCTTCCTTAAACATTGTATTCATTCAATTTCCCCTTTATGACTTTCAATATATTTTTATTTCATCATAGCCTGCCACTGCTCAGCTCCAAGTATACATCTATATCCATACGTAATACGTATAAACATATATGTGTTAGTATGTGGGTAACTGTACTGTATTTATAATATGCATGTTCTTAGATACATGTACATACACACGAGTGAATACTGGAAAACAAAGACACCAGCAGCAACAGCAACAAAATAATAACAGAAAAAAAAATACATAACGTTGACAACTTTAAAGCTCGATTTGTACTTTAAAGGTCTGGTTTAATTAATCATTTTCATTGCAAACGGACATACAAAAAAATTAACTGAACAAATCCATAGTATGACTGCATGCGTAACCCCCTATATATATACGCATACATACACACAATTGCAATTTGGCCTTATTGCTTGTTGACACAGTGACCTAATATTATTTCAAAACATTTCCAACGTAAAATCAAGGGCTGACTGAAGCAGTGAGAATGATCTGGCAAAGAGGAGGCAAAGTGGGAAGGGCGTTGTTGTGGTTTATAGTTATGCAACTTACTATAAAGTTTCCCACCAAAAGCCCAACAGCCGCTTGACAACATTTCGACTGTATTTTGGAGACTTATTGGGTTTGATGCTTATTGCCATTGTTGTTGTTTTTGTTATTTCTCTTGATGTTTTTGTTCAATGTACCAAGGTCGCCTGACGTCGCTGTCGTGATTTTTCGCTATCGGCGCACGCAACTTACGTCATGCAACAGCAGCTTTTGCGACGCGTCGTTAACCGTCAAAATCCAAAATTTAAAAACTTGAACGCAAAAACAACAACAGCGACAACATTAAAAGCGGTCAACTTTGTAATTTATTAGTGCCGTGTCCATTGTTTTTGGCTTTTCAAAAAAAAAAGCTTTTGCGTTAAGGCATAACATATACAGATATACTATGTATTATGTATATACATATGCCTCATTTATGTATATGAATGTACAGCTGCGAAAAATAAAATAGCACCACTTGCACATGCAAAGTTTAAGAAGTTCTCCTGGATACATTTATCAATGTATTGATCTAATTTTTGCATTTATATAAGCATAATACAATTAAGTATTGCACCAAACAACAATTATCACCAAAATATTCAAAAAAATAAAAAAAAACTGTCTGTCTGTCTGTCTGTCTGTCTGTCTGTCTGTCTGTCTGTCTGTCTGTCTGTCTGTCTGTCTGTCTGTCTGTCTGTCTGTCTGTCTGTCTGTCTGTCTGTCTGTCTGTCTGTCTGTCTGTCTGTCTGTCTGTCTGTCTGTCTGTCTGTCTGTCTGTCTGTCTGTCTGTCTGTCTGTCTGTCTGTCTGTCTGTCTGTCTGTCTGTCTGTCTGTCTGTCTGTCTGTCTGTCTGTCTGTCTGTCTGTCTGTCTGTCTGTCTGTCTGTCTGTCTGTCTGTCTGTCTGTCTGTCTGTCTGTCTGTCTTTACTATGCATATACATTGATCAGATCAATACGAAGATTTTGTAATTTAAAGAATTGGGATACCATGGCTTGTGCTTTGGAATATACACCCATTTGAACATTATGATCACATTTTGAAAGTTTCATGAGTATAGTCCCACTACAAGAGAAGTTATTAAACAAATAAATTCTCATAGTATTGCCCACACTGCAGCCTGAAAGCAATCGTTGCTGCGTAGTTAGCAGAGCGCGTGCATGTGCTTGTGAATGTATGTGTGTATGTGCTTGCAGAGTTCAGGGTATCTTCTAGTCGAGCAGTCTCGACTGGAGCACTCTTAATTGTTTATTTTATTTATTAGAATTTTGTTTTCTACTTTTTATGGATACTTCATTCGTTAAAGGCTTTTAACTGTTGCATTTAGCTTTATCTGCGCTGCTTTCTTTTGCCTTTCTTCGGTCCCATCATCATTGTCATTGTCATCTGCAGCCACAGCAGCATCTTGAACAGCATTATTATTATTATTTTTGTTATCACATTTTGCCCTTTGTCTGCGCTGCTTTTGGGCTTTTGTCGTCTTCCGCAATTATTCAAAATGTAATAAAACATCATTTTTATTAATCTATGCGTCCAAATAGATGAGTGAATTGCCCACGGGGCAACAACATCTGGCATACAATTCAGGGAAAGCTACTGTAGCAATTCTAGCGTTAAATTGTATACGTAATAAATAAGAGTCTGAGTATAGGTTATTCTTTCGTCCTTGCACATCCTTAATTGCGATGGAGTAACACAACGCCAGTCAGTCAGGGTGTAGGACACTCTGAAGACAACTCCCACTCACTCAATTACCGTTGCCTTGAAAAAAAAAAAAACGGTCAAATGAAATCATTATATAGTGACGAAAAAAAAAAAAAAAAAAAAAAAAAACAATAATAGAAAACACGAAAAATGAGACAAACAAATTAAAGTTGAATTAGAGTAGTGAAATTACATTCATTTCATAGTCAACATGATATCATTGTAATGAAGTACTTCATATAAGGGTATAAAGGTAAAAGATTGTCTATTATTTTAATTTTGTATATATATATATATATATATATATATATATATATATATATATATATATATATATATATATAAACCATTGAAAATGTAATAGACTTTACTTTACCTTACTATTAGTAAATTGGACTTTGTTTGTATACCCTGATCCCATTGAAAATGGGAAATCAAGCGACGAGCTGAGTCGATCAGGCCCTGTGCGTATGTCTGTCTGTCCGTCTGTCCGTATGTATGAACGTGTCGATCTCAGGACATATAAGAGCTAGAGACTTCAATTTAATTCAATTGAGCGCGCATATCAAGTTTATCACTAAAAAACGATAACTCATTATTTTATTTTTATTATTAATATGTTCTCGATATTATTATTTTTTCATCGATTAAAAAGCGTATCGAAAATCAGTTAAAAAATGATATCTCCTACATCTTTAAGGGTAGAGTCTAAAAATTTTAAATATAGATTCAGATGATTTTTATATAATTTCAATTTTGTTTATAGTTCACCCCCGCGCCTATATCCACCCCCTCACCCATACATTTGTAAAAGGTGTATTGCAAATACTAGAGACCTGTTTTTTTTTTTTTTGCAAATACATGCATTTCAATATCATAATCACGATATAAAAGTTTCATGAACATAGTCCATCGACAAGAAAAGTTATTAAACAATTAATTTCCCATAGTAAGCCCATACTGCAGCCTATGCGTGTTTATGCGTGCGTGTATTGCCCACACTGCAGTGCAGCCCAAGCGCAGTCGCTGCTTACTGCGCAGTTAGCAGAGCGCGCGTTTATGCGTGCGTGAATATCAGCTCTTTGTAGGGATCAGGGTATCTCCTAGTCGAGCAGTCTCGACTAGAGCTTTCTTACTTGTTTAAACTTTTTTTGTTGTTATAATTCTAAGATATGTCTATTTTCGAATACAAGTGTTTTTTTTTTTTTTATTTACATGAAAAAATATAGTCTTCATTACATTATTTGGTAAACTTGTTTTGGATACATTTACTGGACTGCCCAAGGTTGCGGATCATATCCCAGCATCGCTGCGATCGTTAACAAACGAAGCTGGTACTGTAATTCGGGCATTAGACGCTTCTGGACAAACGGATCGGGATTGTTGGCTGATTTACTTGCTCATCGCAAAGGTTGATGACACCACACGTCGTGAATGGTATGAAAAGAGTCAAGATATGACAAATCCTACCATAACGCAGTTGCTCAAGTTTCTGGATGCACGTTGTGATCGGCTGGAGCTTAGCCGATCAGCAACTCAGACAATCAGCAAACCCAGAAATGTATAGCGACAATAGGAGTAACTTCGTCGGTGCTAAGCGCGCAATAAACGAGATGTTGCAACTACATACTTCACCTGAGCATAAGGAAGTGGTAACAAGGATATTGGCGGAGCATTCAACCATATTCGCCACATTGGAGTGAAAAATGGGAGTCTGCTATGCGTTCCGTGAAGCTACACTTGCGACGAGTGATGGGAAACACAGTGATTACATTTGAGCAGATGCATACCCTGCTCACACAGATAGAGGCAGTCGTGAACTCCCGTCCATTATGCGCAACTTCTTGACCGGACGGACGTACACTGCAGTTCCAGATGGGACCTAAGCAGAAGTACCAACCAATCGCTTGGGATTTGGAAACGTTGGCAACAGGAATATTTAACAACATTGCAGCAGCGACCAAAATGGTCTACTAAGATGCCTAACATATTCCTTGAAACCATTGTACTCATCAAGGATTCGAATACGCCTCCAGCAACATGGAATTTAGGACGCGTAATCGAGGGGTACCCTGGACAGGATGGATTAGTATGAGCAGTTAAACTCAAGGTCATTGCTGGAGAGACCATACGACCCATCACGAAGATTGCAGTCCTTCCACCTTCAGAAACAGAGTTTCTGGGTGGGCCGGGATGTTGAATAACCACTTGTCGTTTTTTTGGCACATTTGTCAATTTTAGTAAAATTTGTAGCTTTAAGTATTATCGGCGAATTAATAGTAATAATCAAGATCAATTATAGGATAAGTCGATAAATGACAGAGTGGTATTGAGTAAGCAAACGAACGGAATGGTTGAGCTTACCAGCGTTAGCTGTTATAATGGAAATTTAACAAGTAAGAAGGCTCTAGTCGAGACTACTCGACTAGGAGATACCCTGATCCCTACAAGGCGCTGCTATTCACGTACGCATAACCACGCGCTCTGATAACTGCGCAGTAAGCAGTGACTGCGCTTGGGTATGAGCAATACTATGACAATTTTGTTGCTGAATCCTTTCTCTTGTAGTCGCACTTTCTTCATGAAACTTTCAGAACGTGATCACAATATGTAAATGTGTATACTTTTTAAAGCAAAAGTCTCTAGTACTTAAAATACCTTTTTTTACAATTTAAAGTGGGGGCGAAGGGGGCGTGGTATTTGTAAATTACAAAATCTTCGTATTGATCAGATGTATGTACACACTAAATCTGAAGACTACACGTTTAAAAATATTAAAATTACGCTGAATAAACAATATCAATTTATCGATTATTCTCGATAAAAAAGATCGGATGAGTTATCGAAAAAATATGATAAAATTGTACTGCATATGGTATACAAGAGTATACATAAAAATTCCAAGTCTCTAGCTCTTATATCTTCTGAGATCTAGGCATTCATACGGACGGACAGACGGACAGGGCTATATCGACTCAGCTCGTCGTTCTGATCAAGAATATATATACTTTATGGGGTCTGCGAGGTCTCCTTCTGCCTGTTACATACTTTTCACAAAACAATTATACCCTGATTTCCCTTAAAATAATATTTCTTTTAATAGCTGCTGAAACATTTTGTGTCAGTTTATCTGTCGGCGACATGCCGAATGCCTCGACGATGGGCTACAAGATAAAATTAAAACAATATGAAAATACTGGCCCAGACAAATGAATTTATGTAGTATATGGAAATACTGTAGCACGAGGCAAGCGATTTAACGAAAGGAAGCATATTTATAAAAGAGTGTTGAATCAAGTGCACTTTTACTTTTTCTTCGATCCCCACCTGCTCTACATTTATATATAGGATACACGGATCTGGCAGCAGAATTGACCCACAGCGGTCACCTTGTCCCGTCTTATTAGTCACTCTGTCAATAAATCAAATCAAGCCGTCAACTTGTCAACTTGTTAACACATATTTCAATGGCAGATGTCGCAGTTAGGGGAATGCTGCCATGCAGCGGTTCATAAGGAACATTGAATTCGGCACCTGTCCAAATTGTCGGACTATCATTCGTAAATTAAATTGTTTGTTTTGTTGTTTTTATACCCTAATCCCACTAAAAATGGGAAATCAGGGTATAATGGTTTTGTGAAAAGTATGTAACAGGTAGAAGGCAGCGTCACAGACCCCATAAAGTATATATATTCTTGACCAGGGCGACGAGCTGAGTCGATATAGCCCTGTCCGTCTGTCCGTCCGTATGAATGCCTAGATCTCAGAATATATAAGAGCTAGAGACTTGAAATTTTGTATGCATATTCATGTATACCATACGCAGTACAAGTTTATATTTTTTTCGATAACTCATTCGATTTCTTTTTTATCGAGAATAATCGATAAATTTATTTTGTTTATTCAGCGTAATATTGATAATTTAAGACTTCAGATTTCGTGTGTACATACATCTGATCATTACGGAGATTTTGTAATTTACAGATTTTGGATACCACGCCACTTCGTCCCCAATTTGTAAAAAAAAAAGAACTAGAGACTTGTTTTGCAATGTATAGACATTTGCACATTAAGATCACGTTCTGAAAGTTTCATGAAGATAGTCCTACTACAAGAGAAATTATTCAGCAACAAAATTCTCATAGTATTGCCCACACTACAGCGCAGCCCAAGCGCAGTCGCTGGTTACTGCACAGTTAGCAGAGCGCGTGCTTATGCGTGCGTGAATATCAGCGCCTTGTGGGGATCAGGGTATCTCCTAGTCGAGCAGTCTCGACTAGAGCTTGCTTACTTGTCGTTGATGTTGTTTTGTTGTTGATGTTGTTTTGTTGTTGTTGTTGTATATTTACCTGTGTTGAGGAGCCGAATTGTGCTAATTAGGAGCAACGCCATTACAAGCAATGACTCGGCACACAAACACTTCTTTCCAGATTAACACAGTCAAGATTCATGAAAACAAAATGTTTCAGCCCATCAACAAAATAAATATAACTTATTTATGGAATATCCTATCCCCAGCAAACTTTCAGAATGCGATGAATGATGACATTCATATGTGTACAATTGCCAAGCCTCAACTCTCTAAAGTTGAAAACGTTTTTTGCAAATTTGGACACAAAAAACTATTCAAATCTTAGTAAACTTCATATTTGTCAGCATTCAAAACTATTCTTAGAATATTCAAACATGAAATAATAAGAATAAAATAATTTACGTAATATACAGTGTTCGTTTAGTTACACCTTTTATACTATACAATAAAAGCATGAAGATCACTTTAAAATTGTATTTGGTTTCCAGATAATATTTCAACATTTTTCACTTCGAGCTGTCCGAAAAATCTTTTTTTTTTTTTTGCCATAAATCATATTTTCGCTTATAAGCAAATCCATATTTTAACTAAAGAGTCATTTCATTTAAAAACTCTCATATATTATCTCGTATTTCGCACTGAGAATTGCTAGATAAGTATTGTAACATAGCGTACGATTATGCAACATGTGTCCCTCACTGATATTGTAAGCAAGACTGACTTGAACCAATATCAGTTTCACAAAAACGCCGCGACATACAAAACATAAAAAACAAAAACTTAAGGTTAACTGGGTAAAAAAAAAAATAAAGTAAAAGAAACAACCAATAAAACATGTGAGAACATTGCAGTCGGGCGTTAATAACTGCGGAATACTTATTCACAATCCGGCTCTAGCATGTAAACTTTTCAACATGACACGACACAAAAAGTGGCCTACAAATTATTTTTATCGATAGAAGAGGTTATTAGTAGCTCAACTATCAATTATATCAACTATTATCGGTTATTCTATGCGTACAGACAAAAGTGCACCTTCTAGCATATTTTGGGAATTCCGATTGATTTATGGGTTTTTCAGCCGTTATTTTAGTTTTGTGAGATGACGCTCTAGCACTGAAGTTACATAAATAATTTTCGCTACTAGATGACTAACCGAAGCAGAAGTGCCGTTGGTTAAGGTATTAGATAGCATAGCGATATTTTATTGGGAAGCTGCGAGCTTGAATGAATAGCACTTAATATTTTTCTTTTTCTTCGTTGAAAATTGTTATAAGTTTAAATTTGTTTCTTTTTAAATTGAAATTTTTTGCTATTATCATTTATATTTTTAAAATTTCATAAAATTATTTCCTTCCGTCTTATAAATATCTATATCTAAGATTTATAATTTAATTTATATATTTTAAATTCAATAAACATGTTTTCTTCCGTGTTGTCAATACATATTAAGCCTATTTATATATATAGATGGCTCACGCATATAAATGTCGCAATTGGACACTACACGATTGCCACGCCCCTAGTGGCCGTAGACAGCTCATTTTTGGACAGGTCTTAGAGCTAATATAACCTAACTGCAAAATTTGAATGCTTACGCGGCTTGGCTCGCCCCCTGTGGGCGGAGATATGTCCACCATAGCTTCTGTGTCTTGGGTGGTCAACCGGAGTATATATAGCGAATTTCAGGTCTCTAGCATCAACAGTGCCCAAAATATAGCAAAATTTGAAAAATCAATATATATTCAGATCCGATTTGCCACGCCCCTAGCGGGCGTAGACATCAAATTTTCGTCAATCTTAGAATCGTAACATTAGCTCACGTGCAAAATTTCAGCGTTCTAGCTTTAAAACTTTAGGAGAAACAGTTCCACCTGATTTGCCACGCCCCCAACGGGCGTAGATATATCCGCCATAGCTTTTGATTTTGGGTGGTCAACACGAATCAACATTCCAAATATCACCATTCTAGCTCTTCAACTAATATGATTTCTGGCATATCGGAAAACGGATTTTTCATCAGGAAAAGTTTAATCCTTTATAAATCGGAGATATACACGAGTATGTGTTGCAAATTTCAAGTCTCTGGCTCTAATAGCGACCAAATAAACTCCGTTCATACAGACAGACGGACGGACAGCACGGACGGACATGCACAAAACCAATATACTCACTTCAATTTTGCGAATGAGTATAAAAAGTAGACGTCGAAACATGCCACAAAAACTGAATAAGAATGTCGAGACTGCTCGACTAGGAGATTCCCTGAACTCTATAAAGAGCTTATATTTCAATCATTATTCTACGTTTTTATACCCTGATCCCATTAAAAATGGGAAATCAGGGTATAATGGTTTTGTGAAAAGTATGTAACAGGCAAAAGGAGGCGTGGCAGACCCCATAAAGTATATGTATTCTTGATCAGGGCTACGAGCTGAGTCGATATAGCCCTGTCCGTCTGTCCGTCCGTCCGTCCGTATGAACGCCTAGATCTCAGAATATATAAGAGCTAGAGTCTTCAAATTTTGTATGCATACTCGTGTATACCATACCATACAAGTTTATATTTTTTTTTCGATAACTCATTCGATTTCTTTTTTATCGAGAATAATCTATAGATTTATTTTGTTTATTCAGCGTAATTTTTATAATTTAAGACTTCAGATTTCGTGTGTACATACATCTGATCATTACGCGGACTTTGTAATTTACAGATTTTGGATACCACGCCCCCTTCGCCCCCAATTTGTAAAAAAAAAACTAGAGACTTGTGCTTTGGAATGTATACACATTTGCACATTATGATCACGTTCTGAAAGTTTCATAAAGATAGTCCTACTACAAGAGAAATTATTCAGCAACGAAATTCTCATAGTATTGCCCACACTGAAGCGCAGCCCACGTGCAGTCGCTGCTTACTGCGCAGTTAGCAGAGCGCGTGCTTATGCGTGCGTGAATATCAGCTCTTTGTAGGGATCAGGGTATCTCCTAGTCGAGCAGTCTCGACTAGAGCTTCCTTACTTGTTATTTTATTATTTTATGAAACAGGTTTATTTATACCTTAAACCCATTGCAAATGGGAAATCAGGGTATAATGTTTTTGTGAAAATGTATGTAACAGGCAGAAGGATTAAGACGAAGAGGTGAATTGATAGAGCCATGTCCGCCTGTCCGTCCGTCTGTGGTCGAGATCCGAGAAGATACAAAAACTAGGGAATTGAAATTTTAAAATAGAATTTCTCGATCTCTTATCCAGTTGATAACGCTATTGGCCAACAAGCAAAGTGGTACAAATCGCGTCATAAGCTTATGGTAAATTAGAAATTTAGGGCGTGGCAGTTACCTGCGTCGTCATGACCCTGTTGCACCAGTTACTCATAATTCGAACGACTAGAAATGTACAAAACGGTAAATGAAACGGTTCGCACACATTAAGTAGAGCAAAGAGGAGAAAAGAGGCTAGTGCAAAGAAGAAAAGACATGAAAGGTGTGAACTGAAGCACAAGAGTAAACATACCATTCGGAGGGTAAGAAGAGCAAAACACAGCTTTCAAGACTCGTAGAAGTTGCATTCTATAAGCAATCATTCGCATAACTAATATTTTAAATTTGCATATTTTTCATCGGGTGGAAGAATTAATTATCAAATTTGCAAATTTTATTAAAAGCAAGTAAATGTGTTCTTTATAAAGATAAGAGTGTTAGAATAATGTAAAGAATATCAGTTAAAACAATTAAAGAGGCTATTGGCAAGACTGCTCGCAGTAGCAACTTGATTGTTTAATAAAATATCTTGCAAATGAACTATCCCTATCATAATAAAAATGGGAATTCTTTGAAATATACATGAATTCATATGTAGAATTGCTAGAATCTAACTGTAAAGATGATCGATCAGCGCGTAATATACGCGGACCTGCACCACAAATTGTAAATGTTGCTCTTATAGCTTCTGAGGTCGACGCGTTCACACATACGGATAGTCGGACAGCCGGACAGACAGACAGACGGACACGGCAAAGCGATGTGCTGATCAAAAGTAGATATACTTTATGGGGTCTGCCACGCCGCATTCTGCATGTTGTCTACATTTAAGAAAATTGTACTCTGATTTCTCATTTTCAATGGGTTCAGGGTATACAAATATTCCAATATCTTTACAAATTCGTATTTCGATCATTAAAATTTAAATGTTATGCATACGTAAAAAAGAAGTAGAATGATTATCAGGCGTTTGTAGGGTTCAGGGGATCTACTAGTATATATCAACTCTCGACAAAAGTACTCTCACCTTTCCGTTCTTTTTTTTTTTACAAACATGCTGTTTTATTGTGACGGTGGGAGTTCGAATGATGCGATAACATGTATTTTGGGTCGAACATATTTAAAAGTTGATATACATATACACATATACATAGGTGTGCAAATGTAACTAAGGGGTTTTCTGCATCTATGCATAAATAATAGCTGTACAGTATATCGAAGAGCACTGTCGGTCGAGGTTGAGGGTATCACCCAAGCACCCCGGACTACAGCTTTCTTACTTGTTTGGGTTTTTATACCCTGATCCCATTAAAAATGGGAAATCAGGGTATAATGGTTTTGTGAAAAGTATGTAAAAGGCAGAAGGAGGCGTGGCAGACCCCATAAAGTATATATATTCTTGATAAGGGGACGAGCTGAGTCGATATAGGCCTGCCCGTCTGTCCGTCCGTATGAACCCTCAGACGAACGTATTTTAAGTACTAGAGACTTATGCTTTGGAATATACACCCATTTGAACATTATGATTAAGTTCTAAAAGGTTCATGAAGATAGTCCCACAACAAGAGAAATAATAATAATAAATTCTCAAATAATTGTCCACACTGCAGCGCGAGCGCAGTCGCTGTTTACTGCGCAGTTAGCAGAGCTCATATGTGCAAGTGAATGTATGTGTGCATGTGCTTTTGTATGCTTGAATTAAAGAAGTGTAGAATAATTGGAACATCAGTTCTTTGCAAGGTTCAGGGTATTTTCTAGACGAGCAGTCTCGACTGGAGCACTCTTACTTGTGTTTTCTTTTTTTCGGTGTTGTTGCCAGTGTTTTTGGCATTATTTTAATTTTAATATATTTACATATTTATTTTATTACACACATAAATTTGTTAGTCATTTGATGCTTACATTTTATTTGTTGCTGTTTTTGTGGCTGCGGTGTCGTCTGCGAAACTGGTTGGCTACCAACTCAGCTCCACGGTTGGAATTTCAAACGCAGGCCGCCCTGGTTTTTTTCTTAACATTTTCTTTTTTTTAACTTTTTGTTTTTGATGTTTAATTTATACAACATTTATTAACCAAAGCAAAATCAAGCCAAAACTTAATCTATTTATTGTCGTTACTTAGCGGCACCCTGGCACACTGTTGCCAGATTTTGAGTCACCAAAAGTTAGATTGACGAAAAATATGGTAAATATTTTAAAATAACAGCTTCTGAATATGCTGACTGTAAAAATGCATTTAAATAATGGAAATTTTAATTTTGTTTTTCTTTTTTTTAATTTTTTGTTAAATTAATGAAATAATTTCATCAAATTCTACTCCTTAAAGTCAGAACAAGCCTTTTAGAACTGACCCCCGCAGAATGTTCAGGCATGAACATACAAATATACGAATATCATATACTTGCCTCATACGTACTTAACGGCTAGCAGGTAGTGCGATAGATAAATGCCCAATGTGTGGACTCTAAAAATAGACAGATGAATTATGACCCTTGCAACCCCAACGATAAGATGTAAGAGAGGAGCGCTGAGCCTTACAAACTCAGCGATAAGATAAGAATATGTAATAGACCAATACTGAGCCTTACAAACTCAGCAATAGGCTCACTAGAATTGAGGTTTGAAAATATGCATGAGTCTGGGTATAAATACCCAGACTCAAAAGAATAAAGATCAATACGTAACTAAACACCATCATAGTCAAGTCTATTCGTTCAATTAGTAAGTTACATGACTTATGCTTTGGTTTTTGATTGAAGAGCCTTGTAGACTCAGTAAACTCAAATTTATTCAATTATCTCTCATACAAAATAATTATTTGTAATATGTGCTGTCCCTGACATTGAACCGTAATGAACTGCATTACCATTAATATGTTAATATCATATATAGTATACATACAGAGAGATTTGTATACATATGTATTTTTATCTGCTTATGTATTAGGACTATACGGTGTCACCTACCAGCAAACCAGTTTCCACATTTGGTATTAAAATGATCTTAGAGCCATCCATTAAGTTGTGATCTCTGAGCGTTCCATCCTGTAGCTCCCTGTAATTATCAAAATTGGAAATCACAATAAGTTTAGTAAGTCTGTAATTAAACAAAACAAAACATAAAAAAAATCTAAATTCTATAAAATGCGCATGACTATATATATATAATCTATCAAATTTGAAGACTAAGATGTAAGATATACAATCTATCTAATTTTCAATAAGGCTTTTCAATCGACAACAAAAAATGGGAGTAGTTATCGATTTTTAGTAAGAAACTCGAACTGCGCGCTGCATAAACGGACTAAAATATTTCAAGTCTCTAGCTTTTACAGTTTCAGATATCGACGCGTTCATACGTTCGACTCAGCTCATCGCCTTGATCAAGAATAAATATACTTTATACCCTTCATCCTTCTGTCTATAATATATATTTTTATTTAACAGTACCATTTTAAATGGGCATAAAAATGCTTAAGCTGAGTATACAACAAATTGATCTGTAATACAGTATATATAAATAATATTATATTTATATACAGCTAAATTAAAAAAAAAAAACCCTTCGAATTGTGCAAGCATTTATTTATTCTTTTTAAATATCGGTTTCATTTATATGAATATGTATTCTCTCAACACTGAAAAAAATATACGTTGATTTGACGAAACACTAACAGCCACATGAATCAAAATTAATGTACTCGAGTTAGTTGACGTGTAACTAGAAATATAATAATAATCAACTAAGCCACTTCTAATTTGCGGTTTGTTTCCTTAAACATGTTGAGTTTGATGATTTTCCCTGTCAGAACTTTGTATGCGTAATGACATTTCGCCGACACTTTATGTAAGAACAAGTAAGGAAGCCCTAGTCGAGACTGCTCGACTAGGAGATACCCTGATCCCTATAAAGAGCTGATATCCACGCACGCATAAACACGCGCTCTGCTAACTGCGTAGTAAGCAATGACTGCGCATGGGCTGCGCTGCAGTGTGAGAATTTTGTTGCTGAATAATTTCTCTTGTAGTAGGACTATCTTCATGAAACTTTCAGAACGTGATCATAATGTACAAATGTGTATACATTCCAAAGCACAAGTCTGTAGTACTTAAAACGTTTTTTGCAAATTGGCGGCGAAGGGGGCGTGGTGTTCAAAATCTGTAAGTGACAAAATTTTCGTATTGATCAGATGTATGTACACACCAAATCTGAAGTCTCCAGATCTAGAAGTATTAATATTACGCTGAATAAACAAAATAAATTTATCGATTATTCTCGATAAAAAGTAATCGGACGAGTTATCGAGTTATATAAACTTGTACTGCGTATGGTATACACGAGTATGCATACTAAATTTGAAGACTCTAGCTCTTATATCTTCTGAGATCTAGGCGTTCATACGGACGGACGGACGGACGGACAGACGGGCTATATCGACTCAGCTCGTCGCCCTGATCAAGAATACATATACTTTATGGGGTCTGCCACGCCTCCTTCTGCCTGTTACATACTTTTCACAAAACCATTATACCCTGATTTCCCATTTTTAATGGGATCATGGTTTAAAAAAGAAAAAGCACAAGACATACCAGGAAAAAAAATGAAAAAAAAAAAACACACACACACAAAACAGAAAGCAAAAACGTATGAGAGACTAAGAAGCAAAGCAAAATTTGCACGCGCATAAGACCTGACGCGTTTTTTGGCACCTCGACAACAAAGGAAAAAAAAACGAAGTTGCGTACTGAATTTATTTAGGTATAATGTACATGTATATATTGTACATATAAAAGACAATGACTTCAACTTGCATGAAAGTTGCAGATCTGGGTAGCGAAAGATAGAGAGGAAGAAAGAGAAAGAACGAGAGAGAGAAAGAGAGTTTTTGAGCATTCTCATTCTCTCATTTTATTTTTTTCGATCCTGCTATAGGATCAGGTCCTAAGGCACACCTATCGATAACTTGTTTGTAGCTACAACTCAAACAAGTTTCCAATATTCTTTATCTGTGAT
Source organism: Drosophila mayaguana (assembly GCA_037075325.1). Classification (NCBI taxonomy): domain Eukaryota; kingdom Metazoa; phylum Arthropoda; class Insecta; order Diptera; family Drosophilidae; genus Drosophila; species Drosophila mayaguana. The sequence goes on along the minus strand of JBAMCG010000039.1, from coordinate 1,844,595 downwards.
TTAATATTCCGAATCCAACAACAGTGAAAAATCCTACGGCTTGCATTAACTGGCGATCTAAAATCGTAATAAGCACTAAATAAATAAATGTACATACACAAATAATATATCTTTATAGGAATCTTGGTTTATTATTGCTTTAAGATTATTTCCATTTTCCGCAACTTTGGCAGTTTTGTTTTTCTTTGTCTCATTTATTTATTTTTTCACTCGTTTATTTATTTATTTTTTTCACTCATTTATATATTTTATTTTTCCCCTTTGTTGTTCGGACAACCTAAAAGTTAAAAGTTAAGCACCGCTGACATTTTTATGTTAAATTAAGTGTTTTTGTAATTTTCGGCAGTGCATTATGCAGGTGTTAAAAGCAAAAACATCAGCAATAACAACGACAACTACAACATAAGCAACAAACAAAACAATTGTTCTTTGTTTTTTTTTTTTTCTTTTATAGACTTACGAAACAAGCTAGTGCTAAAGGCAAAAATACAGAGCAAAAAACTAGTTCTTGAAGGTTTTAGATCCACGAGTTCACATAGGGACTGCCACTCCTGCCTCTGCCTCTTAGACACATTTTCACAAAAACATTACACCCTAAATTCCCATTTTCAATGGGATATAAAAATCTACTCAACAAAACAAATGTATAATTACAATATTTTGTGGCGAAAACTAAAACAATATTTGTATAAGCTACATATTCATGAAATATATATTTTTTAAAATAATACAAAAATTAAAAACAGTCAACTTACAGCATGATGTCAAATACAAATAGGTCTAACCAAGCCACTATATAGAGTGTATCTATGTACACACGTACATTACCGAGCAGAAATGAGTGTATATTTCACAACATTGACTTTCAATTTGATGGTTTATTAGTTTATTCTTAACATATAAAATATAATTGCAAAGTTTAATTAGCTAAATTCAAAGAGTTAAAAATAAAAAACCTAAACAAAACCCATGAACTTAATTTTGCACGTTTAAAAAAATGAATGAACTAAATATTATGACGAATCCATTAGTTTTGAATTTTGCTTTCCAACCCATTCCTTCATTTTTTTTTTTTTTTTACGTGCAAAAGTGAGTTTATGTGGGTTTTTTTTCTAACTCTTTGGAATTTACCCATTTCAGCCTTGCAACTTTATTTTAAATGTTAAGAATAAACTAATAAACAAACAAAAAAAGAAAAATCTTGATTTGCTTATGTGGTTCAATTTATACCTTTTGCTTTGGTCAGCAAAAGAGAAGCTGCCTTCACAAGTGATTTAACCATGAACCGAATTCAAACAGTTATCACACTTTTATACGTAGTCTAATTTTAGATGACAATATAATACAATACAATTTGATATTAAGTTTTAAACCTTGCCAAACATTTCATATCTATATACTTGCATATGTATATGAATAGATAAATCATTAGGGCATGGCCCTAACTCACATAAGGCCCGGCAAACAAGGAGGCAAACGAAAACGACAACAGTAAAGTGTCATATGATAAACTATTTAACTTTGCGCTTACGCCAGACGGAGGCAGGCAGGCAGAAGGCGCAGAGCGCGTGTGGCACGTAGACACCAGGGCAACACATATGCATCCACACTGCTTTGTCGTTTTCGCAGTCGCCTTGATTGCATCAGTTGAGACAGCAGCAGCATCGCGTTTGCTGGCTTTGTTGCGGCGAGAGCGAAACAAGAAAGATGAGCAGACTAAGAAAGAGAGAGAGAGAGAGAGAGAGAGAGCGAGAGCGAAAGAGAGGGAGCGAGAGCGAGAGCGAGAGCGAAAGAGAGGGAGCGAGAGAGAGAGAGAGAGAGAGTGCGAGAGCGAGAGAGAGAGAGCTTGTTGCGGCGAATTGCTGTTAATGTGGTAACCAAACAACAAAAACAGTGAATGTACGAGCGAACAAACGAATGAGCAGTAAAGGCTGCATGCATGATTGATGAAATGATAAGAATTTGTTGGTTTCGTTACCGTCGTTGCTCTTGGATACGAAAAAGCAAAGCGTATTTGGGTCAGATTCAAGCGTGGCAACCGCCACACACACATTGAAACAAGTCGTATTCATTTTCATTCATTACTGCTTACGTAAATAGCTAACGACAACGTGCGGCACGTTGCTCGATACTGTTATATCGCTAGCCGGCAGCATGTTCAGAGCCAAGCCTTCGCGTAGGGTGCATAGCAAAGCCGAGAGAAAAAAAACCGTTTATATGGCGAAGTAAGCATAACGTAATGGCAAAAGAAAGCTGCGACCACTTCGGCATAGCAACAAATATTGCACGCGCTGATATTCACATACACATAAATGTACCAACAGCAGGTGTCAAAACTCACCACACACGAGAGCAAACCAGCATGGTGAATAACACAGTAATAGCAGTGAGAGGAGACTTCTCTGTCTGCGTCCAGACTTAAAGTAACTGAGCTTTAAAAGCGAGACACAACACACATATGTACATACACATGTATGTATTGCATACCTATTAGTTCGTATTGAGCGTATGGTGGCTGTCAAATGTCTGCGAGTCGTTTGTCTGCGGGGGTGTCTGCATTAGCGTCGTGACGATGCTTACGCTGAAGTCTGGCGAATGAAGGCCAAACGAGGCAACGAACGCCCAGACAGAGAGACAGACCTAAAAAGCCCACCATGACTAATAAAAACCCACCCAGCCAGCATATAAAACCCAAGCTGAAATGGAATTTTTAAACTTTTCTTTCTCTCCTTTTTTTTTCTTTTTGGTTTCATCCTCCAGTTGCTTGAAAACTGTGTGTAATCAGCTACTGCGTTATTGTCCTCGAACTGTACAGAGCACTTGGACCAGTAGGATACTATGGCATGAATGTAAGTATGAAGCTGACAAGTGACAAATTCCACCACCAGGCAACGCTTTACTAAAGCAACCACCAGAGGTCAGCCCTGTTGCCATCTTTACATGTGGATCGATGCGGCTGCCGCGGCCGCCCTAGTTTGTCGACAGGAAACAGGAGAAGTAGCGGAGCGCGTCGAAATGCAACGCAGCAAAACAACCAAGAACACCACTGACGTCTAACTGAGAGGCGATGCCGAGCAGCCACTGACCAAGTTGCCGTCAAAAGTACAAAAAATAACCTAAAGATTTAAGAGTTTTAAAATATGTCCCCTTCAAGCAATTATGAATTTAATTCAGATTCGTCCAACAGATGGACGTACAAAACTATTATACCCTGATTTCCCATTTTTAATGTGATCAGGATATAAAAATACAGCCAAAGATACACATACAGCAACTATAAACAACAGCTAAAGATATAGCTACTTGAATCCAAACGCTCTGCACATACATATTTCACACAAAACAATCTCACGACGCGCTCTATTGATAGATACACACAGCTCTAGATATATGAATGTATATACATATACCTATAAATACTTGCCCAAAAGATTTTTCGGCGTACAACGAATGCTTAACTTCATATACAGATGGTCATATACAGATACATAGATACAATGTAGATTACAGTGTATCTACACACACAAATGTGCATGTGTTTTTAAATGAGTGTGTACATTTATGGCTGGGATATATTCAATACTTTTCGCCTGCCTATTATGGATACTACATTACTACATAGGCGAAGCTATGACAGTCATTATTAAGAGACTATAAATGTATGTATCCAATGATATTAGCTACCTATGCATGCATGCATACATACATATATACATACACACATACTTATCCACGCCACGCCACTAACACCACCACTAAGTAGCAACCCCCAGTGGTAGTAAAAAGCTGTTTTAAATTGAACCCAGCCTTGATTACCGCACACACAACAACAAACCCACACAAGGATAAACATCACTAAAAGCTAATGCAAGCCACAAGATGCTATTGCCGGAACCTGGTCCATCATCAACACCCGCAACGGCCACTGACAACCTGCACCATCAGTCAACATTCTCCTGCATCAGCGCTATGAGTATTCGGGGGAGGAAAATGTTCGTCTCTATCCTACAGACACGAGTATCAGATATGAAAGCCTAAATTACGGCTTTAATGGTCTGCTTAGTTAGAGTTTGGGGTTGAGACGTGCTTGGCTAAGCTTTTAACTGGGGTTGGTCTCAGCAACAGCAGCAACAAATACAAGAGCAGTCACCAACAGATGCTGTTGTTCAATGACTTTCATTAATTCAGGCGCAAAAAGCTACAGGCGCTAACTTAACCATATATATATATATATATATATATATATATATATACATATACACTCATGATGAAAATAATAGGTACACCAAAAAAATATTGGAAATTTTGTCATAACTAATTAATTTTTGGTATTTTTGAAAAAAATCTTTATGTTAACTTTAAGAACACAATCTGACAATTTCTATTTCCCCCTAAATTTATAGTAGGACCAATTCATTGTAAAGAGCCTGCTGAAAATAATAGGTACACTTGATTTCTTCATCCTGAAAAAACAAATTTTTAATATGAAAGGTTACTTTTATTGTTATAAAATAGTAAGTATTATTGACACATATGTTAAAAGTGGAAAAACAATTATCAATATCTATATAGATGCTTCGAAATATTCATTGTTCGAGTGAAGAACGCATAATTGCTAAAAACCTTAGAAGGAGTGGCAAATCTTCGCGTAATATTGCGAAACTGATGAACAGATCTCTTAATATTGTGTAAAATGCTTTAAAGGTGCACAATAAAAAGGAAACACGTGGACGTCGATCGAAAACCACACCAAAATTGGACCGACGCATTATAAGAATTGCAAAATCCGACCCTTTCAAATCATCAAGAGTCGTTGCAAACCGAAATGGAAAATATTTTTAACGGTTCTTTAATTTGGAGAAGACTACGAAGGACTAAACTACCAGGTCATATCGCAAAAAGGGTTACTTTGATGCGCACCAAATATTTAAACATGAGGCAAAATTTTGCTAAAGATCACATCACATCGGCAGGATCTGAAGGAAAAAAGTGGCGTAATGTCCTATTTAGCAACAAAACCAAAATTTTCCTTTTTGGAAATGACTATTCTAGACCTATAAGACGCCCTAAAAGAAAAAAATTTGATCCTCGCTGCACAAAAAAAGCAGTTAAGCATAGCGGTGGAAACATTAGGGTGTGGGGCTCTTTCTCTTGAAGCTGTTCCTACGGAGTACGTCCGATTTTCCTAATATCTGAAATTTTGAGAGCAGCTGGCTACAGGCATATTCTCGGAAATATAATGCTAAAATGTGCTGAGAAAAACATGCCCCAGCGCTGGGTTTTTCAACAAGATAACGACCCGAAACACACGTTTAAATTAGTAAAAACTTGGTTTAAGGATAATAAAGTGGACACTCTCACTTGGCCCAGTCAGTTTCCTGATCTGAAACCAATTTAGAACTTGTGGAGTGAAGAATAAAAGCAGATAGCGAAGCAAAAGTGTGAAAACAAACGCCAATTATGGGACTTCGTCCAAGAAACTTGGAGGAAGATTCCGATTGGGTCCTGCCAAGCCTTAATGAGGATTATGCCTAACCGGATAGAAAAAGTTGTTAAAAATAAAAAAGGATATACAAGATATTAATCAAAAAAATAGAATAGCAAAACAGATTTTGAATGATTTGAAAATCAAAAAACGAAATAAAACTCACCAAAGTGAAGTGTACCAATTATTTTAGTCAAGCAAAATTAACTGCATTTTCGTTTTTTTGTTTGTAACTTTGGTAAAAAAACTAATTTGTTTTTAAAATTTAATTATTTTCATTAATATATACCTAATAAAGAAACGTGCATTTCAATTTTGAGGTTTAGGGCAGTAGACAAAATTTTTTGCTAAACTAAACTCAATAAAATGAAATTTTAAGGGGTGTACCTATTATTTTCATCATGAGTGTATATATGTGTGTGTGTATGTGTGTGTGTATGTATGTATGTATGTATGTATGTATGTATGTATGTATGTATGTATGTATGTATGTATGTATATGTGTTTGTGGGCGTATGTGTGTGTGTGTATGTGTAAGTGTATGTGTATATGTATGTATGTATGTATGTATATATGTATATATGTATATATGTATATATGTATATATGTATATATGTATATATGTATATATGTATATATGTATATATGTATATATGTATATATGTATATATGTATATATGTATATATGTATATATGTATATATGTATATATGTATATATGTATATATGTATGTATATATGTATATATGTATGTATATATGTATATATGTATGTATATATGTATGTATATATGGTTGGTTGGTTGGTTGGTTGGTTGGTTGGATATCTGCATAAAGTAATATTTTTGCCAGCCTCCCATTGAGCCTGCCCACACGATAGCATACCATTCATAACAAAGACCAATTAAACAAAGAAATCTACGAGCTGAGGGAAACGAGCAAGAGCAAAAAACAATAACAGCGACAACACTACTAAAATTGACAGCAGTAGCTGCAGCAAGAAACAACTATGTGAAATCAAATAGAGCTGATAAAAATAGCAAACACCTCCTCCGACACCGCCTACACATCCCAAAAATTGTCAACCACCTCCCACCCCAACACGCAAAAAGGCGCCGCACAAGGCTGGCGACCACCTATCAGCGAGAAAAATAAATAAAACAGCAACAGCAGAAGCAGCAGCAGCAACAACTGCTTTTAATTTTTAGCTATTGATTCAGCGACGCCAGCAGCAGCACCACCGGAAGCCGTTTTGCAAAAGGGCAAACATTGAAAAGCAAATAGACAAGCAAAAGCGGCGGTAGCGACGCGTGCTGCGCGCGCACGCAGACGCTCAATGTACAGCAAGCGTCGCCAGCAGAACGGCCATAAACAGATAGAAAGATAGCGAGAGAGAAGAGTGGAAGGGAGGGGGGGGGGGGGGGAGTGGGCAAGAGAGAGATTATGTGTATGTGTATGACGCTTTTTACTTTTACTGTTGCTATTGTAATTTTTGCCTTCTCACTTCACTTTACCTAAATTGAATTCACTTTAAATTGGAAATAGCTTACAAGTGCATTTGAATTAATTAATTAAAACTATTTTTATATATAATATAATAATATATCACTTAATTTTCAACATGTGTCACTTAACATCACACACCGATATTTGTATGTATGAATGTATATACACTTGCCAGAAAATCTATACGTACAGGCTTAATGCTTTTTAGTGTGTACGCATACTTTTTTTAAACGAACTTTCGTTGTTTTTTCTAATTTAAAATTTTAAAAATTCTGTTTAATATTATAAAAAAATTGTTGATAAATGTGTGTTATTGAATAGTTTTTCATTAAAAAATAAAATATCGATCATAATACTATTATTTATTATATTTATTAACTATCAAAGCTGCACATTAAACCTGTACGCATAGTTTTTCTGGCAAGTGTATGTATACACATGTATGTGAATATAATTAGCAAGGCCTCACCGTGAGTTGAGAACAAAAAAGGAAAAGCTATAACTACTCGCTTCCAGAGACAAGCTGTAGATTAGTAGGGCTGCAGAAGAAGGAGAACCTGTAGAGAAGAGCGAGCAAATGGTCTTAGGCACGGTGACCAAACAATTTAACAAGCCCCATAAAAAAATAAGATAAAACTAATACGCGCCATATTGAACACGGGACCGCAAAGAAATTCAACACACGCGACCAAAGCAGAGCAAAGCAATATAAGAAAGTCAACACTGTAATGAAACTCAACATACAAACAAAAAAAAAACACGCTTGATAGGCGACAACGCGATTGCGTTGGATTGTTGCTTTGCGTTGCGCTGCGACGCTACCGCCATGTTGACCGTGACACCGACTTTGCAGTCAAACATTTTTTTTTTTTTTCGTTTTAAAAAAAACTCAAACAGATTAAAACAAATTAAATATATCTCCCGCTCTATATCACTCTTTGTCTATTTCTCCATCTCCTTGTTTTACTCTATGTGCCAGTCTTACGCTCTCTCTTTGTCTCTCTGTTGCTCTCAGTATACAAAGAATCGACACACAGTGAGCAAAAGCAAAAGCTTATGTCATAGTCGTCGCTGTCAACGACGAGCCAGCGTCCATGTTGTATGGTGTCAAACACTACACCAAAGCACCTTGGTAAAGGGTCGAGAGTCGCAGCATTTTCATTAAACTGATATGTATGTGCAATAATCAGAAAAATAGGAACATGTACGCACATATACGCATACATATATATACATATGTACAGTGCCGAACTAAATTATTGGCACAGCAAGCGTTTTGGACTTTATAGCAATTTTTCAAGTCTTTTTAAACGCTTTTTTAATAAAACAAAAAATTTACCAAATAGTATAGGGTATTTATTAAATAATACAAAAATTTGACATTTTCACTAATTTTCTGCCATTCGTCGACTTTAGGTCGGCTTGGTTTGCTATTGCCCGTTTGGAGATGGGCCTATCAAATTTTTCCCACAAGTGTTCAATTGGATTTAGGTGTGGATATTATGGTGGGTGTGGTGGGACATGGGCGGTATTATATTCCAACCCCATTTTGACGATATGGGCGGAATACCTGGGGTCGTTGTCATGCTGAAATGTGTACGAGCTTGTGGCTTTTCTGCACATTTTTGAAATTTTAAAATTTGTAGATACAAATGCATGTCCATTATTCCGTATACAAATACCAACTCGCCCACACCTGCAGCAGATATGTAGCCCCAGCCCATCATCCTACCACCACCATGCTAAGCTGTTCGCCTAATATTGCTTTTTATTAAATGCTGTATTTGGCTTTCTCAAAGCAGTTTGGCGCCCATCCGATCGAAATATGTTGAACTTATTCTCATTATAGGACAAAACCTGCCTCCAGTAGTCAGATGGCTTGCTAAAATATTCCTAAGCGTAGTCCAAACGCCTCTTCTTATTGCCAGCCGAGATGCACGGTTTTCGTCGAGCAACACGCGCTCTGTATTCGGCCCTGTGCAGTACTCTGCGTATCGTAATCGGTTGCAACTCCTTCCCCATTTCTTTTTAAACCTCAGCAGCAACCTGTGTAGATGTTGTTTTGGGATTGACTGCATTCATGGGTATCAAACAACATTGGGCGACGTGTATCTTTTGAGCTTTGCAGGTTGCGAGCTCCCTTGAAGCGCTGTACGATGCTTCGCATGATGAATCGGTTTCTTTCCATTATCTCTCTTATTTCTGCATAAGATTTTCCTTGATCGTGCAAATACTGAATAATTTTCATCTGAGCCACCGATGTTTCTTTTAGCTTAGGTGCCATTAGTAAGAGCAGTAAACAAATGTGCCAGTGGTAATGTATACATATATATATGTACAGACTCATGTATATATCATGGGCAACTTCGGTTTATCTGCGATTCCGATTGGAGTTACATACTCTCAAGATGAAAATAATAGGTACACAAAAATAATTTGGGAGATTTTGTTATAACTAATTCATTTTTGCTATTTTTGAAAAAAACAAAAACAAAATTGAAGGTAACTTTAAGAACGCAATCTAGCAATGTGATGCCTGCCATCTTCACACAGAAGATGTTGAAAGTAGAAAAACAATTATCAATACCTATATACAGTTCCTCACAGCTTATTTCGTGCAGCGGTATAGACAAATTTTAAAGTCGTATTCCTGCCCAACCAGTAAAGATATCCCAAACAAATTTAAATGAGATCTTTTTTATCAGTCTTTCATTATTTATTAATGCACTTTATTATTTTCCTATGCTATCAAATAACATTTAAAGCTAAAGAAAATTAAAATAACTGGCTTTTTTCAAGTCTTAGCTTATTTTGTGCACTGCACTTCACACTACAAATGATCAGCAAATTCATACATTAGAATTTAGTAAGACCTCCATTCCGTTTAATCACCTCTTTTAAACCTGATTCCATCGAGTTTACCAATTTTTGGGTGAGTTCGCTGGAGATTTGTTGTCATTTTGTCATCGAATAGGGCCGTTTTGAGGTCATTTTTATTAGATATTGACCTTTTCCGAATGGCCATGTCCAATATTGCCCACAAATTTTCAATAACGTTTAGTTCAGGCGGCTGGGCTGGTGGATTGACCGCATCCGGACAGTTCCAGATCAACCAGGACTGGACAATACCCGTTTTCAGTTTTGGGTCAATATCTTGATAATAAAATCGGAATCGACCTTCTAGACCCAGTCTTTCGGCACTTTGGAGCAAATAGTCCTTTAAAAGAATAGGTACATATTTTGATCCATATTGCCTTCTATGAAAACTAAATTTAATAACTTTTCATGCATATACTAAAGCACAAGTCTCTAGTATTTGAAATACGCTTTTTACAATTTTATGGGCGAGGGGATAGATATAGAAGCGGGGAAGGGGGGATTGTATTATAATAAAAAAATAAACAAATCCTATGAAAATCATCTCAATCTATATTTAAAATTGGAGACTCTAGCTTTAAAGATGTAGCAGATATATTATTTTATATGTGATTTTCTATAAGCTTTTCAATCGATAACAAAATTACGGGATGAGCTATCGCTTTTTGATAAACTCGATATACACGCTAAATATACGGACATTTTAAAAAATTAATACATACGGACAGACAGACAGACGGACATGGCTAAATCGACTCAGCTCGTCACCCTGATCAAGAATATATATACTTTATGGAGTCTGCACAGCTTCCTTCTACCTGTTACATACATTTCAACAAATCCATTATACCCTGATTTCCCATTTTCAATGGGATCAGGGTATAAAAAGAACTAATTTATATTTTTATACCCATGTAAATATGGATACCTGGAATTTGATGGTTATCGAGTCGACGGCAAGAACGGTGTCAATGAATTTGGAAACCTCTGCTGCTGGTTTCTTCTGGCAGTCACCTTTCCAAGTGTCATTAAAAATTCATTTATGCAACATTCAAACTGCTATCTTAGCTTTGGCTTAATTTAACTTTGGTTAGGCAAATGCAAAGGCAATGGGAATGGAATAGGATTATTTCGCAGCTCGACTCGCCTTGGGCTTAGTTGATTCAGAGTAAGCTTTTGCAGCGAAAGGTTTTTTTCTGGTGAAGGTGGGTTTTAGGGTTTTATGCACGTTATCAAACGAATACCCTCAATGCTCCTCAAAACCCGCCACCAATTCGAGATGGGTGTTCGATTTTATCGCTTCCGTAAGTTAAACAACAGCTCATATTTGGTTGGTCGTAGACCTTTCAACACATAAAGAAAAGCCCGGCTCGGTGCCCAATGGCGGCAGGGATAGAGCAGCAATTGCAGTGGCGGCGACGCCGATAAGCGCAGCTAGCGACAACAGAACCAATTTTGATAGCAGCCCAGAACAAAGAGCAGCGCATCAGCTTCAGCAAAAATTTTTTTAGTTAAATAAAAAAGATAACACATAAGAGTGCAGAGCTAATATATACTCTTGAAAATTCTTTTCCGATTCAATATAGTCCACAAAAATATTCTGCACAGCTACAGTGTATAGCAGGAGAATGCGATGAAACATCCTACACATAGCACAAACACATACACAAATATAAACGTCTGTGAACATATACAATTTTGCTGTCGTCAACGTCGGCAGCATCTATTTTCAAGCCAAGAGCGCACGAAACGACAGAAGCAATACAACAGAGCAAAATAACTTTAAGTGGGATCAAAATGAATTGTTGAAGTTTGCATATGTGCAGCAAAACAGCAAACAACAAAAAACAGATGCAGCAACTGGACAAGCGGCAAAAGCAGAAACAGAGAAATAAACAAGTACAAATTTCTTATCAGTCGGGTTCTTTTTTTGTGTTGTTTACTTTTTTTGTAGAATGACGCAAAGTGAAAGGCGCAAACTTGCAAAACGCAGGCAACAAAGCGAAAAAGTGCTACTCAATTCGCCGAATTATCTCAAATCTCGTGCTGCCTCGAGTACAGTTTTTCAAATAATAAGAAATAAACAAAAACAATAATAAAAAAGAAAAGTTGAATTGTTTATCGTTGAGTTCAACATGAATTGCATTCACTTCAGCTCGTTATTCACCACTATTCACTTTTCGATGTTTTGTGGAAGCCCTTTAACTGTATTCGCCCTGCCCTGTATTTAACCTGCACCAAAAGCTGCTCTGTATATACACAACGTGAAAAAGAGATAGACACAGAGAGAGGGAGAGAAAGGCACAAAAAAGAGAGAGAGAGAGGGAGCAAATATTCGGGTTCTGTTTTCATTTTTGTTTCTTTTTTCCTTTCTTCTTTTTTTTATTGTTCGTTTGGTTTGTTGCGAGCGCTCACTTTTTTTTAATGCTCCGTCAACGCTGACGGGGCACTGCTGTAATGCAACTAGTTGTAGCCAACAGCCCAAATTTACATAAGTAAATAATTTTTAAAGAAATTATTATTAATATGGGCGACCTGATCTCGCTCGCTTTCGAACTGTTTCTACTGCACAAGTATTTGGCTTTAGAGGTTATCGATCGTTATAAAAAAACGAGAATAATACACAGTCGCATAGAATAGCTCGCAATGAAGCATAATAAAGGCCTCTAATTGCACTCAACAATGTTTTAAGAAATAAAACTGTAAACACATACTTCGATGCGGTATTTACATACTTTATTTTTTTTTAAGGAACACAGCGAAAACTGTGTCAGATGCTCGTGAAAAACGACTGTTGTTGTTCAGTTTGAGGTGGTAAAATTGTTGCTTCATTGATTTTTAACAGCAGCAGCTTGGATGGTGGGGGCGGGGGGGGGGGGTGGAGAGAAAGAGAGAGAGTGAGGGAGAGAGAGAGAGAGGGGGGAGAGAGAGAGAGAGAGAGAGAGAGAGAGAGAGAGAGAGAAGGTAATAATTAATATGATCATAAAATTGACTCGGCATACGTATTTCTCACTAGAGATTTGAGCATACATGTAGACATGTACATACCATACATATGTATACACCTACCCCTATAAATTATTCATACATAAATTCATAATTAATGTCAATTAAATGTTTAAAAATCTATAGCAAGTCCTTTCTTAGGTACCCACAGCAGCAGGATCACAATATACATCCTAACTGTATATGTATGTACTTGCATATCTCTGTGTGCAATACTCACTTCTCGCGATGCAGCAAACATATGCGATCCTTGGCCACTTTAAGTTTCTTGGCTATAATCTTCTTCAGGATTTCGATGCTAATGTGTGGCTCGACGCTGACGCCGAAATTGCCGCCGGTTGTGGTGCTAATATTGAGGTTAATCATCATATTATTACGTTCCGTTCCACTTCTCGTGCCCATTCCAGTTCTGTTTGAAACTGTTTTGGAGCTGTTGGTACTGCTGAGCAACGCATTTGTTGTGGCCATTGCGGCTGCCATGGCAGCAGACTGCGAAAACGTTTGCCTGCCTGCATTCTTGCTGTTATTGTCAGTGCTGTTCTTGTTCTTGTTGCTGTTGATGTTGGTGTTACCAATACTATTGCTGCTGATGGTTCCACTACTGCCACACCCTGCTCCATTTGTTGCTGCTGCCTCGTTGTTAACATTGGCGTCCGTTGCGGCTTTCGCATTTGCCGAGTTCGTTGTGCTTGATTTATCCATCATTACACAAATATATCTTTTTCACGCAACAAAAACAAACAAAAAGCAACAGACACAATTTATCAGGGAAAATATGCAAAACAAAATAAAGCAAATTAACAATCAGCAATTGAAAACTCTGCACACAAAAAAATGCGTCGGAAATCGCGTAACGGAGGCTGCGACGTCGATGTCGGCGACTGTGGCGTTGGTTCAATCGATTTTGTACACACCACACCTTATGTGCGCGTACACACACAGCTAGGCATGCATACGCACAACCACACAGAGGGATAAAAACGAACGCATACACGCACCGTACGAAGACCGAAAAACGTCAACGTTGACGGCTGAAGGCTGAAGGCGGCTGCGCTGCTTCAAAATTTTTTGTCTATTTGCTGCCTGGTGACTGAGAAGTGTTTCTGCTACTGCTGTCACAAAAGTATGGGGGATGGTTGCGGGAGTAGAGCACAGTTACGTGTACGTACGGAACAAGCGCAACGAGGCGAAAGATGCGTGGTAAGTTTTTTTTATGTTTATAATTTTGTCGATCGATTGCGAAACCATTTACAGTTTGACTTGCACTGCAGTTGCTGTTTCTTCTTATACAATCTATTGTTGGCTAAGTTTAAATTTTCGGCTTATATGTATTTGTTTATTGGAAAAATTATTCCAGTGTCCAGGTACGTCGCATATGGATCACTTGCTTTGCTTATTCATTTGAGCGCGAACACGCGGTAAATGTTCTGAATCAGATTTTTTTTTTGCAGTTACCAGTTTGCAGCGGCTTCCATTGCTTTGCTTTTGAGGGTTTTCATACATTTGTGCTGTTAACAAGCACACTCAGAGACACTACTTATATTTATCTCTGTTAGCAATGATCAAAGAATCAAATTGCAAGCGGAAGCAACGATGACGACCAACAAAATGAAAAAAAAAAAAAAAAACTCAACACACACCACAGGCGTCAACGCACAGTCAGAAAGTAAATTTCGCGCACCGAGCGTCACACGTCCGCCTCGTCCGGCTATGGTTTTACTTCTAAAATATCGATGACAACATTTTAATTTAAGAGCCTGCTTTGTTATCGAAATACATCTCTTCATATATCATAGTTATGTTAAGAAACTTATTGATAGCTGCTCACTGTTAAAAGACTTCGTAGGTAATATACTGTAGGTTACGCAAAAAGCAGTTCCTTACGTTTAATGTTAATTAACAGCTCTGCTGTGACGTCCTATTTCAAACCGTCCTATTTCGTTATCCCAGCTGAGGCTTGGCGGGTATTTCTCAGAGAGCCATCAAAATGAAGTAAATATTAGCAAATTTCAATACGAAGCACAACCAAAATGGTCCATCCTTTATTTTTTATGATTTAAATAAATTGACTTGGTAGGTAATTAAATGGCCTGGAGTGCGAAAACTTCGGATAATAAATATTAGTTAAACAACAATTTCTATATCAACACCGCATTTTTTTTTTTTTTCTTTTATAGTGTCGAAATTGCTTCATATTCTTACTAAACTACGATAAAGTGACGTCACACCATTAACTTAACAGACCGCTTTGCTAAACCTATCACTCAATAAACCACTTACGTACGACAAATATTTGTATGCAACTCTGAGACTAAAGCGCCACCTACGTAAAGCAACATGGTTGCATTCGTTGTAAGTTCTGACAAACGGAAGTGACTTACTTGTGTCAAAACGGTTTCCAGTTCTTTTCGTTTATAGGTCTCTTGAGCGAAAGTTGTGTTTTTCTGTGCATTTCACGTTTCGTGTCAAAAACTAAAGACTTAAAGTAAGTGGTATTGCAACCGATAGTCATACCTAATACAAATTATTAAACAAAATAAATAAATGAAAAGTGCAAGCGATGCCATATGTAAAAGAAGATTACTATTCGTATTTAATTAACATGTTTATACATTAATAGCATGCGTTACGTGGCTGCATACCTGTTGGCTGTTCTCGGAGGACAAGATAGCCCCGCCAATGCTGATCTGGAGAAAATTCTCAGCTCTGTGGGTATTGAGGCCGACGCCGAGCGTCTGACCCGTGTCATCAAGGAGCTCAAGGGCAAGAGCATAGACGATCTGATCAAAGAGGGTCGTGAGAAGCTGTCATCGATGCCCGTTGGCGGTGGTGGTGCAGCTGCTGCTGCACCCGCACCCGGTGCTCCAGCGGATGCTGCCGGTGGCGACAAGAAGGAAGCCAAGAAAGAAGAGAAGAAGGAAGAGTCAGAGTCTGAAGATGACGACATGGGCTTCGCTCTCTTCGAATAAGCCATCTTCTTTTAACACTCGTCTATACTGCGTAAACGATTTACAACAGCAGAATTTAAGGTACGCCATGCATGCAATGAAAATAAAACTAGGAGGGATGGACAAATACCTGATGAATCAAACTTACACCATCTTTCGACTGATCACAAACGTTGATGATATATGAGTTTCACTGATTCATTTGCCATCCCGCTCTCAGAGTAGTTTTTGTCGCTATCGTTAACGAGCCGAACTGCTTCATCCATTGCTAATGCTGTCTTTTCATCTCTTGCAGAACAGCCTGGCAGCACAACCATCGACTGCCATACACACTGCTTAAAATCACGTTTAAAACTTGTTAATACCACCAACAAATATATTAAAAAAAAGAAAACTTAAACTATACTATTGTTTTTTTTTTTTTTTTTTTTTTTCATTCAATCCACTGAGTGTGTCTGAACGAAAAATGTTTTTTAATCGCTTAATTTAATCTTGTTTTGCCGTTTGCCGTTTTGCCGCAGTTGCTGGTAGATGGAGAACCCAGAACATAGAGATTAATTAAAATAGCAACGTACTCAATCTAGATGCAGCTGATGTTGGTCTTGGCTTATATATTTGCAGTGTGTCTTGCATTTGTTTAGAGAAAAAGAGTATTCATTTATAATATATTAAATGCAATAAATTCTATTTCTAACAAAGTAAATTGATGTAATACAAGGAGAAAAGTCAGTTCAGTTAAGTTTATGGAATTTATTCAATTAAAATAGATGTTAATATTGAGATGGTCACTAAGCAACACACATTTTAATGCTCAATTGCACTATTTTTATGACCGCAGTTGTATATATGTACATACATATGTATATACGCATAGGTTACTTGATAAACTTGTAATTGATACTAACTTCGTTTACATTCCTCGTTCAGCTAAATAAGCGGAACTTTTAGTCTCTGCTACCTAAACTTGAATGCATTTAGTCTTTTCAAAGACGCATCCTTAGTATTCCAGGCAATTTGTATATATGTATATATGTATGCGCGCGCGGCAATCGATGATAGCAGATGGCAACGCTCAAATACTGGATAAGTACCGTTTGGTCTCTAGTGGACCGTTTATCCGTTTGAACTCTACAAATGCACAGAAATCGAAGTGTGGATTGAAGGAATAGCTGCAGTCTCTGAACTCTGTTCATTCGTTCAAGTCGACTTTTTGTGTCTAATATCTTGCTTTTTGCACTGTATTCTGCCATTTTGTTTTTTGTTCAGAAAATGACTGCCATTCGCAATATGTCTGAGTTCCACAAACGCTTCGAGGCGGCCGAACATAAAGTTATTGTTCTGGACTTTTATGCGACATGGTGCGCTCCGTGCAAGGACATTGACAAGGTAGTGAAAGCACTCGCGCGCCAGTATGCTAATAAGGTTGATGTAATTAAGATCAATGTGGACCGATTTGAGGATTTGGTGGCGACTTATAAGGTGCGCAGCATGCCAACATTTGTGTTCATTAAGAACAATCGAAAAATTGGCCGAGTCATTGGAGCAGATGAGCACAAACTAAAGCAAACGTTGTCTAAAGTCTGCAAATAATCGACAATAGAATGACGCAGGCGTCGCCATTGATTGATTGATTGATTATATGTATAACTGTGTAAATTGTAACATGCAACGCCAGCCATTTTAATTAAACAGAGTTGTTCGGATATAACCGTTAAGTTCCAATCGTATATTATTTTTAACATAAGAAGACATGTAATAAATAGCTTTAGATATAATGAAATACATACACCATACCCGTTTATTTAGTTTTCCAAGCGTAGAATGAACAACATATCACCTAAAGCCTTCAGATTTTCGCTATTGCGTACTAAAATTTTGGACACCTCCCTCTTTATCAGATACAAGGGAAATTGCATTATCACGCTATGGATGTTCATGTGGTGCTTACGAGATATGTACATATATACATATACATGTATATGCATTAGAGATGAATGCTTGCAATAGTAACTCTGACTTTACTCTCTACTTGGTATTGCTTGAAATATTTTTCAACTTATTTTCTATAATTCTGATTTTAAATATATATGTACTTTCAACGAGTATCCAACATAATCTTCTTGTGCTACAAATAGAAAAGTGACGAGTCTGTACTCTTATACATATGTTCTGAGACTGGCGTATTCATGTAGACAGACAGACGGAGAATATTATATTGATTAAAGAGGTCGTATCCCTTTTGCATATTACATATATTTTATCGTAAGGATTATACAAGTTTTTTACATATTCAATAGGCGAGGAGTATACAATTAAACACAGTGTGCAACAACGAAAATTAAGATCTAGGAACTACACTAGTTCTTGTGGTCTTCGAGAATATAGTCTTCTTGGGTATATCTCTGGCGCTGATCTGGTGTCAACGCCTGCAAATCATCTTCGTCCGCTGTTGTTTCGGATATGCAATCCTCTAACTCCGCTTGATGCTTCTTGCGCTCTGGCGTTTGCTTGCGTTCTCGTCGCTTAGCTATATATTCTTCAAACTGTTTGCTATTGGATGTGACCACGTTGACCTCAACATCGGTTAGCTGATGTCGATCTAGCTGTTGATGCAGCTCCCAAGCGCTTTTTGATTTACGTATTTTCACTAGAATCTTGTCCATGATGAGGCGATGATCCAGGCCGAGCACATCGTGTCGCATCTCGGAAAGTTCAGCTGTCGGCGACAGCGTTGCAGCATTACCATAAAACTCCTGACGCATTGTCTGGGCGGCATCGAAGTTGGTTTGTAGCTGTTGCTCCACGCGCTTGTCCTGGCCATCATATTCATACTCTGCAGGTTTGTTTAAATTGAGTGTGCGCAGAATTCCTTCAACATTATTGATGTTGCTGCCACTTTTGTCACGCACGAATTTGATGCGCGGCACCTCACCCATGAGCCGCAGCTGGGAGAGTTCGTGGCGAAGCTGCCCGCTGCAGCGTTGCAGCTCCACTTCCAGCAAAATGTCGCTGCCCAGCCAATAGACATTGATGCAGCTGAAATCAGCAGAGATTTTCACGCGCGAAACCTGCAGACCGCGTCCCAGTATGGACTCTGCTGCCTGCCCCGTAGCCAGCAGATCGGTGATGTGGGTCATGAAGAGTTTGTTCAGCACAGACATTCGTCTCGTATTGTTTCTAGAGCCGGAGAGATTGCTCTTGCCAAATTGCGATGACTGAAACATTACACTTGGTGATTGGCAATAGCCGTTGCTGCTATCGCAGTTAGAGGTGTTGCCGTGGGCATCGTGGCTGGGATACCAGTGCTTCCTTGTGCCTGTCACCCGGCTACCAAAGAGTTTACTCATAATGTTGCTCTGCCTCGCTGCATTTGTGCTGGCAGCGTTGTTGCCCTTGTCGCGTTTGCACACTGAAATTAGTGGCAACTGTGGCAGCAACCAGTTGCGCAACATTGATTGTTTTCCCCTTTTTTGTATTATATTGTCAACCCTTTATACGTTGTCTTCGTTTTCATGTAGTTCTTATGCGATACTGCCCGCCGTTATGAAAGAACATATTGCAGCTTCAATTTTGCTTTGCACAATTATCGATAGTTGATAGAGCAACAAGAAAGAGGGAGAAAGCAACCGACTCTTTTTTTACGTGTCAAATCTATGGACAGCTCCAATAAATGTGCTTCGTATAACCAGTAACCATATATAGTGGTATAACAATGTCGGCATAATCGGCGACAAAAATTTCCTGCGGTGAAGGTAAAGCTCCTGTTTTTGGCCTATTTTTTTTTTTTAATATAAGCAATTATAAAAAGCACGCAAACTACTTAATAATGACTTCGCGGCACAACTCGAAGAAGTGGGTCGATATCACAAAGAATTAATCGTGAAATAGTATCGATGTACATATGTATATGTTTTTTGGATATCGTGCCTTCATGAAGAAAAATTGAGTACACATCGATACCACTTCATGATTAATTATTTGTGAGCGAGCATCAATTGTAAATTTCTTATATTTTATAAAATGTAAAGCTCCCATACAGCTAGATCTACTTTTTCCAGTACGCAGTGAATGAATACATGCTCAGAATTTAATTTAGATTTATTGATGTTGATATAATACCACCACTAACCATAGTTTGTGACAAAACCCAACACTGATGTTTTTGCTTTCAACATCGATAATCAACGAACATTGAAGTTTGTCGAGCATCCCTAATTGGGTATTTATTCAGAATGGCCACTCCATTTGGGTCTTTCGTAATACGGATAGTTTGTATATAAATATAAACGCGTCCGCGGATGAAGATGTTAGCGATCGTATTTTGATGATATTATAATATTATATATACAAAGTGAATTTCTTGGAACGCGATTTCTTTACGTATTTACATACAACACACGCTCCCGGTATTCGTAAGCTTATATGTGCGTGTGTTTGTTTTCGCCACTTGCTTTTTGCTTAAATCAACACTAACCGTTAAACTAACACACGCAGTAAAAATATTAATAGGAACGATTAAAAAGGGAATTACCATGTCATATACGGAGCTGGAGTCGGGCTACCAGGACCTGCGTCAGTCTTCGCAGAACAACGTCGTAGCTTCGCAGCAACTTCACCAACAGCAAAATAAGCATACGCAACAGCCGCTGTCGTCCCATTCGCACCGAGTTGGGTTCTATCTGGGCCACGATGGCAATGTATGATGCAATCTAACGTTTTAGCTAATTACTAAGTACAGATATAGATTTATATTTTTCAGGCCTCATTTAACTCCATACTAATAGTCTTAAATCTCATAGTTATGCTCAAAATCAATAGACTTCCGCTTGCTGTGTTTGTTGTTTTTGTCGTTGACCTTGACTTTGGCAACTTCTTGTGGCAAATAAAAGGCGCAGCAGTAGCCGTTTCAAACAGCTGTTTGCAGCTCGCTCATTGTCATTTTGCTTTTATTTTAATTTTTTTTTTTTACTTTAAATTTTGTCGCCAGCATCTTTTTAACAAAGACGCATTTGCAAAATTATAAATACATACACACACACACGAACTATATACATATGTATAATCCAAAGAGTGGGCTTGTGGCGAGTTTTGCGTCGTGCGTACAAGAACGGCAACAATTAAAATCAACACAAGAGCAATTAAATGACCCGTGATACTTTTAACGCGTGTACGTACATACATATGTATGTATGTACCTACATATATACATACTATTTCACAGAAAATTGGCATGCATTGCGAAATGCAAAGATTATGCAAAAATTTGAGTTATTTGATTGCACTCTAACTGAATGCTGGTTTCTATTACAAAACAAACAAGTAAGAAAGCTCTAGTTGAGACTGCTCGACTAGGCGATTCCCTGATCCCTATAAGGAGCTGATATTCACGCACGCATAAGCACGCGCTTGAGCTGCACTTCAGTGTGGGCAATACTATGAGAATTTTGTTGCTGAATAATTTCTCTTGTAGTAGGACTATCTTCATGAAACTTTTAGAATGTTAAAATGTGTGTGTATTCTAAAGCACAAGTCTCTAGTACTTAAAATACGTTTTTCCATTTTTAATGGGAAAAGGGGTTGAAACAAGCTGTGGAACTTATCTTTTCGAACTAGTTAATTAATTAATTTATTAAAAATAGACTACAAACTTCCAATTGCATTTTATTGATAACTCTTTTAGTTCAGTTTTGATAGGTACATAAAAATTTTTTAGGTCTGGTTGAAATAGGCTGTGAACCATAGTATGTATGTACATACATTTGCACATTATGATCACGTTGTGAGCATTTCATGAAAATAGTCCCACTACAAGAGAAATTATTCAGCAACAAAATTCTCATAGTATTGCCCACACTGAAGTGCAGCTCAAACGCAGTCGCTGCTTACTACGCAGTTAGCAGAGCGCGTGCTTATGCGTGCGTGATTATCAGCTCTTTGTAGGGATCACGGTATCTCCTAGTCGAGCACTCTCGACTGCACTCTTACTTGTTTTATTAATTGCTTTTGCATTTGCTTATTTCAAGGCAAAACTAATTATTTTTTGGTACTCTATCTGCATACATAAATATGTACATTCATACATATGTGTTTATTTTAATAATGACATTTTATTTGTTTTAAATTTATTTACACGCTGTTAAGGTGTTTTTTCGTTTCCTAATTTCCGCCGAGAGGTTTATAAAGTTTTTTTTTTCTGAAACTCGCATATTTGCTTTCATACAATTTTTATACCCTGATCCCATTAAAAATGGGAAATCAGGGTATAATGGTTTTGTGAAAAGTATGTAACAGGCAGAAGGAGGCGTGGCAGACCCCATAAAGTATATATATTCTTGATCAGGGCGACGAGCTGAGTCGATATAGCCCTGTCCGTCTGTCCGTCCGTCCGTCCGTATGAACGCCTAGATCTCAGAAGATATAAGAGCTAGAGACTTGAAATTTTGTATGCATACTCATGTATACCATACGCAGTACAAGTTTATCTTTTTTTTCGATAACTCGTCCTTTTTTACTTTTTTATCGCGAATAATCGATAAATTGATTTTGTTTATTCACCGTAATTTTAATACTTTTAGACCTGGAGACTTCAGATTTGGTGTGTATATACATCTGATCAATACGCAGATTTTGTCATTTACAGATTTTGGATACCACGCCCCCTTCGCCCCCAATTTGCAAAAAACGTATTTAAAGTACTAGAGACTTGTGCTTTAGAATGTACACACATTTGCACATTGTGATCACGTTCTAAAGGTTTCATGAAGATAGTCCTACTACAGGAGAAATTATTCAGCAACAAAATTCTCATAGTATTGCCCACACTGCAGCGCAGCCCAAGCGCAGTCGCTGCTTACTGCGCAGTTAACAGAGCGCGTGCTTATGCGTGCGTGAATATCAGCTCTTTGTAGGCATCAGGGTATCTTCTAGTCGAGCACTCTCGACTATAGCTTCCTTACTTGTTATGTATAATGTACAATTTAATCATATTTTTTCGATAACTCATCCGATCTTTTTTATCGAGAATAATCGATCAATTTATTTTGTTTATTCAGCATAACACTAATAGTTTTAGACCTGGAGACTTCAGATTTAGTGTGATACACATGATCAATGCGAAGATTTTGTTAACTACAGATTTGGGATATCACGCCCCCTTCGCCCACAATCCGCAAAAAACGTGTTTGAAGTACTAGAGACTTGTGCTTTGTAATATACATCCATTGGAACATCATGATCACGTTACGTGAAGATAGTCCCACTATAAGAGAAATTATTCAAGAAATAAATTTTCATATTATTTATTAGTTTGGTTCAGGGTATTCTCGGGCATTCAGGCATTCTCGACTAGATTTTGCTTACTTGTTTTTTTTTTTTTTTTTCTTTTGACAAGCATGTTTGATTTTAGTGCTACATTGAGTGACAGGCAAAATTTAATTTATGTCAAAAACTCATAGTGCTAATATTTTATCTGTTTCAATAAACATATGAATGTTTAACTTACAAACCCAGATCACTCTGAGTTCAGGAGATCAACTAGTCGGGTACCATCGTTAGAGTTATCTTACTTGTTAACGTTAGTATTTATTGCAAATTCAATATATGCATATTTATATTTGCTTATATATATATCTGTAATAAGTATGTGGTTAGCTAGTGTTTGTACTATGCTCATATATTAAAAAAAAAAAAAAAAAAAAAAAAAACAAATTTTGGATCGAAAAATGTTGAATTTGTTTTAGTATTATATATGTTACACAAATTAGTAGTAGTTAAAGTATATATCCTTTCACTTTTATAGGGGGACACGGATTTCGGTGATAGCAATGACGGTATGGACTCAGATACGAGCACCTCTTCCAGTAATAGTAAACAGGTTGTTGTGGGTATTTGTGCAATGGCTAAAAAGACACAATCGAAGCCAATGAAGGAGATATTAACACGACTTGGCGAGTTTGAGTTCATCAAGCTCGTTACCTTTGAGGAAAATGTGATATTGAGAGAGCCTGTGCAAAATTGGCCCATATGCGATTGTCTTGTGTCTTTTCATTCCAAGGGCTTTCCGCTGGAGAAGGCTATCGAGTATGCCCAGCTACGTAATCCGTTTGTGCTTAACAATTTGCATATGCAATACGATATACAGGACAGACGACGGGTTTATGCGATACTTGAAAAAGAGGGCATTGAGATACCGCGTTATGCTGTGCTCGATCGAGATTCTCCTGATCCGAAGCGTAAGTGATAGATGGTCCATCTCAACAGCTCGTTTGTGTTTTTCAATACTTTCAATTTGCAGATCATGAACTTATTGAGTCCGAGGATCATGTTGAGGTCAATGGCATTACATTCAATAAACCATTCGTTGAAAAACCGGTTTCGGCCGAGGATCACAACATCTATATCTATTATCCGACATCTGCTGGCGGCGGCAGTCAGCGTCTATTTCGTAAAATCGGTAGCCGTAGCAGCGTTTACTCGCCGGAATCTCGTGTACGTAAAACTGGATCCTTCATCTACGAAGACTTCATGCCTACCGATGGTATGCTAACTCTGTGTTCCTCTCCTTCTAAACTTTCGAATTTGCCTATCAATATAGACGCTAATGTGTTAACTAATGCTGGACTGGATTAGCCAAATGCTTATTTTATCTATATAAAACTTAGTTCAGTATAGGCTGGCATATATTAATAATGCCTTACAGATATTTCAAAAGAGTCCTACCAACTTACTTAGAAACATACATTTTTCGTGAATCTTATTATTGCATAATTTATGACTGATTTCACGCCCGTCATACTACGCCACGTTTCCACAAATACTCCCAGAACGCCTACACGCTCATAGAAAACTCAATAAATTAAAAAGTTATCATGTAAGAATTGTACAGTCGGGTAGTGCCCGTTCAAAGCTGAAATCGCGGTTCTAAAATTACAAATTAGTTGTGAAAATATGAAAATATCCATATCACATAATTAAAAGCAAAAAATTGTATCATTACCCATTTGTCTTGCGTCTCGCTCGCTCGTTCGCCGATCGCTGCTCGCTGCTCTCATTGCCGAAATCTTTAAGAAAAAAAGTGGCCGCCAGTCGAACGCACTGAATCCAGCATTACCTTTACAACTTAGTATACTTTTCAGGCACTGATGTGAAAGTCTACACTGTTGGCCCAGACTATGCCCATGCGGAAGCACGCAAAAGCCCAGCGCTCGATGGCAAAGTGGAGCGCGATAGCGAAGGCAAAGAAATCCGTTATCCAGTTATACTCAATCACTCGGAGAAGCTTATCTCGCGCAAGGTGTGCCTGGCCTTTAAACAGACTGTCTGCGGATTTGATCTGCTACGCGCGAATGGCAAAAGCTATGTCTGCGATGTCAACGGATTTAGTTTTGTAAAGAACTCCAATAAGTACTACGATGACTGCGCCAAAATATTGGGCAACATGATACTGCGCGAGCTGACACCGACTCTTCACATACCCTGGTCTGTGCCATTTCAATTAGACGATCCTCCGATTGTGCCAACAACTTTTGGTAAAATGATGGAGCTGCGCTGCGTGGTGGCTGTTATACGGCATGGTGATCGCACCCCCAAACAGAAAATGAAGGTCGAGGTGCGACATCCCAAGTGAGTTAGCCCAAATAGATAAAATTTCGATTGACTCAAATTTGTATACCCCCATCTCATTAAAAATGTGAAATCAGGGTATCTCTTAGTCGAGCAGTCTCGACTAGAGCACGCTCACTTCTTTAATTGTAAATATATTAGATAAGATAACCCGTATTCGAAAACTAAATAACATTTCACTTCATATACAAAAAAAATAAAACAAATGCAGTCTTGCATGTTATCCTAAAGACAGCATAACAGCTCTTAGAATTTTTGTATTTTTGTTTAATACGCGTTTCTAATGAGTATTATGATTATTAATGACAACATTCTAAGTAAATTGCATTAAAAAAGGTTATTTACAAACAATTAAATAGTTATTAAATAAAAACAATTTTTAATTATTAAAATTTATTTATATGATAAAAATACAAAATAATTTTTACTCATAAGTTTTTAATATAGAAATCAAATCTAATCTTTTATTCTCAATTTTCATAAAAATAAAACTTATGACCTTAACTTTATTGTCAACAAGTAAGAAAGCTATAGTCGAGATTATTCGACTGCAGGGTGGGCTTACTATGGGAAATTAAGTGCCTAATAGCTTTTCTTATCGATTCTTGATTATAACATTGAAATGCATGTATTTGTCAAAGCACAAGTCTCTAGGGGTGAGGGGTTGGATATAGCGGCGGAGGTAAATTATAACAAAAATCGAAATTCTATAAAAATTGTTTGAATCTGTATTTAAAATTTGGAGACTATCTTGAAAGATGTAGGATATGTAATTTTATACATGATTTTCGATAAGCTTTTTAAACGATAACAAAATAACGGTATAAGCTATCGTTTTTTAGTGATAAACTCGATATGCGCTCTTAGTATATGGACATGAGATCGACGCGTTCATACATACGGACAGACGGACAGGGAGACAAACGGATAAGGCTAAATTAACTCAGCTCGTCGCCCTGATCAAGAATATATATACTTTATGGGGCCTGCCACGCCTCCTTCTGGCTGTTACTTTTCATCAAAACCATTATACCCTGATTTCCCACACATGGGAATTTCTACTCTTTCAGATTTTTTGAGATATTTGAAAAATATGATGGCTACAAGCTGGGCCATGTGAAGCTTAAGAGACCTAAGCAATTGCAAGAGATACTAGACATAGCACGATTTTTGCTCAGCGAGATACACACGAAGGCGCATTCCGAGATTGAGGAGAAAGAAAGTAAGCTGGAGCAGTTGAAGAACGTTCTTGAGATGTATGGCCACTTCTCGGGTATTAATCGCAAGGTGCAGATGAAATATCAACCGAAGGGCCGACCCCGTGGCTCCAGCTCTGATGATGGTAAGTACTTGTCTATTTTTTTAACTAATCTAACCACACGCTAAGTCTTATCCCTTCCAGCCGAAACGCCCGCCGAACCTTCGCTGGTTCTCATCCTCAAATGGGGAGGCGAATTAACGCCTGCAGGTCGTATTCAGGCCGAGGAACTGGGTCGCATATTCCGGTGCATGTATCCGGGCGGTCAGGGGCGTTCGGATTATTCAGGAACCCAGGGCTTGGGTCTGTTACGGTATGTTCTAGCTATCATCTCAAAATGACCTTTCGCCGCAAATTTCAAATTGCCTTTTCATATTTTTAGTTTGCACTCAACTTTTCGTCACGACCTCAAGATTTATGCCTCGGACGAAGGACGAGTGCAAATGACCGCAGCTGCTTTTGCTAAGGGTCTGCTTGCCCTGGAAGGCGAGCTGACACCCATTTTGGTGCAAATGGTAAAGAGCGCGAATACAAACGGACTGTTAGACAACGACTGCGATTCGAGCAAGTACCAGAATCTGTAAGTATATCCGCACAATCCAAATAATACACATAATGCTTTACCTGTTGAATAATGGATCGAAATGAACGTAAAATTGTCCATTTCCGAATATATTTTAGATATTTCATATTGCTTAAATTAGTATTTTCTTGTATAATTACTATTACAGATAGTCAGCCTTATCATTAGTAATTATTTATCTTCTATTCGTAAGTCTTTTATAAATACACTATATTTTGATTTTGAGGAAATTGATGACGGAATTAATGTAACATTGAAGTGTTTTGCACAAGCCACGAATCATTAGATTATAATTTCCGTAGATTTCCAACATTCTTTAAGTAATTTATTAATTGCCTTGCTCTGTTTTTTATAGCCTAAACATATTGAAAATGGGAAATTAGGGCATAATTGTTTATTTAATTGTATGAAGCGCAACAGACCTCACAAAGTATATATATTCTTCATCAGGGCGACGAGCTGAGTCGATTTATCCGTCTCCGTCTGTCTGTCCGTCCGTCCATCCATCGATATTACTCCCCTTATTTTGTTAACGAAAATCAGTAATAAAATTATATATTTTTAGAGCTAGAGTCTCCAAATTTTTAATACAGGTATATTTATATATACATGGAATTTCGTTTTTTGTTATAAATAATTGGATAACTGAAGTTGCAAGGCCAACAACTTTTTTAGAGCATCTGTTGTTGGCCGGGCCTTCCGGGAGCAACATTGGTTAGATGAAAGGCCTCCCGCACTACTCAAACATCTTTCCCATGGTGTTTAAGAGACAAATGGTCTATATGAAGATGGCTCCTCCGATGGATTATCAGCTTTGGGTAACATTACCAGATTTTGAGTTTTCCAGATTGCAGGGAACTAAACACTCTCCGTATAATTCGACAAATGTTCTTGGGTGCAAGGCTAGCTTTACTGCACGGTTTGGGATCCCGTTTGGACCTGGAGCTGTTAGAGCGTTAAATAAAAGAACTCAACATTTAACGAATTCAAGATCGAAAATTAACTCTTTATTACTTAAATTCCTAGCACTTATATACCTAAAAAAGACTCTTAAAACTACTTTTAGTCACTGGAAGGGTACATTTCCCATGCACACAAGTGCACATATGTTAAGTCAAATGTCACTTTTTTAGATCGTTGGGCCGTTGTCTAGTCTGACGTTACATTTATATTAGCCGCTGCATTGTCGGATAACGCGCAGGTTATCGAATATTGTTTATATATCTATGTATATGGCACGTTCATGCTTGGACCAGAATTGAGCTAGATCTAAGACTTCTGACAGCTAATAGGATTTAGTCGTCTGTAACAAAATCAGCGGGCACGCTGGACGAGTCCTAACTTGCAGACGCAGAATCTTAACAATGAAGCTTTGTCTCTCTGCAAAGAGCGTTTCCACACTCTGCAATTGGGCTACCATTTGGCAAGCTCTGCCCTCAGTATTGCCAGCTGAAACGATTCTCTCCACAAAGTTGGCAGATGGCTCATTTATTGTGAACAGAAGTGCCGAAGAATCGCTCCCCGTATAACTATCGCAATGGCTTCACGTGACTGAAAAACGGATGAGGTCACAAA
This sequence comes from Drosophila mayaguana, assembly GCA_037075325.1. NCBI lineage: Eukaryota > Metazoa > Arthropoda > Insecta > Diptera > Drosophilidae > Drosophila > Drosophila mayaguana. Next base: position 1,815,738 of record JBAMCG010000039.1, on the reverse strand, counting down.
AGTAATGTCAATTACGGACCCGTATCCAGCTCGACTGAAATTGAACTTGTGACCAGTCTTGATCAGAACAACATCCAGTATCGCCCATGGCATTCTAACGCCCATGGTTTGAGAGCTCCTGCTATGATGGCCTGCTAGGTACAGCTAGACAGCTAAACTTAACAAAAAATTTTCGCGCCGGAAAAAAAAAAGAAAAGAAAGCAAAAAGCAAAACTATGACGCCTCAGCCAACGTCTATTGCACCACTGACATCTACCTCTTGCACACATCGTGCATAGTAAGGCTTTGGTCGGTTTTTGATTTGCTGGGTACGTCGCGCCTACAGCTTTCACGTTGGTTAAAATGTTTTTTTTTTTTTTTTCCTGTATACAATGGAACAATTTGGGATAGCGATTTTCTTCTATTTAAAAAAGAATTTTGTATTGGTTGGTTAACCTTCTATAAGTTTTCATATTATTTTTCTTCTGATTTGATTCTATAAAGCTATATGAGTTTTATTATACCCTGATCCCATTAAAAATGGGAAATTTGTAAAAATGTATTTTAACTACTAGAGACTTTTGCTTTGGAATATACACACATTTTAACATTATAATCACGTTCTGAAAGTTTCATGAAGATAGCCTCACTACTAAAGAAATTATTCAACAACAAAATTCTCATAGTATTGCCCACACTGCAGCGCAGCCCAAGCGCAGTCGCTGCTTACTGCGCAATTAGCAGAGCGCGTGCTTACGCGTGCGTAAATATCAGCTCCTTACGGGGATCAGGGTATCTCCTAGTCGAGCACTTTCGACTAAAGCTTTCTTACTTGTTGTTATTATAAAGCAAGCTTCATCATAAGTTAATGTTTTTGTATTTATGTGATGTAAGGATTGAAAACCTAAGAGTTTTAACTATCCTATATTGTCAGTCTATAGCTGAGTTTGTATGACTCAACGTTGGTGCTTACACACATTTGGCCCTTATCGGGGCTACTTGCCTGAAGATAGTTAATATCTGATGAAAAACATATGTATTCTTAACATCGATATGTCCAGCTAGGTATATACAAAAATAAATAAATAAATAAATAAATGTATATATATATATATATATATATAAGCAATTTTAATTACTCAAAGCAAGCTCTTCATTTTATGTTCAACGTAGTGCCAAGGGTCGATTGCACGAGCTTATGCAAAATGATCGAGAGTTCACACAAGAGGATCGTAAGTTGATTAATCCATGCAATAGCAAATCTATAACACAGGCTATGGACTTTGTGAAGAATCCTGTGGACTGCTGTCATCATGTGCATTTGCTGATACGAGAATTGCTGCACATAATCAGCATCAAGAAGGATGATCCGAAGACAAAGGATGCCATACTCTATCATGGGGAAACTTGGGACTTAATGCGCTGTCGCTGGGAGAAGATCGAGAAGGATTTTAGTACCAAATCAAAACTTTTTGATATTTCAAAAATTCCAGATATTTACGATTGCATCAAATATGATTTGCAGCATAATCAACATACACTGCAATACGATCAGGCCGAGGAGCTATATATCTATGCTAAAAATCTGGCGGACATTGTCATACCGCAGGAATACGGACTGACTCCCCAAGAGAAATTGGCTATTGGGCAGGGTATTTGCTCACCGTTGCTGCGCAAGATCAAAGGCGACCTGCAGCGAAATATTGACGAGATCGAGGATGAGTTCATGAATCGATTGAATCCCCATTATAGTCACGGTGTCGCCAGTCCGCAGCGTCATGTGCGTACTCGCCTCTATTTCACCAGTGAATCGCATGTGCATTCCCTGTTAACGGTGTTGCGTTACGGCGGATTGCTGAACGTTGTTACGGACGAGCAATGGCGTCGTGCTATGGATTATATATCGATGGTATCGGAGCTCAATTATATGTCACAAATAGTTATAATGCTGTATGAGGATCCGACTAAAGACCCCACTTCTGAGGAGCGCTTTCATGTCGAGCTTCACTTTAGTCCGGGCGTCAATTGTTGTGTGCAAAAGAATTTGCCCCCGGGTCCTGGATTTCGTCCACATTCGCATGGTGACAACTCCTGCGTGAGCGTGCATCCTAACGAGGATTCGAATCCTTCACGCATCGAGGAGGAAAACGATACAATGTCGGGAGATGAACAACTGGGCAAGAAGCGCACCGTATGAAACTCTATAATTATCAAAAGCAATACAGTTGATTTTTATTGCTAAAGTTTTTCTATCTTGCTCCAATTTTTAGTGTACGCTCCGTAGCTCAGCTAATTCCTTTGGTTTTAATCGACTGGAATTGCGGTCCAAACAGGGCAAGTCGAAGCCCATTCCAATTGGCGCCCATCATACAGTAAGCGGGCATGAGGCAATGGATCTGGCCAAGCGACTAAACGAGGAGCTTGCTTCGCAGCATCAACAGCAGCTGCAGACCCAAAATCAACAGCATCATCAGCAGCAACTGCGACCAATTAGTCCCGACATACGAGCTGTGAGTCCAGACTGTGAGCCACGGTCGCGCAGTTTTGACCAGCGTGGATCGCCGTCGGCCAATCGTGGCAAGGACGCGGGTATGTATGTGGGCGGTACGCACGTTGCAATATAATACCAAAATGTGCTGCTTCCCACTGCCCAATTGCTGTTACCACTGGGTCTAATTGGCCGGCTTTATTTGAAATTTCTATTCGTTCTTGCTTTTGTCGTTCTTTTTCATTTTAATTCTCTTGTTTTTTTAACTCTTATTGTTTTATTTTTTTATTATTTCTTTAAAAAAGAAAAAATTTAGTTTTGTTAACACACTGACTAAACACAATTGGGTATCAACTAATATGTCCACGTTATTCATCCTAAACTCAGGTGGCTGATTTAATTTGTTCTCCTTTGCATGCCAATTGTGTGCGTGTTTCTCTCTTAGTTTTCTACCTCTCACAATCTCTATAGAAAGAAGACAAAATCCCGTAAAAAAAGAAAAAATAAATCCGATTACAATCTATAAATATTAGCAAGCGTTGGTTGCATTCAGAATTGGAGGGAACGAAATCTCAATAAATGTTATACTTTCATTCAATTATCTCTTCTTGTTGATAGCCAATGTGAATCGTGTAATGTTGAGGATTTTATATAACTCTAATTATTATAGTCTTAAAACTTTTTCTTTTAAACTCTCTTTTAATCATATTAAAAAGTAAAGGGTGCTCTAATCGAGACTGCTCGATTAGGAGATACTCTGAACCCTACAATGAGCTTGATATTCACGCACACATAAGCACACGCTCTACTAAGTGCGCACTTAAGATCGCAACTGCGATTGGGCTTCACTGTGTATAATATTATGAGAATTTTGTTGCTTAATAATTTCGCTTGTAGTGGGAATATCTTATGATAAACTTGTACTTGTATGGTATACACGAGTATGCCTGCAAAATTTCAAGGTTCTAGCTCTTATATCTTCTGAGATCTAGGCGTTCATACGGACGGACGGACACGACTATATCGACTCAGCTCGTCGCTCTGATCAAGAATATATATACTTTATGGGGTCTGCGATGCTTCCTTCTGCCTGTTACATACATTTCACAAAACCATTATACCCTGATTTCCCATTTTTAATGCGATCAGGGTACAGCCCCCGCTCCTAAATCCACCCCCTCAATGCTATAATCACGATCTAAAAGTTTCATGAAGATAGTCCATCGACAAAAAAAATTATTGAGCAATTAAGTTCCCATAATAAGCTAACATTGCAGCCCATGCGTGTTTATGCATGCGTGCCTATGTGTGTCGGTGTGTTTGTGTTTCTTATGTATGCAGAAATACGCGAAGAATTGTTGAAATATCAGTTCCTGAAGGGTTCAGGGGATTTCATAGTCGAGCAGTCTCGGCTAGAGCTTTCTTACTTGTTTTGTTCAATATTTTCTATACTAAAAGGAGGCTTCAATCAAAATCAATTTTATTAGGTATCACCATTGTTGCCAAAGATGACGAAATTCAGATTTCGAAATATGTACATATGTATGTACAGTATGTCCATTAATTGTTTGCAAAACGAAAAAAGGCATACAAATTCAACTTTAACATCATATTTTATTAGGAAAGGAACATTTTCTCGGAATTTTTTTTTTACAATATTTTTGGGTCATGTATTCTTAACGGTAATCCATAACAAAAACAATAAAAATAGCAACAAAAACACACAAGATAATTCAAAACAAAAAAGAACAGCAAATATCAGCTGTCTATTAATTCTTTGCAAAATGCAAACATTAGTTGAAAGAAGACGGGAAAAAGTTAACGGGACATCCAAATGAAATGCGGCTTGCCGCGTCTGTTTTCACAAGTCTTCCGTGAATACATTCGTTTCAATAAAGTCTTGGAATCACTACCACTTCTCAAAAAAATTAAATTTTTGCAATGCCTGGTAAACGCACTGATGATAATTTGATACAATTAGTATATTTTAATTATAACAAAGGAAAGACCATCAAGGAGTTAGCAGAAATGTTTAATGTTAAGCTTAGAACAGTTTATAATATTATTAATCGGGCAGAAAAAGAAAATAGACTAGAACTTAACAGCTCTAAGGGCCGACCAGCAAAGCTCTCTCGACGGGATTGCTCACGAATCCTAAAGACAGTGGAAAACAGACCACAGACAAGCCTCAGAGAGTTGGTGTCGGACCTTAAATTAAATCTTCAAAAGACAGTGTGTCCTGAGACTGTCAGAAAAGTGCTTAATTTGCACAAATACTCCTCACATGTTGCAAGGAAGAAGCCGTTGCTGTCTGCTGTAAATATTGAGAAACGGTTGACCTTCGCAAGACTTCATATTGACTGTCCTCCTGACTATTGGAATAACGTTATCTTTTGCGACGAGACAAAGATAATGTTATTCCATAACGATGGCCCTGGAAAAGTTTGGCGGAAACCAAAAACAGCCCTCCACACCAAAAACATTGTGCCCACTGTGAAGTTCGGCAAGCTTTCAGTCATGGTGTGGGGCTGTATTTCTTCGAAAGGTGTGGGAGAGATACGAATATTCAATGATATTATGACAAAGGAATTTTATTTGGATATTTTGAAGAAGGAATTAACCGAAAGTGCGCACAACTTTGGCTTCATTGATACAGAAAACCCCAGTAAGCTCAAATATAAGCTGTATCAGGACAATGATCCGAAGCACAAGTCGCTGTTGTGTCGCACTTGGCTCCTATATAACTGCAGTAAAGTTATTGACACCCCACCCCAGAGCCCGGATATCAATCCGATTAAGAATTTGTGGGCACTACTAAAGAAAAAAGTAGCCAAACGATGTCCTAAGACAAAAAACGAGCTAATTCGTTGCATACACGAGGAGTGGCGCAAAATACCCCAATACTACGACATAAATGGTCTAATATTGTCGATGTCGCGACGTCTCAGAGATGTAATGGAAGCTAATGGTGGGCATACCAAATATTAGCCAATTCCATACTCATCTGTGATAGATACAGATCTCATAATATTAATGTTTGCATTTTGCAAAGAATTAATAGACAGCTGATATTTGCTGTTCTTTTTTGTTTTGAATTATCTTGTGTGTTTTTGTTGCTATTTTTATTGTTTTTGTTATGGATTACCGTTAAGAATACATGACCCAAAAATATTGTAAAAAAAAAATTCCGAGAAAATGTTCCTTTCCTAATAAAATATGATGTTAAAGTTGAATTTGTATGCCTTTTTTCGTTTTGCAAACAATTAATGGACATACTGTATATACATATGTATATTTAATATGCATTAAAACGATGATGCCTATATATAGGCATACATAGGCATCATCATTTTAATGCATGGTTTTATGTTTCTTAGTTTGAGAGTTTCACTAAATATGACGCTTTCCCAGTATGTAAAGTCTTTATTTTAACGAAGTCTAGACACATTAGAAAAAGAGGCCAATGGCTTTTTTCATGGCATGTTCCATGGAAATGGTTGCTTCTGAGTACCCTGCAGTTTCATTAGAAACGTTAGCTCCCAATGTTGAAGACACAACAGAAGACAACAACAAATGCACAACTTTTTTTTGGAGCCGATATATGAGGATTCTTCCTATGTATTTCTAGAATTTGTCGTTGTTCTGTGTCTGTCGATATTTGTTTGTCGGCCGGCACGTGGCAGGTTCTCCAGACCTTTTACTTGAGAATTTACACTTTTAATGGTCGAGACACTTCTTTCAAGCAACTCTCTAATATATTTAATGGATTTCTGTTCATTTTGCATTTTGAATGAGATAGGTCAATTTTGGTCCAGAAAGTAAATGGGCTTTTCTCCGAAATATATTCGAGCATAATAATAATAATAATAATAATAATAATAATAATAATAATAATAATAATAATAATAATAATAATAATAATAATAATAATAATAATAATAATAATAATAATAATAATAATAATAATAATAATAATAATAATAATAATAATAATAATAATAATAATAATAATCTCAACCGCAAAAATAAAATGGTTACCACTAAAAAAGAATAAATAATATGCGGTTTTTTTTCTGAAGAGACGAATTTTTTTATTACTTTTCTTTTTTTATGTTTTCAAAATTTGTTTTTATAGTTTCTGTACATTATATTTAGCGACAGAGTAAACTTACAATGTATAATCCCAATAATAATTTAATAATTAGGAATCCACAGATAAGTAAGTTATTCAATTTAAAATCACGTGTCATTGGTCTTTCATTTTAGTATTGATATTTCTTTTTAGTATTTAGAAATCAATTCAAATTGTTCGACACCTATTAAGACTAGCCTTTTGTAAGAGCTATGCTTAATAATTAGAAAGTAATATAAAAAAGCCTCTCTTCTGAATGCATCCCATGTCATTTTAAAATTTTAATTATAATTTTTCTATAGTAATATACGCATTTACGGGATGAAATAAATTAGCATATTGGTCCGAATGAAACTATGGACTCGAGTCGTAGTATTTGACTTGACTCGTAAGTTCCCTCTTGTGATAACGTGTCAAGACCTTTCCGATATACCCAATAGTGGCTACAAATCGATATCTGAAAACTCCTGTTAAAGATATAGAGATCTTAACGGTCTAGAGATTTTAAATTTGGAATTTATATTTGAGTTGGCAACTCAAGGGCAATTCGTTGTAAAAAAAATTGTATGCCTAATTGGTTTTGGAGCATAAGCCCCAACAGTTTATAGTTTTATATAATCCGGGAATGAGTTTTATGCAGTCGGTCGGTAAAGCTCGACTAAAACGTGCTTAACTGTTCTTGTATGCTTTATTTTATGGCATAGTTTTTACATTAATAAATTTTTATTGTAATTAATTTAAATGCACTGAAATGTTTAATTTTTTTTTTTTTGTTCAAGCATTTTGGTTTTTCATGTTTTTAATATAACAATATATATATTTTTTTCCATAATGTAATATCTACTGATTCTTATAATTGGAACGGTTGTGTACAATATACCTCTCTGGTATATATATATATATATATATATATATATATATATATATATAAACACATTGCAGGCAAAAATTAAATAGACGCACAAGATATTACTCCTGATATTACTCGAGCTCTCTCTCTATCTATCTATCTACCTATATATCTATCAATCTATCTATTTATCTATCTACCTATATATCTATCAATCTATCTATTTACCTATCTATCTATCTTTTCCTATCTCTCTTGCTCCAACTCCAACTCCCCTCCCCTCTCTTTGCCTCTTATATACTCTCTTTCTGTCTCTTGAATTTCATGAAAGAGAGAGCTCCAGAAACGGTGATATAAACTGTTTTGGGGAAAAATAAATGAAAATCTATAGACACCTGGCCGTGGAATCCCGTGTATTTGGCAATGCAGCTAAGCTGAATTGAACTATATTCATTCTTAGCATCATATGTTGCATCCATCATTTAATCATTGGCCCGATCCCCCAAACCATTTTCCATAATGTAATATCTACTGATTCTTATAATTGGAACGGTTGTGTACAATATACCTCTCTGGCTGTATCTACTTAGCTATATCTCTAGTATCTGTGTCTATTGCGCATGTCTCTCTCCCTCTCTCTCTTTCGCTTTCTCTCACTCTCTCTCTCGCACTCAGTGAACTCAGTTCAGAACCCGTCTTCTATCGGTCAGTTTCGTCAATTTATATATGTGAAATGCATGGCTCAATTCGTCCAATTGAACAATAATATTGATTGCTGGCAATACTTTGTGTTTGTTACATAGCCTTGTACCATTCTTTAATAATGAGTGTTTGCTATCCTTGGTGTTATATATTTTTTTATTTGTTTGACTGTCATTCGTTTGTTTGCTGTGCGCGCAAAAACACCCATACCACTAACTCTTATTTATGCGCTTAATTGCGTACCTCGATGTTAACTCACAACTAACCGGACATATTTTCGAAACGCCGCCTGCTGTAGGTCTGCGCCGTCGACGCTCTACCTGTATCCAAATTTTTTCGTTACAAGACATCTGCAATGCATTAAATGGTAAAAATTATACGAGTCGTTTGTGTCGATCCTTGCCATGCAATATAACACTATTATAATATATAAAAATTGGTCTATATATCTTTATATACACTAATAAACTTCAATATGTCGATTTGGATGATTGGTTTCCAAAAGATACAAATTAATGTCAAGGTTTTATATATGAATATATACTAGCTAATACTTATAGATCCACATAAAAGAACAGCTGAGGTCCATCAATTAAAAATAAATATGAAAGTTAACTTTAATTTTTAAGTCGTATATAGATAGACGATATATCCCGTATGGCTCTTCTATTTATTTTCTAGTGTTTATTACCATTGTCAAGCCTTTTAAAAATACTTCAACTCTTGAATTAATTAAGGAATTTGATACTAATATAAAATAAACTGGCAGAGACGAGGAAATAGATAAAATAAAATATGTGCATATGTATACACACATATATTTATGTATACATAGCCTCCCAAAGCTTGCAGGTGGATTTTGTTTTCGGCATACCGAAAGCATATGTTTTCCTCTCGTTCTACTTCTACTTTGATGAGTATTTCGGCTAATTAGTTTTATGTTTATATATGTATTCTACGACTAAATACGCGTACGCACAAACACACATGCACACACATATACACATCTCAAACGCACTTCGAACAATACCAAAACTCTATGTTTCCTTTGGTTTACACCCGCTCTTTACCGCTACTAATCATAATCAGCAGCTTCTGCGCCTACCTTTGATGAGATTACCATTGCACGGGTGGGCATAAACGTGGGCGTGACTGAGGGTTTTAGTTGCAGCACTAGCAGCAGTAATCGTTCTGCCTTACAAATACGCGTGACAGATAGATTGTCTTTCTTTAAGATCGATTCTTCGACTAATGAATTGCCGCTTTCGGACATTGATTTTTCATTGACGCCCGGCACACCGAAGTGCATAAATATGACTTCCGCTTGCTGCAATCGAATACACAAACGACATAATTTGCTAAGCATGCGCCGCATGATTAGCGGCGAGGAGCCTGAACTTGATGGTCTGCAATTACCGAAAATTTCCCCGTTGGCAACAAACGAGCGGCCCTTAAGTTGTAACTGCAACAGCAATTTTAATTCCTTGGCACATGCGCATGCCAAAAGTCTGATGCAGCTGGCTATAGTAGAGCCTTCGGCTACGAGCACCAGCTACACCGATATTACAGCGGCGGAAGCATCTGGAATTGTAACTGTAGCAGCTGCCGGTAGTTTTGAGGATGATTTTCAGTTATCAAACTCGGCACCTGCGGTACTGCTCAGTGGTGCATTTCAAGAGCGCCACTCGAGCGATGTTAGTCTGCAGCCACTGGTCAAATATGGCACCGACTCACTCACAGCATCCAAGCTGCGCCTGCGCATGGACAGGGAGTTGCACCAGTCGCATCATCGCCTATTGGAACGGAGCCAGCGTAGGGCCACAAGTCGTTCGTGCGGCCAGCTATCAGTATTGTTGCCGCCAACCCCAGTCACGGTACCAGTCTTGTCCGATAATTCTTTTAGGTTTAGTTCGACGGCTGCAACAGCTGCATCAACTGGCAATAGTTTTATCAGATGCTTTGAACCTATCACAGAGCATGTCACGCCTACGACCATGTCCAGTCAAGCCATTTTTGAGCCGCAGCTGATTTATAATATATCCACCGTTTTAATAACAGCAACAGTTAGTTCGACAGCAGCAAATACGGTAATAACTGAGACAATAAGCAGGCAACCAATTGTTGCAGCTGCAGCAGCAGCAAGAATAAAAACAATGACAACAACAACAGCAACAGTACAAAAAATCATTACAACAACAACCATTTTGCCTAACATTACAACGACAATGTGTTCTAATCAATTCATTACTAATCAATTGAAACCAATCGATTCCCTCTCAATTGACGCACCTAAACAACCACACACCAACACCACCTCGAATACTCACACAACAACAATCCTGATGTACACGACCACAATCAACAACAACAACGTCACCACAACGCCCCCGTCTTGTTGTACCAATACCATCGTCACAGATAGCAACGTTTCGGTCTCGGTATCGGCGTCGGTATCATCTGCCAATTCGTCCACATCATCGCGTCGCCAAAGACACAGTATTGCCGGCCAGATGTCCTATATGAAAATGTTGGGTTTTGGTGGTTTTAGCAAAAAGATGGCAACCAGCGCGAATAGCCTTTTCAGTACAGCAGTTATAAGCGGCAGCTCTTCGGCGCCAAATTTGCGTGATATGATACCGGTCTCCTCATCCGGTAAGTACACATGCACCTACATACATACACTTATATTCACATATATGAACACAGAAATACATCCACATCTAACCACGTCTAAACTCACACCTCCACCCCTACACGCACACATATTCCCACACCCCTATCCATGCCCAATCTCAGATACATATGTATACATACACACTTATGGTCAGATTAATAGGTGTGAAATGTTTTTTTTTCCTTTAAAGGGTAATGGCGTATATATTTTTTCATGTAACTTAAAAAACAACTTGTATTCAAAACTAAACATATCTTAGAATTATAATAACAACAAAAAAGTTAAAACAAGTAAGAAAGCTCTAGTCGAGACTGCTCGACTAGGATATACCCTGATCTCTACAAGGCGCTGATATTCACTCACGTACATATAAGCATGCGCTCTGCTAACTGCGCAGTAAGCAGCGACTGCGCTTGGGCTGCGCTGCAGTGTGGGCAATACTATGAGAATTTTGTTGCTGAATAATTTCTCTTGTAGTATGACTAATTTCATAAATATTCCAGAACGTGATGATAATGTGCAAATGCGTATATATTTCAAAGCACAAGGCTCTAGTACTTAAAACACGTTTTTTACAAATTGTGGGCGAAGGGGGCGTGGTATCCAAAATCTGTAAATTAGATTTATGTATACACCGAATCTAAAGTCTCTAGATCCAAAAGTATCAAAATTACGCTGAATAAACAATATCCATTTATCGATTATTCTCGATAAAAAAGTAATCGGACGAGTTATCGTATACATGAAAAAATTCCAAGTCTCTAGCTCTTACATCTTCTGAGATCTAGGCATTCATACGGACGGACAGGGCTTTATCGCCCTGATCAAGAATATATATACTTAATGGGGTCTGCGATGCTTCTTTCTGCCTGTTACATACTTTTCACAAAACCATTATACCCTGATTTCCCATTTTTAATGGGATCAGGTTATAAAAAGTTTAAAAAAAATAATAATGCTTAACCTAATTTTGGCATACTTCACAAATTACTTCAAATTTTGCTGGCCAAATTAATAGGTGTGCGCAGCAATATGATAATAGATATGTCTACTTTTGAATACAAGTTGTTTTTTTAAGTTACATGAAAAAATATAGACGCCATTACCCCTTAAAGGAAAACAAAATTTCACACTTATTAATTTGACCATGAGTGTATGTACATATGCGCGCACCTAAACACAAATAAAAACCTTCATGCATATGCACACAGAACCATTCACACGTAGACCATCAATCAATTTGTGTCCAATTTTATCCCCACTCACACACAAAATTTGGCTTATGTTACCTAGCTATACAACTGAAGGATATTAATGAAAATTTTGTTTTTTGGACTACATTTTGTTAATGTATATGCCTAATCATCACATAATAATAATCACATATGCTGTAGTTTTTTAATTGTTCAATAGAGACAACCACTGAGTAATTCATCCAAATTAAAACTTTTCAAAAGTATAAGCATGCTTGAAATATTTTATTTTAGTTTTGAAAATGATTTTTTTTTCCATATATATTTTCATTATACTTTATTACATTTAATCCATTGAAATAATTTAGAATCTTTCAATTATATAAAGAAATGAAAATTCAGTGTTATAAATCTTATAAGTAAGTAAAATACAAATTTATGGAAAGATATTCAATGTGAGCTTCAGCATTCAGAGCCAAGATAAAAATCAAGCACCTATAAAATATGAAATAGGTCAATGAACACACATAAGCCTATTTTTTTTGTTCTGAGACGTACTATATATACACACATTCCACTAATATTCACATATTAATATGTCTTAATTCTGTAACGCCGAATCCGTTTCCATATTTGATCCCATTCTTCATTCCCACATTTAAAACATTATATTGAACCGAAGATGAGAAATGTATTATTGGCTTATATGGTTTATATGGCCTGCGTTTAGGATTTGGAGATGTACCACCGATCCGACCCCTGGAGACACTGCACAATGCTCTATCGTTGCGCAAGCTGGACAGCTTCCTGCAGGATATGGTCTTGGCACAGATCTTTAAGACACCAACAGGGTCTCCACCACGCATCCATGAGGGAGCTGCAGGCAGTAATTCGGTGTCGCTGTTAACGCCTGGTATTGGTCAGCATATATCGGTAGCTATGCCCTCAGATTCCATGGCTGCATTTTCCTCTATGATTGAGCCAAGAGATGACAGCGTTTCAGCAACTCAATTAAGAGATCAAACCGATCCCATTTCCAGCAAATGCGGCCAGTCTAGTATCAACGATCCAAATGATGATAAGACGCAATCATCTGATTTCGATGATGCCAACGATGCGGCCATGAAGCGTATACTACCGGAAGCAAAACAACGTAAGTTCTGTAGGCGTAAGTCAAGAACCAATTGGCGCAACTGAGACTCACATCAATGATGATTCTCGTTAAAATTTCGACTAATGCGTTCCAACTTCAAACTTGCCATATTTTATCCTTAAGCTTTTTCATGACCTTAATTATTTCGGGTTTCAAAATGTCTATGTTTCAAGTCTACTAAAATCAAATGATATATGTATACATTTTGTTTTCTGATTTTATTGTTTTATTTTCGTTTGCTTTGATTTTTCAGTGGATTAAACCATCACGCGATTGTTTGTTGACTATGATTTGAATTCTTTATTAATAGATCTTTTATCGTAGAGATTTTTAAACATTATTCTATTGCGGTGTGGCATAAAACCATATTAATATGGCTAGTATAATTTGATTTTGTCATTTTTGTATTTGCAAACTCAAGTTTTAATAATTGTAAATAGTCCGCCGCAAATAAATATAAATTTTAAATTGTTTATCCTACTTACGCGTACTATACTTTCTTGCACGCTCTTTCCGCTCATATTTAGCACTGTCTATTTCTTTTTTCTCGTCCTCTGTCTCTCTCACTTCCTATGCTCTTTCTTATCGTTTGCTTTATGAAAGTCTGAAAGTCTCTGATTGCTGCGTGCAATATCCTGCGTTTTTTGTTACTCTCCGTTTCCTTAAAACTATTTACTCCAAAAATTAACAACTTAAACAATTGAAAATACGACACCAATGAATTGTAAACAAGTTTGGGAGCAACAACCACTGGACAAAATGTTGACAACAGCGCGGCCAGAGAAAGAAGATACGGATCACCCCAATAGGTGTGTACTTCTCTTTAATCTTACATATCTCAATGTTTGTATAATATTTAAAGAAATGTGGATATTCTACTGAATGAGTCGGATGACCTGCGCTGTTTTAAACCGATGAACCATGACACACTCCCGCTGTCCAGCACACTGGGCAGCATTTTTTTAAGCGTCTGCGACGAAGCAGAGCCGACGAGCGCTTGCCCAACTCCTGTCACCGTTGGCATGGATAACGACATGGACTTGAGCATGGTTGCTAATAAGGGTTCAATGACACTTTCTGTGGATGTGAGTCAGTGTTTATGCTAGTCTGCACAAAAAATAAGTGTTTATAGATACTAATGACCTCCACTTTCAATTTTTCGATACCTTACCTTCCTATACTCTGAATCCACTAAAATTGATAATTTATTGTATTTATGGCAAATGTATGCAATGGGCAGGAGAATATATGACCGCTCCTATAGAGTATATAACTTATTCATGACGATATGCCAACTCGACCAAGTCCCCCGGTCCATTCATATTACAATAATACACTACCTGCTTTTAGTGGACCGCAAATAAGAATTAAGAATTTAAAAAATTGAGGCACAAAAAAAAAACAAGTAAGAAGGCTCTAGCTCGACTAGGAGATACCCTGATCCCTACAAAGCGCTGATATTCACGCACGCATAACCACGCGCTCTGCTAACTGCGCAGTAACCAGCGACTGCGCTTGAGCTGGGCTGCAGTGTGGCAATACTATGAGAATTTTTTTGCTGAATAATTTCTCTTGTAAGAGGACTATCTTCATGAAACTTTAAGAACGTGATAACAATGTGCAAATGTATATACATTCCAAAGCACAAGTCCCTAGTACTTAAAATAAGTTTTTTGCAAATTTTGGGCGAAGGGGGCGTGGTCTCCAAAATCTGTAAATTACAAAATCTGCGTAATGATCAGATGCATTACACACAGAAATCGGATGAGTTATCGAAAAAATATGATAAACTTGTACTGCGTATGGTATACATGAGTATGCTCTTATATGTTCTGAGATCTAGGCGTTCATACGGACGGACGGACGGACGAACGGACGGACGAACGGATAGACGGACAGGGCTATATCGACTCACCTCATCGTCCTGATCAAGAATATATATACTTTATGGGGTCTGCGATGCTTCCTTCTGCCTGTTACATACTTTTCACAAAACTATTATACCCTGATTTCCCATTTTAATGGGATTTTTGTATGCATACTCATCTATACCATACGATGTACAAGTTTATCTTTTTTTTCGATAACTCATCCGATTTCTTTTTTATCGAGAATAATCGATACATTCATTTTGTTTATTCAGCGTAATTTTGATAATTTAAGACCTGGGGACTTCAGATTTGGTGTGTATATACATCTGATCAATACGCAAACTTTGTCTTTTACAGATTTTGGATACACTGCCCCCTTCGCCCCCAATTTGCAAAAAACGTATTTTAAGTACTACAGACTGTGCTTTGGAATGTATACACATTTGCACATTATGATCACGTTCTGAAAGTTTCATGGAGATAGTCTTACTACAAGAGAATTTATTTAGCAACAAAATTCTCATAATATTGCCCACACTACAGCGCAGCCCAAGCGCAGTCGCTGCTTACTGCGCAGTTAGCAGAGCCCGTGCTTATGCGTGCGTGAATATCAGCTCTTTGTAGGGATCAGGGTATCTCCTAGTCGAGCAGTCTCGATTAGAGCTTCCTTACTTGTTTAAATTTTTTTTTCTATGAAAATTGTAATCGTTACGGTCCCTGATTATAAGTTATTAAAACTTACAAATTTCGTTATTGTATTTATGAATCCCAGAATGATTGCCCCCTTCACGACTAAAGCACTCTTGCTTACTAAAAAATTATATTACTTCTTGCAGGGCTTTGATGTTGATGAAGCAACACTGTCGGAGCCAAAATTGGAGACATGCTTTTGCTGTCCAACGCATGCTGTTGCGCCACCTGATGTGGCCATGGATGATCCAAAGTATTGCTTTGCAATGCCTGTGCACATTACCCAGGCATCGCCGGAGCACAATCGGCAAAGCGTAAGACGTGCTCACGATCCAATTTCACCCCGCATACAGAAGCAGATCTGTTTGTTTGAAGGTGTTGGCACCAGTGTAGAAGCCAACGTATTGTATGCGTCCATCAACTTGCCGGCGGCAGCACAGCAACTACGCCAGGATGCGCGCCTACGTAAATTTGAAAATTTAACGCAGTCCACTTCCAATTCTAATTTCCCTTTTGAGAGCAACACACTAAAGCGTGTGCCGTTGGTCAGCACCAAGGATGATTATGCGAATGTTTCACATACACAAAGCTGTATCAACTTGAAGAGTAGTGGTGGAGCCGGCTCCGGCTTTCTCAGTTATGGTTCACCGCAGCGCGATGACATACTCTTAAAAAAACGAAAGGAAATACGAACAGCCGGGTGTTACAAAGCTGACCAGGCCAATTATAATCCGTTGCCCAATGCACTGTCCGTTTGCTGTTTTCTAGACTTGGATGCTAGATGTAGTATATCGACTACAAATACTTCGATGACTATGGCGGCACCACATCCAGGCGCCTTAATTGTTAAGGAGCGCTATATTGAGCCCCCCAAGAGAGGAGTTGTGCGTGGCTATCATGGCAAAACGCAGTCCATGGACGCCGACTTTCTATTCAACGAGTTTCTATTGCTGCCTGCGGTTGTACCGTCAATAGATGTGGCACAGCAGGCGAAGCTAGAGGCGTCGGAGTGAACGGTCGCTTAACTAATTGTTCTATCAATCTATATCTTTATCTCTAACTTAAACATGTTGTAGCAACTGTATTGTTCTTTGGCCCACTAAAATAAAAATTCAACTATTTTACTGTTATAGCGGCAAATTAAATTACAAAATTTTCATTTTACTTAAATATAGAAATAGAATAATTTTTTCTTATTTGAATGAGCAGGTTAAGATTTGACTTCTTCTTTGGGATTAGGTTATTATTGTGCCCCCAAGCGATAGAAGGCCTTATTTCGATGATGATGCTTAAGAACAGATATTGATACTGATTGACCTGAATCGCTTGTAGTGGTTATCGTAGTTTCCTTTAATATATTGCTGCTATTGCTAGTTCAGTGCTCTTCCGATATAATTGTAATTGTTGTTTGCGCTGCTGTGGTCATAACCGAAGAGTTTGAGTCGATATTGTCGCTTTTCTCTTCGGCTTCACTTCCAGTCGCCGTTTCAGTCTCCGCAGAAGTTTGCTCTTCTGTCGTGGTGCTATTATCCATTGGTTGAACTTCCAATTGGATATCTGTTGATGCATCTTCAGCGGTGATCAACATCGATATCGAAGATACTTGTTGTAACTACATGAACTTTATTATCTTGTTCCGTAGTTTTAGTTATATTTCCTCCCATGTGAAGGCTTGCCGGCGGGTTGAAATCCCACTTTTTGAACACTATTGCATCCAAAGCAGCCTGATATGCTGTCATCTCATCAGCGGTGACATTGTCACTCTTATCAGAGGTGCTCACGCAATTGCGGATACTGCCTTCATCATTATGGTTTAGCAGTTCCTTGTCCACTGGCATATAACGTTTGTAGCGTATGCATAAACAGTCCCACGCTGAATTGTTGTTACCTACTCCAATTGAGAAATGGCTTATGACTTGTTAACCGTCTCCTTTTAGATACATTTTCAGGTATATCAGTTTAGTCTTGTCGCTAATATCCTGCCTACTGCGTACTGTTACATACTTTTCACAAAACCATTATACCCTGAATTCCCATTTTTAATGGAATCAGGGTATAAAAATGGGAAAGGGTATAATAGTTTTGCGAGGAGTATGCAACAGGCAGAAGGAGGCGTGGCAGACCCCATAAAGGGTATATATTCTTGACCAGGGCGACAAGCTGAGTCGATATAGCCCTGCCCGTCTGTCCGTCCGTCCGTCCGTATGAACGCCTAGATCTCAGAACATATAGAGCTAGAGACTTAAACTTTTGTATGCAGTTTATCATATTTTTTCGATAACTCATCCGATTTCTTTTTTATCGAGAATAATCGATACATTGATTTTGTTTATTCAGCGGAATTTTAATACTTTTAGACGTATAGTCTTCAGATTTAGTGTGTACATACATCTGATCAATACGAAGATTTTGTAATTTACAGATTAGGATACCACACGTTTATATTTAAGTACCTGATTTTGTTTAAATTATCGTGGGTTTGCCTATCAGAATAATTAAATAAATTTATTGATTCAAATGTAATATATGTAGTAAGTGAGGTCCATTTGACCTACATACATATGCATCTTTTTAACGATCATTCAAACAATATCAGGTACTTAAATATAAACGCGATTCAGCTATTCAAACGCAAAATCATAGGCTCACAAATGCTTCTACAATGATACCCCACAATTTTTGTGAGCATCGCTTCCCATGCGTACACACAATCAAACGCATGTATGTAGGTGTGTGCAGTTCACAAGATCTACCAAATGCAAATGCTCGGCTTTCAAATTCCTACAGGCAGCTAGAGATTCGCACACAGGCATATAAATGCTCATACATGCAGCAAGGGACTGTAAGTGTGTGTATGCATGGTCGCCGCGAAGAATGATCTCTATGCGCACCAACGCTTTCATACCCTTCCCATAAATAATAACGAAAACGCAAATATTTTGCATGAGCATGGCAAACGATTTGAAGAGTTCGGTATACTCTTCACCCAGAAGAGAACACAAGGTGTCTTGCTGCGAAGAAATTTAAATTTGAGCAGAGAGCATAGAAAGAGAGAGAGCAAGAAAACAAAATTGAGCATAAAGTCACTTTATTTCAAATGTCGACCATCTCGGTCGAACGCTTGAAGCAAAATGATTGTGCTGTCGTCTATATTCGTAGACCGAACCTAAAAGTAAGGAGCCGACCGAATACGAAGTTGTGTGGGGTAACCTCGCTCAAAAAAAAGTTGGACAAAATTTTTCTTCAGCGTGTCCAGTCTATGTGTTCTATGGTTAGTGGTTATGGTATACACGAGTATGCATGCAAAATTCAAATCAAGTATCTAGCTGAGATCTCATCGTTCATACGGACGGACGGCCAGATGGACGGCTATATCGACTCAGCACGTCGTCCTGATCAAGAACATATGTATGGGGGTCTGCCACGCCTTCTTCTGCCGTTTACATACTCTTCACAATTTAATGGGATCAGGGTATAATAAATTCCGCAATATTCAAAGAAGTAACTAAAGTTACAAATCTTTTAAATAATATGAAATTTAATGAAGAAATATTATTAAAAAGTTATCGACTTGAGTTATTAACAATTAATTTGCAAAATCTGCTAGACACATTCTCAAAAGCCAGAATATTTAACCCAAGAACTTTAAATAAACAAGACATGTTAAACATATTTAATCACGAAACATTTAATATCAATTTAATTGATCTTTTAGATGCTTCCACCTTTTCAGTTGTTTCTTTTCAAGGTTTAATCATAGTTTTTATAAAATATCCAAATATTAATAATAATTGCAAGTTATACCACACTAAAGCCATATCACAAACAGATGGAAAATTATTTGTAAATAATAAAATTTCTAAATATAATAATACTTTTTACCTTATGGAAAACTTAAAAAAAGAAATACATATATAATAATTTTGCCCATATTCTGTTTGACACAAATTGTTTTGTCAAACTAATTAATTAACAATTTACAATCTGTAAAAAATATCTTTAAAAAAAAAAAAAAACAAATAAAGAAGCTCTAGTCGAGACTGCTCGAATAGAAGATGCCCTGATCCCTACAAGGAACAGATATTCACGCACGCATAAGCAAGCGCTCTACTAATTGCGCAGTAAGCAGCGACTGTGCTTGGGCTGCGCCGCAGTGTGGGCAATGCTATGAGAAGTTTGTTGCTGTTTAATTTCACTTGTAGTAGGACTATCTTCATGAAACTTTCAGAACGTGATCATAATGTGCAAATGTGTATACATTTTAAAGCGCAAGTCTCTAGTATTTCAAATACGTTTTTTACAAATTGTGGGCGAAGGGAGCGTGGTATCCAAAACCTGTAAATTGCAAAATCTGCAATCTGCAAAATATGCACACCAATTCTGAAGTCTCTACGTCTAAAAGTATCAAAATTACGCCGAATAAACAAAATCAATTTATCGATTATTCTCGATATAAAAGAAATCGGATGAGTTATCGGAAAAAAGATAAACTTGTACTTCATATGGTACACACGAGTATGCATACAAAATTTAAAGTCTTTAGCTCTTATATCTGCTGAGATCTAGGCGTTCATAAGAACGGACGAACGGACAGACGGACAGGGCTATATCGATTCTGCTCGTCGCCCTGGTCAAGACGTGGTCTGCGATGTTTTCTTCTGCTTGTTACATACTTTTCACAAAACCATTCTACCCTGATTTACCATTTTTAATGGGATCAGGGTATAAAAATTTAGTATAGTCATTTTGTTTCGAATGTCGACCATCTCGGTCGAGCACATGAAGCGAAATTATTGTGCTGTCGCGTATTTGCGTACCCAGAACTTAAAAGTAAGGATCCGAGCGAATACAAAGTTGTGTGGGGTCTCAATGCTAAAAAAAGGGACAACATTTTTACACAGGTTGTCCAGTCTATGGGTTCTATGATTGGTGATACAGCACACATGCGTATGTTTATTGCATGTATGTATGTATATTCCAATTAAGCTTAAAAACAAAATCATATTATTTATTAGAGATCAGAGATGCGACGAGTGGCCAGATACCACCATCACTTTCTTTTTTATTGGAAATTTGACCGAAATATCGATGAGTGCTGTTAGCAAATGTTATTGTTGCTGATGTTGCTCTGTTTGCTGCTTTTATTATACCCTGATCCCCTTAAAAATGGAAAATCGAGGTATAATGGTTTTGTGAAAAATATGTAACAAGCTGAAGGAAGCATCGCAGACTCCATAAAGTATATACAATGGGTTCAGGATATAATTATATCGCCTACATCTTTAAAACTAGAGTATCCAAGTTTGAAATGTATGTAGTTTCATATATGTATATATATATGTATATATATATATATATTTTTTTTTTTTTTTTTTTTTTTTTTATAATTTACCCCCGCCCCTGTATCCACCCCCTCACACATAAATTTGTAAAATACGCATTTCAAACACTAGAGATTTTGGCTTCCGCAAATGCCTTTCAATGCTCTAATCATGATCTGAAAGTTTCATGAAGATAGTCCATCGACAAGAAAAGTTATTAGGCAATTATATTCCCATAGTAAGCCTAACACTGCAGCCCATGTGTGTTTATGCGTGCGTGCCTATGTGTCTCTGTGTGTTTCTTGTGTAAGCAGAAAGACGCTTAGAATTGTTGAAATATCACCTCCTCGAAGGGTTCAGGGGATTTCGTAGTCGAGCAGTCTCGACTAGAGGTTTCTTACTAGTTTCAGTTGGTTAGATGATGATAATGATGATTGCTAATGTAAGAGAGAAAGATTTAAACAGAGAATAAGAGATAGAGACATTGACAATCGTTGACTGTTATCAGTGTACATATACCTGTATCCTGCATTTCTATATTTTCTTAGAAACGAGCTTATTATGCTTAGATCCTGTCCATAATTACTTGGACAATGTTCATTAGTCACTCATATGGCAATTTTGTCATTTATTACGGTTTGTTGTTTATGCCCCTTGTCAACTAATTACGCTTCAAGCGCGTTTGATGGACGTTGCAAATCGAGAATATGTCCCATGTGCGACCATAGAGAAAGAAAAGTCAAAACTGTGTCGTACACACTGGTTTTTATGAGTTGACTCACTCTCCCTTTATCTCTCTGTATTTGGCTGTTAAGTTGACCGTCTATCTGTTGTGCGCGTGTGTGTAAAATATAATGAAAGAATCCAGTGAAGAGTGAAAGCAGTCAAACGTGCCCAGTAAAAAGTGTAAGTCGTCTGTAGTGCTGAGTCAGCTAAAGATCATTGACATATTTACACGGATTGCCAACTCAATGCGCGCATGTGTGTAAATGTATGTATTGTAAGTATGCGAGTGTGTTCCATTGCTTTTCAGTAGGGCTTGGCTTGCCAAACGATTAATCAACATAACTGCACTTCAGCGCGAGACATTTCTTTGTAAGGAGGGATTGGATAATGATTGGTAAGTCCGCATTACAACAAGTGTTTCATTGATTTAAATGCATTATTGCCTTGTCAATAACAGGTTGAGCTTTGCGAACGCACATATGTATATCTGAATGCCAATATTTCGATTCTGCAAGCTAAAGGTGGAATCTTCGCCAGTCATAATTCCAATAAAGCCTAGCAGTTTACTATAGTATTATTATTATAATCATCAGCAGCAGGGAATTTTATAAACAGAGCATCGCTCAATTCTCGTTGCCTTTTTATACCCTGATGCTTATGCATGCGTGAATATCAGCGCCTTGTAGGGATCAGCGTATCTCCTAGTTGGGCAGTCTCGATGAGAGTTATCTTAAGTGTTTTATATTTTTTGTTAGGTCTTCTGCTTGTAAAAAGGAATTTTAATCTGATGGATAATGGAATTACTTTCCATTGTGGGTTGCTTCTGCTGTCTCTGTTCGTGGCGTTGTGCTTTCTCTTTGCTATTCCTTGCGAAACTACAGTCGAATTGGAAAAGTTCTTGATTAGACTCAACTTCCTGTGCTAGAGCCAAAGCTGATTCCAAATCTTTGGGTTTTGCTGTGAAGAGAATATCACTAAGAGACTTTCTTGAGATAAACACTCTTAATGCCTCTGCTCTGTAATTTTTATTAAGAAAACCTGCTAGAGTGGAATCATATGTCATAATGGTTTTATTTATAAGCAGTGTCAGTTTCTTTTCAATTTCGTCATAGTACTGGATTATTGTTAAGGTTCTCTGACGTAAAACGGCCAACTCTTGCTCTATTATATAGATGGGGTGTTTATCGGCATGATTGCTGATTGCCTTAAAATTTAGCGGTGTGTCATATGACTACAGTACCATATCCGCAGGGCGTTTTATTTTGTTCCTAATTATACCCAGTGTTTGATAATGCTTTGAGCTTTCTACATAATTTTCAAAAATTTTATATGCGGTGTGTGTGTGTGGCTTTCTGCCACGAAACATAAGTCTCGAGCCTAAACTCAAATTCTGGGACCGATTTTATTATATCTAATGCTTCATCGCATCGGAAAACTTCAACCTCGGGTACGGCCGCTGATAAATTCTTAAACTCATTTCTAATTTCATCCACTTGTTTTCAAATGTCTGTGATTGGTTTTGTAGTGCAGTGTTTACTGCATACTCAAGGAGCGCTTTCAAATTTTCCTCAGTCACTGCCATTTTCTTTTGTAGTTTACTACACTAGTTTACTTTTTACGTCTTTTATTAATTCTTCTAACTCTGACTCTAATTCTTCACTCATAAGAGTCGTTTTATTTGTTCTTTTTTATTTTTTATAAACATTTTTGCATCGCAAAGATTATTTTATAAGCACTTTTTTTTTCTTTATTTGTTTAAATTAAGCACTCCACCTAAAATTTTTTTGTGTTGTGTGTGGTGTTTTATTAAAAACTATAGCTTTAATTGTTTTCCTGTCCGTCTGCAAGTCCAACGATGTCGATCCAACGATGTTGCGTTCTTGCTTATGAATTTTTGGTGAGTAGGTTTAGACCACTGTTGGGCGCCAGTTATTCTATTTCGTGCTTTGGAGGCCTTTTCTAGCGATCCACAAATGATTTAAAGTTGTTCTTATTAAAATTAATAATTACTAACAGCAGCATGACTTTCTTGAGTGAGTTCTTTTGATACTCTCGGTCACACGATCTACTCCAAGAGATAAAGCTTGCACATTGTAAAGCTTTTGCATTTCTGCCAATAATCGGACGCCACGTCAGAAACCACATGGAGCTTTGAACTTCGTGTTATCAGCTGAGAATAACTTTGTGGGACCAAAGCTTAGAGTGATAAGTTTTAAGCCTTCTGATCTCTCACACCAGCCTTAAAACATGAACACTAGTTGTATTTATGTGATGTTGGCATTAAACTTTTTTGCAACTGTGTTGATCATGCACAATGCAGGGCTAAATCTATTTCCATTATATATATATATACATCGAAATGTGAAACCAAACATCGAAACTATCTTTAATATTTATTTGTTTGTAGCTCAGATTAAAAATATACTGCAATATAAAATGTGCTTAAACTTTCAATTGGTTTCACATTTCAACTCAAGAATTTTTGTTTAACGTTAAGATGTTGCTTCTGCTTTTTCTTCGAGGGTAGCTGAAAATAACAGCATGATGGTAGTAACATTATTGATATAGAAGAAACAAATAAAAACACGAGTCAGAAAAGTTAAATTCGAAATTAGGCAATGTTATTGCTTCTTGCTGTTGCCGTGTGCTACACGCTCATTACCGTTTGTTGTCGGCACTTTTTTAAACACAGATTTAAGCGAACAGGTTGTAAAGCTAACGTCAACAGAAGTAGCAACAACAATGCGACCACATGCACATATACTCAAACATATGTATATTTACGTATACCAAAGCCCAACTAAAGCTCAAACCGCAACTTCAATAGCGACCACGGCGACTACGAAAAACCAAAAAATAACTACGGTCGCTCAGTCGCAGTTGCCGCCTCAGCTCAGTTACCGACGAATACGGCAAGCGACCGCAACGCAAAACGCTAAACGTAAAAACAGCGAACAAAACAAGAAGAGAAAGAGCAAAGTTAACCCAACAAGCTAAAGCGAACAAGTGTCGAGTGGGTATTGATGGCTGTGCATGCCAGACTATTCGGCTTAACGGTAGTGTGTGTCGGCCTGTCTGCATCTCTTTCCAGCGTTCGCGTTTATATGATCATCTTCTGTGCTTGCCTATATGAGAGAGTTGATTTCTATTTTTTAAGTTGTTGAGCGTATGGTAAAGTGAAATGGAAGTTGTTGAATTTTAATAGCACACAGCTTTAGCTGAGCGCAGAGCAACAGAAACAGACAGCGGGTCAAACATTTCATCCAGCTTGGTAATAATTAAAAACAGCAGCAACAATTTGGAGAAAATAGTTGATAAACAGTGAAGACAGCAATTTATCAAGAGCAAAGCAAAACAATAACTCTAATCAACAGAAATGTAAGTTGAAAGAAAAGAAAATATTATATAACATTTCAAACATAAATTGAATCAGCCACAGTGACTACCGAACTGTTAACCCGACCTAAAAAGGATTGTATAGAAAACAAATTCGGAAATATAATCAATAATAATTTATCGAATTGAACTGCTAATTTACAACTAACTATTGTGTGAATATTGAAAATTAAAAAAAAAAAGCAAGTAAAAAAGCTCTAGTCGAGACTGCTCGACTAGGAGATATCCTGATCCCTACAAGGCGCTGATATTCAGCCACGCATAACCACGCGCTCTACTAACTGCGCAGTAATCAGCGACTGCGCTTGGGCTGCGCTGTAGTGTGGGCAATACTATGAACATTTTATTGCTGAATAATTTATTTTGTTGTGAAACAATTTCATAAAACTTTCAGAACGTGATTATAATGTTAAAATGTGTGTATATTTTAAAGCACAAGTCTCTAGTACGCCAAATACTTTTTTTATAAATTGTGGGCGAAGAGGGCGTGGTATCTAAAATCTGTAATTTTATTTAATGATTATTCTCGATAAAAAGTAATCGGACGAGTTATCGAAAAAATATGATAAGCTTGTACTGTGTATGGTATACACCAGTAGGCATGCAAAATTTCAAGTCGCTAGATCTTATATCTTCTGAGATCTAGGCGTTCATACGGACGGACGGACAGACGGATTTTATGGGGTCTGCGATGCTTCCTTCCGCCTGTTACATACTTTAACGTTTTTTAAATAGTAGAGACGCTTACTTCGGCAAATTCTCACATACATATGTATGTATGTATATGTATATATTATTATCCCGCTCTGAACATAGTCCATCTACAAGGAAACTTATTCAACAATTTAGTTCTGCATAAATTACGCAGTTCGCTGAGTGGATGGTTTACATATGATGTTTGTATATATGTATGTCCATACATAAGTGTGAATAAAATAAGTGCAGACTGATTGGAATTTCATCTCTTTGCATCGTTGAGGGTATCTCCTAGTCGGTTAATCTAATCTAGAATATTTTTATTTGTTTTTATACCTTGAACCCGTTGAAAATGTGAAATCAGGGTATAATGGTTTTGTTGAAATGTAAGTAACAGGCAGAAGAAGGCGTGTCAGACCCCAAAATATTCTTGATCAGGGCGACGAGCTGAGTTGATTAAGCCCTGTCTGTCTGTCCGCATGATGGAACGCATCGATCTGAGAAGATATGAGAGGTAGAGACTTCACAATTTTTATTTGAAAGACCGTATATTTAGCGCGCATATCGATTTTGTTTCCAAAAATTGATAGCTATCGCAATTTTTATTATCGATTAAAAACCTTATCGAAAATCAGTTACAAAATTATATCTTCCTAATTTGAAATATAGATTCATATCACCATTAACAATAAAACACATAGACTGGACATGTAGAACAAACGTTTTCAACGCCGAAAATCTGTCTAGTAGGTACCATCCAACTTCATATTTGCTCGGCTTGGTATCTACTGGATCGGGCAGTGAAAGTACTGCACGACCAAATCAGTGCGCTGCGAGCGCTCAAGCCGAATGGTCCCTTTTTATATGAAGCACAGCTATGTGCTATTTCTCCCACTCTCTCTCTCTCGCTCTATCTCTCTCTATGGTCTCTTAGATCACGACGATCCCAGTTTTTACCTTTTGAGTGAAGAGTATACCGAAATCTTAAAAACATATTCATTAGGCGCAACATATTTATATGCCCTATATACAAATAATAGCAAAAATCTTACAGTTTTACATTATTATTGTAAACTCTTTCAATAGACTGGTACACTTTTCAATTAGAAGGGCAAAATGGGATCGTCGCCAATAACTTTTCTACGCACTGGCTTGTGAGGGCATACATACAGTGCCGTCATTACATTACATTACTTCGTACACAGGCGGACAAATGTTCATACATGTTTCCAGACACTGCAAGTGTGTGTGTGCATTCCCGTCATGAAATCATAATCTTTATGCGCATCAACGCTTTCATACCCTTCCCCCAAATAATCATCGAAACGCTAACATTTTGTGTGCATGAGCGGGGCCAACGCCTTTAAGATTTCGGTATACTCTTCACTCAAAAGGAAAGAGCTGGGATCGTCGCGAAAAATTTCAATTTTTGTGCGCTGCTGAGTTCGATGATTTGAGAGACCATAGAGAGAGAAGAAAGAGATAGAGCGAGAGAGAGAGAGAGAGAGAGAGAGAGTGGGACAAATAGCACATAGTTGTTCTTAATATAAAAACGGACCATTCGACTTGAGCGCTAGCAGCGCACTGATTTGGTCGTGTAGTATTTTCACTGCCCGAGCCTCCAGCGACCGAGCCGAGCAAATACGAAGTATAGTGGTCCCTGAACTTAAAATTTTTGGCTGTAAAAAAATTTGTTCTACATGTCCAGTCTATGTGTTGTATGGATAGTGGTTCAGGGTATACTAATATTGAAGCCTAGAAGTATTTGTTCTTTTATTTTCTTATATGTATTTTGTTTGTGCCTGTTAGACACAGGCTTAATACAATTTGCGCAACGCGCTTGCGCAATTTTAGTCGCTACGCATTTGCCCTTTATTAGCTATTCAATATATTCAATGTTCAGCACTAACTCATACTCTTATCTGCAGCACAAGGCCAATGAGCCAGTGACATTAGCATGGCTGAAACAAATAACACGCAGCAGGCTACGTTCAGGAGTAGTGAACAATTTAATGGTCGGCACTCGGCATCACCAGCACGTACTATAGACTCGCACGACTCAACAACGGGCAGCATGGATACAATTGTGGATCGCAATTTGAATCGAAAGAATCTGTTGCAAGTGACCAATATTATTAAGCAAAGCACAAATG
Organism: Drosophila mayaguana; assembly: GCA_037075325.1. Lineage (NCBI taxonomy): Eukaryota > Metazoa > Arthropoda > Insecta > Diptera > Drosophilidae > Drosophila > Drosophila mayaguana. Next base: position 1,787,714 of record JBAMCG010000039.1, on the reverse strand, counting down.
CAATTAACGCGACCAATGATGGCGGCAGCTTGACAAATTCACAAATAGCGATACTACAGCAGGGCTTGCAACAGCAGGACCAAATGAGACAGGATGTACGTCAGCATTTTGATGATCAGAGCCACATATATTCCACTCCTGTCTACGATGAGAAACCTTCGCCTCCGTTGATGCTAACAGCTGCTACATTGCTAGCTAATGCACTAAATGTCTACGATGATAAGGATGATCATACAAAGAAGTCCAAGCTCATAAGCCACGAAGAGTTTAAGCATCAACTGGAAGACTCAACGGTATCACGTACACCTGTCAAGACTGTTAGCAATACCATCGATTCTCGCATCAGCAAGAAGCAACGTTGCCCAGCGAAATTCATCAAGTATAAGGGCGGTAGTGGCAGTGGCACCAGCGATATTGGAGCCAATGGCACCACGTTGTCAGCAAAGGCGCGGCGAAAGCATCGGGCCAGCAATGAATGCTGCTCCGCATTTCCATTACAAATCGTGTTAGGTACTTTGCAACTGGTTTTAGCAATTTCATTAGTGGCGCTTGGCTCCCTGTTAATAGTGCGCGACGCGGCCTTGTCAATGGCCGGTTGCGGCATTTGGACAGGTTTGATTGCAGCCGTCACCGGTTCGTTGGGCGTGGTCAGCATGCGCAAAACCCAAACGGCCTTTCTTGCGCTGAGCTTGGTATGCATTGCCAGCACTACGTTGGCGCTGGCCATTTCTGGTGTAGGCCTCTCGCGTGACCTCAATCGCATGGCCGAGCAAAAGGGTGAACAGGTAAAAGCATAAATTCAGATAACTTTTCATTTTGTTCTTATTTACATATATATATTGCTATTGCTATTATTATTATTTGCAGTTTGTTCTAATGAATGCCCATAGCGAGGTTCCACCTGCTTGTGGACTAATACTTGTACTATTTTTACACTTTGTGATCAGCATTGTTTCAGTTTATCGTTGCGCCCTGCAGATTTGCATAAAGTGAGTATTTTTTTTAATATAATTTAAAATTAGTTTATAACGTATTACTACTAACCACAAAACACATAGACCGGACACGGAGTGTAATGTTTTTGGTCCACTTTTTGTTAGCATTGAAACCCCAGCCAACTTCTTATTTGCTCGGCCACTTACTTTTAAGTTCGGACTTCAAAAATATGTAAAAGCACAATCATTTCGCTTCATGTGCTCAACCGAGATGGTCGACATTTCTTGCTCTCTCTCTCTCTCTCTCTCTCTCACTCTCTCTCTCTCTCTCTTTCTCTCTCTCTCTCTTTCTCTCCCTCTGCTCTCTCCATGTATACATGTGAGCACAAGCAGCAGCTCACAAAAATTTAAATTTCTTCCCAGCCAGAACCCATGTCTTCCCTTAGGAGTTAAAAGTATACCAAACTCTTCAGCAAGAGTTTCGCTAACATGCACCTAAAAGCTCATACATGTAGCAAGTGTGTGTGTGAGAGAGCAGAGAAAGGAAAACATTGAGCACATTGAAAGTTTCAATTTGAAACTTCGTTTAAAAGTCGACCATCTTGGCCGGTTGCATGAAGCGAAATTATTTTGCGTTCCCATATTTTCGTAATTTGAACCTAAAAATAAGGGGCTGGAGCGAATACGAAGTGGTCTGGGAACTTATGCAAAAAATTTACTGGCAAAAAACTTTGCAGTAGATGTCCAGTCTATGTGTTGTGTGGTCAGTGGTTGTATTGAGTATGTGAGTGTAAGAGCGCGGTTGTTTTAAACTAGATGGTGCTTATCGATATCTATTGTAAAGACTAATCGTAATGCAATCGGCAAGAAATTAAACCGATGCACTAATGATTTGAAGTTATTTCACATCACTAGCAAGTATTTTTCTTCTAACAGAAGAAGAAGAAAAAAAAAAAAAATACGTGAAAAGCATAAGCATAAACGAAGCAGGAACGCAACGCTTATGCCTTTGCTTTCCCAGTTTGACGCGCCTGTTGGGTAGACGTAACATCAATAGTAATACAAAAATCAGCAGTGTGGTAAAATTACAAGAATCAAAACGCCCACAAACGTGTACGTGCAATTAAACGCCAACAAGGCAGTACCAGTCATGCCACTGGCTGACTTTAATAGAGATCTGAGACAACTACAGCAACAGCAACAGCAAGTGGAAGTCAACAGCAGCAGAATCAGCAATAAAAAAAATGTTGAGCAAACTCAGCTGGATAATGCCAATGCTGCAACTGCAACAACGACAACAAAGACAGCAGCGGCAACAACAACGATGGGCCTGCAACTGCGGCAACGCATGCAAATTACCTCCTCTGGCTGCAGTAGTCTTGCGGTGACACCGATGGAGCACACACCCACCGATGAGAACGGCGCCGTGACAACAGTTACATCATCGCAGCGTCGTCAACAACAGCAGCAACAGCAACAGCAACTGCAAACAGCACTCGAACAACATCACATAACACCAAGCAAAGTCTCCGAACAGATGGAGCTAAGCGACTCGGAATCGTATGGTGCAGCCAGCTACAATGAATTCGAATTGCGAGAAGTGGTCAAAGAGGGTCACGATAAGGCGGATCCTTCGCAATTTGAGCTGTTGCGCGTGCTTGGTGAGGGCAGCTTTGGTAAAGTATTTTTGGTGCGCAAGATTCTAGGTAAAGATGCAGGCACTCTGTACGCCATGAAGGTCTTAAAGAAGGCCACACTTAAAATTAAGGATCGCGTGCGCAGTACCAACGAGCGAAAAATTCTTGCTGATGTGGGACACGCATTTATTGTGCGCCTACACTATGCGTTCCAAACACCTGGTAAATTGTATTTAATACTGGATTTTCTGCGCGGAGGTGATTTATTTACACGACTCTCCAAGGAGGTCATGTTCACTGAAGAAGATGTGAAGTTCTATTTGGCAGAGCTAGCATTAGCGCTCAATCATCTGCACACGCTGGGGATCATCTATCGCGACTTAAAACCAGAAAACATTCTCCTCGATGAACATGGGCACATTGCGTTGACTGACTTTGGCTTGTCTAAGCAACCGCTGGATGGCTCTAAGACGTATAGTTTCTGTGGCACCGTTGAATATATGGCCCCCGAGATTGTAAATCGCAAGGGTCATGACTTTGCTGCTGACTGGTGGTCTTTCGGTGTGCTTATGTACGAAATGCTGACCGGGAATCTGCCTTTTCATGGCCAGACACGCCAAGAGACCATGAATCAGATATTACGCTCCAAGTTAGGCATGCCCGAAAATCTGTCCCCAGAAGCACAGTCGTTGCTGCGTGCGCTCTTCAAGCGCAACCCATTGAATCGACTAGGTGCTGGCGCGCAAGGCATTTTGGACATTAAAGCGCATTGTTTTTTTGCCACCATCGATTGGGTACGTCTGGAACGTAAACTGGTGCGCCCACCATTCATACCGGCAGTCAGTCGTGATGATGCGTTCTACTTCGATGTGGAGTACACTTCCAAGTCACCACGGGACTCCCCAGGTGGCCCAATATCCGCTTCTGCGCACGAAATATTTCGTGGCTTTAGCTTCGTGGCACCTATCCTACTAGAGAATAACACTATTATCAGTTGCTCCAACAATGTTACTCCCATGCACGCTACTCTACCAGCGACCTCAGTACCGTCTGTGGTAGCGGCACCAGGACCACGCAGCTTACCTGGTGTTCTACCTGGTAATTTCTTGTCCGAATATAATTTGCTGCATGAATTGGGGCGTGGCACGTTCTCTGTGTGTCGCCTGTGCGAGCATCGCGCCTCCAAAAAACATTACGCTGTGAAGATCATTGAAAAGGCTGCTGTAGCTGCATCTTCCTCTACAGCAGATTGCTGGGAGGAGGTAGAGATAATGCTGCGCTATGGTAATCATCCGAATATTGTGACACTATATTCCGTGTACGAGGATGTCAGCTCTGCATATTTGGTGATGGAGCTGCTCAAGGGGGGCGAATTGCTCGATCGCATCCTGGCTGTTGAGCAAATGTGCGAGAGTGAAGCTAGTGCAGTCCTACGTACGATTTCCGCTGCTGTCGCTTATCTGCATGAGCACGGAGTCGTGCACCGAGATCTGAAACCCTCGAATATGATTTACGCGAGCATGCGACAAACGCCAGAAACGCTTAAACTGTGCGATTTGGGTAAGTGTTGATATTGAGGATATGGAATTTATCTAAGTAGGGAATAGTTTAATAAAACATGACAGTAGTAAGGATATTGCAAAAAAAAAAAATAAAAATAAAAAAAAATATATATAATATATATATATATATATATTTTTTTTTTTTTTATTTTTATTTTTATATATATATATATAAATGTATATATATATATATTACAATTTGCTTATTACTGCTTGTCATGTTTTATTAAAGAGTTTCTTTCTTTCTATATACAGTATGTCCATTAATTGTTTGCAAAACGAAAAAAGGCATACAAATTCAACTTTAACATCATATTTTATTAGGAAAGGAACATTTTCTCGGAATTTTTTTTTTACATTATTTTTGGTTCATGTATTCTTAACGGTAATCCATAACAAAAACAATAAAAATAGCAACAAAAACACACAACATAATTCAAAACAAAAAAGAACAGCAAATATCAGCTGTCTATTAATTCTTTGCAAAATGCAAACAATAGTTGAAAGAAGACGGGAAAAAGTTAACGGGACATCCAAATCAAATGCGGCTTGCCGCGTCTGTTTTCACAAGTCTTCCGTGAATACATTCGTTTCAATAAAGTCTTGGAATCACTACCACTTCTCAAAAAAATTGAATTTTTGCAATGCCTGGTAAACGCACTGATGATAATTTGATACAATTAGTATATTTTAATTATAACAAAGGAAAGACCATCAAGGAGTTAGCAGAAATGTTTAATGTTAAGCTTAGAACAGCTTATAATATTATTAATCGGGCAGAAAAAGAAAATAGACTAGAACTTAACAGCTCTAATGGCCGACCAGCAAAGCTCTCTCGACGGGATTGCTCACGAATCCTAAAGACAGTGGAAAACAGACCACAGACAAGCCTCAGAGAGTTGGTGTCGGACCTTAAATTAAATCTTCAAAAGACAGTGTGTCCTGAGACTGTCAGAAAAGTGCTTAATTTGCACAAATACTCCTCACATGTTGCAAGGAAGAAGCCGTTGCTGTCTGCTGTAAATATTGAGAAACGGTTGACCTTCGCAAGACTTAATATTGACTGTCCACCTGACTATTGGAGTAACGTAATCTTTTGCGACGAGACAAAAATAATGTTATTCCATAATGATGGCCCTGGAAAAGTTTGGCGGAAACCAAAAACAGCCCTCCACATCAAAAACATTGTGCCCACTGTGAAGTTTGGCAAGCTTTCAGTTATGGTGTGGGGTTGTATTTCCTCGAAAGGTGTGGGAGAGCTACGAATATTCAATGATATCATGACCAAGGAATTCTATTTGGATATTTTGAAGAAGGAATTGACAGAAAGTGCACACAACTTTGGCTTCATTGATCCAGAAAACCCCAGTAAACTCAAATATAAGCTGTATCAGGACAATGATCCGAAGCACAAGTCGCTGTTGTGTCGCACTTGGCTCCTATATAACTGCAGTAAAGTTATTGACACCCCACCCCAGAGCCCGGATATCAATCCGATTGAGAATTTGTGGGCACTACTAAAGAAAAAAGTAGCCAAACGATGTCCTAAGACAAAAAACGAGCTAATTCGTTGCATACACGAGGAGTGGCGCAAAATACCCCAATACTACGACATAAATGGTCTAATATTGTCGATGTCGCGACGTCTCAGAGATGTAATATAAGCTAATGGTGGGCATACCAAATATTAGCCAATTCCATACTCATCTGTGATAGTTACAGATCTCATAATATTAATGTTTGCATTTTGCAAAGAATTAATAGACAGCTGATATTTGCTGTTCTTTTTTGTTTTGAATTATCTTGTGTGTTTTTGTTGCTATTTTTATTGTTTTTGTTATGGATTACCGTTAAGAATACATGAACCAAAAATAATGTAAAAAAAAAAATTCCGAGAAAATGTTCCTTTCCTAATAAAATATGATGTTAAAGTTGAATTTGTATGCCTTTTTTCGTTTTGCAAACAATTAATGGACATACTGTATGTATATATACGTATATATATATATATATATATACATATATATATATATATATATATATATATATATATATATATATATATATATATATATATATATATATATATATATATATATATATATATATATATAGGCTAATAAGAACTCGATTTGCAGGCTTCGCGAAGCAACTGCGCGCCGACAACGGCCTGCTTATGACACCCTGTTACACAGCTAACTTTGTGGCACCGGAGGTACTGAAAAGGCAGGGATATGATTTGGCTTGCGACATTTGGTCGTTGGGCGTGCTGCTTTATATAATGCTATCGGGACGGACGCCGTTTGCCAGCACGCCGAACGACTCTCCGGATGTTATACTGAAGCGAATTGGATCTGGACATATTGATTTTAGCAGTACTCGATGGTCACTAATTAGTGCCCCTGTTAAAGATCTGTTGCGTCAGATGCTGCACATTGTGCCCGAGAATCGGCCAACGGTGGCACAAATCATGGAACATAGTTGGGTGCGTGATCAATTTGCTGGCAATGTGCAGCTTACAGAATATGCACAAAATGCAACCATCGGTAACGGTGCTGAACATCAATTGTCATTGGGAGCACAACAACAGCAGCACAACCACATTTCAATTGCGCTGCGAGGTGCTGTAGATGCAACTTTTCGTGCAATTGCCATACCGCAGGCAGCGAACGTGGGTCCTGTAGAGCTCTCGATGTTGGCTAAGCGACGAGCCAAAGATCGCGCCAATCTTCATTCCTAATCATGGGTAATTCTATTATCGAGGCGACAGGCCAAGATACAGCTAATAATTAATATATAAACTGTATAGTATTCTGTATAATATAGTGCATTTCCGCAACGCCTTTGGGAGAGGTATTCAAAAGCAGAGCACTACAATAATACAATAATAACTGCGGTTTGAGAGGGCAGTGCTGGCCCAGCGCCAAGTCTGGTTTAGGGCTAAGCACAGTAACACCGACAATGATAATGTGCCCTCTCCCCCACTCTCTCTCTCTCTTTCACTTTCCGTTTATATCTGTCTTCCTTATCTTCCATACAACACGGCAATTATATGGTATTTGAAATGTTATAACAATAATTCAAAACTCATTAAATTTGCGTTGATTAAAAGAATATATGTAAGAAAGAATATACATAAATATAAAAAATAAATAAATAATATATATATATATATATATATATATATATATATATATCATTTATTTATTTATTTAAATATTTAAATATATATTTATGTACGAGAAAAGAAAAACGTGAATATTTATATTATCTTAGCGAATATTTTAAACTTCACGTGGTATTGTTATTAAATCAATTACATAATTACAAATAAAACCAACAAAAAATTAATTAAATCATTAAAAGAAAGGCTTGTAAAAGGATACAGATAAGATAAAAATTTCCTTTAAGATCTGGGATAAATTTTAATTTTTGTTTGATTTTTTGGAGGGTTTTCTCAACATTTCTACACTCTGCTATTACCAACTTCTCTATGACAATTTACATTACAATTCTAAGAATAATTTTATATATACATATATATTAATATTATATATATTATATGTGATAATACATTGCTACTCGTATTTATGCAACAAATATTTAAAAAAAAATTAAATTTATAATTTTATTACATTTATAATTTCCATTTGTCCTTTTGTCGATGACTTAAAGACATAATTGTTACTTAAAAAAAAACATGTGTACCATCATTATATGCAAGATTTTACGGTTCACCTCTTTTTCTTAGTGTGGGTGTGTGACTCAATTAATTAAACATATTTTATGCAAATTATGATTTTTTTAAAACCATTGTTACGAGAATTTTAGAGAATGTCATAGTAAATTCTATTCTGAACAATTTAAGCTACTTTTTATACCCTGATCCCATTAAATATAGGAAATTCAGGGTATAATGGTTTTGTGAAAAGTATGTAACAGGCATAAGGAAGCATCGCATACCCCATAAAGTATATATATTCTTGATCAGGGCGACGAGCTGAGTCGATATAGCCCTGTCCGTCCGTCCGTATGAACGCCTAGATCTCAGAAGATATATGAGCTAGAGACTTGAAATTTTACAAGTTTATCATATTTTTTTTATAGCTCATCCGATTACTTTTTTATCGAGAATAATCGATAATTTTATTTTGTTTATACGGAGTAATTTTGATACTTTTAGACATAGAGACTTCAGATTTGGTGTGCATATACATCTGATCAATACGCAGATGTTGTAATTTAAAGATTTTGGATACCACGCCCCTTCGCCCACAATTTGTAAACTAATTTTAAGTAGTAGAGACATGTACTTTGGAATGTATACACATTTGCACATTCTGAAAATTTCATGAGGATAGTCCAGCTACAAGAGAAATTATTCAGCAACAAAATTCTCATAGTATTGCACATACTGCAGCACAGCCCAAGCGCAGTCGCTGCTTACTGCGCAGTTAGCAGAGCGTGTACTTATACGTGCGTGAAAATCAGCGAATTGTAGGGATCAGGGTATCTCCTAGTCGAGCAGTCTCGACAAGAGTTTTCTTACTTGTTATACCTTGATCCCATTGAACATGTGAAATCAGGGTATAGTGGTTTTGTTAAAATGTATGTAACAGGCAGAAGGAAGCGTGGCAGACCCCATAATGTATACATATTCTCGATCAGGGCGACGAGTCGACTGAGTCGATATAGCCCTGCCCGTCTGTCCGTGTGTATGAATGCATCGATATAAGAAAATATAAAAGCAAGACTTCAATTTTTTTTTTAATCTCCGTATATTGAGCGAGCATATCAAGTTTATCACTAAAAAACGAAAACTCATTCCGTTATATTGTTATCAATTAAAACGCTTATCGAAAAGAAGTTATAAAATTATATCTCCTACATCTTTGAGGCTAGAGTCTTCAAATTTGTTATATAAATTCCGATGATTTTTATAGAATTTCGATTTTTGTTATAGTTCACCCCCAACGCCTATATCCACCCCCTCACCGATACATTTGTAAAGGGCGTATTTCATATACTATAGACCTGTGCTTTGGCAAATACATGCATGTCAATTTTATAATCAGGATATAAAAGTTTCATGAAGATAATCCATCGACAATTAAAGTTATTAAACATTTAAGTTCCCATAGTAAGTGCACACTGCAGCCTATACGTGCTTATGCGTGCGTGCCTATTTATGTGTGTCTGTGGGTTAAGTGTTTGTGTTTATAGTGAACAGAAAGACGCGAAGAATTGCTGAACTATTAGTTCCTGAAGGGTTCAGGGGATTTCATAGTCGAGCAGTCTCGACTAGAGCTTTTTTAATTGTTTTATTGGTCTTTGCGCCCTTTATTTTAATTTTAAAGAATACATGAGTGCTTATATATAATTTTGGATGTATGAATAACGACAAAAATAAGCAAAACCAAATCTATTCATACCCTAAATTATTGTACAATGCACGTTCTTCAACATATCTGAAATTCTCCTATGTAAATATACTTATTTATAAACTTGCTTAAAGAATTTTCTGTATTTATATATATATATATATATATCCTGCGTATCGACTATAGCATTCTCAATCTACTGCTTATTGCCTTTCCCTTTCCGATTGTTACGTTGTTTATTTACTGACGTTGTTACAGTTGATGTTGTTTCTGCTGACGTCGCCATTATCTCCTCAAATGTGGCTGTAATTGGATTACAGGTTCAGTTAAGTTAGTGAGATATTGGTCGAGTTATATACCTTTTGCACGTGCTTCTAGCTGTACTTGTTGAAGCGTCTCACTAACTGTTTCGAGCCCCGCTTGAAGTGGCCTGTTATCGTTTAGTTCCACAACAAGAGTTTCCTTTAATCCATGCTGATCCTGCTTCTCCTTTTCCTGATCTTGCTTCGCTACCGCAAATACCTGTTTCGCCTGTGCAACCACTTGCTGCTGTTGTGAATTTGTTCGCTCATCTACAACATGCGCCTCTTCAGCAGCAAGGTCATTGAGCGCATTTACCGCTTCCTGAGCCATTTTGTCTTCGGCTGCCTTGCGCCGTCGCCTCTCAAGTTCACGCGTATCGTTGTGTGTCCATTCAATATGCTCTTTGTAATACTGATAAACTGGAATCACAATAACTGAAATATCATCGACTGTAGCAGCCGCTTTGCTGTCTGCTAAGCGCCAATGACCGGAATCGTTGATTTTTCCACGAGCACGTGCTACGAGTTCTTGGGCGACCATTGTGTAACGATGCTTCTCTTTGGGGTAACGCGACAACATTTGGAAGACTGTGCGTGAGACGGCATCATTTTCAGACACATCCCAGAGCCCATCGGTGGCCATTACGAGTATGCCATAATCACCATCCTCGTTGTGTTCATCGGGTATACTAACAACTTGACTGAGATCACGCTGTCGCACATCGGGATGTGGCGTTAGAAATGGTTTTATTTGTACGCCCGTATTAATGGCTAGTAAATCATGATCACCAAAGCCACGAGTCACGCCAAGTGTTCCCAGCAATCGGCTGCGTTTACCTTCGCCATTAACAACAGGCATGCGCAGATCATTGCGCGTCAACGTCTTGTATGACCAACCTTTCATGGTGCCCTGTCGACAGAGTATACGTTTGCCCATGTCTGTAATATGTGGCCGCCTCGCATATTCCATGGCCACATACTGTTGGCCCATTAGCTGGGGCTTCAAGCATGCCACGTTCATTAAACGTTCACGTTCTGTTTCCGGTGTATGATCGGCAGAAAAGGCCGTCGGGTAACTGTTATCGACGTTTATTGCATTTGGCTCAATTTTATTGGGGTCTGCTGTTGACTGCATTACGCTAACTGCGGCTTCAGCTCCCGCTCGACGCTGACAGAGCACAGCACGACTATCGCCAGCATTAGCCACATACATTTTGCCATCAATAAAGAGTGTGACGCAGGCCGTGCAGCCACCCGCATCTCTGTAGTAGTTCCTGTCTTGTGCTATTAGCCAATCCATGTGGAAAAAGGCGCTCTCCAGTGCGCCGATAATAAGTTCATCCCTGCTGACTTGCCGTTGAAAGTAGGTGGGATGCGGGAATGTCGGCTTTTGATGCGATTTGCTGTTGTCGTTATACTCATCCCGTGGCAGCAACAGCTCGCTGCAGTCCACCAGCATCTCGTGTAGTATATCATGAAATTGATGAGAGGCGGCCAATGCGGCCCCATAGCCAGCATGGCCATCGAAGATTCCAAAATACGTATATGGCAGATCGGGATACTTCTTTTCTGGATCCGTAAGCACATGCCTGAAAGCGGTATGATAATTTAGTTCGTCTATTTCTTAATAATCACTACATATATTATAACTGAAATATTTGTGTATGACATGCGATATTTTTTATATCCTGAATCCATTCAGCTATTTCGGTATATTGCAGGTACTTCTCATCATAAATTTGTGCAGGAAAAGATGGGTTGCTTTGTTTTTTAATTTTCTAAAATAGTTTAATTAATTGATTGATCTATTCAACAATATACATATATTGTACATATTTTTTGCCTTTTGAACTTTTTTTTTTTTTGAGGCCATCTTAATATTTTGGACAACATTAATGAGACTTACCGACAGAAGGCAGCTTGATCCTCATTCCACTTGGATTTGCCAGAGTTTATGCACTCGGCATATCCAGTGCCCCAGGGCAAAAAGTTTAAGTCGCGTGGCACAATAATTGGTCGAACATTATGATTAGCAGAGGCACGCAATTCGTCAGCAGTAAGCAGCTGTAAGAATGGAGGCCGCCCATAGGGAAATTTGTCTGGCAACAGATCGGCAGAGCTCAGATCTGGCTCTATGGCCGATATAAAACGGTTTTTAAAGGTATTTAACATTGTTGACGCTCTGGTGTTTGGTGCTGCTTACGCTCACTCCCACTGACGTGGCGAGCTTGCTATCGTTTTTATGCTTTGATTGCAGTTCGTTGATTGCTTCGCTGATGTCTTTAAATGATGGTTGGCAATATATGGTAAATACAATTAAAACGGGAATAAATGGCCTTTGGACTAAGTTGTGTACTTGGAATGGATTGCGGCTACTTTAATATCGATTGCTGCTTGACGACTGTCGGCTAGGGTAATCTTTTTACTTATGTTGCATTCAAAATGCTTATTCTATAAAATCTTTTACATTTAATGTCTTCTATGGGACGACTAGATTACTTGATTACTATCGTTAACAACAGTGTATCAATAATTATGATTTGCTTTTTCTCGATCAAAAGAAAGGACAGTTTACTCATTTCTCTGTACTTCTGTAAAAATCAATAATTTGTTTCATTGTCGATACTGTGCGCTCCTCATCGAAGCACTGAATTAGCTTGAAAATAATTAAAACAAGCGCTTAGCACTGACCGAGAGAGTTCCAGCTTCTACTAAAGCTGATTTAATACGCTCTTTTTCCGACGAATTTGTATGAAAAACAACAGAACAGACAGCTGCTATGCAATAAGAGATGGACAATGCGTTCACACACATATATATCGAACTATCGAATTAATGCCAGTATTTGGGCGATAGTGCATATAAACTTAACATATAGGCACTAACTATAGAACACATAGACGGGACACACTGTGTAAAAATTTTGTCCCAATTTTTTTTTTGAGCATTGAGACCCCACACAACTTCGTACTCGCTTGGCTGCGTACTTTTGAGTTCTGGGTATAAACAAATGCGACGGTACAATCATTTCGCTTCATGCACTCGACCGAGATGGTCGACATTTGAAACAAAATGACTATGCTCAATTTTTATACCCTGATCCCATTAAAAATGGGAAATCAGGGTATAAAGGTTTTGTGAAAAATATGTAACAGGCAGAAGGAGGCGTGGCAGACCCCATAAAGTATATATATTCTTGATCAGGGCGACAAGCTGAGTCGATATAGCCCTGTCCATCTGTCCGCTGTCCGTCCGTCCGTCCGTATGAACGCCTAGATCTAAGATATAAGAGCTAGAGACTTTAAATCCATCCGATTTCTTTTTTATCGAGAATAATCGATAAATTGATATTGTTTATTCAGCGTAATTTGAATACTTTTAGACCTGGAGACTTCAGATTTGATGTGTATATACATCTGATCAATACGCAGATTTTGTAATTTACAGATTTTGGATACCACGCCCCCTTCGCCCCCAATTTGTATAAAACGTATTTTAAGTACTAGAAACTTGTGCTTTAGAATGTATACACATTTACACATTGTGATCACGTTCTGAAAGTTTCATAAAGATAGTCCGATTACAAGAGAAATTATTCAGCAACGAAATTCTCATAGTATTGCCCACACTGAAGCGCAGCCCAAGCGCAGTCGCTGCTTACTGCGCAGTTAGCAGAGCGCGTGGTTATGCGTGCGTGAATATAAGCTTCTTGTAAGGATCAGGGTATCTCCTAGCGAGCAGTCTCGACTAGAGCTTTCTTACTTGTTTTCCTTGCTCTCTCTCTCTCTTTGCTCTCGGCTCTCTCAAATGTGTATATATATGTGTATAGCGCATGTGAGCAAAAGCAGCAGTTCACATAAATTGAAATATCTCCGCAGCAAGATCCCATGTCTTCCCTTCTGAGTGAAGAGTATACCTAACTTCAAATCGTTTGCCATGCTCATGCAAAATTTTGACTTCGTTATTATTTTGGGAAGGGTATGAAAGCTTTGGTGCGCATAAATAACATGTTTACATGTTGCCTGGTGCGAATCTTTTACTGCCTGTAGGAATTTGAAAGCCAAGCGTTTGGTAAACCTTGTGAACTGCACACACTTACGTACATTCGTTTGATCGTGTGTACGCATGGGACGCGATGCTCACAAATTATGGGGTTTCAATTGTAGAAGCATTTGTACATATGCCTATGTGCCTGTATATGTGCATGTGTGCTAAAAGTAAGGAGCCGAACTTGTGTGGGGTCTCAATGCTAAAAAAACGTGGGACAAAATTTGTACACAGCGTGTCCAATCTATGTGGTGTATGGTTTGTGGCTCCACCTAACGTTCATGATGCTGTCACTTCTATCGCGAACCACTATAACCATCGATAAGTGGCTCGATAGTTCGCGATAGCTCTGAGGATTGTCCATGGTGTCTCGTAGTGGCTAGAGCTATGGATTGCATTGCATTTTCGTTTCCAAACACTTTTATTGTGCGTAATATTTACCTATCCTTATGTAAATAAGCTATATAATTAGTAATATATAACATACTCAAACTTGAAAACTGAAATATTAATATAATACCATTTTTTCTTGCAGATCACAGCCAAGTGAGCTACGCGATGTCATTACAAAGTCAAACGCATCGCCAATAGCATTGGATCAAAAAAATGTGGACCAGTACATTAAAGCAATGTCTTTAAATGGCAGCGAAAAGGTTAGTTAGCCTGCAGTTAATAGAAATAGCTTCAGCTTTGAAAGGTTCTCTTATCATTCTGTTCAGGTAAACAACGAGAAACTGGCAGCCATGTGGATGTATGCCACACACATTGGCACCTTTCCACCCCCACAAAAATCACGTTCTATCATGCTCATACCAGCCACAGTTAGCAGCAATGGGGTAAATTCTATATAGAATAGAAATATTTGTGAAAAATCCAATCTTCAATTGTCTACAGATACCACCGCCACCGCCCACACACTTGCCTACCGCGCCTCCCAGTCTTGGGACTAGCATGCTGCTGCCGGCTCCGCCACAACAGTATAGAGGCATGACATTACCCCACATGAGACAGCCTGTCCATCCGGTTAGTTTAACTGGCACCTATCGCGCCGACACCAAGCCGGTAGAGTTGAATGAGCAACGACGACGTCGTCGTGCTGCTCACAAGTTTGATAAAAATCGTCGCCACCACTGTAACTCCCTGACAGAAATGTTGAGTGGTGCTTCAAATTTTCAATATACTGGCATGGATCGCGCGATAGCCGACAGTTTCCTGGAACGCCAGGAGCAAACGCAAGTCGGCAGCTACAATGACTACTCCTCGTCAACGTCCTCAATGCACAGCGATACCTACAGACAGAAGACAGGTGCCAGCTCCCATACTTCAAGCAAAAAAAAAAAATTGAGTGCCGCGATGTGGTGATTTAGATCCACCGGTGGACCGAGTGGTCCCAAATTATGTTCAGTAACTTTTGTAAATAGCTTCTCCAAGGTACTGCCAAGAAACTAATTCTTAAAATTTTGTATATGTTTATTTACAAATGTTAGTATGTGCGCGTATGTGTATTGCATACATTAAAGAGAAAAATGTATTAGGAGTGTCTGCATAATAAACGTATAAAGTATACTCATATAACATATTGATCGCGTATTAAGGATAGTTTGATGGGACATCAATAGCCCATTAATGGTAAATACTAGATTAAGCGTAGTATTAGTAGATTAAAAGAACATCAATGCTTAATTGATGCATTAATGCTAGTTTACAAATGGTACATTAACTCATTTATAGTACCTCTATAGGACACAGATTATAAAATAATGTACAGCTCGTCTGGCTAAAAATCCTCGTCGCTATTGTGTTCCGGCTTGATTGCCGTTTTCGGGCGCAGTGGCAGCTCGCCCGTTAGCTTTGATATGCTAATGTCATCGACAGAGTTGAGATCGACTGTATGAAGATTTTGAAGTAAGGAATAGATAGAAAAGAGAAAAATATATCAAATTGACGTTAATAATATACGTTTCAGCCTTACAATCATCATTGCCTTTGACAGGGCCCATGCCCGCGTTAAGTTCATTCTCGGAACTGCCAAAGCTGCTGTCATTATCTCCACAGCGATTGAGCATGCTGCTACTTGGTCCATCTCGTCCGTTGCGTGTGGGTAGTGCGCCGCTTGAGGTCGCTGCAGATACCGTGCCTGCCGCTCGGCGACTACGTCCAGTGGTGTGACGTTTGCGAGAGGTGGCCGTCCCTGGTCTCTTATTGGGTGCTGCCGTCGATGGGCCAACAACCGATCCGGGACGGCCCCTTCTGTCTGCTGTGCTGCTCTGTAGCATTAAATCTTCGTCGCGTATATCGGGTATTTCTGAGTCCCGACCAAAGACCGACTCGTGTGACAGTCTGTTGTTCATATGCTCATCAACACCATCTTCATCTGCATCGTCATCGTCCTCGATCAGGCCCTCTGGTATAAATGACATTGAGCTTTCTGTCGGCCTCTGCAGTATTGGCAATGAAATGGGTGTGCCATGTCGCTTGGTGCGTGCTTTTAGATGAGTACGCAGCGCATCACGCACATGAAGTCGTCGAAAGTAGCACTGAAACAATTGCTGCAGCTCCCTCTCGCACTCTTCAAACTCTGACATGTGGGCGGGCCGAATTTTTTGGAGTGCCTTTAGTCGTTGCTTGGTTCTCTCCAGCTCTGCTCGCTTGCGCAGAAGCTTAGAGTTGAGTGCATTAAGTTCGACGCGTGCATTCTCTAGCTGAACACGACTGGACTGCAGCTTCAGCTGGTTGGCCTGGATAGCGTTCTTCAAAGTGCGCTCTACGCTGACTAGTTCTATTGGGCGTTGCACCTGCGCGGCACGCACTGACTTGTTTATCAGCTCCTTGGATAGTAGATCGAAAAGACCAGCGCCGCGCTGTGTTAAATCCGAAGATAGCTCGCGAGCTCGCCGCAAATCATCCATTTTGTCGCCAATGTCTACGTGATTGAGACTGTAATCTTGCTCGCATTCCTCATCTTTATTCTCGGCATCATGTTCTATGTGAGTAGGCGCAATGAGCAAGCGTGTTATCTTCTGTAACTCTTTGGCACTAACAGCTGCTGCGGCATAGAGTTTACGCGGATTCAGCCTTATGGCTGCCTTTGTCACAAAGAATTCAGTGGCGGCGCGTATGAACAGCACACGTTGTTCTTCCGTTTCCACGCTACCGGCCAGAATAGCCCAGAAAGCCACTGTACTAGCTCGGCCACAGTGTGAAAGCTGGCTAGGCTACCATGGTGAATGGCGAGCGCTTGAAGCGAAAGTACCCGTGGAAAGCCCAGCAACTTGAGCTGCTCACTCAAATCTGATAGACGAGAGTATAAAAGACAAGGAGAAAATAACCAATATGAAAACAGCAAAAGCTGCAGCCACTCACCACGCACATCCTTGAACGACATCGAGCTCACTTTATGCAATTTCAACTGAATACACGATTATTCCAGCAAAATTATATATGTACATATGTACACGTTTTAACTTATTTGTTGTGGCTCTTCTGTTGGCTTCGTTAACGTCAGCCACCTGACCGCTTGGTAACCAAAACCACCTCCTGTAACCGCCTAGCTGGCATTTAGTCCACACGCCATATACAAAGTCATTATGCTCTTTCGTTTTTAGGAATATCTGTGTGCAAGTAATTAGTGGTTTTAATATACGCATTCATGAAAGTGAAATGTCCGTCTTGCTGACCGAATGAATTAATTTGTTGTAGACGCTATTGAAGCTAGAGACTTGAAATTTGTATCTATACTCGTGTATATCCTCGAATTATAAAGTGTATAAATTTTTAATGTTATTATATTCACCCTCGCCATTAATTCCACCCCTCACACATAAATTTGTAAAAGGCGAATTTCAAATGCTAGAGACTTGTGCTTTGGTAAATGCATGCATTTCAATATTATAATCACGATCTAAAAGTTTTATGAAGATAGTCCATCGGCAAAACAGTTATTAAACAATTAAGTTCCCATAGTAAGTCCGAACTGCGCCCATGTGTGTGTGCACGTGTGTCTGTGTTTCGTGTGAAGCAGACAGACGCGATGAATTGTTGAAGTATTAGTTCCTCGAAAAGTTCAGGTATTTTGTAGTCGAGCAGTCTCGATTAGAGTTTTCTTATTCGTTTGTATTATCTATGAACGTACATACATATAAATGATGTTGTTTCTGCTGACGTCACCGTTATCTCTTCAAATGTGGCTGTAAACGGATTACAGGTTCAGTTAAGTTAGTGAGATATTGGTCGAGTTATATACCTTTTGCACGTGCTTCTAGCTGTACTTGTTGAAGCGTCTCACTAACTGTTTCAAGCCCCGCCTGAAGTGGCCTGTTATCGTTTAGTTCCACAACAAGAGTTTCCTTTAATCCATGCTGATCCTGCTTCTCCTTTTCCTGATCTTGCTTCGCTACCGCAAATACCTGTTTCGCCTGTGCAACCACTTGCTGCTGTTGTGAATTTGTTCGCTCATCTACAACATGCGCCTCTTCAGCAGCAAGGTCATTGAGCGCATTTACCGCTTCCTGAGCCATTTTGTCTTCGGCTGCCTTGCGCCGTCGCCTCTCAAGTTCACGCGTATCGTTGTGTGTCCATTCAATATGCTCTTTGTAATACTGATAAACTGGAATCACAATAACTGAAATATCATCGACTGTAGCAGCCGCTTTGCTGTCTGCTAAGCGCCAATGACCGGAATCGTTGATTTTTCCACGAGCACGTGCTACGAGTTCTTGGGCGACCATTGTGTAACGATGCTTCTCTTTGGGGTAACGCGACAACATTTGGAAGACTGTGCGTGAGACGGCATCATTTTCAGACACATCCCAGAGCCCATCGGTGGCCATTACGAGTATGCCATAATCACCATCCTCGTTGTGTTCATCGGGTATACTAACAACTTGACTGAGATCACGCTGTCGCACATCGGGATGTGGCGTTAGAAATGGTTTTATTTGTACGCCCGTATTAATGGCTAGTAAATCATGATCACCAAAGCCACGAGTCACGCCAAGTGTTCCCAGCAATCGGCTGCGTTTACCTTCGCCATTAACAACAGGCATGCGCAGATCATTGCGCGTCAACGTCTTGTATGACCAACCTTTCATGGTGCCCTGTCGACAGAGTATACGTTTGCCCATGTCTGTAATATGTGGCCGCCTCGCATATTCCATGGCCACATACTGTTGGCCCATTAGCTGGGGCTTCAAGCATGCCACGTTCATTAAACGTTCACGTTCTGTTTCCGGTGTATGATCGGCAGAAAAGGCCGTCGGATAACTGTTATCGACGTTTATTGCATTTGGCTCAATTTTATTGGGGTCTGCTGTTGACTGCATTACGCTAACTGCGGCTTCAGCTCCCGCTCGACGCTGACAGAGCACAGCACGACTATCGCCAGCATTAGCCACATACATTTTGCCATCAATAAAGAGTGTGACGCAGGCCGTGCAGCCACCCGCATCTCTGTAGTAGTTCCTGTCTTGTGCTATTAGCCAATCCATGTGGAAAAAGGCGCTCTCCAGTGCGCCGATAATAAGTTCATCCCTGCTGACTTGCCGTTGAAAGTAGGTGGGATGCGGGAATGTCGGCTTTTGATGCGATTTGCTGTTGTCGTTATACTCATCCCGTGGCAGCAACAGCTCGCTGCAGTCCACCAGCATCTCGTGTAGTATATCATGAAATTGATGAGAGGCGGCCAATGCGGCCCCATAGCCAGCATGGCCATCGAAGATTCCAAAATACGTATATGGCAGATCGGGATACTTCTTTTCTGGATCCGTAAGCACATGCCTGAAAGCGGTATGATAATTTAGTTCGTCTATTTCTTAATAATCACTACATATATTATAACTGAAATATTTGTGTATGACATGCGATATTTTTTATATCCTGAATCCATTCAGCTATTTCGGTATATTGCAGGTACTTCTCATCATAAATTTGTGCAGGAAAAGATGGGTTGCTTTGTTTTTTAATTTTCTAAAATAGTTTAATTAATTGATTGATCTATTCAACAATATACATATATTGTACATATTTTTTGCCTTTTGAACTTTTTTTTTTTTTTTGAGGCCATCTTAATATTTTGGACAACATTAATGAGACTTACCGACAGAAGGCAGCTTGATCCTCATTCCACTTGGATTTGCCAGAGTTTATGCACTCGGCATATCCAGTGCCCCAGGGCAAAAAGTTTAAGTCGCGTGGCACAATAATTGGTCGAACATTATGATTAGCAGAGGCACGCAATTCGTCAGCAGTAAGCAGCTGTAAGAATGGAGGCCGCCCATAGGGAAATTTGTCTGGCAACAGATCGGCAGAGCTCAGATCTGGCTCTATGGCCGATATAAAACGGTTTTTAAAGGTATTTAACATTGTTGACGCTCTGGTGTTTGGTGCTGCTTACGCTCACTCCCACTGACGTGGCGAGCTTGCTATCGTTTTTATGCTTTGATTGCAGTTCGTTGATTGCTTCGCTGATGTCTTTAAATGATGGTTGGCAATATATGGTAAATACAATTAAAACGGGAATAAATGGCCTTTGGACTAAGTTGTGTACTTGGAATGGATTGCGGCTACTTTAATATCGATTGCTGCTTGACGACTGTCGGCTAGGGTAATCTTTTTACTTATGTTGCATTCAAAATGCTTATTCTATAAAATCTTTTACATTTAATGTCTTCTATGGGACGACTAGATTACTTGATTACTATCGTTAACAACAATGTATCAATAATTATGATTTGCTTTTTCTCGATCAAAAGAAAGGACAGTTTACTCATTTCTCTGTACTTCTGTAAAAATCAATAATTTGTTTCATTGTCGATACTGTGCGCTCCTCATCGAAGCACTGAATTAGCTTGAAAATAATTAAAACAAGCGCTTAGCACTGACCGAGAGAGTTCCAGCTTCTACTAAAGCTGATTTAATACGCTCTTTTTCCGACGAATTTGTATGAAAAACAACAGAACAGACAGCTGCTATGCAATAAGAGATGGACAATGCGTTCACACACATATATATCGAACTATCGAATTAATGCCAGTATTTGGGCGATAGTGCATATAAACTTAACATATAGGCACTAACTATAGAACACATAGACGGGACACACTGTGTAAAAATTTTGTCCCAATTTTTTTTTGAGCATTGAGACCCCACACAACTTCGTACTCGCTTGGCTGCGTACTTTTAAGTTCTGGGTATAAACAAATGCGACGGTACAATCATTTCGCTTCATGCACTCGACCGAGATGGTCGACATTTGAAACAAAATGACTATGCTCAATTTTTATACCCTGATCCCATTAAAAATGGGAAATCAGGGTATAAAGGTTTTGTGAAAAATATGTAACAGGCAGAAGGAGGCGTGGCAGACCCCATAAAGTATATATATTCTTGATCAGGGCGACAAGCTGAGTCGATATAGCCCTGTCCATCTGTCCGCTGTCCGTCCGTCCGTCCGTATGAACGCCTAGATCTAAGATATAAGAGCTAGAGACTTTAAATCCATCCGATTTCTTTTTTATCGAGAATAATCGATAAATTGATATTGTTTATTCAGCGTAATTTGAATACTTTTAGACCTGGAGACTTCAGATTTGATGTGTATATACATCTGATCAATACGCAGATTTTGTAATTTACAGATTTTGGATACCACGCCCCCTTCGCCCCCAATTTGTATAAAACGTATTTTAAGTACTAGAAACTTGTGCTTTAGAATGTATACGCATTTACACATTGTGATCACGTTCTGAAAGTTTCATAAAGATAGTCCGATTACAAGAGAAATTATTCAGCAACGAAATTCTCATAGTATTGCCCACACTGAAGCGCAGCCCAAGCGCAGTCGCTGCTTACTGCGCAGTTAGCAGAGCGCGTGGTTATGCGTGCGTGAATATAAGCTTCTTGTAAGGATCAGGGTATCTCCTAGCGAGCAGTCTCGACTAGAGCTTTCTTACTTGTTTTCCTTGCTCTCTCTCTCTCTTTGCTCTCGGCTCTCTCAAATGTGTATATATATGTGTATAGCGCATGTGAGCAAAAGCAGCAGTTCACATAAATTGAAATATCTCCGCAGCAAGATCCCATGTCTTCCCTTCTGAGTGAAGAGTATACCTAACTTCAAATCGTTTGCCATGCTCATGCAAAATTTTGACTTCGTTATTATTTTGGGAAGGGTATGAAAGCTTTGGTGCGCATAAATAACATGTTTACATGTTACCTGGTGCGAATCTTTTACTGCCTGTAGGAATTTGAAAGCCAAGCGTTTGGTAAACCTTGTGAACTGCACACACTTACGTACATTCGTTTGATCGTGTGTACGCATGGGACGCGATGCTCACAAATTATGGGGTTTCAATTGTAGAAGCATTTGTACATATGCCTATGTGCCTGTATATGTGCATGTGTGCTAAAAGTAAGGAGCCGAACTTGTGTGGGGTCTCAATGCTAAAAAAACGTGGGACAAAATTTGTACACAGCGTGTCCAATCTATGTGGTGTATGGTTTGTGGCTCCACCTAACGTTCATGATGCTGTCACTTCTATCGCGAACCACTATAACCATCGATAAGTGGCTTGATAGTTCGCGATAGCTCTGAGGATTGTGCATGGTGTCTCGTAGTGGCTAGAGCTATGGATTGCATTGCATTTTCGTTTCCAAACACTTTTATTGTGCGTAATATTTACCTATCCTTATGTAAATAAGCTATATAATTAGTAATATATAACATACTCAAACTTGAAAACTGAAATATTAATATAATACCATTTTTTCTTGCAGATCACAGCCTAGTGAGCTACGCGATGTCATTACAAAGTCAAACGCATCGCCAATAGCATTGGATCAAAAAAATGTGGACCAGTACATTAAAGCAATGTCTTTAAATGGCAGCGAAAAGGTTAGTTAGCCTGCAGTTAATAGAAATAGCTTCAGCTTTGAAAGGTTCTCTTATCATTCTGTTCAGGTAAACAACGATAAACTGGCAGCCATGTGGATGTATGCCACACACATTGGCACCTTTCCACCCCCACAAAAATCACGTTCTATCATGCTCATACCAGCCACAGTTAGCGGCAATGGGGTAAATTCTATATAGAATAGAAATATTTGTGAAAAATCCAATCTTCAATTGTCTACAGATACCACCGCCACCGCCTACACACTTGCCTACCGCGCCTCCCAGTCTTGGGACTAGCATGCTGCTGCCGGCTCCGCCAAAACAGTATAGAGGCAGTTTAACTGGCACCTATCGCGCCGACACCAAGCCGGTAGAGTTGAATGAGCAACGACGACGTCGTCGTGCTGCTCACAAGTTTGATAAAAATCGTCGCCACCACTGTAACTCCGTGACAGAAATGTTGAGTGGTGCTTCAAATTTTCAATATACTGGCATGGATCGCGCGATAGCCGACAGTTTCCTGGAACGCCAGGAGCAAACGCAAGTCGGCAGCTACAATGACTACTCCTCGTCAACGTCCTCAATGCACAGCGATACCTACAGACAGAAGACAGGTGCCAGCTCCCATACTTCAAGCAAAAAAAAAAAATTGAGTGCCGCGATGTGGTGATTTAGATCCACCGGTGGACCGAGTGGTCCCAAATTATGTTCCGTAACTTTTGTAAATAGCTTCTCCAAGGTACTGCCAAGAAACTAATTCTTAAAATTTTGTATATGTTTATTTACAAATGTTAGTATGTGCGCGTATGTGTATTGCATACATTAAAGAGAAAAATGTATTAGGAGTGTCTGCATAATAAACGTATAAAGTATACTCATATAACATATTGATCGCGTATTAAGGATAGTTTGATGGGACATCAATAGCCCATTAATGGTAAATACTAGATTAAGCGTAGTATTAGTAGATTAAAAGAACATCAATGCTTAATTGATGCATTAATGCTAGTTTACAAATGGTACATTAACTCATTTATAGTACCTCTATAGGACACAGATTATAAAATAATGTACAGCTCGTCTGGCTAAAAATCCTCGTCGCTATTGTGTTCCGGCTTGATCGCCGTTTTCGGGCGCAGTGGCAGCTCGCCCGTTAGCTTTGATATGCTAATGTCATCGACAGAGTTGAGATCGACTGTATGAAGATTTTGAAGTAAGGAATAGATAGAAAAGAGAAAAATATATCAAATTGACGTTAATAATATACGTTTCAGCCTTACAATCATCATTGCCTTTGACAGGGCCCATGCCCGCGTTAAGTTCATTCTCGGAACTGCCAAAGCTGCTGTCATTATCTCCACAGCGATTGAGCATGCTGCTACTTGGTCCATCTCGTCCGTTGCGTGTGGGTAGTGCGCCGCTTGAGGTCGCTGCAGATACCGTGCCTGCCGCTCGGCGACTACGTCCAGTGGTGTGACGTTTGCGAGAGGTGGCCGTCCCTGGTCTCTTATTGGGTGCTGCCGTCGATGGGCCAACAACCGATCCGGGACGGCCCCTTCTGTCTGCTGTGCTGCTCTGTAGCATTAAATCTTCGTCGCGTATATCGGGTATTTCTGAGTCCCGACCAAAGACCGACTCGTGTGACAGTCTGTTGTTCATATGCTCATCAACACCATCTTCATCTGCATCGTCATCGTCCTCGATCAGGCCCTCTGGTATAAATGACATTGAGCTTTCTGTCGGCCTCTGCAGTATTGGCAATGAAATGGGTGTGCCATGTCGCTTGGTGCGTGCTTTTAGATGAGTACGCAGCGCATCACGCACATGAAGTCGTCGAAAGTAGCACTGAAACAATTGCTGCAGCTCCCTCTCGCACTCTTCAAACTCTGACATGTGGGCGGGCCGAATTTTTTGGAGTGCCTTTAGTCGTTGCTTGGTTCTCTCCAGCTCTGCTCGCTTGCGCAGAAGCTTAGAGTTGAGTGCATTAAGTTCGACGCGTGCATTCTCTAGCTGAACACGACTGGACTGCAGCTTCAGCTGGTTGGCCTGGATAGCGTTCTTCAAAGTGCGCTCTACGCTGACTAGTTCTATTGGGCGTTGCACCTGCGCGGCACGCACTGACTTGTTTATCAGCTCCTTGGATAGCAGATCGAAAAGACCAGCGCCGCGCTGTGTTAAATCCGAAGATAGCTCGCGAGCTCGCCGCAAATCATCCATTTTGTCGCCAATGTCTACGTGATTGAGACTGTAATCTTGCTCGCATTCCTTATCTTTATTCTCGGCATCATGTTCTATGTGAGTAGGTGCAATGAGCAAGCGTGTTATCTTCTGTAACTCTTTGGCACTAACAGCTGCTGCGGCATAGAGTTTACGCGGATTCAGCCTTATGGCTGCCTTTGTCACAAAGAATTCAGTGGCGGCGCGTATGAACAGCACACGTTGTTCTTCCGTTTCCACGCTACCGGCCAGAATAGCGTCCGGCTCCAGCAGCCCAGAAAGCCACTGTACTAGCTCGGCCACAGTGTGAAAGCTGGCTAGGCTACCATGGTGAATGCCGAGCGCTTGAAGCGAAAGTACCCGTGGAAAGCCCAGCAACTTGAGCTGCTCACTCAAATCTGATAGACGAGAGTATAAAAGACAAGGAGAAAATAACCAATATGAAAACAGCAAAAGCTGCAGCCACTCACCACGCACATCCTTGAACGACATCGAGCTCACTTTATGCAATTTCAACTGAATACACGATTATTTCAGCAAAATTATATATGTACATATGTACAAGTTTTAACTTATTTGTTGTGGCTCTTCTGTTGGCTTCATTAACGTCCTAACCGCACCATTGCTTGGCAACCAGAAACACCACCTGTATGTATTATGTATTATGTATTATGTATTATGTATTATGTATTATGTATTATGTATTATGTATTATGTATTATGTATTATGTATTATGTATTATGTATTATGTATTATGTATTATGTATTATGTATTATGTATTATGTATTATGTATTATGTATTATGTATTATGTATTATGTATTATGTATTATGTATTATGTATTATGTATTATGTATTATGTATTATGTATTATGTATTATGTATTATGTATTATGTATTATGTATTATGTATTATGTATTATGTATTATGTATTATGTATTATGTATTATGTATTATGTATTATGTATTATGTATTATGTATTATGTATTATGTATTATGTATTATGTATTATGTATTATGTATTATGTATTATGTATTATGTATTATGTATTATGTATTATGTATTATGTATTATGTATTATGTATTATGTATTATGTATTATGTATTATGTATTATGTATTATGTATTATGTATTATGTATTATGTATTATGTATTATGTATTATGTATTATGTATTATGTATTATGTATTATGTATTATGTATTATGTATTATGTATTATGTATTATGTATTATGTATTATGTATTATGTATTATGTATTATGTATTATGTATTATGTATTATTATTATGTATTATTATTATGTATTATGTATTATGTATTATGTATTATGTATTATGTATTATGTATTATGTATTATGTATTATGTATTATGTATTATGTATTATGTATTATGTATTATGTATTATGTATTATGTATTATGTATTATGTATTATGTATTATGTATTATGTATTATGTATTATGTATTATGTATTATGTATTATGTATTATGTATTATGTATTATGTATTATGTATTATGTATTATGTATTATGTATTATGTATTATGTATTATTATTATGTATTATGTATTATGTATTATGTATTATGTATTATGTATTATGTATTATGTATTATGTATTATGTATTATTATTATGTATTATGTATTATGTATTATGTATTATGTATTATGTATTATGTATTATGTATTATGTATTATGTATTATGTATTATGTATTATGTATTATGTATTATGTATTATGTATTATGTATTATGTATTATGTATTATGTATTATGTATTATGTATTATGTATTATGTATTATGTATTATGTATTATGTATTATGTATTATGTATTATGTATTATGTATTATGTATTATGTATTATGTATTATGTATTATGTATTATGTATTATGTATTATGTATTATGTATTATGTATTATGTATTATGTATTATGTATTATGTATTATGTATTATGTATTATGTATTATGTATTATGTATTATGTATTATGTATTATGTATTATGTATTATTATTATGTATTATGTATTATGTATTATGTATTATGTATTATGTATTATGTATTATGTATTATGTATTATGTATTATGTATTATGTATTATGTATTATGTATTATTATTATTATTATGTATTATGTATTATGTATTATGTATTATGTATTATGTATTATGTATTATGTATTATGTATTATGTATTATGTATTATGTATTATGTATTATTATTATGTATTATGTATTATGTATTATGTATTATGTATTATGTATTATGTATTATGTATTATGTATTATGTATTATGTATTATGTATTATGTATTATGTATTATGTATTATGTATTATGTATTATGTATTATGTATTATGTATTATGTATTATGTATTATGTATTATGTATTATGTATTATGTATTATGTATTATGTATTATGTATTATGTATTATGTATTATGTATTATGTATTATGTATTATGTATTATGTATTATGTATTATGTATTATGTATTATTATTATGTATTATGTATTATGTATTATGTATTATGTATTATGTATTATGTATTATGTATTATGTATTATGTATTATGTATTATGTATTATGTATTATGTATTATGTATTATGTATTATGTATTATGTATTATGTATTATGTATTATGTATTATGTATTATGTATTATGTATTATGTATTATGTATTATGTATTATGTATTATGTATTATGTATTATGTATTATGTATTATGTATTATGTATTATGTATTATGTATTATGTATTATGTATTATGTATTATGTATTATGTATTATGTATTATGTATTATGTATTATGTATTATGTATTATGTATTATGTATTATGTATTATGTATTATGTATTATGTATTATGTATTATGTATTATGTATTATGTATTATGTATTATGTATTATGTATTATGTATTATGTATTATGTATTATGTATTATGTATTATGTATTATGTATTATGTATTATGTATTATGTATTATGTATTATGTATTATGTATTATGTATTATGTATTATGTATTATGTATTATGTATTATGTATTATGTATTATGTATTATGTATTATGTATTATGTATTATGTATTATGTATTATGTATTATGTATTATGTATTATGTATTATGTATTATGTATTATGTATTATGTATTATGTATTATGTATTATGTATTATGTATTATGTATTATGTATTATGTATTATGTATTATGTATTATGTATTATGTATTATGTATTATGTATTATGTATTATGTATTATGTATTATGTATTATGTATTATGTATTATGTATTATGTATTATGTATTATGTATTATGTATTATGTATTATGTATTATGTATTATGTATTATGTATTATGTATTATGTATTATGTATTATGTATTATGTATTATGTATTATGTATTATGTATTATGTATTATGTATTATGTATTATGTATTATGTATTATGTATTATGTATTATGTATTATGTATTATGTATTATGTATTATGTATTATGTATTATGTATTATGTATTATGTATTATGTATTATGTATTATGTATTATGTATTATGTATTATGTATTATGTATTATGTATTATGTATTATGTATTATGTATTATGTATTATGTATTATGTATTATGTATTATGTATTATGTATTATGTATTATGTATTATGTATTATGTATTATGTATTATGTATTATGTATTATGTATTATGTATTATGTATTATGTATTATGTATTATGTATTATGTATTATGTATTATGTATTATGTATTATGTATTATGTATTATGTATTATGTATTATGTATTATGTATTATGTATTATGTATTATGTATTATGTATTATGTATTATGTATTATGTATTATGTATTATGTATTATGTATTATGTATTATGTATTATGTATTATGTATTATGTATTATGTATTATGTATTATGTATTATGTATTATGTATTATGTATTATGTATTATGTATTATGTATTATGTATTATGTATTATGTATTATGTATTATGTATTATGTATTATGTATTATGTATTATGTATTATGTATTATGTATTATGTATTATGTATTATGTATTATGTATTATGTATTATGTATTATGTATTATGTATTATGTATTATGTATTATGTATTATGTATTATGTATTATGTATTATGTATTATGTATTATGTATTATGTATTATGTATTATGTATTATGTATTATGTATTATGTATTATGTATTATGTATTATGTATTATGTATTATGTATTATGTATTATGTATTATGTATTATGTATTATGTATTATGTATTATGTATTATGTATTATGTATTATGTATTATGTATTATGTATTATGTATTATGTATTATGTATTATGTATTATGTATTATGTATTATGTATTATGTATTATGTATTATGTATTATGTATTATGTATTATGTATTATGTATTATGTATTATGTATTATGTATTATGTATTATGTATTATGTATTATGTATTATGTATTATGTATTATGTATTATGTATTATGTATTATGTATTATGTATTATGTATTATGTATTATGTATTATGTATTATGTATTATGTATTATGTATTATGTATTATGTATTATGTATTATGTATTATGTATTATGTATTATGTATTATGTATTATGTATTATGTATTATGTATTATGTATTATGTATTATGTATTATGTATTATGTATTATGTATTATGTATTATGTATTATGTATTATGTATTATGTATTATGTATTATGTATTATGTATTATGTATTATGTATTATGTATTATGTATTATGTATTATGTATTATGTATTATGTATTATGTATTATGTATTATGTATTATGTATTATGTATTATGTATTATGTATTATGTATTATTATTATGTATTATGTATTATGTATTATGTATTATGTATTATGTTTATGTTTATGTTTATGTATTATGTATTATGTTTATGTTTATGTTTATGTTTATGTTTATGTTTATGTTTATGTTTATGTTTATGTTTATGTTTATGTTTATGTTTATGTTTATGTTTATGTTTATGTTATATTAGTTTATGTTTATGTTTATGTTTATATTAGTTTTGTTTATATTATGTTTTGTTTATTTGTTTTGTTTATGTTTATGTTTATGTTTATGTTTTGTTTATGTTTAGTATTATGTTTATTTAGTTTATGTTTTGTTTTGTTTTGTTTTGTTTTGTTTTGTTTTATTATGTTTTGTTTATTTTTTAGTTTTGTTTGTTTATGTTTTGTTTTGTTTTATTATGTTTTGTTTTGTTTTGTTTTGTTTTTTATATTATTTGTTTGTTGTTTTTGTTTGTTTGTTTGTTATTTTTTTGTTTGTTTGTTTTTTTATTTTTTGTTTAGTTTAGTTTGTTTGTTTGTTTGTTAGGTTTTTGTTTTTTGTTTAGTATTATGTATTATATTAATTAGTATTAGTTTATGCATTAGTATTATTATTATGTATTATGTATTATGTATTAGTATTATGTATTATGTATTATGTATTAGTATTAGTTAATTAGATTAATTAGTATTAGTATTATGTATTATGTATTAGTATTGTATTATAATTAATTAGTATTAGATTAGTATTAGTATTATATTATGTATTAGTATTAGTATTATGATTAGATTAGATTAGTATTAGATTAGATAGATTATATTATGTATTATGTATTATGTATTAGTATTATTATTATGATTATATTATGTAGATTAGATTAATTATGTATTAGTATTAGTATTAATTATATTAGTATTATGATTAGATTATATTAGATTATATATGATTAATTAGTATTATATTATGTATTATGTATTAGTATTATGTATTATGTATTATGTATTATGTATTATGTATTATGTATTATGTATTATGTATTATGTATTATGTATTATGTATTATTATTATGTATTATGTATTATATTATATTATGTATTAGTATTATGTATTATGTATTATGTATTATGTATTATGTATTATGTATTATGTATTATGTATTATGTATTATGTATTATGTATTATGTATTATGTATTATGTATTAGTATTATGATTATGATTATGATTATGTATTATGTATTATGATTATGTATTATGTATTATGTATTATGTATTATGTATTATGTATTATGTATTATGTATTATGTATTATGTATTATGTATTATGATTATGTATTATGTATTATGTATTATGTATTATGTATTATGTATTATGTATTATGTATTATGTATTATGTATTATGTATTATGTATTATGTATTATGTATTATGTATTATGTATTATGTATTATGTATTATGTATTATGTATTATGTATTATGTATTATGTATTATGTATTATGTATTATGTTTATGTATTATGTATTATGTATTATGTATTATGTATTATGTATTATGTATTATGATTATGTATTATGTATTATGTATTATGTATTATGTATTATGTATTATGTATTATGTATTATGTATTATGTATTATGTATTATGTATTATGTATTATGTATTATGTATTATGTATTATGTATTATGTATTATGTATTATGTATTATGTATTATGTATTATGTATTATGTATTATGTATTATGTATTATGTATTATGTATTATGTATTATGTATTATGTATTATGTATTATGTATTATGTATTATGTATTATGTATTATGTATTATGTATTATGTATTATGTATTATGTATTATGTATTATGTATTATGTATTATGTATTATGATTATGTATTATGTATTATGTATTATGTATTATGTATTATGTATTATGTATTATGTATTATGTATTATGTATTATGTATTATGTATTATGTATTATGTATTATGTATTATGTATTATGTATTATGTATTATGTATTATGTATTATGTATTATGTATTATGTATTATGTATTATGTATTATGTATTATGTATTATGTATTATGTATTATGTATTATGTATTATGTATTATGTATTATGTATTATGTATTATGTATTATGTATTATGTATTATGTATTATGTATTATGTATTATGTATTATGTATTATGTATTATGTATTATGTATTATGTATTATGTATTATGTATTATGTATTATGTATTATGTATTATGTATTATGTATTATGTATTATGTATTATGTATTATGTATTATGTATTATGTATTATGTATTATGTATTATGTATTATGTATTATGTATTATGTATTATGTATTATGTATTATGTATTATGTATTATGTATTATGTATTATGTATTATGTATTATGTATTATGTATTATGTATTATGTATTATGTATTATGTATTATGTATTATGTATTATGTATTATGTATTATGTATTATGTATTATGTATTATGTATTATGTATTATGTATTATGTATTATGTATTATGTATTATGTATTATGTATTATGTATTATGTATTATGTATTATGTATTATGTATTATGTATTATGTATTATGTATTATGTATTATGTATTATGTATTATGTATTATGTATTATGTATTATGTATTATGTATTATGTATTATGTATTATGTATTATGTATTATGTATTATGTATTATGTATTATGTATTATGTATTATGTATTATGTATTATGTATTATGTATTATGTATTATGTATTATGTATTATGTATTATGTATTATGTATTATGTATTATGTATTATGTATTATGTATTATGTATTATGTATTATGTATTATGTATTATGTATTATGTATTATGTATTATGTATTATGTATTATGTATTATGTATTATGTATTATGTATTATGTATTATGTATTATGTATTATGTATTATGTATTATGTATTATGTATTATGTATTATGTATTATGTATTATGTATTATGTATTATGTATTATGTATTATGTATTATGTATTATGTATTATGTATTATGTATTATGTATTATGTATTATGTATTATGTATTATGTATTATGTATTATGTATTATGTATTATGTATTATGTATTATGTATTATGTATTATGTATTATGTATTATGTATTATGTATTATGTATTATGTATTATGTATTATGTAGTATGTATTATGTATTATGTATTATGTATTATGTATTATGTATTATGTATTATGTATTATGTATTATGTATTATGTATTATGTATTATGTATTATGTATTATGTATTATGTATTATGTATTATGTATTATGTATTATGTATTATGTATTATGTATTATGTATTATGTATTATGTATTATGTATTATGTATTATGTATTATGTATTATGTATTATGTATTATGTATTATGTATTATGTATTATGTATTATGTATTATGTATTATGTATTATGTATTATGTATTATGTATTATGTATTATGTATTATGTATTATGTATTATGTATTATGTATTATGTATTATGTATTATGTATTATGTATTATGTATTATGTATTATGTATTATGTATTATGTATTATGTATTATGTATTATGTATTATGTATTATGTATTATGTATTATGTATTATGTATTATGTATTATGTATTATGTATTATGTATTATGTATTATGTATTATGTATTATGTATTATGTATTATGTATTATGTATTATGTATTATGTATTATGTATTATGTATTATGTATTATGTATTATGTATTATGTATTATGTATTATGTATTATGTATTATGTATTATGTATTATGTATTATGTATTATGTATTATGTATTATGTATTATGTATTATGTATTATGTATTATGTATTATGTATTATGTATTATGTATTATGTATTATGTATTATGTATTATGTATTATGTATTATGTATTATGTATTATGTATTATGTATTATGTATTATGTATTATGTATTATGTATTATGTATTATGTATTATGTATTATGTATTATGTATTATGTATTATGTATTATGTATTATGTATTATGTATTATGTATTATGTATTATGTATTATGTATTATGTATTATGTATTATGTATTATGTATTATGTATTATGTATTATGTATTATGTATTATGTATTATGTATTATGTATACATATTTTACATTTACACACATAAGTAAATGGGTTTGCTTGCATTTTATTTTAAAATCTATATGGATCGAGAGGGAGAGAGAGCAAGAAAAAAAATTGAGCATAAAGTCATTTTATTTCAAATGTGGAATGTAATAACCCAGTACTTTAATAAAACATTTTATTTTCAATGTAATTTAATATGTATTTTTCCGTTTCAATGGTCCCAAAAGTACTACCTACTGCATTCGAACAAAGAGAGCGAGAGAGTTGTACGGTTGGCTGTGGAGTTTGGTTTGTGGCAGGTATTGGAACCGATTTCGTGTTGCTAGCATCGGACGATTCCATTTCACTAGGGACCCTTTTAAGGTGATTTGCATTTCTGATGATCTATTACTAACAGGTTTATATGGTTATCTAGCCTCTGGAGTAGGGTTGTCGAAAATATATCGATATATCAATATATCGATATTTTTGTTAAAAAAATATATTTATATCGTAATATTTGTTTTTGCAAAATATCGAATATTTTTTGAGATATTTTGATATATTTGAATTGGTTATTCTTGTGATAAGTGAACCAAGTGCAAAAGTAAAATATTGAATATGGTGAAAACGAATTATTCAGACTTTAAAAATGGAACAAGGCAGATGTAATTTGTGACTTAAAGTAATAAAAATAAGTGGTTGTATATTAAATATGGAGCCCAACCATCCCAGGTAGCTCAGAGCCTTCCTTCGGTAATAAAATGTATGACGGATACTCATATCACAGAAAGCGTTTTTTAAATAATACTGGAATTAAGGCAGTTTATCATACAAATACAAAATATGTATTCTTATTATTCTTTTTTTTTTGGAGGGGGGATAGAGTATAAATTTCTTGTGGGAAAAAAGTTAAAAAATATCGAAAAACATCGATATATCGATATTTTTAAAGTTGAATATCAAATATCATTTGATATTTTTTAAAACTTAAAATATCATCGATACGATATTTTAAAAATTTTCGACAACCCCACTCTGGAGGTACCGTCCACTGAGTCTTCATCTTCCACATAAGAAATATCGTGTAAGACAGAGTTCCTGACGTATGGGGGATCATCGACAGAACGGCGCAGGAATATGTGCTGAAATGGTTAAAATATTTCAATATTGGAATGGGAGGCTCTTCCCTATTATGCCGTAAGTCCAGATGAGTTTCAAAATGGTTTTATACAGTATGAGTTTGTTCGCTGCGACTTTTGTCCAAGCATCCAGTGCATTTTACGGACTTTCAGGTTTAGGTATACTCTTTTGCTTTTATATGGGCTTTTCAGTTTAACTTTCTGTCTAGCGTTAGTTGCATGTACTTAAACGTATCTGCTGTTGGAAGCATTGTACCGCCTAGATATACTGTAGGACAGTTCATTCGTCAGGAGTTGAAGGTGATTTGTTTTCACTTTTCGATGTTTACTGATATATTCCATTACATTAATCTCGACTCTATAAGGGACATCTGCAGTTACAAACTTGGCAGGCAATGTTGTCTGCGTAGGTAGCGATAAGGAGCATGTCATCATCCAGTTGGGGGGAGATCCTCGGTAAATAATGGATAAAGTATTTGAGCCTGCGGGACTTCAGCTCGAATTTTCTTAATCTCAGAGAGAGTATTGAATGAATGAGAGCGCTATGAATTCTCAGATAATTCAATTCGGTGCGGTAAGCCTCAATTTAAGTTTAGAGCAGGCCTGTGTCAAAAGACTGTTTTATATCGAGGATAACAGCAGAGCAATATAACTTGATTTCGAAGGCGAGTAGGACTTTTTCTATTATCCTGCGGCATTGCTCAGAACTTCCATGATGAGCTCTAAAGTCAACGAGGGAACGAGGTTGTTTGGTTCAACCAGTGGCAGAACTCTACTCCAAAGTACTCTCTCAAACACATTAGAGAGTGTGGCCAGGAGACTTAAAGGACGGGGACTTATCATGTTCGGGCTTGCCTGGCTTAAATATCATTAATATTTCAGCGTACTTCCACTGTGAGGAGTGAAAACAAGTGAGAGTGCTCCAGTCGAGACTGCTCGACTAGAAGGTACCTGATCCCTGCAAATAACTGATATTCCAATCATTCTGAACTTCTTTTATACAAGCATACAAAAGCACATGCACACATACATTCACACGCACGTATAAACACGTGCTCTGCTAACTGCGCAGTAAGCAGCGACTGCGCTCGGGCTGCAGTGTGGACAGTTATTTGAGAATTTATTTGTTGAATAATTTGTCTTGTAATGGGACAATCTTCATGAAACTCATAGATCGTGATCATAATGTTCAAATGGGTATATATTCTTTAGTACCTAAAAAACTTTTTTTGCAAATTAAATTATTCGAAATCTGTAAATTACAATATCTTGGTATTGATCATATTTATTTACACAGTAAATCTGAAGTCTCCAGGTCTAAAAGTATTAAAATTACGTTGAATAAGCAAAATAAATTGATCGATTACTCTCGGATGAGTTATCGAAAAAATATGATAAGTTTGTACTGCGCGTATCCATGCAAAATCTCTAGCTCTTATATCTGAGATCTCGGCGTTCAGCAGAAGTAACAACAAGAATAAGAAGAATAATAAGAAAGCTCGTATGCAAATGCTCATTCAGTGGCTTTTGACCCAGAGATTTCTGTGTGTTGATCGCCTTCCACAGAAAGCTCTCTTGGCACGGGTCTCCAGAATGTCCATTAGTGAAACAGATCTCACAACTTTGTCTTATTTCAAAGACAGTACTAGTAACGCTCCAGGAGGAGCAGGAGTTCTAGTCGAATCTTGACTGGCTGCAAGCTGGGCCAATACAAATTGTCACGGCTCTCGGAAACGTTATCATAGCCGCCATTTACGCGCCTCCTAGGAATAGAGCTACGTCGCAAATGTTTCAGCAAGTATTCACTGAATTGGTCCCAAGTTTAATTATTGGATGTGACCTTAATGCAAAGAGCCCGCAAGTCTATATCCGAAAGGTCTCGCACTTATGCCGTGCATAAGGCTGCTGAGCTTGACTGCACCCTCTTCGGGTCAGCACACCTACTGGCCAATATTTCTTCATAAGATACCGGAACTGATAGACTTTGCATTATCCAGACGCATCAAACAAAGCATTTCTCAAATAGAAAACGATTTGAATATTTTTATACCCTGATCCCATCGATATGGAAAATCAGGGTATAATGGTTTTGTTAAAATGTATGTAACAGGCAGAAGGAGGCGTGACAGACTCCATAAATTATATATAATGTGAAGTCTCACATTTTCATGGCATAGTGATTAAGTATGGTTTGTTAGATTTAAGTGAAGCTTTAAAATATAGTTTAAACAAGCGGATATGCCCGCGGCATGTGTACATAGCATAGGGTAGCATTAAAGCGACGCAGCAGCGGACAGAGGCAATGACCGACGGTGACAAAAAACACAGGGCAATAAACGCAACGCAACTCCCCAACAGCAACAACAACGAAGGCGAGCAAGGGAGCAACGCAGCATCGGACAGTGACAACGAAGAAACGGACCAAAATATAGCGCAGCATCGGACAACAACAACGAGAAAACGGACCGAGACAAAGAGTAACGTTTGAAATCTAACAGCATAGCCATGAGTGCATAACCGTACTGGGAGCCGAAGGATCGTCGTCGGCGCAAGAACAACAACGAGAGCATCTAACGGCGCCAAATTAAGAGCGCATAACCGCGCTGAGAGCCGTACGCCCTCACGCAGCATAGCGCACGCGGCGACGCGCAGCTGAGCAGAGCCGAAAGCCCCTGCGCAGCAGCACTCATGCACATAGCGGCTGCGCAGGGCAGAGCAGCAGAGTGGAGCAGCACAGCAGCGAAAGGCACATCATTAGGCGCAAAGGAGAAGCTGGGACACTTCATTTTGGGCTCTGGAAGCGAACGGACATCAGTACGGATCAACTACGACAGGGAATTGAGCTCTGGCAGCAAACAGAAGTCA
The DNA here is from genome assembly GCA_037075325.1 of Drosophila mayaguana. NCBI lineage: Eukaryota > Metazoa > Arthropoda > Insecta > Diptera > Drosophilidae > Drosophila > Drosophila mayaguana. The sequence continues at coordinate 1,749,778 of JBAMCG010000039.1, read as the reverse complement.
GCGCGGATCAGCCAGAATAAAACTTTGGAGTGTAGCAATAAGCGAAATTGAGTGTCAGGGTATTAAATGAAACTAATAAACACAAGCGATCAATACACAGAACCAACGTAACTCAAAATTAGTGTGGGGGACGAGTGTCTCCAGGCCTCTTGCTGCAGTTCACAGGGAATACCATACTACTCGGCTCCGAGTCTTATACACCAGAGCTGGATCTGGTTGGTCCTCTGTGCTGTCCTGAGACTGAGCCTCAACGCCTTTCAGATATTTAGCCATAGTATACCGCGGTTATCACGCGACTCGGCTCCGAGCGTTATACACCAGAGCAGGATCGAAGCGGTAGCCGGCCTGGCTGTGTTAGTGGCCATAGCGTCCCCACGTACCGCGTAGCCACATTCCGCAACGTGATCCCGCTCAGAGTGTTATACCCCAGAGCTGGATCGAGGCGGCAGGCAGATCGACTGTGCTGTTGGCTCTAGTAAATAATAAAATAATCTTTTAACTACATAATACCGTTTAAATAATAGCAATATTTTATTTTAGTCTAATATTATAACTAAAAAACTAAAAGTATTCACATTTTCCGCTTACAAAAGTCACCGTACTCTTGCTTGGGTCGAACTGTCTGGCGCCAGAGTTCTTCTTAAACATAACGGGACTTTTTGAAAAATGTGTGCAATTCTTCAAAATGTTGTGCTTGTTAGCGAGCATTATCTGTTTTGGTCAAATTTTGCTAATTTCCTCGTAAAAATGACGCATAAAGAGTTAACTATAGAAGAACGTAAACTGATATTGCATCTCTACACAAATGGGCAAAATTCGTATGCAGATATAGCAATTACTGATCGCGACAAGCGCCAAATAAAGCATTTGGTGGACAAAGATGCATTTTCCAGCGCTGTAAAGATTGCAACAGAGATAAGCAATACTTCTCAGAAGGATGTACACCCGCAAACCATACGTAGGGTCATAAAATCATACGATTTTAAGTCTTACACTCCTTGCAAAAAGCCATACGTAAGTGTAGTAAATATAAAGAAGCGTTTGGAGTTTTCGAAGGCGTATGTAGACAAGCCAGTTGACTTTTGGCGTAAGGTGATCTTCTCAGACGAGTCAAAGTTCAACATTTTTGGCTCGGACGGGCGCCTTCGCGTGTGGAGAAGACCAGGAGAGGCCCTAAACCCAAAATATACAAAAAAGACGATAAAGCACGGTGGTGGTGGACTTATGGTTTGGGGTAGTATAGCTGCATCGGGCGTTGGCAGCTTGGAGTTTATTGACGGAGTGATGGACCAATACACCTACATTAACATTTTCAAACAAGTAAGGAAGCTCTAGTCGAGACTGCTCGACTAGGAGATACCCTGATCCCTACAAAGAGCTGATATTCACGCACGCATAAGCACGCGCTCTGCTAACTGCGCAGTAAGCAGCGACTGCGCTTGGGCTGCGCTGCAGTGTGGGCAATACTATGAGAATTTTGTTGCTAAATAATTTCTCCTGTAGTAGGACTATCTTCATGAAACTTTCAGAATGTGATCACAATGTGCAAATGTGTGTACAATCCAAAGCACAAGTCTCTAGTACTTAAAATACGTTTTTTACAAATTGGCGAAGGGGACGTGGTATCCAAAATCTGTAAATGACAAAATCTGCGTATTGATCAGATGTATATACACACCAAATCTGAAGTCTCCAGGTCTAAAAGTATTGAAATTACGGTGAATAAACAAAATCAATTTATCGATTATTCGCGATAAAAAAGTAATCGGACGAGCTATTGAAAAAAAAAGATAAACTTGTACTGCGTATGGTATACATGAGTATGCATACAAAATTTGAAGTCTCTAGCTCTTATATCTTCTGAGATCTAGGCGTTCATACGGACGGACGGACGGACGGACGGACGGACGGACGGACGGACAGACGGACAGGGCTATATCGACTCAGCTCGTCGCCCTGATCAAGAATATATATACTTTATGGGGTCTGCCACGCCTCCTTCTGCCTGTTACATACTTTTCACAAAACCATTATACCCTGATTTCCCATTTTTAATGGGATCAGGGTATAAAAAATTTGAAAAACAGCGCTGAAAAACTTGGTATAGGGTCAGATTATTACTTCCAACAAGATAATGATCCTAAGCATAAGGCAATGAATACCCGTCTCTTTCTCGCCTACAACACGCCCCATTTACTGGAGACGCCACCACAGAATCCCGACATAAACCCAATAGAGCATGTTTGGAATATGCTCGAAACAAAAATTCGAAAACACCACATCAGCAGCAAAAATCTGTCGAGAGAGGTATTGCATCAGGAGTGGTGCAGACTTGGTAATGAATATATCGAAAAACTAGTCATTTCAATGCCGAATCGCCTCCGAGAGGGGATTAAAATGAAGGCATATCCAACTAGATACTAAGTTAATAATTTTAGTTAGTAATAGCATATTTATAGTTAATTAATACATCTGAATATTAAGAGTACGGTGACTTTTGTAAGCGGAAAAATGTGAATACTTTTAGTTTTTATACCCTGATCCCATTAAAAATGGGAAATCAGGGTATAATGGTTTTGTGAAAAGTATGTAACAGGCAGAAGGAGGCGTGGCAGACCCCATAAAGTATATATATTCTTGATCAGGGCGACGAGCTGAGTCGATATAGCCCTGTCCGTCTGTCCGTCCGTCCGTCCGTATGAACGCCTGGATCTCAGAAGATATAAGAGCTAGAGACTTCAAATTTTGTATGCATACTCATGTATACCATACGCAGTACAAGTTTATCTTTTTTTTTCGATAACTCGCCCGATTACTTTTTTATCGCGAATAATCGATAAATTGATTTTGTTTATTCACCGTAATTTCAATACTTTTAGACCTGGAGACTTCAGATTTGATGTGTATATACATCTGATCAATACGCAGATTTTGTCATTTACAGATTTTGGATACCACGCCCCCTTCGCCCCCAATTTGCAAAAAACGTATTTTAAGTACTAGAGACTTGTGCTTTGGAATGTACACACATTTGCACATTGTGATCACATTCTGAAAGTTTCATGAAGATAGTCCTATTACAGGAGAAATTATTCAGCAACAAAATTCTCATAGTATTGCCCACACTGCAGCGCAGCCCAAGCGCAGTCGCTGCTTACTGCGCAGTTAGCAGAGCGCGTGCTTATGCGTGCGTGAATATCAGCTCTTTGTAGGGATCAGGGTATCTCCTAGTCGAGCAGTCTCGACTAGAGCTTCCTTACTTGTTTAGTTATAATATTAGACTAAAATAAAATATTGCTATTATTTAAACGGCATTATTTAGTTAAAAGATTATTTTATCGACCCTCATCAAAACATTTGTGTTTTATAAAAATTTGACAAAGTTACAGTGAATTTCGCGAAAATGTATAAGGGGTACGGTGACTTTAGTTGCACACTGTACATTACCCCACTTTAGAGGTCTTATTATCTGTTGATAATTCTCTAACTTATACTTATTTGCCTTCTAAATTAAGTCGCTGTTATCGTAAAGGCAATTTTGTTTTGCTTAACGAATTAATTAATTCAACAGACTGGTCTCTTTATATGAGTTTGTTGATATTAATTTGGCAGCATCATTTTTTTTATACCCTGATCCCATTAAAAATGGGAAATCAGGGTATAATGGTTTTGTGAAAAGTATGTAACAGGCAGAAGGAGGCGTGGCAGACCCCATAAAGTATATATATTCTTGATCAGGGCGACGAGCTGAGTCGATATAGCCCTGTCCGTCTGTCCATCCGTCCGTCCGTCCGTCCGTCCGTATGAACGCCTAGATCTCAGAAGATATAAGAGCTAGAGACTTCAAATTTTGTATGCATACTCATGTATAACATACGCAGTACAAGTTTATCTTTTTTTTTCGATAACTCGTCCGATTACTTTTTTATCGCGAATAATCGATAAATTGATTTTGTTTATTCACCGTAATTTCAATACTTTTAGACCTGGAGACTTCAGATTTGGTATGTATATACATCTGATCAATACGCAGATTTTGTCATTTACAGATTTTGGATACCACGCTCCCTTCGCCCCCAATTTGCAAAAAACGTATTTTAAGTACTAGAGACTTGTGCTTTGGAATGTACACACATTTGCACATTGTGATCACATTCTAAAAGTTTCATGAAGATAGTCCTATTACAGGAGAAATTATTTAGCAACAAAATTCTCATAGTATTGCCCACACTGCAGCGCAGCCCAAGCGCAGTCGCTGCTTACTGCGCAGTTAGCAGAGCGCGTGCTTATGCGTGCGTGAATATCAGCTCTTTGTAGGGATCAGGGTATCTCCTAGTCGAGCAGTCTCGACTAGAGCTTCCTTACTTGTTTATAATATCCTAAGCTCCATTCTGGATGTATGCGTCCCTCTCTGTCGATTATCGCCCATTTCAAATAAGCCGCCTTGGTTCACTAAGACTCTTTTTAATTTAAGAAACATTAGAACTAAATGTTTCAAAAGGTATAAAAAGTCTGGCTCAAGTGTTGACAGGTTTAAATTTTAATCTGATATTTGATGTGATATTTGATGGGATCACAAGCCTCTGGAAACCATCTTCAAACCAACTTCGAAACCACCGGCACGTATAGAACGTTGGTTGCTACGTCTGCAGTCCTACCGATTCCAAGTCATTTATAATGCAGGAAAAGAAAATATCGCAGATTCCGTGTCTCGTCTTGTAGTTAACCATATCGGAAATCATGGAGAAAAGTGTGCAGGACGAGGAAATAATTAATATAATGACCTGTCTTAGCACCAACTCATGGGAGGCCAACTCATCCAGCCCATATTATCCATTCCGATTGGAGCTATCGTCAGTTGGCAATGTACTGTTACGCGGAACCAAAAAAGTCATCCCAAGTGCTCGAACTAGCCCATGAGCGTCATCCGGGAGAATCTGCTATGAAACAAAGAATACGATCAAAGGTGTGGTGGCCAAGAATCGACCGAGAAACAGAAAATTTTTTTATGGCCTGTATGGTCTGCCTCTCCGTATCGTTAGCGAATAAACCAGCGCCAATGGATCGACATGCACTGCCAGCTGGCCCTTGGCAATGTGTCGCATACGAACTATTGGGACCTTTGCCAAGTAACGATTATGTACTGGTGTTAATTGACTACTTTTCCAGATACATGGAATTTAAAATTATTAAAATCATCTAGGTGAAGGTGCTGATCGAACAAATGGAGGAGATATTTTCTTGTTTGGGAATACCACGAACGCTGAGAACCGATAACATAAGTCTTGAATTTCAAAATTTTTGTCGGAACAACGGTAACAACACCGTCATATTGACCACAGGCAAATGGCGAGGTAGAAAATATGAACAGATTATTGGTAAAACGCCTTAAAATCGCGTGGTCGAAAGGGAAAGATTATAAACAAGAGGTTCAAAGCTTCGTCATGATGTACAACGTAACACCACATGGAACAATGTAACACCACATGATGTTGGTGAATCCTCGGAAAGGGACTTAGGTTTATTGAACAAACAGAAAGGAAAAGAGAAAGTAGACAAGGGAAGAGGCGCCAAAGCATAGGATATCCAACCCGGAGACAAAATCGTACTGAAAAATGTCTTGTGCCCACATAAACTGATACCCACGTTTGATACCACCGAATACGTGGTAGTCATCAGAAAAGGAAACATAGTCCAAGTGCAAGGAAGCGGAAAAACACTATCTAGAGATGTGAGTCATTTAAAAAAGATTCTAGTTACAGGTAACAGTGGAGCGGCAGCGACTAGCACACCTGGGGAAACGCCTCAAGTGCCGGAAAGTGGAGTCGGCGCTCAGGACAATGGGTTGAAGATGGAGCTGAAAAATATTAGGGGGATGTGGAGACCCGTGCCAAGGAGCTATCTGTGGAAGGCGATCAACACACAGGAAGCTTTGCGGCAAAAGCCACTGAATGAGCTTTTGCATATGAGCTTTCTTATTATTATACTCATTCACGAAGTGAATTATTATACTCATTCACGAAGTGAATTAGTATATTGGTTTTGTGCATGTCCGTCTTGCTGTCCGTCTGTCCGTATGAACGCAATCTATTTCGACGCTATTAGAGCTAGAGACTTGAAATTTGGAACACATACTCGTGTATATCTCCGATTTATAAATTTATAAGTGTTAAAATTTTCCCGATCCGCCCACTAGGGGCGTGGCAAATCGGAAAATGCATTTTCCGATATGCCAGAAATCATATTAGTTGAAGAGCTAGAGCGCTGAAATTTGGACCGTAGATTCGTGTTAGCGATCCAAAATCAAAAGCTATGGCGGATATATCTACGCCCATTGGGGGCGTGGCAAATCGGGTAAAACTGTATCTCCTAAAGTTTTAAAGCTAGAGCGCTCAAATTTTGCATGTGAGTTAATGTTACGATTCTATAAAGATTGGTTGTATGTCCACGCCCACTAGGGGCGTGGCAAATCGGATCTGAAGATATAGTGATTTTCAAATTCTGCTATATTTTGGGCACTATTGATGCTAAAGACCTGAAATTTGGTATATATTCTCGGGTTGATCACCCAAGACCAAAAAGCTATAGTGGATATATCTCCGCTCACAGATGGCGTGGCAAACCGCAAAAGTTTATATCTCCTACTGTTATAAAGCTAGAAGCTTCCAATTTGGATAGTTGAGTTACTGGTAGCCTCCTCTATTGATGACCCAAAAATAATTGTTACACCTCTTTAGGGGCATGGCATATCGAAAACTTTTATATCGTGATTAAAATATTGAAATGCATGAATTTGCCAAAGCACAAGTCTCTAGTATCACGGACAGACGAACAGGGCTAAATCGACTCAGCTCGTCGCTCTGATAAAAAATATATATACTTTATGGGGTCTGTCACACCTCCTTCTGCCTGTTACATACATTTTAACATAACCATTATACCCTGATTTCACATTTGCAATGGGTTTTGGGTATACAAATAATTTGTAGGCCACTTTTTGTGCCGTGTCATACTGAAAATTGTACATGCTAGAGCCGGATTGTGAATGAGTATTCCGCAGTTGGCAACGCCCAACTGCAACGTTCTTACTTGTTCTTCTTATTCTTGTTGTTACTTCTGCTGAACATAAGACACTAAATAACTAATAATTGTATTTATTTGAACTCGGATTGGACACGGGTTATTACAGACATTATATCTACATTATAGCGGTTGACAAAGATGTCAACTTCAGGCTTGCTTTTGCAGAAACCGTTAGCGTTCAATAAAAGCATTTTTAAACTTTTTTGCATGGGTGTGCGATGATTGTATTCAATCGTTTTCGTCATCAGCACTATTTGAGCAGACCTGATTTTGTTATTTCTGGATTTAATTTCGTCACATCCAAGGTGGGATTTAAAAAGGGGGCTTGGGTAACGCTATTGGCAATATTGGCGTAAGAAGGTCCGTTTTCTGTTGGGATATTAAAGTGAGCTGGATATCCGAAGTGTGGTTCTTGGCGGGCTGGCTTTGCTGCAGGTTTGCTCAGAGCCTTTTCATGTCGAAGATTGCCTTATTATTGGTTTGGTGATGTTTCACATTGGTGAGATGACATACGCGGTGACCCTGTTTCTCGAGGTAGTTCACTATGTGTTTGAGAGGAGTGCGATGGTGCAGATTTCTAATGGCTGCTTTGTAGGCTCTCTCCTGACTGAGCAGGTACGTGTGGAATTCCACTTTCTTTTTTTTCCAGCTTCTGCACGCAAAGCTGATATTTGTTTATAGATGAACACATAACTAGGGAGCCCTTTCCACCTTTAATGGTATATTCTCCCGAACCCACTGTTTCAAGGAAGAGCTTGTATAGCTTGGTGATGCCTTTCACCCTTCGGAGTGGATGGCAAGTCTTTGTCACTCTCATGGAGGTTGGCCAAAGTGGAGAACTTGTGTGAGTTGTTGACTTCGTATGATATTGTTTTTGTATTTTTTCTGATCTCAATAAGCTCCAGTTCTTATGAGTCAGAAAGGTCCACTTCTGAAGATGAAGATGATGATGCTGACGAGGCATTGAGTAGAACCCTCTTATTATACTCACTCAAGAAAGTGAAATGAGTATATTGGTTTTGTGCATGTTCATCTTGCTGTCCGTCCGCTTGAACGCAGTTTTTTCGGCACTTTTGAAGCTGGAGACTTGAAATTTGTAACACATACTCGTATGTATCTCCGATTTATAATGTGTTCAAATTTTCCCGATTCCATAGTAATTTTTACATTTTTAAGCATTCAAATTTTGCAGTTAGGTTACTCTTAGCTCGTTCTAAAACCAAACCAAAACAATCTACGCCCACTAGGGGCGTGAGGAATTGGCATTTGTACCGGCCAACTAAGAAATTTACATGCATTTGAACTTATATATATATAAACAAGTAAGAAAGATCTAGTCGAGGCTGCTCGAACAGGAAATACTCTGATCTCTACGAGGCGCTGATATTCACGCACGCATAAGCACGCGCTCTGCTTACTGCGCACTAAGCAGCGACTGCGCTTGGGCTGCGGTGCAGTGTGGGCAATACTATGAGAATTTTGTTGCTGAATAATTTCTGTCGTAGTAAAACGATCTTCATGAAACTTAGAAGAACGTGATCACAATGTTCAAATACATACATTTCAAAGTCTTTAGTACTTAAAATTTTTACGAATTGTGGGCGAAGGAAGCGTGGTATCCAAAATCTGTAACTTGCAAAATCTTCGTATTGATCAGAAGTATGTACACACCAAATCTGAAGTCTCCAGGTCTAAGAGTATTACAATTACGTTGAATAAAAATAGCAATTTATTGATTATTCTCGATAAAAAAGAAATCGGATGAGTTATCGAAAAAAAAAAATTTGAATTCTCTAGCTCTTATATCTTCTGAGATCTAGGCGTTACAAGAACAAAGTAGCTCGATTAAAATAGGTTAAGCGAAGCGGAACGAAAGCAGTGAGCCCATTGTAAGGAGGGAGGCAAGTGTGCAAAGACGAGCTGATCGCGATAGCTCGAGAGATCGGGTTTGACGGCGAGGGCCGTGTGAAGGATCTGAGGAAGAGGTTGTCCACGTTCATACTCTGCGGAGGTCAAGATGCGATCGTCCGACTTATAATCACGTTTCCCGAAAAAGGTCCGAGATCGCTTTTGGAGGTGCAACGCCATGTATGGGCGACCACGTTCACCAGAAGTCGAAGTCAGACCTGCGGAGAGCCCAAGAGCATGGACACGTCCAGGTGTCATCGCTGAAACTGAGCGTGCCAATGATAAGCAGCGGGACTGCGGTCCAGAAAAGGGAAAATCAGAGGGAGTTCGACGATAGCGACGAGGATAAGACACTGCCAGCGGCGTCGAGGACCGACCGTCGGGCCCTCGCTACCACTTTAGAGACACCTGCCCTGGGGCGTAGTCGAACAGGTGAGGAAGTGGGGTATGAGGTACGACGGCCGGACGGACCCGTTAGGATTCGTAGAGATAATAGAGGAGCACGCCATAACGTACGGCATAGAATTATATCGGATACCGAGGGCAATGAGCGAGGTGTTCAGTGACAAGGCAGCGAAGTGGTTCATAACCAGTGGGGTGAAGGACGCGTCCTGGGCCGAGTTTAGTAGGGAGTTTTAAAATTTTTTCTTGCCGCCACAATATTTCGAGCGCTTAGAGGATCAGATATGGGCTCGACCTCAGCAAGAAGGGGAGAGGTTCAAAGACTACTTGATCGAGCTCAGGCTATTGATGCGCCAAGCGAGTTACAGCGCGGCGCAAGAGGTATACAGGGCAAATGAGGACGCCACACCTGAGCATAGGTTGTACGAGAGCCGTCATGTCAACGCTGAGCAGATGTTGTTTTTCCGACATTGCGGGCAGAAGTGAAAGAGCACGCGAGATTGTTGTGAAGGAGACGACGCGGGAAACGGGCTAGGTCGTCCACCGTAAGGCGGGGCGGCGCCGTCTAGACAGCGAGAGTAGAGTAAGATATCCGCTAATAGTAGAAGATGGGATGATCGTCGCGAGAATTGGGTGCGCCGGCAGACGATTCGAGCGGAGCTTCAGGATGTGCAGTCTCGTAATAGGTTGGTGGAAGAGTCTGCACTGGATGTAAAGGAGACGATGAAAGTAGAGGTGGGTCTCGCAGGGAAGGTGGTGCGGATGACGATGCTCGTCATGACGACCATGCTGGACCACCTTATCCTAGGGATGGACTTCCTGTGTGCTATGGGTTACTAAGTTGCGTTGCGGCAACGCGAGTTCATGCTGTGGTCGGAAGGTGAGCCGGTGAGAGAAGCGCCGCTGCCACTTGGGCAGAACGTGTCAATAGAGAGCAGCCAGGCTAGAGGCCAGGAATCGCTCGCTCGACCAGCACCTCGTGGATGCGAAAAGAGGTTGGATCCCGAGGCGCCGTGTTAGTTCTCAGCGCAGAAGGAGAGCGCGGTGGTGACGGATGGAAGATCGCCCGTCGACGGATGGGGCATGCAAAGCGAAGGCGCACCATCCGGCTGGGCGGAGAAAATGAATGAATGTGTTCTCTGGCGGTAAGGACAAAGGATCTGGACGAAGGGCTTAAAAAGCGTCCTCCAGAGGTAAAGAGCATAGAATTGGGAAGTCGAAGGTGAATCTAGAGGTAGCCTGTTGACGCGAAGAGTACAGGCTGCTAAGGACGAGCTCAAGGGGTGTTCAAAGTATCAGAGAGAGAATTATTCCATTGGCAGGTGATGCTATTCGGACTACACTCTGCAGGCGCGACTTTCCGGAGAGCTTTGGATGCAGTCATTGGACCATATATGGCACCCCATGAGTTCGCCCATCTGGATGACATAGTAGTGTTCGACGCAACGAATGAGCAGCATGCAGCAAATCTAAGGAAGATCTCTCGTCGGCAAAGGGAAGCCAACCAATCAGAGTGAATCGGAAGAAATGCATCTTCTTCAGGGAAAAGTTGGCCTATTTCGGCCATGTCATCAGCGGAGGCGGGATCAGTAAAATTTGAGGCGGTTCGAAACTCCCCAGTCCCGACGAGTCCTAAGTAGTTGCAGCTGTGTCAGGTTAACGTCCGTTGTCGCCGAGGTAAATTAAATGCGGTAGCCGAAGCATTTTCCCAACGACACTTGGAAAGCTGTCAGAAAGCGGTGGAGGTCAGTCCCCTTCGCAAATGGTTGCAAAGAAGCACGGTAGGATCAATGAATAAATGGTGAAATTTAAGGTGGGGAGGGGGGGGGTAGGCGTACAATGTTCATAGTGTATAAGCTAGTATAAGGTTGTTGGTAATGTATAAGTTAGTATAAGTTTTGGATCAGATTTGAAATTTGAAATTGAATGAGCGCTCGGCGATCGGCAATGCAACTCCGCCCAGCGTGGTGAAGGCACGCAATAGCGGAGAGCCTATGAGTGCAGACTTGCATTGCCAACGCCGAGGTGAATTGAGAGCGTCGTGACGAGCACGCGTAAAGGGCAATCGGTTTAGAAGTGCAAGCAAAGAAAAGTATTATTAATAGTCAAACCTAAAGAATGTAAAAGAGAAGAGAAAAGTGAATCTTGGACGAGTAATAGTGAAGCCAAAAACGGTAAAAGAAAACAAGTAAGGAAGCTCTAGTCGAGACTGCTCGACTAGGAGATACCCTGATCCCTACAAAGAGCTGATATTCACGCACGCATAAGCACGCGCTCTGCTAACTGCGCAGTAAGCAGCGACTGCGCTTGGGCTGCGCTGCAGTGTGGGCAATATTATGGGAATTTTGTTGCTGAATAATTTCTCTTGTAGTAGGACTATCTTCATGAAGCTTTCAGAACGTGATCACAATGTGCAAAGGTGTGTACATTCCAAAGCACAAGTTTTTTTGCAAATTGTGGGCGAAGGGGGCGTGGTATCCAAAATCTGTAAATGACAAAATCTGCGTATTGATCAGATGTATATACACACCAAATCTGAAATCTCCAGGTCTAAAAGTATTGAAATTACGGTGAATAAACAAAATCAATTTATCGATTATTCGCGATAAAAAAGTAATCGGACGAGTTATCGAAAAAAAAGATAAACTTGTACTGCGTATGGTATACATGAGTATGCATACAAAAAATTCTCTAGCTCTTATATCTTCTGAGATCTAGGCGTTCATACGGACGGACGGACGGACGGACGGACGGACGGACGGACGGACAGACGGACAGGGCTATATCGACTCAGCTCGTCGCCCTGATCAAGAATATATATACTTTATGGGGTCTGCCACGCCTCCTTCTGCCTATTACATACTTTTCACAAAACCATTATACCCTAATTTCCCATTTTTAATGGGATCAGGGTATAAAAAAGGAGAACAAAATAAATTCGCGAAGAAAGCAAGGGAAACCACAAGATATCGTGAGTTTTCTGATTTATTAGACTTGGTCTGCCCCAGCGAAGTCACTACCTTACACCTTTGTGAAAAGTCCGTCCGTCCTTATGAACGCCGAGACCTCAGAAGATATAAGAGACTTAAAATTTTACATGCATACTTGTATATAGCATGCGAAGTACAAGTTTATCATATTTTTGCGATAACTCATCCTATTTCTTTTTTATGGAGAATAATCGATAAAAAGATTTTGTTTATTCAGCATCATTTTAATATTTTTGGAGCTGGAGATTTCAGATTTATTGTGCATATACAGCTGATCAAAGACAAAATCTTTAATTTTTGATTTTTGATACTTAATATTTAATATTTTAAGTAATAAAGACTTGTGCTTTGGAATATACACCCATTTCTACATTATTACAAGATGCTGCAGATAGTCCCACTAGAAGAGAAATTATTCAGCAACAAAATTCTTATATTACCAACAATGTAGCCCGAGGGTAGTCACTGTTATTTTTTTTTTTCTTTTTTATTTTATTTAAAAGATATTGACATTCAGGGAGTCAACTAACCTACAAAAAGTAAAGAGAATTATTCAAATAGTATCACTAACCCGATGAGGGTATTTTAAATAACAGCCAAATATGGTCGGTGATACTATTGAAATCTATGCAAAGAAAGTGTTAAAATAAACACTTAAAATAAAGATTAAAAGAACTTAAATATACTTAATATAATTATAATTTTAAATAGTTCTTAGGATAACAATTAGTAATTTTTGCTTATTAGTGTTATTTGCTTGTTATGAGTGATAGTGAGATACAGGATTTAGTAAAAAATTTTCAAAGTATAAATACAGGTGAAAAGTTAAAAATGGCTTTGTCTAACGAACAGTTAAGAGCAATCGTAGAAGGCGCAGTAACAAGCGCTTTAAAAACGGAAAAAGAAAACTTTGATCAGAAATTACGTGATATTGAACAACGTATTAGTTCTGTACAAGTAAGCACTCCTGAGGTAGAAACATTTAGAGAGGCCGAGATCAGAGCAAGCGTCATTTGCAATGAAACTCTTGATATCATGAAATCCCTTCCAGAATTTGAGGGAAAAAATGAAACTTACGTATCATGGAGGAAAGCTGCGCATACCGCTTACAAAGTATATGAAAAATATGATGGTAGCTCTAAAGCAAGCTTTAGGAATATTAAGAAACAAAATTAAAAACGCCGCCGATATAGTACTCTCTTCCTTTGACACTCCTCTCAATTTTAGGGCCATTATAAATCGGTTAGATTTCACGTACGCAGATAAACGACCGATATACCTTATTGAACAAGAGCTGTCAACCCTCCGTCAAGGAAATCTGACACTACTACAGTACCATGACGAAGTAGAGAAGAAACTGACTTTACTCATAAATAAAACAATCATGACCTATGACACCAACGTTGCTTCTTTGTTAAATGAAAAATACAGGGCAGACGCTCTACGAGTATTCATCTCAGGTACCACGAAAGCTTTAAGTGATGTCCTATTCTCAGCTAGACCAACTGATCTTCCCTCTGCACTGGTATTAGCCCAAGAAGTCGAATCTAATCATGACCGTTACATGTTTGCCACGAATTTTGCACGTAGTTTAGAAGAAAAGGATTAGAGAACCGAGCAAAAACAGCAAGGCAGAGATAGGAATCTAAGTCAAGACCCAAAATACAACCAGCCAGGGAAAAGCCCATATTATAAGAAACAAGAATTCTAACCACGACGAGAACAAGTTGAACCAATGGACGTTGACACATCCGGTCGCTTTCGACAGACGACCCAATACCAACAAAATATGGCTCCCTCAATTTTTTAGGCTTGGCTCCCTGCTACCGTTCATAGAAAGATTAGTGGCAGAAAGGACTATACGATTACTTATAGATACAGGAGCCTCGAAAAACTATGTTAAACCATTAAAATAATTAAAACATATTAAGCCAGTAGAAAACCCCTTTCGAATAAAATCAATTCATGGCTATAAAGATATTGACAGGAAATGTGCAATGCATCTTTTTAACACAAATACAACATTCTTCTTACTACTAAACCCCACGACATTTGACGGTATAATTGGACCTGATTTACTAAATCAGAACAATGTTGTATTAGATTTAAAAAATAAGAAGTTAATAACAAACTGCACTTCTGAGACTATTAAATTTATAAAATGCCCAGCCGTAAATTTTACAGACATCAAAGATATAGAAACCCCTTAAGCTATAACAACAAACTTTCAAACAATGCTCAAGGAACGAACAGGAGTCTTTGCTGAACCAAATGAAGCACTCCCGTATAATACCAACATCATTACCACCATTAGAACAGAAAATGAGGATCCCATATATTCCAAATTATACCAATCCCCAATGGGCGTATCAGGATTCGTAAACGCAGAAACTCAAGATCTGTTAAAAACGGTATAATATGTCCGTCTCGTTCACCGTACAATGACCCCATTTGGGTTATAGATAAAAAAGGTACCGATGAACAGGGAAGAAAAAAGAAGAAGAATATATATATACTTTATGGGGTCTGCCACGCCTCCTTCTAAGCTAACCGACACAGTAAACCTCATAACAAAAACAAAGCAGATAGACACGGAACATTTATATGAAACATTGCTCTCATGAAACAGAATAAATATTTCAGAATTAGAAACCTTAATGCTATCAGTAAAACTGGCAAAAGTTAGAACTGTAAGCCCCTCCATATTGGTTCCTTTTGACCTAAAAAATATTGTTAATGAACACCCTTTAAATATCACTATTACTGACCTAATGGAAGTATCTCAAGTAATAGTATCTCAAATAATAACTTTCTACATTTTGTAATAAGATACCCTAAGCCTAACGTAGTATGTAAGAAGCTAACAATATACCCTGTTCAACATAATGGCATTATAATAAATTTCGCCGAAGACTACAATATAACATACGACTACATATATAATACAATATAACTGTCTGCGGCAACCATGTTATATCAATAGGAAATTGTAGTGCCTGAGTGCAGTTGTTGTGCGCACGTTGTATATTTCTTGCAGAACGTTGTTGTGAGGGCACATTGCTCAACTCGACCTAGCCATCTTGAACCTCTAACCATCGTCGACGATGGCGTTATCATCATCAACGACAGAGCAGCTATAGTTGATGAGCAAATGGTGAAAGGGACATTCCTCCTTACCTTTGACAACGAGATAAAGGTAAACGACACCGTATATAGAAATCCTAAAAACTACGTGCGGAAATCCCCGAGACCAGCGGTATCCACGATTCTAAATATAACGGATCATCAGGAAATACCAAGCCTGCTGTACCTACAGAAGCTAAGCATAAGAAACCTCTGGGACATTGCCCAATTAGAAGAAGGACTGGTAAGAAGACCAATAATATCAGCCTTCTGCTTTCCTGCTACGCCCTAATGAAACTTTACCAAAGACATCGGAGGAACAAACGTCAACGTGATCTTCAGGCGGTAATTAACAGTTTCAAGAACTCCGAGGACGTCATTCACCTAAGTGGGGGAGGGGTTAACACAACCGATCAGCAGAACGTAAATATTCAAGCTGACCATGCATTCCCAACATAAATGCTTACTACACCAGCCGTCTCAAGCGGATATTACACAACAGCGGCAGAAGCGTACACGCGCAACACTGTTGCTTCTCAGCGTTTTATGATCCTCGCATTATATGCAATGCCAGCGTTTTCAGGGCTTAGGGCTAGCTTTGATTATAAGAGTTTATGTCACTTAGAGTTAGTTGATTTTTGGAAATAAAGAACGTCGGTCGTCGCCACGGAATTATTCAAGTCTTCTCATTTCACGCAACATCGTTGCTTATTAACAAGTGTTAACACCGTTACTTCGTACGTGTTAATTCACTTCAATATCAGAAACCAAAATATAATAACTTATATACTTTATGGGGTCTGCGATGCTTCCTTCAGCCTGTTACATACTTTTCAAAAAACTATTATACCCTGATTTCCCATTTTTAATGGGATCAGGGTATAAAAATATTCAAATGTTTGCGCTTACAAAAGTCCTCATACTTTTGCTATTCATATGTATTAGTTGACTATAAATATGAAATTACAAACTAAAATTATTAACTTAGTATCTAGTTAGATATCCCTTCATTTTAATTTCCTCTCGGAGGCGATTTGGCATTGATATGACTGGGTTTTCGATTCATTACCAAGTTCTCACCACCCTTGATGCAATGCCTCTCTCAACAGGTTTTTGCTGCGGATGTGGTGTTTTCGGATTTTTGTTTCAAGTATATTCCATACATGCTCTATAGGGTTTATGTCGGGACTCTGTGGTGGCGTCTCCAATAAATGAGGCGTGTTGTAGGCGAGAAAGAGACGGGTATTCATTGCCCTATGCTTAGAGTCGTTATCTAGTTGGAAGTAGTAATCTGACCCTATACCAAGTTTTTCAGCGCTGTTTTTCAAATTTCTTTTGAAAATTTAATGTAGGTGTATTGGTCCATCACTCCGACAATAAACTCCAAGCAATGTATATAGAGTATTCAAATGAAATTAAATGTAGATTCATAGGAATTTATAGAATTTCGATTTTTTTATAATTCACCCTCTCACCCTCTCACCCACCCTACAAATTTGATAGAGGGTACTGAATGAATACACTTGAATATGATGGTGTGTAACTAAACTGTTGATCTTTATTCTTCTGAGTCCCGGCATTTATACCCAGGCTCATGCATATTTTCATCCCTTAAATCTAGTGTGTCTATTGCTGAGTTTGTAAGCTCAGCATTGGTCTATTACATATTCCTATCTCATCACTCAGTTTGGAAGATTCCGCGTTAGTCTATTTATTATTTTTATCCTATCGCTGAGTTTATAAGGCTCAGCGATCTTAAATCTTATCGTTGGGGTTGCAAGGGTCAGGGTGTGAAGAGCCAACATGCGTCACACATGTTCTTTTAGAGCTCAAACATTGGGCACTTATCTATTCCTATCGCACTACCAGCTAGCCGTTAAGTGCGTATGAGGCACGTATACGATCTTCGTATATTTGTATGTTCATGCCTGAACAGGTGTGCTTTGGAAAACGCATGCATTTCAATGTTATGATCACGATATCATGAAGATATGAGTAAAAGAGTAATCACATCTTGAGTTCAGAACTAGTGATTTATTTTGAATTAACTCTACTAAAGTTTAAGGCCTTGCTTCAACGTGAACTGAAAAATCGGGCGAATCAACAGCTTTCTTCGACGCTGAATACAAGCTTTACAAATGCTTATACAACGCTCGTTATGGCTAATCGATCGCGTTTTTAGCAGCTGGAGTGACCAAAAATTTGTGGAATCTATACTGAGTGGGAAAACTTTTTCTCTATATTCAAAACGATCATAGACACTGATCCTGATCTCAACCCTATTGAGAAGTTCCAGCATCTTCGATCCTGCTTAAGTGGTGCTTCCTCTCATTGAGGGAAGAAGTTGCTGATTGTATCATCGCTCAAACAGTGTTGCAGAAATTGGACAAGTATACTCAGGCCAAATGGGAGGAAAGCTCATCCGCTAATGAGTTGCCATCGTGGGCCAAATTGTCAATGCTCTTGCAAAGACGGTGTCGAGCTCATGAAAATGTGGATCAAGTCTTGTAGGATGGTCAGATTGATAAGTCCTAGTACACAAGATCGTGAGTACACATCTAAGAAAATCATTTGTTGCTTCCAAGAGTCCCAGTCGTTGTGTCTTTTGCGAAGACACGAGTCACATGATATTTCAATGTAAGCGATTTGAGCAATTGTCAATCATTGGACGACATAAGGAGGTTTAGATACTCGCTCTGTGCCTCAATTGCCTAAGAAAGGGGCATCAGTTGATAGATTGCAAATCTACTTACTGGAGAATACTCAGTCGATCTTGTTCTGAAATCGCGGATTTTAGATTACTCCACTAGCATCACTGCAATCAGCTCCCAGACGATTACTGGCACTAGGCTTGATGATTTTGTTAGTCAATTTTGGGAAGTGGAGCACGTTTCCGAGCCTATCGCCAAGGTAACAACTCAGGAGCTCCATCGTTAACATCATTTCATCGCACATCATCGTCGATTGTCTTCAGGGGAATATTCAGTCTGCTTGGAGCGAAAGTTCGCTCGAAATCAAATTATGGGGAAGAAATACTCTGCATTTATGAAGGAATATAGTGATCTCAGCCATATGTCACTGGTGCCCAGCGCAGAAATTCATAAATGCAAATATTTCTTATCTCATCATTTCGTATATAAGGAAGAGCCATCCAAATTCAATGTGTTTGTCCTTAACAAGATTTGTGCTATACAGCCGCTCACGATTGGCATGGAGTGGCATTACGTGCCAACGAGATGAATCCTGCAGATATATTATCTAAAGGAGCAGCACCGCTGGAACTTTTACACTCAAAATTATGGATGCATGGACCTTCTTTCTTGCAAAAGGAAAATTTGTATTGGCCTAGTCACTGCTTGTCTGAAGCATGCCTTCTTGATGTGCGTAAAAGACTTTTATTCTCGGCAGAGCATGCAGATATCTCTTTGTCATTCAAGCACATACATTCATTCCCAATATTGAAGCGCAGGACCACAGGCTTTGCTTGGAGCAGCTCAACTATAGTTTTGGCCCATAGACGGCATGAATAATGTAATGTATAACCTGCTTCAGAACCCGGCCTCGTCTAGTTGAGCATATAATGGCGGACTTACCTAAGGACCGTTCACCGCTTATCAGAATTTACACTAACTGGGGAGGACTATTGTGGTCAGGACCATCGTACTGACTGACCATCGTTGCCATTCTCATTCGGTGTTAGTTCACTGTGTCACATAAAAAAGCATACAACACATACATATGTAAATTTCGGCTACTCTGCTACTCGCCTACATTCTCGCATGTAATTAACTTTGCCTAAACAGCTATCACGGACCCGGTATTAAATTAATAAATAATAAGCTAAATTTAAATCGTAGTGGATTTATATTTTGTGCCTTCGTAAATGATTAGATTCAGAGTTGCCGAAAAAGCTCGGCAGCCTCGAATACTTCTCTTCTATTAATAAGGTCGCCAATTAATTAAGCGAATAAGTCCCAATCTTCGGCATCTCGAAAAAATATTTGGACCTGAATATTTGATAATCCCGGGTGACTATCATTCTATTTATGGATTATGGATTGACCTGGGGTAATATTTTTTGTTTCTAACGTATTTAGTAATATTTTGGGCATCAAACTCTAATTCGTTCAGTTCCTCTTTAAACATTGTGTTACACATACATAATTGAATTCGTTCTGAATTAGTTTTGAAATTCTTTTCCATAAAAATTTAATTTTATTATTTCGAATATCTAAAATACATTTTGCTTTTTCAATGCTCTCATATACTTCTACTAAATATTCTTTTACCTGTTCGACTATGTCTTTTTTATGAACTGTAACTGTTTTACCTCGTCTTTTCCTTCTTCTCTCTCAGCAATCATCATTTATAATTTCATATATCTTCTAATTTTCATCGCCTTATCAAATTCCTTATTGTTAAGATATGTATGGTCTATTACCCTCACTTTTAACAATAAAGAATGATTATTATACCCTGAACCCATTGAAAATAGGAAATAGAAAATAGGGCATAAGGGTTTTGTAAAAAGTATGTAACAAGCAGAAGTAAGCATCGAAGACCCCATAAAGTAAAGGGTTCTCCATATTCGAGTGGCCCAGCTTCCAACCCTTCGACGGACTGATTTTTATTTACTATTTTTTTTTTTTTTAAATCAATGAAAAATAAAATTTTTTTGATGCTATCGATAATAATCATATTATTTTGTTCAAGTAGACTTGTTGACATCACTCTTTGAATATGATATCTCTCAAAAGGCCGCTTTGGGCCTCAACGGCGTATAGTGCTAGTCTCTGTCAAAAAATATAGGGCTACCAAATGGCTCACTCGAATATGGAGAACTCTGTCTGTCCGTATGGACGCCGAGATCTCAGAACATATAAGAGACTTGAAATTTTGCGTGCCCACTTGTGTATACCATACGCAGTATAAGTTTATTATTTATTTAGTTTATTTGTTCGATAACTCATCCGATTTATTTTTGATCGAGAATAATTGAAAACCTTTTTTTTTTTTTATTCAGTATGATTTTAATACTTCTAGACCTGGAGACTGCAGATTTACTGTGTATTTACATCTGATCAATCGGATGAGTTATCGAAAAAATATGATAAACTTATAGTGATTATGGTATACACGAGTATGCATGTAGCTCTTCTATCTTTTGAAATTTCGGCGTTCATACGGACGGACGGACAGAGCTACATATATCAACTTAGCTCGTCGTCTGCGATGCTTCCTTCTGTCTGTTACATATATTTTACAAAACTATTATACCCTGATCTCCCATTTTCAATGGGCTCCCGGTATAACAAGTAAGAAAGCTCCAGTCGAGACTGCTCGAATAGAAGATACCCTAAACCCTACAAAGAACTGATATTACAATTATTCTGCACTTCTTTACATTTCTACAAGCATACAAAAGCAAATTCACACATGCATTCACACGCACGTATAAGCACTCGCTCTGCCAACTGCGCAGTAAACAGCGACTGCGCTCAGGCTGCAGTGTGGACAATTATTGGAGAATTTATTTGTTGAATAATTTCTCTTGTAGTAGGAATATCTTCATGAAACTTTCAGAATGTGATCATAACTAGGTGTATATTCCAAAGCACAAGTATCTAGTACTTAAGATATGTCTTTTGCAAATTAAGAGCGAAGGGGGCGTGTTATCCAAAATATGTAATTTTTTCAATAGAGGATACTATCAGCAATTTAGTCGCTAAGTTGTGAGTTTCTTGCTTTAATACTGTAGAAAATGCGTAACAATTATTTTTGGGTTTTCAATAGAGGAAGCTTCTAGGTCTTCAACTGTAAGAGTTACACACCTTTGCGGTTTGCCACGCCCTCCACCATTCTGTTTCATCTTGGTTAGTCAACGCAAGTCGCAGTCTACATTCCAGATGACTGATATACCGGAATCGATAAAATTTTTACTCTTTATAATTCGATGGTATAAATTTTAAGTTCCTAACTCCAATAGCGTCGAAAAAAATTGCATTCTTACGGACAGACGGACAGCAAGACGGACATTGCACAACCAATATACTATTTTCATTTTTGTGAATGAAAATATCACCTAGATTAGCGAACGATAGCAACTTGGTATGAAACTTGACCAAAACCGTTTTTAAATTGAGGAATGAATGAATGCTTAATTGTATAACTCTGCTATAAATATGAAGGAAATATTCTCCATTACACATTCAGTTGAAAACAGTTGCCAGTGTTCTTGTCGTATGTGTATACCTAGCAGTAAGTATTGAAGTTGAGTATAATATTTCAGTTGTTTTAAATTGAATTCAAAGCAACTCTAATTTTCACAAATACCATCCTCATGCTGTTGTTCACGCCTGCGCTGTGCAGCAACATTCCACACATATGGACCCGAAAATTCCATTGCCGAGGCGTGAGAGCAGTGCTGACCTTACAAAGGTGCGTGCCTATATATGAAATTCTTGCAGCATGTGGAACTTAAGGCATCGACACACAAGCATACATCGACCTAGTAGGTCCAGTTGAGTTGCTGGGTTTGCCTCGATTCAGTTTCGCAGAGGTGTGCAACACAGGACGTTTCACAAATATTATTGCTGTCGTTGGTCCAATTTTCTAGTGAATGCTTTGTTGCGCGTGAACCGTGAATAGTGAACGGTAAACCACACATTCTTGTCACCATCGACCGATGCGTCGTTCTGTTCGTGTTATCATCCTTTTTATCCTTATGCGTGGAGTGGAGCCTGAAATAGAACGCTATTGGCAGAACTGGCATTTTTTTAATGATTTTTTTTAAATCTTGTTTGGTTGTGAACAAAAAATAAGTGATATATACGAAATTACAATGAGCTGCAAGAAAAAAATATTCAAATCATTCAATTCAAATTAGAAAAATGTTGCATTTCTGTTGTCGCCCCTATCATATATATATATATATATATATATATATATATATATATATATATATATATATACGTATATATATATGATACGTTTTAGGGTTGGTGGCACCTCATCAGTGAAAATATACATACATATACATACATACATATGTACATCATTTCTGAATATGGCACACCAAAAATGCGAAAATTCAAATTGCAAAAAATTAAAAAGTGGGGACAGCACAGTATCAAGGATTCACTAATATAAAGCTCCAGTTTTAAATCCAATTGAGCTCTTAAATATACTTTCAATAAATTTTTAAGCAAAGCTTTTTGTCTTCGCTTTTTTCAATACACAAATACAAATTTTGGAGCTTTTACTTAGTACACGATGGGAATATACATACATATATGTATGTATGTATGTATATATGTACATACATATGTAAATGTATATATATGTATGTATATATGTACATACATATGTAAATGTATATATATGTATGTATATATGTACATACATATGTAAATGTATATATATGTATGTATATATGTACATACATATGTAAATGTATATATATGTATGTATATATGTACATACATATGTAAATGTATATATATGTATGTATATATGTACATACATATGTAAATGTATATATACATAAAAGCAATTTGCAGCACGAAAACAAAACAGATATTCGCATATTATTCAACATATTTGCTTTAATACCAAGTGACACATATTAAAGTGATTCGAATTATACATATAAATTATACATATAAAAGCAAAATTTAACATTTTAAAATAAATAATTGCTGAGTCTTCTGCAGCACAGCACTACCGAAATAGCTCAAAAGCGCAAAGTAGGAGATAACATCAGGTAAGTATCTCCGTATAAATATATGTATGTACTTACACTTAATATTATGAAAATTTGGAGCGTTGAATTGAACAGGGCCGAAATCTCTATTTTAACAAGTAAGAAAAATCTAGTCTAGACTAGTCTAGTCGAGGCTGCTCGACTAGGAGATACCCTGATCCCTACAAGGTGCTGATATTCACGCACGCATAAGCACGCGCTCTGCTAACTGCACAGTAAGTAGCGACTGCGCTTGGGCTGCACTGCAGTGTGGGCAATACCATGATAATTTTGTTGCTGAATAATTTCTCTTGTAGTGGGACTATCTTCATGAAACTTTCAGAACGTGATCATAATGTGCAAATGTATATACATTCCAAAGCACAAGTCTCTCGTACTTAAAATTCGTTTACAAGGGCGAAGGGGACGTAGTATCAAAAATCTGTAAATTACAAAATCTGCATAATGATCAGATGTATGTACACACCAAATCTGAAATCTCCATGTCTAAATTATTATTATTATAATTATGCTGAAGCAATATCAATTTATCGATTATTTTTTATAAAAAAGAAATCGAATGAGTTATCGAAAAAAATAGATAAACTCGTACTGCGTATGGTATACGCGAGTATGCATACAAAACTTAAAGTCTCTAGCTCTTATATCTTCTGAGATCTAGGCGTTAATACGGACGGACGGACAGACGGACAGGGCTATTTCGACTCAGCACGTCGCCCTGATCAAGAATGTATATACTTTATGGGGTCTGCCACGCCTCCTTCTGCCTGTTACATACTTTTCACAAAACCATTATACCCTGATTTCCCATTTTTAATGGGATCAGGGTATAAAAACAAGTGGGAAAACAGTGTGATAGCAAGTGTGATAACAGTGATAATTTTGTTGCTGAATAATTTCTTTTGTAGTAGGACTATCTTCATGGAACTTCTAGAGCGGGATCACTATATTCAAAAGTGTGTTTATTCCAAAGCACAAGTCTCTAGTACTTAAAACACTTTTTTTTAAATTGATGGCGGTATCCAAAATCTGTAAGTAACCAAATTTGCGTTGGGATCAGATGTATGTACACACTAAATCTGAAGACTATACGTCTAAAAATATTAAAATTCCGCTGAATAAACAATATCAATTTATCGATTATTCTCGATAAAAATGAAATAGGATCGAAAAACTATAAACTTGTACTGCGTATGGTATACATGAGTATCCATACAATATTTTAAGTCTCTGGCTTTTATATCTTCTGAGATCTTGGCGTTCGTACGAATGGACAGACAGACGGACAGGGCTATATCGACTCAGCTCGTCGCCCTGATCAAGAAAATATGTACTTTATGGGGTCTGCGATTCTTCCTTCTGCTTGTTACATACTTTTCACAAAACCATTATATCCTCATTTGCTTTGGAACGTATAGACATTTTCACATTATGATCACATTTTAAAAGTGTCATGAAAATAGTCCTACTACAAGAGAAATTATATAGCAACGAAATTCTCATAGTATTGCCCACACTGCAGCGCAGCCGAAGAGCAGTCGCCGTTTACCCAAGCGCAGTCACCGTTTACCCAAGCGCCGCTTACTGCGCTGTTAGCAGAACGCGTGCTTACGCGTGCGTGAATATCGGTGCCTTGTAGGGATCAGGGTATCTCCTAGTCGAGCAGTCTCGACTAGAGCTTTCTTACTTGTTTATACTCATTCAAAAAAAAATGAAATGAGTATATTAGTTTTGTGCATGGCCGTCTTGCTGTCCGTCCGTCTGTTGAAATTTAGAATACATACTCGTGTGTATCTCCGATTTAGAAAGTGTTAAAATATTCCCGATCCGCCCACTAGGGGCGTGGCAAATCGAAAAATGCATTTTCCGATATGCTAGAAATCATATTAGTTGAAGAGCTAGAGAGCTGAAATTTGGAATGTAGATTCGTGTTGACTACCCAAGTTTAAGAAACTATGGTGGATATATATATACGCCCATTGGGGCACGGAAAATTGAGTAAAACTGTATCTCCTGAAATTTTGCACGTAAGCTAATACTACGATTCTATAACGCCCAATATGGGCGTTACAATTCGGATCTGAAGATATAGTGATTTTTCAAATTCTGCTATGGCGGATATATCTCCGCGCACAGGAGGCGTGGCAAACGGCAAAAGGTTATATCTCCTACAGTTTAAAAGTTAGAAGCTTCAAATTGGATAGTTGAGTTATTGGTAACCTTCTCTGTTGATGAACCAAAAATAATTGTTACACCTCTTTAAGGGTATGGCATATCGGAAAATACTCAGTAATTTTTACATTTTTAAGCATTCAAATTTTTCAATAAGGTTGTCGTTATCTCGATCTAGGACCGGTTAAAAAATAGGTGTCTACGGCCACTAGGGGCGTGGCAATCGACTTTTGTGGTGTCAAATTGCGACATTTATATGCGCGAGCCATTTACTTTTAAAAATAATCTTAATAAGCATTTATAACACGAAATAAACAATTTTATGGAATTTAAAAAATATAAATTAAATTATAAATCTTAAACAAAATTAAAAATTTTCTGTTGGCTTGTACCACGATAATCTACGCCCACTAAGGGCGTGGCGAATCGGTATTTGTACCGTCCAACTAAGTAATTTACATGCGTGCGCCACTTATGTATGTATATAAATAAGCTTTATAGATATTCATAAGACGGAAGCAAACATTTTTATGAGATTATAAAAATATAAACAAAATTATAACAGAAAATTTTAATTAAAAAACGTTTTTTTGCGGGCTTTGAACTCACACCACAAGCAAAATAACTAAAATAAAGACAGCCTGCATCTAACATCATTGTTAGGACGCGATATATCAAAGAAAAACCAAAATGCGATTTAAGATATAATAAAATAGAAAAGATATAACATAATATCATGCATACGGACTGCGAATGAGTATTCCGCAGTTGGTAACGCCCGACTGCAACGTTCTTGCTAGATTTTTTTTTGCCACCTATGAATGATTATAAGAAAACAAAAACTAACTCTTTTTTACTTTTCTTACTTTTTTGTAGGAATAGAACTGCTAAGCTTTGTTTGCTACTAATATATTCGTAACAAAAATGTCTACGAATTGGGTCCTGTTTCTTAAAATCCTTCTTTTATTGACAGGTAAGTTTTTATAATATGGAGAAAAAAAACAAAAGAGCTCTGAAACTCAAGAATATATTTTTTCCGATTTGCCACGCCGTAAAATATCTGGCGTAAATATATCTGTCGTATCTTTTTCTGCTCTCTCTGTTTGTCAGTCTGTGAGTGTGAACGTAAATTTTTCCGCTGCTTTTGACGAAGAATATACTTAAAATTTTGGACATATACCAGTGTTGAATTATAAAGTCAAAATTTTCCCGATCCGCATGGAAAATGAATTTTCCGGTATGCCAGAAATCACATCACGCGTTGACCACGCAAGAGCAGAAAGCTATGGCGGATATGTGAACGCCCATTGGGAACTTTGAACGAACTCGCTCTACTACGGAAATAAACGGAAAAGAAGCATATACACTCACTCTTTTGTAGCTATTTGCTCAACGTTTCGGGAGTAATACGATTAACGCTTGCGGAGTAAGACTCAGAAAGTGACGCTTCCATATACGCATGCAGAGATTCACGCTCATTTACACTGCTAATGTGTCTAGCGATAACAACCCTCCCTATGGGAGCTAGAAACTTCACAATCAAACAGCTAAGTTGGCTCATCAACCAACCATCAAAAACCATTTTCCGCTCCTTTGGGGGCGGGACAGACTAAAAATATCCTGTAATTTTCACATTTTTCGAGCGTGACCTTTCAAATTTTTCATATGCATTACTTTAGGAGCCCTCTACAAATTGACAAAATATAACATGTCTACATTTTTAGCACTATCGGCGCTAGAAACTGAAAATTGGAATATATACTTGGGTTGACAGCTCATAATCATTAAAAATATGGGGGGAAAATTATATTTTCTAGTTTTATAATACAAATTTAGGTGACTAAATTACTGTTAGCAAATCAGAAAATGGGCCGTGATCTGATTGAATGGGCCCATACAACTTGAAACGTTTTTCTGTGGAGTCTATAGTATACATATGTATGTCTGAGACAGTTCACTATGAATAATAGTTAGTTCTAGTATTGCTACAATTTTTCGATGCTGACATTATAGCCAATCGTTCCTTTTGGTTTATTGCGAGAGGGGTTTTATTGTTTTTCAGGGTTCATGATATCATTGTGATGGTATCGCACCGGTACCGTAAGCAGTTTTGATTTTTGTTATAAAAATTCACCCCGCCTCCATATCCACCCCTCTCCCCTACATTTGTAAAAGGCGTTGTGCATATTATAATCCCGATCTGAAAGTTTCATGAAGAAAGTCAATTGACAAGAATATTTATTAAACAATTAATTTCCTATAGTAGGCTCACACTCCAGCCCATGCGTGTTTATGCGTGCGTGCCTATGTGTGTCTGTGTATTTGTGTGTTTGTGTTTCTTGTGCAAGCAGAGAGACGCGAAAATTGTTGAGATATCAGTTCCTCGAATGGTTCCACCTCCAAAATCCTTGAAGCATTGCCTGATCGTGTTGCCAATATACCAAGGGATTGGTGGGCATCTCTGCGTAGGTTCCATCTGGAACTGCAGTGTACGTCCGTCCGATCAAGAAATGCGCTGGTAACAGATGTCCAATATCTGTTGTAGTAAATGACGTGCGCGGATGTTTTTATTAATTTGGAGTGGTTTGCAGTGCACGCGCTAAATCCGGCTATTCATCGGGAAATGGGGTGAGGGTTAAGGGGGGAAACTGCAACTCCTTGCGCTACTTTATTATATTTATATAATGATTTCGCGTGCTACTAGTCGGACATGCTCGGCCGCTTAGGAAGAAACAGAACAGAGAGTAAGATAGAAAAGAGACGCACAAACATACATACCTGCCCAAGCTAGGTTTCGCTGCACAGGCCAATGAAAGCCGGTCCAGCGAAAGTCGGCCTTGGATGTTAAGGCGACCGACCTTGCCCACCCTACCATGATCGCTGGCTGCCTACGCCACCTTTAGCGATCCCATACCCAGCTTGGGGAATTAACACATCTCTACACGGCTGAGTCGCATGGCCCCCAAATAACTTCTTAATTAAGTTTCATCATGTGGTACATATGTATTTGGAATTCAATTCTTCAATACTTAATCTAGGCATTTACAATAAAAGGAAAAGGTATACAGACAAGAAGGGAAATAGAAAGAGAAGCGGACAAAAGATGACAAGCGTGTTGGAACGGGTTGGCTCAGCTGGCGGACAAAAACATAGGGACGGATTATTATTTTAACATTACTTTTTAATTCTGTTTTTATACATGCATTATAATATCAAGACCCTATATCAACGACTTATAAATGTAACATTTGTCGCTCACCTACGGCAATGTCCAACGATGAAAGCGCTTCCATGAAAGTTTATGCTGTTGGCTATGGTCGAATAAAAGAATGCATATGCAATTGCATATGTGGAACAAAAAAAAACCAAAAAAAAAATAATCCAAATAAAATAAAATACGAAGACAAAAGGAAATGTTTAACAGTGTTCAGTGGGAAAGTTGAGGATGTTACAAAATATTAATACTGATGATTAATTCTAACTTAACAATTACGATATATATATTTAAAAGTTTATTAAAAAAAACAAGTAAGGAAGCTCTAGTCGAGACTGCTCGACTAGGAGATACCCTGATCCCTACAAAGAGCTGATATTCACGCACGCATAAGCACGCGCTCTGCTAACTGCGCAGTAAGCAGCGACTGCGCTTGGGCTGCGCTGCAGTGTGGGCAATACTATGAGAATTTTGTTGCTGAATAATTTCTCCTGTAGTAGGACTATCTTCATGAAACTTTCAGAACGTGATCACAATGTGCAAAGGTGTGTACATTCCAAAGCACAAGTCTCTAGTACTTAAAATACGTTTTTTGCAAATTGGGGGCGAAGGGGGCGTGGTATCCAAAATCTGTAAATGACGAAATCTGCGTAGTGATCAGATGTATATACACACCAAATCTGAAGTCTCCAGGTCTAAAAGTATTGAAATTACGGTGAATAAACAAAATCAGTTTATCGATTATTCGCGATAAAAAAGTAATCGGATGAGTTATCGAAAAAAAAAGATAAACTTGTACTGCGTATGGTATACATGAGTATGCATACAAAATTTGAAGTCTCTAGCTCTTATATCTTCTGAGATCTAGGCGTTCATACGGACGGACGGACGGACGGACGGACGGACAGACGGACAGGGCTATATCGACTCAGCTCGTCGCCCTGATAAAGAATATATATACTTTATGGGGTCTGCCACGCCTCCTTCTGCCTGTTACATACTTTTCACAAAACCATTATACCCTGATTTCCCATTTTTAATGGGATCAGGGTATAAAAACAAAAAAAAATTACTCCGTGTTGTCTCCGGCAACTGGCGGCCAAGTATAACTTGTGTGGCTCACGACGCTGGACGACGTTAAATAGTTTGCTCGCTCGATCGATGCTTGTTTATTAACAAGTGGTGTGTGTGTGCGTTTCTTTTGAATTTAGTTTCGGCCGGTAATTTTGGGCAGCAAATGGAAGTTTTTTCATTGCTTCAGTTATTTCAGTGCATGCACGCAAGTGCAGCGAAAAACAAGTAAGGAAGCTCTAGTCGAGACTGCTCGACTAGGAGATACCCTGATCCCTACAAAGAGCTGATATTCACGCACGCATAAGCACGCGCTCTGCTAACTGCGCAGTAAGCAGCGACTGCGCTTGGGCTGCGCTGCAGTGTGGGCAATACTATGAGAATTTTTTTGCTGAATAATTTCTCCTGTAATAGGACTATCTTCATGAAACTTTCAGAATGTGATCACAATGTGCAAAGGTGTGTACATTCCAAAGCACAAGTCTCTAGTACTTAAAATACGTTTTTTGCAAATTGGGGGCGAAGGGGGCGTGGTATCCAAAATCTGTAAATGACAAAATCTGCGTATTGATCAGATGTATATACACACCAAATCTGAAGTCAACAGGTCTAAAAGTATTGAAATTACGGTGAATAAACAAAATCAATTTATCGATTATTCGCGATAAAAAAGTAATCGGACGAGTTATCGAAAAAAAAAGATAAACTTGTACTGCGTATGGTATACATGAGTATGCATACAAAATTTGAAGTCTCTAGCTCTTATATCTTCTGAGATCTAGGCGTTCATACGGACGGACGGACGGACGGACAGACGGACAGGGCTATATCGACTCAGCTCGTCGCCCTGATCAAGAATATATATACTTTATGGGGTCTGCCACGCCTCCTTCTGCCTGTTACATACTTTTCACAAAACCATTATACCCTGATTTCCCATTTTTAATGGGATCAGGGTATAAAAAGAAATTTATAAAAGAGAAATTGTGTGTAGTTGAGTTTTTATACCCTGATCCCATTAAAAATGGGAAATCAGGGTATAATGGTTTTGTGAAAAGTATGTAACAGGCAGAAGGAGGCGTGGCAGACCCCATAAAGTATATATATTCTTGATCAGGGCGACGAGCTGAGTCGATATAGCCCTGTCCGTCTGTCCGTCCGTCCGTCCGTCCGTCCGTCCGTCCGTCCGTATGAACGCCTAGATCTCAGAAGATATAAGAGCTAGAGACTTAAAATTTTGTATGCATACTCATGTATACCATACGCAGTACAAGTTTATCTTTTTTTTTCGATAACTCGTCCGATTACTTTTTTATCGCGAATAATCGATAAATTGATTTTGTTTATTCACTTAATTTCAATACTTTTAGACCTGGAGACTTCAGATTTGGTGTGTATATACATCTAATCAATACGCAGATTTTGTCATTTACAGATTTTGGATACCACGCCCCCTTCGCCCCCAATTTGCAAAAAACGTATTTTAAGTACTAGAGACTTGTGCTTTGGAATGTACACACATTTGCACATTGTGATCACATTCTGAAAGTTTCATGAAGATAGTCCTATTACAGGAGAAATTATTCAGCAACAAAATTCTCATAGTATTGCCCACACTGCAGAGGAGCCCAAGCGCAGTCGCTGCTTACTGCGCAGTTAGCAGAGCGCGTGCTTATGCGTGCGTGAATATCAGCTCTTTGTAGGGATCAGGGTATCTCCTAGTCGAGCAGTCTCGACTAGAGCTTCCTTACTTGTTTTGTGCTAGAGCCAAGCAGTTAAGCGGTAAGTCCTAGTAGGAAGCTATTCAATGCCATGATCGAAACGCACAAACCTATTTGCAGGTTTGGCACCCAGCCAGAAATTTTATTTTATTATACCCTGATCCCATTAAAAATGGGAAATCAGGGTATAATGGTTTTGTGAAAAGTATGTAACAGGCAGAAGGAGGCGTGGCAGACCCCATAAAGTATATATATTCTTGATCAGGGCGACGAGCTGAGTCGATATAGCCCTGTCCGTCTGTCCGTCCGTCCGTCCGTCCGTATGAACGCCTAGATCTCAGAAGATATAAGAGCTAGAGACTTCAAATTTTGTATGCATACTCATGTATACCATACGCAGTACAAGTTTATCTTTTTTTTCGATAACTCGTCCGATTACTTTTTTATCGCGAATAATCGATAAATTGATTTTGTTTATTTACCGTAATTTCAATACTTTTAGACCTGGAGACTTCAGATTTGGTGTGTATATACATCTGATTAATACGCAGATTTTGTCATTTACAGATTTTGGATACCACGCCCCCTTCGCCCCCAATTTGCAAAAAACGTATTTTAAGTACTAGAGACTTGTGCTTTGGAATGTACACACATTTGCACATTGTGATCACATTCTGAAAGTTTCATGAAGATAGTCCTATTACAGGAGAAATTATTCAGCAACAAAATTCTCATAGTATTGCCCACACTGCAGCGCAGCCCAAGCGCAGTCGCTGCTTACTGCGCAGTTAGCAGAGCGCGTGCTTATGCGTGCGTGAATATCAGCTCTTTGTAGGGATCAGGGTATCTCCTAGTCGAGCAGTCTCGACTAGAGCTTCCTTACTTGTTTTTTTTTTATATAAAAAAAATTCGTTTACAATTTAAAACTGTCTGAGGCGATTATCAACTATCACTCTTGACGTGTGAAAAATTAATGAAATATGGCCGCAGCTTCGAGCGGCAAGCAAGCGCTGGGGAACAGTTTTTTTCCTGTTTATCTTTTTTTCCTATTTATCTGGAAATTGACAAATTTATCTGTTAATAAATGTTGTCAAATCTTTTGCCGTTATGATCAGCGGAACTAAATCGGAACAGCGGAACTAAAGGAGTTGGCCTCTTTGTATTCCAGCACCACTACAAAACCCCCCTACCAAAATCACACTTATAGGGTGATTCGCGCTGGACTCTGCGATTATTGTTTTAGATCCTTTGCATGGTATTTACCAATCAAACGACCTTGCAAATCTTCAATTTCATAGTAATTGTTGCCTAGTCTTTTCCTAATTCTTGCCCTTACAAAGTTTGGAGCTAACTTCGCGTTGAAGCCCCTTACAAAGTTACTTTGCTGGAAATTACGCCTATAAACTTCCTGGCCTACCACAAACGTTAGATCTCGACAACACATATGATATGCGCTCTCGTTTCGATTGCGTTGTTGTTGCATGCAATTTTTCGCCCTGTCGCGTATAAGATCAAATGAATCGTCGCGATTAAATCGAATAGCACGATCTTCTAAAAAGTTCAAATTGCGTAACAGTTTGTATGTTGATGCATTAGTCACCATATTTTGGCCAAAGGCAATTCTATAAGGGCAAACCCACGATCATTCAAACAAAATCAGGTGCTTAAATATAAACGCGACTCAACTATTCGAACCCAAAATCGTTCACACAATTCTAAGTTGTGGTAGGCACACGCCAATGTTCATGTCCCATTCATACTCAGGCACATAGGCTCACAAATGCTTCTACGTTACCCCACAATTTTTGTGAGCATCGCGTCCTATGCGTACACACAATCAAACGCATGTATGTAGGTGTGTGCAGTTCACAAGATCTACCAAATGCAAATGTTCGGCTTTCAAATTCCTACAGGTAGCTAGAGACTCGCACACAGGCATATAAATGCTCATACATGTAGCAAGGGACTATAAGTGTGTGTATGCATGGTCGTCGCGAAGAATGATCTCTATGCGCACCAACGCTTTCATACCCTTCCCATAAATAATAACGAAAACGCAAATATTTTGCATGAGCATGGCAAACGATTTGAAGAGTTCGGTATACTCTTCACTCAGAAGAGAACACAAGGGGTCTAGCTGCGAAGAAATTTGAATTTTTGTGAGCTGCTGCTCGTGCTCACATGCATGCATACATATACATACTTGAGAGAGCAGAGAGCACAGAGCACAGAGAGAGAGAGAGAGCAAGAAAAAAAATTGAGCATAGGGCCACTTTATTTCAAATGTCGACCATCTCGGTCGAACGCTTGAAGCGCAATGATTGTGCTGTCGTGAATTTTCGTACGCCGAACCTAAAAGTAAGGAGCCGAGCGAATACGAAGTTGTGTGGGGTAACCTGGCCCAAAAAAAAGTTGGACAAAATCTTTCTTCAGCGTGTCCAGTCTATGTGTTCTATGGTTAGTGGTATAATGAGTATAAAAACAGTCGATAACAAGTAGGGTTGACGAAAATATATCGATATATCAATATATTGATATTTTTTGTTTAAAAAATATATTTATATCGTAATATTTGTTTTTGCCAAATATCGAATATTTTTTGCTATATTTTGATATATTTGAATTGGTTACTCTTGTGGTAAGTGAACCAAGTGCAAAAGTAAAATATTGAATATGGTGAAAACGAATTATTCAGACTTTAAAAATGGAACAGGCAGATGTAATTTGTGACTTAAAATAATAAAAACAAGTGGCTGTATATTAAATATGGGGCCTAACCACCCCAGGTAGCTCAGTGCCTTCCTTCGGTAATAAAATGTATGACGGATACTCATATCACAGAACGCGTTTTTTTAATATTTTAGTACCGAATACTGGAGTTAAGGCAGTTTATCATATAAATACAAAATATGTATTCTTATTATTCTTTTTTTTTTGGAGGGGGGATAGAGTATAAATTAATTGTGGGAAAAAAGTTTTTTTTAAATATCGAAAAATATCGATATATCGATATTTTTAAAGTTGAATATCAAATATCATTTTGATATTTTTTCAAAACTTAAAATATCATCGATACGATATTTTAAAAATTTTCGACAACCCTAGTAACAAGCGATCATCATAGCGACGCTGACCAATTTAGTCTGCATGTCGCCCATCAATAGCATTGCGATCCGCGCGCAGCATTCGCGCAATGGCTGGTCAACGTTTTGTTTGTCAACAAGCGCGAGTGGCATTCGTTAATTAGTATACCGATTGGGAGACAAATGAACCTGTTAGCGTTTTGATTGCGAATAAGCATTCTGCAATCTCTAGCTCCTAACTGCAATCCTACTGTTTTTAGGTCAAAATAGTTAACATTTTTTTTTTCAAAAGATACAGAGCAATAGAGATGAACGGTATCTCCAAGTCGGGCACCCCGACTAGATCCTTCTTATTTGTTTATTTATTTCTTTATTCTTTGGGCTTCTTTGCAGAGAGATCGCAAAGCGCTTCAAAGCGGTTCTTTACAGATTTTCTTCAGGATCTTCCTACGCCAGGCACAGGTGGACCTACTTTTGACACAACCATTAACAGTAATATAACCGGACTTGTGGGCAAGACAGTTAAATTAACGTGCCGTGTAAAAAATTTGGGAAATCGTACGGTAAGTTTTAAAGAAAAGTGTATACATCCACTACTTTCACTTGGTGCTATTGAAAGAATAAGTCCTTCTTAATACTGATTACCAATAATGTCTTCGACAGTAGCAACTTTGGGAACAAATAAAATATACATATGTATATTGTTCAGGCATGAACATACAAATATCGAAGATCGTATACATGCCTCATACGCACTCAAAGGCTACCAGGTAGTGCGATAGGAATATATAAGTGCCCAATGCGTGGATTCTAAAAATAGACTATGACTATGACGCTTGAAACTCAAACGATAAGATGTAAGAGACGAACGCTGAGTCTTACAAACTCCGCGATAAGATAAGAATATGTAAAACACCAATGGTGAGCTTTACAAACTCAGCAATATACGTACTAAATTTAAGGGTTGAAAATATGCATGAGTCTGGGTATAAATACCCGAGCCCAGAAGAGTAAAGTGTATTCGTTCATGGTCCTTCGATCCGTACCACAAGACTACCAAATACTAAAAGTTGTGACAAGTGTATATTAAAGTGAAAATTATATTTTATATAAGAAAAGAAATTTCTTCTTTGGCTTACCAATCCAAGCTGTGAGTAGAGGCACAGCAAGATCAACAAGGCGATCAAAACAAAAACAAAAAACTCCAACGGGCTAAGCCAAAGATTAAATCAACAAAAACAAGTAAGACCGTTGCAGTCGGGCGATACCAACTGCGGAATACTCATTCACAATCCGGCTCTAGCATGTAAAATTTTCAATATGACACGACACAAAAAGTGGCCACCAATTTATTTTTATACCCCGAACCCATTGAAAATGTGAAATCAGGGTATAATGGGTTTGTTAAAATGTATGTAACAGGTAGAAGGAGCCGTGGAAGAGTCCATAAAGTATATATAATCTTGATCAGGGCGACGAGCTGAGTCGATTTAGCCCTATCCGTCTGTCCGTGATACTAGAGACTTGTGCTTTTCATGCACTTCAATTTTATAATCATGATATAACAGTAACTCAGTTGATAGTTATCCAAATTTGAAGCTTCTAGCTCTACACCTGTAGGAGATATAATCTTTGCGGTTTGCCACGCCCCCTGGAGGCGGAGATATATCCACTATAGCTTTTTGGTCTTGGGTGATCAACCCGAGAATATATACCAAATTTCAAGTCTCTAGCATCAATAGTACCCAAAATATAGAAGAATTTGAAAAATCACTCTTCAGATCCGATTTGCCACGCCCTAGTGGGCGTTGACACATAATTTTGAAACCAATCTTTATAGAATCGTAACATTAGCTCACATGCAAAATTTCAGTTCTCTAGCTTTAAAACTCTAGGATACAGTTTTACCCGATTTGCCACGCCCCCAATGGGCGTAGATATATCCGCCATAGCTTTTGATTTTGGGTGGTCAACCCGAATGCACGTTCAAAATTTCAGCGCTCTAGCTCTTCAACTATTAGGATTTCTAGCATATCGAAAATGCATTTTTCGATTTGCCACGCCCCTAGTGGGCGGATCGGGAAAATTTTAACACTTTATAGATCGGAGATATACACGAGTATGTGTTCCAAATTTCAAGTCTCTAGCTCTAATAGCGCCGAAATAGACTGCGTTCATACGGACAGACGGACAGCAAGACGGACATGCACAAAACCAATATACTAATTCACTTCGTAAATGAGTGTAAATATACACAAAACTACAACAACCGCAACAGTATGCTGTCAGGAAAGGATGTGGATATGCTAAAGAAGCAATGAGACATCATTCTAAAGGCCATAGCTGATTAAGATGCTTTAACAATCGTGGATAAGTTGGCAGAAGAATTCACTGCTAATCACTCAAAGCTGCCTAAAATCAGTATCCCAAACCATCTTTATTTTACTCAGAAAATATATGATTGATGGAAAAAATCAGGATCTACAAAGAGGCCCTGATGAAGGTCGAAGCTACCCACCTCGATATTGACACCGACCAACCATCTACCAGCGGAAATTGGCAAATGCAAACAGAAATATCCAGGGAAAACATACCCAAGAGGAAGCAATGTTTTCACGCAGAAAGGCGAGCCCGATGGATGTGATGGTAGAACTTTTGGATAAAAGAGCTCTAGCCTTAAATATGCACATTGAAGAAGTGTATACCAATATAGATCTCAGCAACAAGGAGAAAATTCTAGCCAGTAATCGTCTGCGATAGTTCCTATCAAACAAAGTCCAGTCAACGGGACGCAATGTGAGCTAATGTTACTGAACGAATACACTTGACTATGATGGTGTTTAGTTACGTATTGATCTTTATTCTTCTGAGTCCCGGTATTTATACCGAGGCTCATGCATATTTTCATCCCTTAAATCTAGTGTGTCTATTGCTGAGTGTGTAAGGCTCAGCATTGGTCTATTACATATTCTTATCTTATCGCTGAGTGTGTAAGGCTCCGCGTTGATCTATTTATTATTCTTATCCTATCGCTGAGTTTGTAAGGCTCAGCGCTCGTCTCTTACATCTTATCGTCGGGTTGCAAGGGTCATAATTCATCAGTATATTTTCAGAGTCCACACATTGGGCACTTATCTATTTCTATCGCACTATCTACTAGCCGTTTAGTGTGTATGAGGTATGTATACGATCTTCGTATATTTTTATGTTCATGCATGTTCATGGACAGTTACGCTTCTATAAAGATCTATGCAAAATTTAAATGTATACGCCCACTAGGAGCGTAGCAAATCGAATCTATAGATATAGTGATTTTTCAAATTCTGATAAATTTTGGGCATTATTGATGCTAGAGACCTGAAATTTGGTATTTGGTACTCCGGTGGACCACCCTAGACCAAAAAGTTATAGCGGATATATCTCCGCTCCCAGGGGGCGTAGCAATCCGCAAAAGTTTATATCTCCTACAGTTTAAGAGCTAGAAGCTTCAAATTTGGACAATTGAGTTACTGAGTCACCTCCTCTATAAAAGACCCAAAAATAATTATTAAGCCTCTTTAAGGGCATGGCACATCGAAAAAAAAACGCTGAATTTTCACTTTTTTGAGCGTAAGCATTCAAATTTTTCAGTTTGGTTACTGTTGTTCTAACAACTGCCCACTATATTATAAATCATAAAAAACAACATTTCAAATTTAGTTTTCTATGGGGCTCCACCCACGACAATATACGCCCAATAGAAGCGTCGCGAATCGGGATTTGCAGCGGGCAACTAACAAACTTATATGCGTGTGCCACTTATATATATATATAAATAAGTTTAATAGATATTCATAAGACGGTTAGAAATATTTTTATGAAATTTAAAAAATATATACGAAATTATAATAACATAAAATTTCAATTAAGAACAAGTAAGACCCGAAACCTTCGAGGAACTGATATTTCAAGAATTCTTCGCGTCTTTCTACTTACAGAAGAAACACAAACACACAGACACAGGCACGCACGCATAAACACGCATGGGCTGCAGTGTGTGCTTACTGTGGGGACTTAATTGCTTAAAAACTTTTCTTGTCGATGGACTATGAGATCGTGATTATAACATCGAAATGCATGCATTTTCCAAAGCTTTCTTTTTTTTTTTTTTTTTTATTAAGTGTAGAACCTGTACATAAATAAGTACAAAAATAATTTACAAGACCAAACCCCATATCGAGATATGAGGATTTGAGGTGGTGGACCTCTTAGTGTAGGCCAATAGTTTTAACAAAGCCTTGGCGTTTTAGTCGCCTTAGTGGCCTTGCAGGGAGCAATCTTCTCGCTAGTTTGTTACGATGTGTAGCCAGTCTTTCGCTATATCGACTAGTGTGTCATCCAATCTGTTCCTCCACTGTGAACAGATACAGATCCCTATGCAGGGTAGAGCCGCGCACATACCAGGGGCAGTTAGTTATTTGTCGCAATGCTCAACTTTGCAGGCCCTGTTTGCGTTTGTTGTTAGATTTTGCAGATATTCCCAAATCTGCACACCGTAGAGCCAAATCGGTGCCACACAGTGGACATAGATCTCTCTTAGATCTCAGTGACATGGTGCTTCGTCAGCCTGTGTACCTGCTCCACAGTTCCATAACCCGTCCGAAAGCCAAACTGGTGTTACGGTAAAATATCGACATTCCCTGATAATACTACCAAGTCGGCAATAAGTCTCCCCTATACTTTGGATAATGATGACAGGAGAATAATTGGGCGATACGACTCGGGGTCATCCTCTGGTTTCCCTGGCTTATGGATCATTAGAATTGCAGCCGTTTTCCACTGCTTAGGAAAGAATTGCACTCTCAGCATAGCGTTAAATATTAAAGCTATAAATATAATCGCCCGAGTAGGGAAGGCTTTTAGCGTTGCATTAAAAGCAGGAGCTTTCTTCATCGGTAGGGACTTTATGACTTCAGCAATTTCCTCAACCCTAACTGCCTCAAAAACATTTATAGGGGTGTCAGCAGGCTATCAGTGGTCTCTTTGAGCTGATCATCAGTGGCAAATTCGTAGGGCATGAACCTGGCCTCTAAGAATTCGCTTGCTCCTCTTCGTTCCTAGCAAGATCACCGCTAGGACACCGAATTGGTAGTTGCTTCGAAGTTCTCTCAATAAATTTCGTAGTTGCTTGGCAGCCTGGTTCCATAAAATTCGATCCCATGGGTACTGCGATCTGATTGCGCGTCTTCGAAGTCGTCTTTTCAGCCTCTCTTGTTAATGGTATTTCATAAGTGGAACCTATCTGTGGTTCAGAAGGTATTGATGCAGCAGCAGTCGTATAAATACTCTCAGTGAAGTTATTGACAGCCATCTCAATTTCTTCTCCACAGTTTAGGGTGAGATTAAGCTGTATGGAACTCTCTAAGTGTTACCTAAAGACGAGCAGGTCTGTGTGCTTGGTGATTAGAGGACGGCTTATGTTACCGTTTATGACTTCTGTCTCAATACTAATGACTAGGGCCAGATGATCAGAGTCCAGATCCCAGCTTGAGAATACAGTATTCCGTGGTACAGGGCAAAGTCTATGCAAGAAGGCGTATGGTGGAGCACATATGGGTACCTGGTTGGCGATCCAATGTCAAGGATCCTAGAGCCAGTAGCTGAGATGGCTTCTGCTAGTTCGCGTCCCCTTGGTAAGTTAAAAGTGTCTCCCCACAACCAATGACGGACATTCCAATCGCCCCCAACTAAATACCTTTGGCCGCAAGCGCGAAGTGTGTTGATGAAATGCATTTCCTCAATTCTGACCCTTGGAGGGCAGTAAATAGCGCTGAACTCCACGTCTCCCAACGCTGTTATTATTTCGTGATGGTCTGGATAATAGACGTATCCATATATTTTTATCGTGTCTCCAAGCTTAATCCAATTACCAATTTAAGGATAATCATATGAATCTATATTTAAAATTTGTGGAAAAATGTAGGAGATATAATTGTATAACTGATTTTTGATACGCTTTTTAATCGATAACAAAATAACGGAATGAGTTATCGTTTTTTTGGGATAGACTTGATATGCGTGCTCAATACACGGACAATAAAAAAAGGAATTCAAGTCTCTAGCTCTTATATGTTCTGAGACCGACGCGTTCATACATACGGACAGACAGACAGACAGAGCTATATCGACTCAGATCGTCGTCCTAATCAAGAATATATAAATAAATTGGGTCGGCGATGCTTCCTTCTGCCTGTTACATACCTTTCACAAAACTATTAAGGCAATAAAAAAAGTTTTCCGCGGGACTTGAACTCGCACCACAACCTAAATACAGTATGTCCATTAATTGTTGGTAAAACAAAAAATGTCGTACTTTGTAAGCATCATATTTTATTAGGAAAGGAACTTTTTGTTTAATGTATTCTTAACGAAAATAAAAAACAAAAACAATAAGAATAGCAAAAAAAAAAAAAACATAAAGGTAATTAAAAAACAAATAATAAAGTAGTAGTTGGGCGTTACCAACTGCGGAATACTCATTCACATTCCGGCTCTAGCATGTAAAATTTTCAATATGACACGACACAAAAAGTGGCCTACAAATTATTTTTATACCCTAAACCCATTGAAAATGTGAAATCAGGGTATAATGGTTTTGTTAAAATATATGTAACATGTAGAAGGAGCCGTGGAAGAGCCCATAAAGTATATATATTCTTGATAAAGGCGACGAGCTGAGTCGATTTAGCCATGTCCGTCTGTCCGTAATACTAGAGACTTAAGCTTTGGCAAATTCATGCATTTCAATATTTTAATCACTATATAAAAGTTTCATGAAGATAGTCCATCGACAAGAAAAGTTATTAAACAATTAAGTTCCCATAGTAAGCCCACACTGCACCTAATGTGTGTTTATACGTGCGTGCCTCTGTGTGTGTGTGTTTCTTTTGAAGCAGGAAAAAGAAAAAAAAGAAAAAAGTATCAGTTCCTGGAAGGGATCAGGGGATTTCGTAGTCGAGCAGTCTAGACTAAAGCTTTCTTACTTGTAATTAGACTTGGGTAGCTCATGAGTGAGTGAGCTAAAATGAATGGCTCACTGAGCTGAGCCAATGAGCTAGCTCCTTCCATATGGCTCACTTTGGCTCACTAGCTCACTTTGGCTCACTAGCTCACTTTGGCTCACTAGCTCACTGGCACACTGGCTCACTTTGGCTCACTAGCTCATTTTTGCGCGCTTGCTTGTATGGCTCGTTTTGCGTTCTTCTCAATTTGCGTTCGCAAAGTTAACGCTCACTTTCTTTTGCCGCAAATCGTGTAGTTCGTTGAATTAAAATGTCATTAGTTAAAAAGCACAGTGAAATTTGGCACCATTTTGAGGAAATGGAAAATCAA
This sequence comes from Drosophila mayaguana, assembly GCA_037075325.1. Lineage (NCBI taxonomy): Eukaryota > Metazoa > Arthropoda > Insecta > Diptera > Drosophilidae > Drosophila > Drosophila mayaguana. Next base: position 1,707,878 of record JBAMCG010000039.1, on the reverse strand, counting down.
CAGGCTAAATGCAAGATTTGCAAATTTTTTTAAATGTGTCATTTTACATTTTATTTATTTATTTATTTTTTTCAAATTGCTTGCGATCACTATCGGATCATGAGCTATCAGCAAGTGAGCTAGTGAGCCAAAGTGAGCTAGTGAGCCAAAGTGAGCCAGTGAGCCAGTGAGCCATATGAGTGAGTCGGCTCACTACAAAAAAAAGACCGAGTGAGCCGGCTCACCTCAATGAGCTGCTTTTACCCAAGTATACTTGTAATCGATAGAGAAGGTTAGTAGCTCAACTATCACTTATATCAACTATTATCGTTTATTCAATGCTTACAGACAAAAAGGCGGCTTCTAGCCTATTCTATGAATTGCGATTGATTTGTGAATCTTTCAGTCGTTATTTTAGTTTTGTGAGATGACGCTCTAGCACTGAAGTTACATATATAATTTTTCGCTAGCAGATAATCAACCGGAGCAGTGGTGACGATGGTTGAGGCAACGCAAGTCGTGTTAGGTGGCGTGGGTTCAAGTCATATTCGATCACATTTTATTTTTTCATAAATTCGATATTTTATTGGGAGGGTGCGAGCTTGAATGAATAGCACTTAATATTTTTCATTTTCTTAGTCGAAAATTGTTATAAGTTTAAATTTGTTTCTCTTAAATAGCTCTCAAATGCTTATACGTAGATATATACATATATATAAAATATGTACACATATACAAAAGTCTGCATAAACAATTTCAGCCTTTCTTATGCACGTGCTTATTTGTATGTGTGTATGTATGTATATATAATGCGCACTCTAGCAATTTCTAAGAATCTCAATTGCGATTGATTCGTTTTTGCATTGTTTTTGAATTCCCAGCCGCTACTTCAGCTTTTCTTTGCTATATGGCGATCTAATAATAATGTCATTTCGTTTTAATTACTACTACTGAGAAAGGCGCGGTAACGCTGTAGGCAGGGGTGCAGAGTGATTTTATTTTAGCTATTTTGTTGAGATGCGAGCTCGAATCCCGCGGAAAAATTTTTTTAAAAATTGAAATTTTATGTTATTATCATTTCGTTAATATTTTTTCAAGTTCATAAAAATGTTTCCTTCCGTGATATGAATATCTACAAAGTGACGCATGCATATAAATTTCTAAGTTGATCCGATTCGCCACGCCTCTAGTGGGCGTAGATTGTCGTACTTCGAGCCCCGAGGAAAACTTTTAATTTTTTTAAGACTTATAACTTAATTTTTATTTTTTAAATTCCACAAAAATGTTTTCTTCCATGCTTTTAATGCCTATTAAGCCTGTTTATATATATAGATGGCTCACGCATATAAATGTTGCAATTTGACACTAGAAATGGCGATTGCCACGCCCTTAGTGGACTTAGACACCTCATTTTGGCCAGTTCTTAGAACGAGCTAATGGTAACCTAACTGCAAAATTTGAATGCTTACGCTCAAAAAATGTGAAAATTACAGAGTATTTTTTTGCTATGCCACGCCACTAAAAATGCGTAACAACTATTTTTGGGTCATCGATAGAGGAGGCTACCAGTAACTCAACTATCCAAATTGGAAGCTTCAAGCTTTATAACTGTAGGAGATATAAACTTTTGCGGTTTGCCACGCCCCCTGTGGGCGGAGATATATCCACTATAGCTTTTTGGTCTTGGCTGATCAACCCGAGTATATACACCAAATTTCAGATCTCTAGCATCAATAGTGCCCAAAATATAGCAGAATTTGAAAATCACTATATCTTCAGATCCGATTTGCCACACCCCTAGTGGGCGTAGACATATAATTTTTCAACCAATCTTTATAGAATCGTAACATTAACTTACATGCAAAATTTGAGCGCTCTACCTTTAAAACTGTAGGAGATACAGTTTTACCCGATTTGCCACGCCCCCAATGGGCGTAGATATATCCGCCATAGCTTTGGATTTTGGATGGTCAACACGAATCTACGTTCAAAATTTCAGCGTTCTAACTCTTCAACTAATATGATTTCTAGCATATCGGAAAATGCATTTTCCGATTTGCCACGCCCCTAGTGGGCGGATCGGGAAAATTTTAACGCTTTACAAATCGGAGATATACACGAGTATGTCTTCCAAATTTCAAGTCTGGAGCTCTAATAGCGTCGAAATAGATTGCGTTCATACAGACAGACGGACAGCAAGACGGACATGCACAAAACCAATATACTAATTCACTTCGTGAATGAGTATAACAAGTAAGAAAACTCTAATTGAGACTGCTCGACTAGGAGATACCCTGATCCCTACAAGGCGCTGATATTCACACACGTACATATAAGCATGCGCTCTACTAACTGCGCAGTAAGCAGCGACTGCGTTTGGGCTTTCTGAATGTGATTATACCCTGATATATTGGTTTTGTGAAAAGTACAGTGGGTCAAAAAAGTATTGGCATACTTGAAATATCAAACTTCTAAGTGCTGTAGCTTTTTTTTTAACACAGCGCTAAATAAATTAACAACCATATTTATTAAGACCATGTATTGTAATAATATTTAACAAAAAAAAAAAAAATTCATTTTTGCTTTGGTTCATTTGCATAGGACTAAAATATAAATATAGGCACAAATTTTCGCCAAAAAAGTATTGGCAGACGCTATGTTCTAGCTAACGCTTTCGTTGCTATGATTGTAAACTCCCGTTATTTTTTCTTCCTTCTTTTAACCTTAATGTCTTAATGTCGACCATCTCGGTCGAACGCTTGAAGCGCAATGATTGTGCTGTCGTGAATTTTTGTACGCCGAACCTAAAAGTAAGGAGCCGAGCGAACACGAAGTTGTGTGGGGTAACCTGGCCCAAAAAAAAGTTGGACAAAATCTTTCTTCAGCGTGTCCAGTCTATGGGTTCAATGGTTAGTGGTACACGTTTATCATAATTTTTCAATAACTCATCCTATTTATTATTTATTGAATATAATCGGTAATTTGATTTTGTTTATTCGACGTAATTTTAATAATTTTACTATGTACATACATCTGATCAATACGCAGATTTTGTAATTTACAAATTTTGGATACCACGCCCCCTTCGCCCCCAATTTGTAAAGTACTATATACTTGTGCTTTGAAATATAGAAACATTTTAAAATTATAATCACGTCCTGAAAGTTTCATGAAGATAGTCTTACTACAAGAGAAATTATTCAGCAACAAAATTTGCATCCACGTTGAAAAATTTACATTCCTGAGACGGACTGTGAATGAGTATTCCGCACTTGGTAGCGCCCAACTCTAACATTCTTACTTGTTTTCTTTTGACTTTATTTAACAGTTCATCGACGTTGCACTCCAGTTCTTCTATTTCGCCGCTGCAGGAGAAATGCTCCCTGTTGGGCCAAATCACTCAAATTTGTATTCATATATTCTTAAATTTTGGACCTCTTCTTTTTCACTCATTCGCCAAACTGTAAGCAAGCTGTGCTTGCTCATCCGCTTCTGTAATTAGTCTATAGCGAGAACTCTTGAATAAAGGTTGTGCAGAAATTTATATACGACTCATATATTAGTGGAATAGCGGCCCCATACTCTAGAAACTCATGCTGGACGAGAAAACGCTCCTGATCCTACATTTTTTGGCGCCCAACGTGGGGATGTGCTATTCGAAGTTCTGTGCAACGTTTTAGAGTTCTAATTTCGCTTATGTGCATATATATTCTGCATATACTTATGTACATAAGCGGAATGTTCCAGTATACAAAGTGTTAACTATGCATACATTCGCTTGCCTTGATTTTCGCACCGCCGAGACACCGTTTATTCGCTTTGGTTGACTTCGCTGTCGCTCTGTGACCCCCCGCCGTCGCATCACCGAGTCATCTCTATCGTTTCGTCGTTCGTTCGCAGCAACAGCTTCTGCTTGCAATCTTCGTGCTCAACGTCACTTCGCTGTCCCCACGATCCCCGCGCGAGCACAGCAGCAAGTTACCGGCACTGCGCTTTGTCATAATTTTCGTCAAACATTTGGACAATCATATTCATCTAAGCAGCAATAAGTGCAGCTGCTCACAAACGTACTCACATACATAAGCAACAACTGCGCTGTATAACACAAACACAACAACAAGTTGAGTGAAATTCATCGCCAAATATTCTGCACGCTCAGTTGAGTAAAATTCGGCTCGTACATTGCACTTCTTCGCCTAATATTCTGCACACGAAATTGAGTAAAATTTGTGACTTGTATTATTCGTTGCTCTAATAAATATTTTGCGTAATTTAAATTTAACTTTGGCAGTTAATTTGATCACTTTAAATTTAAATTAAAAACTGTCTTAACTTATTCAAATATAAACATAAGGTTGTTGTTGGTCTAATAATGTCTTTGGAAAGCCTTAAAACACAGCGCGCGAATACTCGCCGGAATATTACCCGCATTCGCAATGTCGTTGATCCCAAGCTGAGAGAAGGGAAGTCTGCGCCAACTCAAGCTGAATTAAAGTGTCGCTTGGAAATTTTGGAAGCTTACTTTAAGCAAGTAATGGCCTTGCAGATGGACATTGAAAAGGAATGTCCGACTGATTCAACACGCGCCGAGCTGGAGGAGCTGTATGTAGACATAAAGGTTTGCATTACAGAACAACTTACGGAAGAGATGCACGAATCAACATTTGCTGCGGCATCTGGGCCTACATTCTTATCGTCAGCCAAGCTGCCCAGACTTACACTACCTACATTTGATGGCAATTATGCGGACTACAAGAATTTTAGTGCATTATTCACTCAAATGGTGGATCAGCAGAACAGCTTATCAAACATCGAGAAGTTTAATCAGCTGATAAGCTGCTTAAAGGGACCAGCATTGGAAACAGTAAAGGCATATCAGATCACACCTGAAAACTATCGGAAGGCACTTGCACGTTTGAATCAGCGCTACGACAATCCACCAATAACGTTCTTGGACAATATCTCGTCGTTGTTTATGCTCAAGAGTGTGTCGAGAGCAAATAGTCAAGAAATTCGAAGTTTGATTGACAACTCTACAGCATTGTACAACTCACTAACTTCGTTAGGCAACGAGTCACAAATTGCACAGGCAATGTTAATAGCCATTGTCATGGATAAGATGGATATGGAAACTAAACGCAAATGGAACGAATCATTGGATTATTCAAAGTTACCTACGTGGGATTTGTGCGTTGAGGTAGTTGAAAGGCATTGCCATTATTTGGAATCATGCGGTAAGTCCGAATCGAGCCAGGCTCGAACTGTGATGGATGCATCTGGAACTTACAGGATCGGTCGTGGATTCACAGGAGGAGTCAATCAATAACAATTTGGAAAGGCTCTGGCATATCGAAGATTTGAGTAAACCAATCGACAAGTTCACACCTGAGCAACTGTAGTGCGAATAAATGTTAACTTGATCCGTACGTCAACAAGCGGATGGTAGAATTATTGTTCAGCTACCATTTAAGGATGACCCAAGATATATAGGATCTTCATACGAGTCAGCCAAACTGAGATTCCAATCATTGGAACGGCGCTTAAATCGCAATCCTCAGTTAAAGGCATCATATACGGAGTTTCTGCGCGAATATGAAGATCTGAATCACATGAGTTTGGTAAACGCACTAAGGTTGGACGAGCCACACTACTACATACCACATCACTGCGTCTTTAAGCCAAATAGCACTTCAACGAAGCTAAGAGTTGTCTTAGATGCATCAATTCGAACCTCATCGCAACGATCACTGAATGACTTATTAATGGTTGGACCGACTATTCAGACGGATCTATATACGCTTCTGCTACGCTTTCGAACATACAGATATGCACTCACTGCAGATGTTGTGAAAATGTTCAGACAAGTATTGATGGACTATCGTGACCGCAAGTTTCAATATATTCTTTGGAGAGATCCAACAGATAAACCACTTTGCACATATGAACTGAATACAGTCACCTACGGGACGGCCACAGCACCATATCTCGCAATACGCAGTATGACATATTTGGCTGATCTACACATACAAACTCACAAACTTGGAGCACTTGCTATAAATTCATTCTACGTGGATGACTTTCTGTGTGGGCATGACACATCGGAAGGCCTACAACAACTCAAGGCAGAGGTCATCGAGGTACTTGGCAAAGGCAAATTTGAATTGGCGAAATGGCATTCAAACCACCCAGATTTCGTTTACGATAACACTATCAAGGATTTGAATCTAGAGGATGGTTCCGTTACAAGCACATTGGGCTTAATTTGAAATCAACGTCAGGACGTATTGCTTTTTGCTTTTCAACCCAAATGCTCCATTGATGCAATCACCAAGAGGACAATTTTATCAGTAGCATCTTCACTCTTCGATCCATTGGGACTAGTAGCGCCAATCATTGTGACAGCAAAGATCATTCTACAGGAGTTGTGGATACTGAAATTTTATTGGAATAAATCTGTGCCGCAAACACTTTGTCTCGCTTGGAAATCGTTTGCTGCATCGTTTCCATCACTGGAGTCGCTGACAATACCTCGATTATGTATGCAGCCGAACATCAAAGAGTTGCAGTCGCATGGATTTTGTGACGCTTCTATTCGGGCATACGGATGCTGCATCTACGCACGCACAATTGCAGCGGACGGCAAGGTTCAAGTCCACCTGATCACGTCAAAGTGCAGAGTAGCACCAACTCGTAAGCTTTCGCTCCCAAAACTGGAGCCCGCGGCTTCCCACCTGCTGGCACAGCTCTACGTGAAAATTAAGGGGATTTTCACATTGAGCCTACAAACCTATCTGTGGAGCGACTCGTCGATAGTTCTTCATTGGATACAACAACATTCTGCGACACTATCAACCTTTGTTGGAAACCCCGTTTCTGACATACAAGAAGCCACACCGGACTGTAATTGGAGACACGTCCCAACACAATTAAATCCCGCCGATCTGATTTCGAGGGGATGTAAACCCATGGAATTGAATGAATCTATCTGGTTTAGGGGGCCGGCGTATCTGAAGCAGGGCCCAAACTCTTGGCCAAAGAACAAACGTCACGAACCAGATCCTGAGGTCATAACACTTGAGGCTAAGACGGATAGCAACTATCTACTCGACCCACTTAGAAGCATAAGTGAGTTCATAAACTTTCGTTTCATCGCACCCAGAGCACCAGAATTTGGCGGCCTCTGGGAGGCGGCAGTCAAAAGCGCCAAGGGACTCAAGATGCGCAGCCTAATGAATACCCGCTGCACGTTTGAGGAATTGGCTACAATCACAGCAGAAGTAGAAGCCATTCTCAACTCGCGCCCGCTCACGCCACTGTCATCAGATCCGAGCGACTTAGGTGCTGTGACACCTGGTCACTTCCTAGTTGGAGACTCCTTGCGAGCATTGCCTGAACAAACTATAGAAGATGAACAGCTGAAATCTTTGGATCGCTGGCGTTTGATAACTGGTATCAAACAACATTTTTGGCGACGCTGGTCAGCAGACTACTTCAACGAGCTAAACGTACGCTCCAAGGGGACTAAGCCAGCATCTAGTATCTCTGTCGGAGACATGGTTCTCATACATGAGGACAACATACCTTCTCAGAAGTGGATAATGGGTCGCATTACAGCTACAATTCCTGGACGAGATCATCGAGTACGAGTTGTAGATGTTCGCACTGCCAAGGGCATAATCCGGAGACCAATTCACAAAATAGCTATTCTTCCTGTTTCTTGAAAGACTGCGTCATTCAATGGGGCCGGGATGTTGGGCCAAGTCACTCAAATTTGTATTCATATATTCTTAAATGTGGGACCACTTTAATTACTTCCTGGTTGTTGTACTCTAAGATGACAGACTCTTCTGCCATTTCCTTCCATAATCTTAGATGTTTTTTATCCACAACCATTACAAACTCATCCAGCTCGATCAGCTAAATGAAAACATTTCTTGCTTGGATGTTTCCGGACTCGATTCCGAGCTATAAAGATCGTTTGTGTATATGGCGTGGTCGGCAACACCGACATTCACGAACTCTTTATAGGTCCTGATTTCTGCCATTATGCCATCATATATTGCTCTTTTAATATTGACGGTTGACGACCCCCAGTTGTTGTTTGTTGTTTTTATTATAGATTCATTGGCTTGACCCGTTGGAATTTTGTTTTATCACCAGGTTGATTTTGCTGTGCCTTGGGTTGGGTTGGTAAGCCAATGCACAAATCTATAACACTTAGCAGTTCACTTTGTTTTAATCACAAACATTTTGCTTTGTGGTTTGTATTAAAGTATTCTGATACTTTATATACTTTATCCGGCTCGAAGGATCATGAACGAATACATTTGACTATGATGGTGTTTAGTTACGCATTGATCTTTTTTCTTCTGAGCCCGGGAAAATCTAGTATTATGTTTATTTTTATGTTCATGCATGAACATATTGACTGTTGTGGATGAAGTTTTTTGCTGATTACCGACAAAATACTAATAGGCCTGTAAGCTTATTTTGCTTGTGTAAATGACAATGCTCTGTAAATGACAAAATTAGCGTATTGACCAGATGTATGTACACACTAAATCTGAAGACTATACGTCTAAAAGTATTAAAATTCCGCTGAATAAACAATATTAATTTATCGATTATTCTCGATAAAAAAGAAATCGGATGAGTTATCGAGAAAAAAAGATAAACTTGTACTGCGTATGGTATGCATACAAAATTTCAAGTCTCTAGCTCTTATATCTTCTGAGATCTAGGCGTTCATACGGACGGACGGACAGACGGACATTATACCCTGATTTCCCATTTTTAATGGTATCAGGGTATAAAAAGAACTATGCAGTCGGGCGTTACCAACTGCGGAATATTCATTCACAATCCGGATCTAGCATGTAAAATTTTCAATATGATACGACACAAAAGTGGCTTACAAATTATTTTTATACCCTGAACCCATTGAAAATGGGAAATCATGGGAAATGGTTTTGTGAAAATGTATGTAAGAGGCAGAAGCAGGCGTGATAGGCACCATAAAGTATATATATTCTTGATCAGGGAGACGAGCTGAGTCGATTTAGCCCTGTTCGTCTGTCCGTAATACTAGAGACTTGTGTTTTGGCAAATGCATGCATTTCAATATTTTAATCACGATATAAAAGTTTCATGAAGATAGTTCATCGACAAGAAAAGTTATTAAACAATTCAATTCCCATAGTAATGGGATCAGAGTATAATAATTCGAATATTTTTTTTAAGTAAATGGGGGTGCCCAATTTTTTTTTTATATTTGTTTTAAAATCATACTCAGTAAAACAATTTTTGTTAGCTGAGCAGCATATATGCAGCTTGCGTTTTGTACAAATGCACTGCGTTTGTGAAATTCTGCAGTGCGTTCAATCTTTTTCCCATATTGCGATCCAACCACTCTGGAAAATAAATCAAAAGGTTAAACCTCAAGTTATGTATTGGGTGATTTGATTTCTGGCCTTGTTTGAGCCGTGGTTGCAAGGGTCGCCGAGAAATTTGCGACTGCATAATATGTGATGGCGACCGCGTTGATCGCGCAGCTAAACATGATGAACGTAAATTTTTGTTCTTGAGTGGACGACTTGGCAAGTATTTTGAATGATATCCCACTAGACTCGCAGCAATAGGTTCTCGAAAATACGGAAGTTCAATCAATATATCGTTGCCCGTGGTTTCTTTTAGTATAAGTCTATATAGGATGTAGGAGTTTGTTGTTGCCATATCTACGAAATGATAGAAAATTCGCTTTGCAGTATCTTGAGTTTTACTTTTTATATGGTGTTGGCCCATAAGCCCATCCATCAGGGCGTTATATTTCCGAAAAACTTGTTGACGTCAACTTCTACGTGGCGCTTCTAAATTCTATTGTAACGAGCTGCCTTTGATGTTCCTCCTTTGGCCTTTTGAACGGCTTTACGACCACATAGGTCGTTAATAAGCGAACGGCCTTGTCTTTCCACAGTACGTTACTAACTTCTACTCCATATGAGGAACCCATGTACTCAACTAAAAACCCTCTTGACTTGATGGCACTATTTTTTGGAAGCTAGCAGTTTGGTATCCGATTTACACGATCTGTTCCCAAGCTATAAGTCCCTTTTGCAAAAAGGTATACCACCAAAGGCAGCGGTGTGTAAAAATTGTCAATATATGAGGTTTCAGTCATTCAACGGTTTTCGTCAAGCGTACATCTATGTTGACTGACGCACCATGATCAGGGTATCTAGGTAAAATAGCATTAACACCTGCTTGCTTAGGCACAGAGTTAAATCTTTCATTGAAAATGCCAATAGCTCTTCGCGTGGGGAACAATAGATCGTAGCCAGGCTCACAATTTTTGATCCGCTTGTTCTCATTACACAATGAGAAGTATTTCTTAATTGCTTCAAATTTGATGCGGGTCATACAGGTTTGTATGGTGCAAACGCGTTTTGTCCCCAGTAACTTTCAAATTAGTGTAGAGATATATTAACATTAAATCAGAATACCGATATAGTGATAAATATCTTCTGCTTTGATTTTAAACTTTTTGACAATATTTTCCTATAAGGCTGCGCACACTGCGACTATGATATTTATAATGTTCGAGTTTCAAAAATAACAAAATAGTTGATACGGAGTATTCAGATCAGCTAATTTGAATGACAACCAAAAGTCGCCTTGAAAAGCTAAATTGTTTATAAGCAATTGCATTAATTGCTGTCGCCTTATAACTTTACTAGGTTCCTTTTTAAGTGATTCGATATCTATTCATAAAAAATTAATGAGTTGTATTACAAATCAAAGTAATGACTTGCTTACTAATGCAGCTTCAATAACTAGCAATGGTGATCGAGGACTGTCAGGAGTTTTTCGGGAAAGTTCATGGCTCTGCGCAGTATATTCAATGTTTTATATATTACTGAATATTAAGGTTACAGTACACACATCTTCTAATGCAGTGTTTAATGCCTCTGCCAGATCTTCATCCTCGTTGTCACTTGATACACTCGATATGTCCACATCCGACGGGACTGATTCGAATAACTTCAGCAGCTGTTCAGCTATCAAATCCGATCATTTATTGCGAACTCTCAAAGCCGCTGAGAAACAACAGTGTTGCGCGTGGACGCTTCTGCCGCTGTTGGGCAATATCTGCTGGAGACGGCAGGTGTCGTAAGCGTTTATGCTGAGAATGCATGGTCAGCTTGAATATTTACTTTGTGCTGATCAGTTGTGTTAACTTACACAGTAAATATGAAGTCTCCAGGTCTAAAAGTATCAAAATTACTCTGAATCAACACAATCAATATATCGATTTATCTCGATAAAAAGGTTATCGGATCAGCTATCCTGATTTCACCTTTTCAATGGAATCAGGGTATAAACAAGTAAGAAAGGTCTATTCGAGACTGCTCTACTATGAAGTCCCCTGATCCCTTCCAGGAACTGAAGGGATGATTTCTTCAGCCTTAAAGCGGTAGTTGGTTTAACTTTAGTAGTTATAGTTGTAGTAGTTGTTCCTTTATCTCGTGGCGGTTTTTGAGGTTATTTATGTACCCTGATCCCATTAAAACTGGGAAATCAGGGTATAATGCTTTTGTGAAAAATATGGAATAGCCAGGAGGAACCATTGCAGATCCCATAAACTACATATATACTCGAACAGGGCGACGAGCTGAGTCGATATAGCCCTGTCCGACCGTCTCTCCGTCCATCCGTCCATCCGTCCGAATGAACGCAGAGATCTCAAGAGCTATAAGAGCTAGAGGCTTGAAATGTTGTGCTGTCGTGAATTTTCGTACGCCGAACCTAAAAGTAAGGAGCCGAGCGAATACGAAGTTGTGTGGGGTAACCTGGCCCAAAAAAAAGTTGGACAAAATCGTTCTTCAGCGTGTCCAGTCTATGTGTTCTATGGTTAATGACCATACTCAGTACACGTTTATCATATTTTTTCGATAACTTATCCGATTTCTTTTTTATTGAGATCAATCGATCATTTGGTTTTGATTATTCAGCGAAATGTTATTACTTATAGACCTAGAGACTTTACTCAGATTTTGAAATATACAAATTTTGGATATCACGCCCCTTTCGCCCTCAATTTGTAAAAAAACGTATTTTAAGTACGAGACTCTTGAACTTTGGCATATACACACATTTGAGCATTATGAGCATGTTTTATGAAGATAGTCCTACTACAAGAGAAATTATTCCGCCACAAAAGTCTCATAATATTGCCCACACTGCAGCGCAGCCCAAGCGCAGTCGCTGTTGACTGGGCAGTTAGCAGAGCGTGCGTGTGAACTTATGTGTACCTGTGCTTGCAGGGATCTTCTAGTCGAGCAGTCTCTACTGCAGTACTCTTACTTGTTTTATTATTTATTTTTGTTTAATATGTGAGGCTCTAGGACGACGATCAGAGTCGATAGAGGATAGTCCCACTAGAAGAAAATTTATTCAAACAATAACCATTATACCGTGATTTCTCATAAAAATACATACTTAATACATACAAAATTAAACTATTAATTCCAATATTTTGAACATTTTGTAGGTATCCTGGGTCAGGCATCGAGATATACATCTTCTAACCGTGGGCCGCTATACGTACACTTCCGATCAGCGGTTTGAAGCGATGCATTCACCACATGCCGAAGACTGGACACTCCGTATTCGTTATGCTCAGCGTAAGGATTCAGGAATATACGAGTGTCAGATATCAACGACCCCACCAATCGGTCACTCGGTGTATCTAAATATTGTGGGTGAGTAAAAATGTATTACCGTCTTCAGTACAAATTAATGAATTGATAAAGTGCTGAATGGCTTTCTTAACATGCTGAACCGAAAACCTACACAATTATGTAGTATAATTGTGTATGCACATGTGCGTCTAGCTTCTATCAATGTTTTTCTTGTTGTTAACTTGATTTCGTGTACTGCTAATAGTTACTGGTTACTGTTAAATTTGTTCTAATATTTCGGGTGCGATGTCTCACCACACAAAAGACACCACATGCACACACCACTACACACAGACATACATAGGCACGCATGATTAAGAACGCATGAGCTGCAGTGTGAGCTTACTATGGGAATTTAATAAATTTTCTTGTCGATGAACTATCATCAAGAAATACATACATACGTGTATTTCGTAAAGCACAAGTATCTACTCTTTGAAATACGCTTTTTACGCTTTTTTAAATATTAAAATTATGTTGAATAAACAAAAAAAATTTATCGATTATTCTCGGTAAAAAGAAATCGAACGATGCATGCCAAATTTTAAGTCTCAGGCTACCATATCTTCTGAGATATCTGCGTTCATACGGAAGGACGGAGGGATAGGGCTATATCGACTCAGCTTTTCGCCCTGATCAAGAATATATATATATATTTATGGGGGTCTGAGATGGTCCCTTCTGCCTGTTACATACTTTTCACAAAACCATTATTTTTCCCATTTTCAATGGGTTCAGGGTATAAAAATGGTTAGAAGGACCCTTCATCTGAAGATATTTGTTTATATAGTGAACAATTTGATTGAGTATCAAATACTCAGAAGAACACTGCATTTCTTCTAATGGTTTTCGTAGATTTGTGCAAAAGATACCCAATGCGTTTTTCATTAAAATCATTTTGAATATTGGTAATGGTTATATGTAATTCTATTTCTAAATCATCATCTTAAGATTCCATATCTCTTGGGGTGTGATAATTAGGAACCGCTATCTTCTGGAAGAAAATTTCCAGAAGCAGATGTCAACATTTTCATTGATAGCATCATTTAGGGTAAATTTCGGACTTACAGCCACTATGATGGCGAGCCTATTTACTGACTAAAGATTCCAGATGTGCTGGTCATAGCCATCTCAAAAGCAATCCCGAGACATCGTCACGTCAACGCGACCGACTTGTGATCTGACCACAGCGGTGTCATTCCAAGAGGAGCATACTGTTCAAACCTAACACTAATACACTAATACATTGCTATACAAACAATGGTTACAACAGTCTGGAACCAGCGGTCGCAATAGCAACGAAGGTCGAACTGGACTGCGCCGTTAAGAAACACAACATTGAAATTCACAATGCCGTTTCTCATGCCACTCCTCCTCCCAGATCTCACAAAAGCGTGCCACATAGGGGCATAGGGAAGTTGCGCCTTGGTTGCTGAGAAAAGGCGTCTCCGCCGAAATTGGCATAATTCTCGCAACTCTAAGAATAAGACATAGTTCAACAGAGCCACAAAAGAACTCAAGGATCTGCTCTACTAATTGATAAGGCAATCACTTAACCAGTACCTAGAAGAAGTAACACTTAACCATCTACACGACGCATTCTCCCCTTCTTCAAGGTGCTTTAACGAGGATACAAACCCGACGGCGGTCTTTCCTGTGCCTTGTCAGATGGCTCTCCCGATTCCTGCAGTTGCTGCAGAAGAGCTGAGATCAGAAAGCTCACAACATCCAAGTCGCCCGGATATGATGAAGTCGATGTACTTGCCATTAAAGCCCTACCGCAGTCTGGTCTAGAACTTCTCCTCAACATCATCAACAAATGCTTCCAGCTACCATCCAGTGGTAATGCGCTGAAATCATTCTGATACAAAAACCAGGGAAGCCTGGAGGTAATCTCGCCTCATATCGGCTGATCAGTTTATTGACGGTACTCTGCAAGGTAGTCGAGAGATTACTTTTGCGTAGAGTACGCCCAATACTGGAGGAGGCAGTTTAATCCCCTATCACCAGTTTGGCTTCAGGGAATGTCACAGAACACCAGAGCAGTGCCACATGATCGTTGGGAAAATACTGGAAGCATACGAGGTAAAGAAGTACAGCGCAGGGGTTTTCTGGACATCAAACAGGTCTTCGACAGAGTCTGGCACACAGGACTGCTCTTTGAGATCAAGTCAGCTCTCCCCGCATCCGGCTACTTACTTCTGAGATCTTTTGTTGTCGGTAGAAGCTACGTGAAATGTGGCGACCAAATATCAAAGAAGTTAGAGCCGGAGTCCCCTAGAAAAGCGTATTGGGCCCGTGCTCTACACCGCTGATATGCCCATCGTGCCAGACGCCAAACTATTGACCGCCACCTACGCTGATGACACGGCCATTCTAGCCAGCGACGCCTCACCACCGCTTCCAATATAATACAAAGGCAGTTCGAGCAAGTTAACACATGATTGATTAGATGGAACATCATGGTCAATGCCGAAAAGTTCACACACATAACGTTCACACTAAGAAGAGGAGACTGCCCCCCAGTCCAGCTAGACGGCTTCACTATCACTGCTAGCGTGATATCCTGATACCTTGACCTTCTACTCGACAGAAGGCTCACATTAGAGCCCTACCTACACTCCAAAAGAAAACAGCTGGATGAGATGCTGAAAAAATGCCTTTGGTTACTTGGCAAAAATCGAAGCTGAAAATAAGAGTACAGCTCTTCACTTACAAGTGATCAAACCCATACGGACATATGGCATCTCGAATTGGGGCACCATTAACGCCACCAATCGAGATAACATACAAGGCTTCCAAAATAGAGGTGATGCTGATCTCTGACGCCAACATCTACTCCACAAAAGTAGAACTACACGAAGTGCTTGACGTTCCTTTTGTCAAGCAGACTGTCAACGTCTGGCAAGTCTGGATAGACACATCAACCCTTCAGCGATCAACCTCCTTGACCTCAGCGCCGCCAGTTGGCTGACAAGACACTACCCGCTAGATCTCCCGCACATCGCAGCAGTAACTTCTACTCGAAGCATCACCTGAATAATTGCTCTTACAGTGGGAATATCTTGTGATCATAATGCGGCTTGCAAGCAATAACGCCACTTCACTTTTAAAAAAATCAATGGCAAAACTGAAATAGGTTCACTACTGCCCCTTGTGTGTACCAGAGCCCCCACAAGAGTGGAGCGGCGCCGCCTAAACAGCGAGGATAGAACGAGGTATCCTGGATGAAGATGCTCATCATCAACCATGCTAGACTACCTTATACTAGGAATGAATTTCTTGAGCGCTATGGGCACGGTGCATGGTGGTAATGAGAATGGAGGAGGAGCCGATAGGATGAGCGCCGTCGCCACGTGGGCAGGGCACGACGAAAGAAGGCAGCCCATCCAAAGACCAGGAATTGCTCGTTAGTGAAGTTAAATCCCGAGGCACCGTGGTGGGTCTCTGCGCCGAAGAAGAGAGTGGTGGTGACGAGCGAGAAGGTGTCGGCCGATGCGCGGAGCGTATATAGAAGAGTGTATATAGAAGAAGAGGAGAGTCTTTCCCTGGCGACACAAGGTGGCTGGAGGATTTGGAGGACGACAAGCCCCTTAAGCAGAGGTATTATCCCAAGAATCCGACTATGCAGAGAGTGATTGATGAACAGTTGGAGCCGTCGCGAAGCCTCTTGGTGAAGAAAACGACTGGAGAATGGCTCATTTGCGTTGGTTGCCGGCAGCTCAACGCACACTCGATTCCATATGCCTACCCTGTTCCCAGGAACAATCATATTCTCGAGTAAGTGCCCGGTTCATATCCACCTACTCTGCAGGTGCAACTTTCCAGAGAGCGTTGGACACGGTCATCGGAGCAGATATGGAGCCCCACGGCAACACGTGACAATCCTGATTAAGGTCTTCCGCAGACTGAGGGAAACTAACTAGGAGTGAGGAAGACGGCGACCAGACAGGTGCAAATGTACTTTTGGCCAGGTTTGTTCCGAGATGCCGTCAGGTACATGAAACGCTGCGAGCTATACCAAAAGTTTAAGAGCGAGCAATAAAAGCTACCCGGGCAGATGCTAACTAGACAAGCGGAGGGGTCGTGGGTCCTCTGCCTCGCTCGAAATATGGCAGCACTGTACTCCTGGTGTTTCACGATGCGTTCGCCAAGTGGGTACAGCTTGTACCGCTGAAGAGAGCGACCGCCGCTCTACTACAAGGAGCGTTTCAAGAGCGCATACTAAGTGGGTCGGGGGTACCTAAGACGTTCGTCTTTGACAATGGCGTACAATTCGAAAGCAAGAGTTTCAGGTCACTCATGGAGTCCCTGGGAGTGAAGCTGCAGTACAGTTATGTTCTATGATGAGGTCACGCCTGGTTCAACAACAACCGACCGTCCCTACAGGGTCGTCCAGTTTGTTGTAAGGTAGTTCACTCGCGAACCTTCTTACATGGCAATCCCATAACTAAAAACATTTTGTAGAATATAAGTTAAAACGTTTAGTTAATAGCGTAAGGTGATGACTTAATTTGGAATTAAGTAGAGTAGTTTTTTTAATAGCGTACGATTATGGATTTAATTTGGAATTAACTTTTACTTTGGAATTTGAATAGCACCTCCAGCGCGCAATTACCTTGCGCTTGGGCTGCACTGTTGACAATATTATAAATAATCTCTCTTGTAGTGGAATTATCTTCATGGAATTTTCAGAACGTGATCAAAATGTACAAACGTGCGTATTTATCAAAGCACAAATCTCTAGTAATTCAAAACGTTTTTTGCAAATTATGGGCGAAAGGGGTGTGGTGTCCAAAATCTTACAATTACAAAATTTTCGTACTGACCAGGTGTATATACACAGTAAATCGGAAGTCTTCAGGTCTTCTAAAAGTATTAAAACTACGTGGTATAAACAAAATCAATTTATCAATTAGTCTCAGTAAATGAGAAATCGGATGAGTTATCGAAAAGATATGATATGGTACACGAGTATGCATGCAAAATTTCAAGTCTCTAGCTCTTATATCTTCTGAGATCTAGGCGTTCACACGGACGGACGGACGGACGGACGGACGGACGGACAGACGGACAAGGCTATATCGAATCAGCTCGTCGCCCTGATCAAGAATATATATACTTTATGGGGTCTGCACGCCTCCTTCTGCCTGTTACATACTTTTCACAAAACCATTATACCCTGATTTCCCATTTTTAATGGGATCAGGGTATACAAATTTTAACCGACTTAATTTTCTAAAAATTAAAATTTTTTATCTTTTATATTTAGAGCCTGTTACTGAGGTTGTCGGCGGCCCTGAGTTACACATTAATAAAGGGTCTACCATCAATTTAACTTGCATTGTTAGATTTGCACCTGAACCACCGCCCACCGTCATTTGGTCCCACAACCGTCAGGTGAGTTATATTTTCTTTTTCTTTTTTTTTTTTTCTTCAGATTAGTCCACTCATAACTGACATTATAAATCTTGTAAACACCGCTTTGGAATTTGAAATTCTGTGATCCCAGTTCTACTGGAACATGGAAAAATCCATTAATCAGGTCTAATGTAGTAAATACCGACGCGTTTTGTAACTTATCTATCACCCATTCCAAATTCGGCATTGGACAATTATTGCGGATCACTTTCTCATTCAATTTCCGGTAATCACAGCATAGACGCTCTTTACAGTTTTTCTTGGAAACTGACACGATTGGAGAGGCATATTCCGAAACTCTAGGTTTAATAATTTTCTCCGCTAGCCACTCCTCTATCTGTTTATCTACAATCTCATGATCGCAGTCCGCCATTCGTCTCGGGTGTTGCTACACCGGCAAATCGTCAGTTAACAAAATTTTCATCTCAATCGAGGAACTTGTATTTTTTTCGGATGACAAGAATCTACGATTCGTCTCACATTTTATTGTTGTAATTTAGTCAGGTGTTGCAACTATAAATCTATTCTCCCAAAATCCTGATCCATACTCAGCATACACATGCTTGTATACTCACTTAGTAGCTCCGAGCAAGAACTTTTTTCAACTTGCTTTTCAACATATTTTTTATCAGCTTTAGACTTTAATATGGTTCTATCCTCGGTTACTACTAAATCGACAGAAATTAGAATTGTTCGGCCAAGAATGGCCTCGAAACCAATATCTTCATCTGGTACTACATGGAATTCGATATTTACCTTAATATCGTCCACCTTAACTTCGACTATGAAGCTTCTAAATGTTAAAATCTGACCGTCACCTATGTCATTTAAAGATTTACCAGGGCCAGACAATTTCCTTATTCCCAATAAGCACGCTTTTGTATGAGACACAGGTCCGCTCCAGTATCAACCAGCCCTTGCAAATCACTGCGCTGCAAACTATATCCTTAAGTTCTAATCCAGACGGCGTGAATATACTCGACATCGTTTTTATCGGATTGTCCTCATTAACTACATTTGCTAATTTCATTGGTTCGCACGGTGCACGGTGTCCTGGCTGACATTTAAAACAACAAAACTCTTTGTTATGTAACCCTTTAATCGATCGAGCTTGGTACAAAAGTGTCTAATTTATTTTGGAGTCTGATATCCCTTCCAAAAATAATCGATCAAGCTCTACTCATCTAAATCGATATACTTAGCTATATCCATTAATGTATACAAATACTCCTGAAGTGTCTTACATTTCTTCAGATGTCTCTTTCTTAGCCTTCTGTGGATTTTAGTCGAAGTCACTTTCACTTCAAATTTACCTAACAATGAGGTCTTCAATTTCTCCCAGTTATTTATACCTCTCTGACTGTGAATAAACAACTTTGCAGCACCTTCAAGTAATTACTTAGCATACACAAACAACTGCAGCTTTGACCACTGAACTGTAACTGCACATTCATCAACTTCTAAAACCCACTATTCTACATCCATTGAACTCGAGCCATAAAACTTATTCAAACTATCTTCCACATCTTTAAGTGTAAACCACGATCTACCTTGCTCAAAATTACGCGCCAACGGAACTTTATTCACTAATTCGTTCTCTGGGTCATCTTCTTCTACTCCCAAGCCGTAGTATTCTAACAGTCTGTTCTGCAGTTCTACTTTGCTTTGAAACCGTACTCAGTTGCAATTCTTCTGGCTTTCTTCGCAGTTGGCCAATACCAAGCCCTAAAATCTCGTTTCATTCCATTTTACAACTATTTATCGGTTGACCTGAACTATAAATTTCACATTTGTTCGCTTTTGGTTTTTAACTTATTCAGTAGCCCAATCAACTGTGAAATTACGTATCGAATAACAACTACTTATGTTATGTTGGTTAACGCCAGTATAACAGCAGATTATGTTAATTAACACCGATAACAGAATGATCTCTTTGCTCGCTTAAAATTCCTCGTTGTAATGGTTTTCTATATACATGCTACTACTGTTCTCTACTTATGCTACACAATTTGCTGGTAAAAAATTTTTTTTTTCACTGATGACTCTGCCTCCCATTAGGATTCCCTCGTCGCACTTCGTCCTAACACACGGCCACCTAGCTTGCATTCCTGATCGGCTGCGTCCAGTTCCTCTATGCCGGGTGGTCAGCCTGTGAGTGCAGCGACGAATCTTAGCACCTCCGCGATTGTTCACAGTGCATAGCCACCTGGCTTAAGCTCTTGATCAACTACATACATATGTATGTATGTCCAACGACGAATGTCACCAGTAACTTTGAGAAATTAATCAAAACGCACAGCCACCTAGCTTGCGTTCCTGGTTTCTTTATGCACCAGCTCATGCGCCTGCTTATCCGTAAATTTTTTCCAACGACCAACTTCCTTGACGTCCCTGCATGCACTCTTCTTCTTCTCCGTTTCTTATTCTTTTCTGCATGCGCGCACCGCTTTTCATCAGAAAAGTGAATTTCACCAGAATTTGCAATTATTATTGTGCGTCCCTTCTCTTCTCGCTCACACCTTCGTAATGATTGTTCACATCTCACACTTTTCAGCAAGTCTTTCGCGATTTAATTATTATTTATATAGATTATACATATTGTATGTATACCATACCACTAACCATAGAACACATAGTCTGGACACGGCTCTTTACTTTTAGGTTCGGCGTACGAAAATTCACGACAGCACAATCATTGCGCTTCAAGCGTTCGACCGAGATGGTCGACATTGGAAATAAAGTGAGCCTATGCCCAATTTTTTTTCTTGCTCTCTCTCTCTCTGTGCTCTCTGCTCTCTCAAATATGTATATGTATGCATGCATGTGAGCACGAGCAGCAGCTCTCAAAAATTGAAATTTGTACGCAGCTAGACCCCTTGTGTTCTCTTCTGAGTGAAGAGTATACCGAACTCTTCAAATCGTTTGCCATGCTCATGCAAAATATTTGCGTTTTCGATATTATTTATGGGAAGGGTATGAAAGCGTTGGTGCGCATAGAGATCATTCTTCGCGACGACTATGTGTAAGGTTACAATTTTTTCAGCTGGGGCAGACTCAGTCTGCCCAGGGTTTGCTCACAAGAAATTTATATCTTTAGAGACGCGGGCGGGAGCGAGGCGGTGGAAAAGGGATTCGACAAGGTGTGGGGATCGTGGCCGTCGCGTCCACGCACGTGCCAGCGGAGCGGCGGAAGCTGAGTGGGGCTGCGCGGCGCACTCAACGCTTCGCACGTGGACGGAGGTCGGAGGAGAAGGGGGGAGGAAGGCGTGCCTTTGGAGGGACGGGGCCGCGCCCGAAGATTCGCCAGTTAACCGTCGCGCTCACGCACGTGCTCGCAAAGCGGCTGAAGCTGAGTGGCGCCGAGAGACGCACTCAACGCTTCGCGCGTGTGCGGAGGTTGGGATGGGAAAGGGGTGCATGTGCCTTCGGAGGGGTGGAGCCTCACCCGAGGAACACGCAAGAGGTTTTGGTTAATGCAGTTTACTTTCTGGCTCGTTATAACATTTTTTTTATTCACTCCAAAACTTCATTTAGTACCCGCGAGCAAACTACGATCTTCACCTTTTCCCCCTTTTTTTGATTTCATGTACTCGCCGCCGGCGCGTTCTGGCTCTGACTCTCACGTGTTGCTCTTCGCGCTTTCTGATTCTGACTCCCGTGTTGCTCTTCGCGCTTTCTGATTCTAACTGCCTGGCCAACTTCGGCCGCTCGCGTGCGTGGCCGTCAAATTCGCCGCGGCGTCGGCAATGCAACTCCCCACACCGACTCTCCATGCCGGGCAGAGTTGCATTGCCGATCACCGGCGGCGCGCGCCCGCGAGCAATTCAAATTTCAAATATTAAAGTTACTTACATACTACAAAATTACTTATCCTCACTTACATACTACAAAATCTCTCTATCCTAGCTTACATACTACAAAACTCTCTATCCTAGCTTACATACTACAAAACTCTCTATCCTAGCTTACATACTACAAAACTCTCTGTGAGGCGGTGCGCGGGCAAGCCGCCTTACACCCCCCCCTTACTTCAAGCGGGAGACGACCACGGCTCCGTTGGCCGCCATCGTGATGTTGAAAATGGAAGCGTCGGCCGCGACTCGGAAACGGGTCCGACGGTGGCGGTGGCGGTGGGACGCCACCTCCCTCTTCATTAAGTCGATGGCCTCCGCGCTCAACACGGTGCCCTCCGGACGCACACTCCAGCCGCACGGTATTAGCGGGACCATCTCCGAGGCCGCCCTTCGTATCAAATCGGATACGTCCGACTCCCATCCGTCGAAGATATTCGCCAGATCCTCGGGGAGCTCCAATCGCCTCGGCGGATTCCTCCCTTTTGCTTCCTCCGACTTGCCCCGACGTTTCCGGTCTCCTCCTGTGCCGTGGCCGGTCTCCGCTCCCGCGCCGGCCGGCCTGTCCGAGGTGGGGTCCCTCTGCACGTTCGGATGCGCGCGTCGTCGGGAGCGACGGCGCCTGCGCCTTGCCCGTCCGGGACCACCCAGCCACCTCCGATTCTCCACCGCTCCGGGCGTGTACCGTGCCACCACTCGCGGAGCATCGTCGGGAAGGCCATTGCCTACATGGCGATGCGACGTCGGTCCCGCCTCCACGTCCTCATAGCAGCGGGAGGCCTCGGGAGCCGTCGCTCTGGCGTCTCCCCTCCTCGTCCACAGCGCGCCTGGGGTCGCCGCTCGTCCTCCAAACTCGGACCGCGTCGCGCTTACTGGGGTGGGGTCAAGGACGGAGGGACAGTGCTCCCTGCCGTCGTCCCACCCTCGCGACGGGACCTGGCTGTTGCTCGCCGCCTCATCGGGCTCGTCCTCCTCGCTGGCCGTCCACGGCGTTGGGCTGGCCCACCTCCCCGAAGCCTCCTCCTCCGAGACAAGGTCGATCTCCAGTACTGGCGTGGCGGGCGGTCGGGGAGGGGATGCGGGTTCCTCCACGTACGGCGGCGTCATTCGCACTCCTGGCGCCTCTACGTACACCGTCGTGAACTCCGCCCGCATCAACATGATGGTCCCGTCCAGCCTCTCTGCGACGTTGATCGTCGAGCGGTAAACAGTATGGCGTCGCTCGCGTTGACCTCCCGCTCTGCCCCTCTCTTGCCAGTCTCCGCGGGGGAATGGCTCCGTGTCGTCGCTGCTCAGATCCTCCACACGAGCTGACGGATCTTCCCACTCTGCTTCGCTGGCGTCATCTCCGCTACTTATGGAGATTATTTCCTCCTCCATTTCGTCTCTCTGCAATAAAAAGCGTTAGTTGGTCGTTTCTAGACATTTCTTTCTCCTCTTGTGCTGGGGTGGGTCCTTGGGTTAGCACTGTCGTGTCACAGTTAGTTGGGATCTAGGGAGGATAGTGGCCGGGCTAGCGTCACGGTTACCGAGTGACCTCGCGACCCCGCGCGGCAGACCTCGGCTCCTGCGCCCCGTGGTCAAAGTTACGCGGACTCTCCCGTCGATACCCCGTTCCCCTCCTCGCCTCGATAAAATGGTTTCAACTGCGAGAGGTTGGCCACTCTCCTCTTCCGCTCGCCTGGCCGGGCGAGGCGCACCACGTTGGGAGACATAAACTGCACGACCCTGTAGGGGCCGTCAAACTTGGGTGCCAACTTCGCCGCGAAGCCTTCCGCCGCACTGGACAGCTGGTGCTGTCGCAGTAGGACCATCGAACCAACTGTCGGCCTCCACTCGCGCCGGCGCAGATTGTAGTACCTGCCCTGGTCCTTCGAGGCCCTTTGAAGGTTACTGCGGACCACCTCGAAGATCTCCTTCATCTTCCGCTCCCTCTCCGTCGGGTCGATCTCCCGTGTCGCAGAGCCCGGCGTGACCTCATCGTAGAGTGTGGCCGGGAGCCGAGGCTCCCGACCCATCATCAGGAAGGAGGGCGTGAATCCAGTGGAATCCGCCACACCTGAATTGACCGCCAGCGAGATCTCGGGCAACAGTTCGTCCCACGAACTTTGGTGGCCCTCGATGTATTGCGCTATCATGGTCTTCACGGTGCGGTTGGTCCTCTCCGTAGGATTTTCTTGGGGTGAATATGGAGCCGTGAACTGCAGCTTGACCCCTAGAGACTCCATAAACGACCTGAAACCTTTGCTTGCGAACTGGACGCCGTTGTCGCAGACGAACACCTTCGGGACCCCGAATCGACCCAAGATGCGCTCCCTGAAGGCGGCCTGCAGTAAAGCGGAAATAGCCCTTCTCAATGGCACCAGCTCCACCCACTTGGCGAACGCGTCGTGGAACACCAACAGCATCGTGTTTCCGTGTTTGGAGCGAGGCAAGGGACCCACGAAATCCGCGAATAGAACCGCCATCGGTTCCGCTACCTGCCTGGTCAGCATCTGCCCAGCCGGCTTCTGTTGTTCACTCTTGAACCTTTGGCATATCTCGCAGCATCTCACGTACCTGGCTGCGTCCCGGAACATACCTGGCCAGTAGTACCTTTGCGCCAATCTCGCCGCCGTCTTCCTCACGCCTTGATGCCCGGCCGTGGGAGCATCGTGG
Source organism: Drosophila mayaguana (assembly GCA_037075325.1). Classification (NCBI taxonomy): domain Eukaryota; kingdom Metazoa; phylum Arthropoda; class Insecta; order Diptera; family Drosophilidae; genus Drosophila; species Drosophila mayaguana. The sequence continues at coordinate 1,683,232 of JBAMCG010000039.1, read as the reverse complement.
CACTCCTGCAGTACCCTTCTTCTCTGGTTGCCAGGCACACACAGTTTCCAGGGAATGTAGTCCTCTTCGTCTATCCGGTGTCCCAAGTTCCGATACAGCTGCCCGCTCTCCTCTACGTAATCTGCATATTTCTCTGGCTCCTTTCCGATCCTCTCTCGCATCCTCGTTATCCACTTACATGGAAGGCTGTCCTCCACCGCTTGTTGACAGCTTTCCATCGGCTGCCGGGACAGTGCGTCGGCCACCACATTCAACTTCCCTCGACGGTAATGGACGTCGAACTGGTATTGCTGCAGCTCCAGGGCCCAGCGAGCGATCCTGCCCGTAGGGCTTTCGATCGAATTGAGCCACTTCAATGCCAGATGATCCGTGATCACGTCGAACCTGTAGCCTTCCAGGTAACACCTAATCTTTCGGATCGCCCAAACGATCGCGAGACACTCTTTCTCCGTCGCCGAGTAGTTGAGCTCCGCCTTCAGCAATTTCCGACTGGCGTATGCAATCACCCTTTCCTGGCCCTCGACTTCTTGCGTGAACACTGCGCCCAATCCGTAGTCGCTAGCGTCAGTCTGCAGGACGAACCGAGCAGTGAAGTCGGGACATGCCAACACGGGCGCGGTCGTCAGTCTCTCCTTGAGATTCTGCAACGCCTCTTCCTGCTCCGCGCCCCACGTCCATCGTTGGCCCTTCTTTAAGAGTCTCGTCATCGGCTCCACCAGTGACGCGAAGTTTGGTACGAATCTCCTGTACCACGACGCCATTCCTAGACACTGTCGTAGCTCCTTGAGGCACGTCGGGGCTGGGAACTTTCGGATCGCCTCGACCTTCGCGGGATCAGTGCAGATCCCCTCTCCACTTACAACTTGGCCAAGATAGACCAGTCTCTCCCTGAAAAAGTTGCACTTCTTGCGATTCACTCGCAGGTTGGCCTTTCTCAGTCGTTGGAATACTTCCCTCAGATTCGCCACGTGCTGCTCTTTCGTCGCATGAGGCTCCATGTCCGGTCCGATGACCGTGTCCAAGGCTCTCTGGAAAGTCGCGCCCGCAGAGTGCAGTCCAAATGGCATCACCCGCCAATGGAACAGTCCCCTCCCTGGCACTGTGAACGCCGTGTATTCCCTGCTGTCCGCAGCCATGGAAAGCTCCTTCAGCTCGTCCTCTAAGTCCTCCGGCCACCCTGCGTCGCCGGGCACAGACTCCGCTTCCTCTATTTCTTCGGCTTCTCGCGCTCCTTGCGCTAGAAAACCGCCTCCGGGCTTACCCTCCGTCTCCGAGTCTACTGCCCTCATTACGACTGGGCGCCCTCCAGGCTCGTCCTCAGCATCCTCCGGCCACCCTGTGTCACCGGGGGAAAGCTCTGCTTCTCTCCGTTCTTTCATCTCCAGCACTCCTTGCGTCGGCGGGCTACCCCTAGATTCACCATCCTCCTCCGCAACCAGTGCTCTTCGCGTCGCTAGGCTACCTCTCAATTCACCTGCGACCTCTGCCTCAACGTCCTTTGACCTCTGCGGCCGCTCCTCCGACCCTTTCGTCTGACTCTCTACTCCTGCCGCTGTAGGACACCTGTCGCGTCGCCGAGCCTGCCGCCTGCGCCTCTTGTCCTTCGCCTGGCCGAACGACGTGTCCTCACTCGACATGTCCTGTCCATCGACCGGCGAGCTTTCATCCGTCACCGCCGCGCTTCCCTTCGGCGCTGGGAAATTGCACGGCGCCTTGGGGTCCACACTCTCCTCGCCTCCACAGGCCGTTGGTCGAGCGAGCGAATCCTGGCCTTCTGCCCGACTGCTCTCTATCGACGCGTCCTGTCCGAGTAACTGCGGTGCTTCCTTCATCGGCTCTTCCTCCATCTTCACCGTGAGCTCCGCGTTGCCACAGCGCATAGTGGTACCCATCGCGCACAGGAAGTCCATCCCCAGAATGAGATGGTCCAGCATGGTTGGCATGACGAGCATCGTCATTCGCACCACCTTCCCTGCGAGATTCACCTCCACCTTCATCGTCTCCTTCACCTCTAGTGCAGATCCGTCAGCCAATCTAATACGAGACTGCACTCCTTGTCGCTCACCTCGAATCGTGTGCCGGCGCACGCAATCCTCGCTCATGAAACTGCGTGTGGCCCCGGTGTCGATCGTGGCCGTCATCTTCCGACCCCCGATCTGCACCGCCGCAACGATCCTCCCGTCGTCCACCATCAGCGGACCTCTTGCTTCCCTCTTGTTGTCTAAACGGCGCCGCCCCGCCCTTGCGGAGGGCGCCCCTGTCCGTTTCCCGCGTCGTCTCCTCCACAGCAATCTCGTGTGCTCTTGCCCGTTTCTCCGCAACGTCGGCAGAATAAAACCTGCTCATTTCGGCACTCTCTCGCGAAATGTCCCGCCTGCGCGCATCGGAAACAAACCCGCCGTGGTCCAGCCCCGGACCCTGTCTCCTGAGTCATCATCCTGTGGACCGCCTCTCCTGACGCTGCTGCCGGCGCAGCCGCGCGGTCGACCGCCTGGCCCTCAGGCCGGGACTCCTGCGCGGGCTGGCGGAAAGGGTTGCCAGGCCGGTGCTCTGCCGGCTTAGACCAGGCAGCCTTCGGCCGGGCCGCCGCTGCCGTCCTTTCCTGATCCTTACACTGCCCTTGTACGTTCTCGTATTCCGTCGCCATCTGCGTCAACTGCGTCAGCGTCGAAAAGTCGTGACGCCTCACGTACAACCTATACTCCGGCGCGGCGTTCTCATACGCCCGGTACAGCTCCTGCGCTGCGCTGTAGCTCGCCTGACGCATCAGCAGCCTGAGTTCGACGAGATAGTCTTTAAATTTTTCGCCTCCTCGTTGACGGCGCGCCCTTATCTGGTCCTCCAAGCGCTCGAAGTAATGGGGCGGCAAGAAGAAGTCCAAAAACTCTCTCTTGAACTCGGTCCAGCTTGCGTCTCTTAACCCGCTGGTCAAGAACCACTTCGCCGCCCCGTCCGTGAAGATCTCGCTCATCGCCCTCGGCATCCGGTCCAGTTGCATCCCGTACGTGATGGCACGCTCCTCCACTGCCTCCGCAAATCCCAGTGGGTCCGTACGGCCGTCGTACCTCATGCCCCACCTTCTCACTTGCTCGGCCACACACCAAGGCGGCTGCCTCTCATGTGGCAGCGGGGGCATGGGAATCCGGTGGTCAGTTCTCGGCTCCGCGGGCGGTGTCTTGCCCTCAACGCTATCGCCGATCTTCCTGTCGCCTCTCCGTGTTCCTGTCCCGCTGTCCACCAACGTCACGCTCAGCCTCAGCGATGACGTTGGGATGGGCCCATGCTCCTGGACTTTCCGCAAATCGGGCTCTGATTTTTGGTATGCGCGGCCGCCCATACTCAGCGTCGCGCTTGCCGCAGCAAATTCGGCTGCCTTCGCGAATCGCGCCTCCAGCTCGGCCAAGCGCGCCTTAACCTCCGCAGAGTAGTCGCCCCCCTGCACGAACGAGGACAGGCGCTTCCTCAGGTCCTCCACGCGTCCCTCGCTGTCCAGTCCAAGCTCGCGAGCTACGGCGATCAGCTCCTCCTTGCTCCGCTGGTAGATCCAGCCGACGCTCAGCCCCGAGAGACAACGCTCGGCACCCTCCATCCTGGTAGTCGATCTCTGCTTCACTTAAACTACTTACTCTAATTTATTATTCTAATTTTCTTTATTTTCTTTTCCTTAATAGTCTTCTTCCAGCTCTTTCATCCTTAAAATAATATTTACTTGTTAGTTTTTTTTCTTTTTTTTTTCCTTTTTTTTTTAAATCTTTATTTATTATCTTCTTCCGGCTTCTTGTACTTTTAAAATAGTAGTTATTTGTTAGTCTACTTTTATATATATATATATATATATATATATATATATATATATATATATATATATATATATATATATATATATATCAGCTCCTTTTTTATTTTTATTTTTTTTTAATCTTTATTTTCCTCAAGCTTCTCATTCAACTCTTTATCTTTATTTATTTGGCCTTCTCTTGCCTCGAGCTTCTCGCTCAACTCTTTCTCTTTCCTCCTTTTTTTTCCCCTCCATTTTTTTTCTTTTTTTTAAATCTTTTCTTTACCGTTTTTACCTCTTATCTCTTTTCCCTCTTTTCTTTTCCTTCTCTTTTCAACTTATTACCCTTCCTAGGGTATATCCGACAAGTCACTTTGTTATATTCAAGAACTTTCGACGCGCGTCTCTTTTAACCCGCGCGCGTGGGTCTCTTTTTTCTCACTTCTTTGCCGTTTCACTCTTTCTATTTCATACTGCCGCACTCTGACCCGCGTCCCTGCTCGGGCGCCACTTGTAAGGTTACAATTTTTTCAGCTGGGGCAGACTCAGTCTGCCCAGGGTTTGCTCACAAGAAATTTATATCTTTAGAGTCCCGGGCGGGAGCGAGGCGGTGGAAAAGGGATTCGACAAGGTGTGGGGATCGTGGCCGTCGCGTCCACGCACGTGCCAGCGGAGCGGCGGAAGCTGAGTGGCGCTGCGCGGCGCACTCAACGCTTCGCACGTGGACGGAGGTCGGAGGAGAAGGGGGGAGGAAGGCGTGCCTTTGGAGGGACGGGGCCGCGCCCGAAGATTCGCCAGTTAACCGTCGCGCTCACGCACGTGCTCGCAAAGCGGCTGAAGCTGAGTGGCGGCGAGAGACGCACTCAACGCTTCGCGCGTGTGCGGAGGTTGGGATGGGAAAGGGGAGCACGTGCCTTCGGAGGGGTGGAGCCGCACCCGAAGAACACGCAAGAGGTTTTGGTTAGGGTGTAAGGTGCGAGCTAAGGATGAGGAGGGGACAGATAAAAATGCAGCTTACTTTCTGGCTCGTTATAACGTTCTTTTTATTCACTCCAAAACTTCATTTAGTACCCGCGAGCAAACTACGATCTTCACCTTTTCCCCCTTTTTTTTTGATTTCATGTACTCGCCGCCGGCGCGTTCTGGCTCTGACTCTCACGTGTTGCTCTTCGCGCTTTCTGATTCTGACTCCCGTGTTGCTCTTCGCGCTTTCTGATTCTAACTGCCTGGCCAACTTCGGCCGCTCGCGTGCGTGGCCGTCAAATTCGCCGCGGCGTCGGCAATGCAACTCCCCACACCGACTCTCCATGCCGGGCAGAGTTGCATTGCCGATCACCGGCAGCGCGCGCCCGCGAGCAATTCAAATTTCAAATATTAAAGTTACTTACATACTACAAAATTACTTATCCTAACTTACATACTACAAAATCTCTCTATCCTAGCTTACATACTACAAAACTCTCTATCCTAGCTTACATACTACAAAACTCTCTATCCTAGCTTACATACTACAAAACTCTCTATCCTAGCTTACATACTACAAAACTCTCTGTGAGGCGGTGCGCGGGCAAGCCGCCTTACACATGCATACACACACTTACAGTCCCTTGCTACATGTATGAGCATTTATATGCCTGTGTGCGAGGCTGTGCTGCTTGTAGGAATTCAAAATTATTTAATAAATTTATTGATTCAAATGTAATATTGTGGAGTCATTTTAGCTTTACTTAAATTACTATGTAGTTAGTATGATCCATTTGACCTACATACATATGCATCTTTTTAAAAGGGTCAAATTGAACTGAATCTGTATGCACAAGTGCACGGGTTCGGAAATCGCATCCCATTTTGCCAACTGGGCTCAATCGAGTATTACATTTTAAAAAATTCATTCTGATAGGTAAACCCACGATCATTCAAACAAAATCAGGTACTTAAATATAAACGCGATTCTGCAATTCGAGCCCAAAGTCGTTCACACAATCCAAAGTTGTGGTAGGCACACGCCAATGTTCATTTCCCATGCATACACACATGCACATATTCAGGAACATAGGCTCACAAATGCTTCTACGTTACCCCACAATTTTTGTGAGCATCGCGTCCCATGCGTACTACACTCAATCAAACGCATGTATGTAGGTGTGTGCAGTTCACAAGATCTATCAAATGCAAATATTCGGCTTTCAAATTCCTACAGACAGCTAGAGACTCGCACACAGGCATATAAATGCTCATACATGTAGCAAGGGACTGTAAGTGTGTGTATGCATGGTCGTCGCGAAGAATGATCTCTATGCGCACCAACGCTTTCATACCCTTCCCATAAATAATAACGAAAACGCAAATATTTGTCATGAGCAATGGCAAACGATTTGAAGAGTTCGGTATACTCTTCACTCAGAAGAGAACACAAGGGGTCTAGCTGCGAAGAAATTTCAATTTTTGTGAGCTGCTGCTCGTGCTCACATCCATGCATACATATACATATTTGAAAGAGCAGAGAGCACAGAGAGAGAGAGCAAGAGAAAAAAATTGAGCATAGGGCCACTTTATTTCAAATGTCGACCATCTCGGTCGAACGCTTGAAGCGCAATGATTGTGCTGTCGTGAATTTTCGTACGCCGAACCTAAAAGTAAAGAGTCGAGCGAATACGAAGTTGTGTGGGGTTGCCTGGCCCAAAAAAAAGTTGGACAAAATCTTTCTTCAGCGTGTCCAGTCTATGTGTTCTATCAGGCTTATCATATTTATTCGATAACTCATCCGATTAATTTTTATCGAGAATAATCAATAAATTGATTATGTTTATTCAGCGTAGTTCTGATACACTTAGACCTGGAGACCTCAGATTTAGTGTGTAAGTTAACACAACTGATCAGCAAAACGTAAATATTCAAGCTGACCATGCATTCCCAGCATAAATGCTTACGACACCAGCCGTCTCAAGCGGATATTGCACAACAGCGGCAGAAACGTACACGCGCAACACTGTTGCTGCTTAGCGATATATGATCCATCGCACTATATGCAATGCCAGCGTTTTCAGGGCTTAGGGCTAGCTTCGATTATAAGAATTAATGTCACTTAGAGTTAGTTGATCTTTGGAAATAAAGAACGTCGGTCGTCGCCACGGAATTATCCAAGTCTTCTCATTTACTGCAACATCGTTGCTTATTAACAAGTATTAACACCGTTACTTCGTACGTGTTAATTCACTTCAATATTAAAAAACCAAAATAAAATAACTGGCGCCCAACGCAATCGAACAAAAACCCGAATTTAATAAAAAAAATACCCAACGCAATCGAACAAAAATCCGAATTTAATAAAAAAAATACCCAACGTAATCGAACAAAAACCCCGAATTTAATACCCAACTCAATCGAACAAAAAACTTAATTTAACTAAAAAAAAAATATAATATATATATAAGAACATATATATATATATATAATATAAGAACATTGAAAAAACAATACAACAATACAAAGCAGAAGCTCACCGAGGAAGCATTTTATCAGCAGCAGCAGCTCTACTAACATAATTTAAGAACATGTAAGTAGGGTGTTCAAAAAAAAAAAAAAAACAAAAAACAAATTGTTAAAATCCAATCCAATTACAATTCAAGCCTTTTAACATTGCTTAGTAATAAAAAACACAACACACACGTTATTTCCATGTTATGAGTGATAGTGAAATACAGGATTTAGTAACAAAATTTCAAAGTATAAATACAAGTGAAAAGTTAAAAATGGCTTTGTCTAACGAACAGTTAAGAGCAATCGTAGAAGGCGCAGTAACAAGCGCTTTACGAACGCAAAAAGAGAACTTTGATCAGAAATTACGTGACATCGAACAGCGTATTAGTTCTGTACAGGTTAGCACTCCTGAGGTAGAAACATTTAGAGAGGCCGAGATCAGGGCAAGCGTCATGTGCAACGAAACTCTTGATATCATGAAATCCCATCCAGTTTGAAGGAAAAAATGAGACTTACGTATCATGGAGGAAAGCTGCGCATACCGCTTACAAAGTATATGAAAAATATGATGGTAGCTCTAAACATTATCAGGCTTTAGGAATATTAAGAAACAAAATTAAAAACGCCGCCGATATGGTACTCTCTTCCTTTGACACTCCTCTCAATTTTAGGGCCATTATAAATCGGTTAGATTTTACATACGCAGACAAACGACCGATATATCTTATTGAACAAGAGCTGTCAACACTCCGTCAAGGAAATTTGACACTACTACAGTACTATGACGAAGTAGAGAAGAAACTGACTCTACTCATAAATAAGACAATCATGACCTATGACACCAACGTTGCTTCTTCGTTAAATGAGAAATACAGGGCAGACGCTCTACGAGTATTCATCTCGGGTACCAGGAAAGGTTTAAGTGATGTCCTATTCTCAGCTAGACCAGTTGATCTTCCCTCTGCACTGGCATTAGCCCAAGAAGTCGAGTCTAATCATGACCGTTACATGTTTGCCACGAATTTTGCACGTAGTTTAGAGGGAAAGGCTCAAAGAACCGAGCAGAAAAAACAAGGCAAGGACAGGAATCTAACTCAAGACCCAAAATACAACCAGCCAGGGAAAAGCCCATATTATAGGAAACAAGAATTCTCACCACGACGAGAACAAGTTGAGCCAATGGACGTTGACACATCCTCTCGCTTTGGACAGACGACTCAATACCAACATAATACGGCTCCCTCAAAACAAACTCAGTGGCCGACTCAACAACAAAACGCAAAATACGAAAATTACAATTATCAGGGACAAGCAAGTAAGAGACCAAACAATAGTAGTGCACGACTCACAGGACCGAAACAGCAAAGAGTTAATCATTTAGAAACAGGAGATACAGAATATGAACAGGACAGTAGTGAATATCGGACTATCGCAGAAACTGAGGTGGAAGACATTGAGGACGAATATGACCAGGTGAATTTTTTAGACTTGGCTCCCTGCTACCGTTCTGACGCGCTATCGCGGCATAATATTCATGCGTTAGAACACGATGCACAGTCAGACAAAGCTACAATACACAGTGAAGTATCGCTCACGTATACTATAGAAACAACAGATAAACCCATCAACTGTTTCCAAAACCAAATTGTAATTGAAGAAAGTAGAGTAGCTCCTGATCGTACAGTCATCTTATTCGGTAAAAAAATCCGCCATACAATTCACTTCTCAGACAGAGAGCCGTTAAACGAAAGAGTTTACGATGTAGTCAAAAAATACGGCGTTAATGCAATTCATTGCGAGTTACCGGTACTGGCATTCATACAACATAAATTAGTAGAAACTTTCCCAACAACAATATTTCGATATACAAAACATATGGTAAATGACATTATTGACAAAAACGAACAAAAAGAAATAATTGTAACAGAACATAATCGAGCCCACAGAGCAGCCCAAGAAAATGTAAAACAGATTTTACAAGACTATTTCTTTCCAAAAATGACAAAACTAGCAAACGAAGTTGTTGCAAATTGCAAAATCTGTAAAACAGCTAAGTACAACCGTCACCCACAAAGACAAATACTTGGAGAAACTCCTATACCTTCCTATGTGGGTGAAATGCTACACATTGACGTATACTCAACCGATAAAAAATACTTCCTTACATGCATAGACAAATTTTCAAAATTCGCAACTGTTCAACCCATTGCTTCAAGGACAATAATTGACATACAGTCGGCAATTTTACAACTTGTAAATTTTTATCGACATATCAAGACGATCTATTGCGATAATGAGCCCTCCATAAAGTCTGAAACAATAAAATCACTATTAAAAAGCCAATATAATATTCAAATCGTAAATGCCCCACCACTTCATAGTATTTCGAATGGACAGGTCGAGAGATTCCATAGCACAATCAGCGACATCGCAAGATGCCTAACAGCTCAAAGGAAAATTACTGATACCGTTGAAACGATACTTCAAGCAACTATCGAATACAACAACACAGTTCACTCGGTAACAGACAAACGTCCAATCGACATAATCCACTCATCCTCCCCAGAACTAGAAATTGAAATAAGAAATAAAATTCAGAAGGCACAGCAGCTTCAAATAAACAGGGTAAATGAAACAAGACATGATAGACAATTCCAAGTAGGCGATACAGTTCTTGTAAAAGGAAACAGACGTTTAGGGAACAAATTGACACCTCTGTACAACGAAAACAAAATTGACGCAGACTTGGGGACAACGGTCTTAATAAAAGGGAGGGTGGTCCACAAGGACAACCTAAGATAAACAAAAACATTAAACTCCTTTTTTTATTTTTTAGGATTTGGGCTATAATTCTTTTTGTCACAGCGATAGCGGCGAAACTTACTGATTATACGAACACAGATTACATACCGATCTCAGACGGATATGTAGCCATTTGGACAGATTACCAATATTTAAAACATTCAACTAATCTTACTCTATATTCAGCAATAGTAAAGGACACGAAAGAACTAAGAAAAAATTTTCCACGATCACACATGAGACAGCTATTAGACACAGATATACAACATGTAGAAACACTAATAGCCACAGTAAATATCCATCATAGACATGCTAGGAGCATTAATATGCTAGGCACCGTTCTTAAAGTCGTAGCTGGCACACCAGACTCCGACGACTTCGAAAAGCTTAAATTTACACAGAAAGAACTTGTAGAATCAGAAAATAGGCAAGTAACAATAAACACAAAAATGCAGGAACAAATAAATAAACTAACCGACACAGTTAATCTCATAACAAAAACAAAGCAGATAGACACGGAACATTTATACGAAACATTACTCTCAAGAAACAGAATAATTATTTCAGAATTAGAAACCTTAATGCTATCAGTAACACTGGCAAAAGTTGGAATTGTAAACCCCTCCATATTGGATTCTTCTGACCTAAAAAATATTGTTAATGAACACCCTATAAATATAACTATTACTGATCTAATGGAAGTATCTCAAGTTAAAGTCTTGCTTAATAATAACTTTCTACATTTTGTAATAAGATACCCTAAGCCTAACGTAGTATGTAAGAAACTAATAATATACCCTGTTCAACATAATGGCATTATAATAAATTTCGCCGAAGACTACAATATAGCTGTCTGCGGCAACCATGTAATATCAATAGGAAATTGTAGTGCAGCCCTCACAACAACGTTCTGCAAGAAATTACCCTATACAACGTGCGCGCAACAACTGCACTCAGGTGGCACTGCACATTGCTCAACTCGACCTAGCCATCTTGAACCTCTAACCATCGTCGACGATGGCGTTATCATCATCAACGACGGAGCAGCTATAGTTGATGAGCAAATGGTGAAAGGGACATTCCTCGTTACCTTTGACAATGAGATAAAGGTAAACGACACCGTATATAGAAATCCTAAAAACTACGTGAGGAAATCCCCGAGACCAGCGGCATCCACGCTTCTAAATATAACGGGTCATCAGGAAATACCAAGCCTGCCGTACCTACAGAAGCTGAGCATAAGGAACCTCCGGGACATTGCCCAATTGGAAGAAGGACTGGTAAGAAGACCAATAATATCTGGACTAACCGTGGTCATCCTTCTACTTTCCTGCTACGCCCTAATGAAACTTTACCAGAGACATCGGAGGAACAAAAGTCAACGTGATCTTCAGGCGGTAATTAACAGTTTCAAGAACTCCGAGGACGTCATTCACCTAAGTGGGAGAGGAGTTAACACAACTGATCAGCAAAACGTAAATATTCAAGCTGACCATGCATTCCCAGCATAAATGCTTACGACACCAGCCGTCTCAAGCGGATATTGCACAACAGCGGCAGAAACGTACACGCGCAACACTGTTGCTGCTTAGCGATATATGATCCATCGCACTATATGCAATGCCAGCGTTTTCAGGGCTTAGGGCTAGCTTCGATTATAAGAATTAATGTCACTTAGAGTTAGTTGATTTTTGGAAATAAAGAACGTCGGTCGTCGCCACGGAATTATCCAAGTCTTCTCATTTACTGCAACATCGTTGCTTATTAACAAGTATTAACACCGTTACTTCGTACGTGTTACTTCGCTTTAATATAGAAAACAAAAATAAAATAACTTGTACATATGTACTTCTGATCATTACTCAGATTTGTGATTTACAGATTTTGGATACCACCCCCACTTCGTCCCCAATTTGTAAAAAACGTATTTTATGTACTAGAGACTTGTGCTTTAGAATGTGTACACATTTGAACATTATGATCATGTCCTGAAAGTTTCTTGAAGATAGCACTACGACAAGAGAAATTATTCATCAAAAAAATTCGCATAGTATTGCCCACACTGCAGCGCAGCCCAAGCGCAGTCGCTGCTTACTGCGCAGTTAACAGAGCGCGTGCTTATGCGTGCGTGAATATCTGTTGCTTTTAGGGATCAAGATATCTCCTAATCGAGTAGTCTGGACCAGTGATGTCATTTTTTTCTAACCCAAAAAAGCTAGATTAGCAACAAAACAAGTAAGGAAGCTCTAGTCGAGACTACTCGACTAGGAGATACCCTGATCCCTACAAAGAGCTGATATTCACGCACGCATAAGCACGCGCTCTGCTAACTGCGCAGTAAGCAGCGACTGCGCTTGGGCTGCGCTGCAGTGTGGGCAATACTATGAGAATTTTGTTGCTGAATAATTTCTCCTGTAGTAGGACTATCTTCATGAAACTTTTAGAACGAGATCATAATGTGCACATGTGTATACATTCCAAAGCACAAGTCTCTAGTACTTAAAATACGTTTTTTACAAATTGGTGGTGAGGGGGGCGTGGTATCTAAAATCTGTAAAAGACAAAGTTTGCGTATTTATCAGATGTATATACACACCAAATCTGAAACCTCCAGGTCTAAAAGTATAAAAATTACGGTAAATAAACAAAATCAATTTATCGATTATTCGCGATAAAAAAGTAATCGGATGAGTTATCGAAAAAAAAAGATAAACTTGTACTGCGTATGGTATACATGAGTATGCATACAAAATTTGAAGTCTCTAGCTCTTTTATCTTCTGAGATCTAGGCGTTCATACGGACGGACGGACGGACGGACGGACGGACGGACAGACGGACAGGGCTATATCGACTCAGCTCGTCGCCCTGATCAAGAATATATATACTTTATGGGGTCTACCACGGCTCCTTCTGCCTGTTACATACTTTTCACAAAACCATTATACCCATTTCCCATTTTTAATGGGATCAGCGTATAAAAATTGAAGTTTTTAGTTCTTATATGTTCTGGGATCGACGCGTTCGCACATACGGATAGAAGAACAGATAGACGGACAGGGCCAAATCGACTTAAATCGTTGCCCTGGGGTCTACCACGCATCCTACTGCCTACTGTTACATACTTTTTAATAACACAATTATACCCTGATTTCCCATTTTCAATGGGTTCAGGGTATAATAAAGAGAACAAATAAATTGTCTGGCTGGCGTCGCCATGGCGCCAATACAGAGCAGAAAAGTTAAAAAAGCAGACACTGGTCAATGGCAGAGCAACATCAACTACTATCGACCGATACAAATTGTAGATGACCAAACTGATAACGACAATTGTGAAGAATTAATTGTCAATAAAATCAAAACTCACGTTCCTCCTATTACGGTGCTTAAAATTAGCGCTGAGCAACTACATGGTATTTGCAAATTGCTAAATGTCATTGACTACTCAATCAAAAAAAATAAATTTTATAGGAGTCAAATTGCACTGCGAAGTAGAGGTCGACTTTGCCAGTGTCTGCACCCACCTGCACAGCTCTAATCATGAGTTCTTCTCATTTTCAAAAAAAAAACATAATAAACCTTAAAAAGCTGTACTTACGGGTCTTGATGACACTCCGGTTGATGCAGTTAGAAACAAGCTTATTAAAATGGGACTTCAGTGTACAGATGTCAAGCTCATTCAAAGGAAACGACCCAACAACAGTAATTTTTCGCTGTATGTAGTCTACTTCGTCAACAAAACAACCAGTCTAAACAAGCTAAAGAAAAACTACTCTGTCATTGACCATATTAGAGTCAAATGGGACTAACAAAGGCGCAGGTCAAACTGCGTCACTTAGTGCTATAACTGCCAGATGTTCGGGCACGGATCGTCGTATTGTAGTGTAAAACCATATTGTATGAATTGCGCTGCGAACCACAAAACTATAGGGTGTACAGAAAAGTAAGTGTGCAAATTGTCACGGCTCTCATAAAGCTAATTCAGTGGAGTGCCCAGACTGAACTATGTAAAGGCGAGGGAAAACAGCATCACCAAAGCACGGGTAGTCAGACCGTCATTACAGGCACCACCGATAAACTGCGTTAAAACCTTTACAAATCTTAATGGGCAAATATATAAACCATCAAATACAAGCTGGGCAAGGCAACCAGAGTTAAGTAGTACTGATTTCTTTTCACTAGACGAGCTAAAGTCTTACTTTGTTAGCATCAATGTCATAAAAAACATAATGAATAGGCTTAAAACCGAAGAAATCCTCAGGGATTGATAAAATTGACAATCTATGCTTTAAAGTCCTACCTACAAAAGGTCTAAGGTTTATTACTTACATAGTCAATAAATGCCTGGAGCAATATTATTTTCCTTATGTCTGGAAATGTGCCAAAGTTGTTCCTATCTTAAAACAAAATAAGCCTGTCGAGTTGCTCTCTTCCTACAGACATATCAGTCTTTTCTTGGCAGTCAACAAAATCCTTGGAGACGGTAATCAAAGATAAATTAACTCATTTTATTGAATCTAATAATATCCTTACAAGTCATCATTTAGAAGCGAACACAATACTGTTCGCCCCTTTGTAGAATTAAAAAAAGTATTAAAATTAATTTTTCTAGTTCTATGTCAACGGGAATGGTTCTGCTGGATATCAAAGCCGCCAAAATGTTAAGTTTTAATTTTCATCATGCGACTATAAAGATTGCTCAAAGCTCTCTAAAAAACAAAAAGTGGTCTAGTCGAGACTGCTCGACTAGGAGATACCCTGATCCGCACGCATAAGCACGTGCTCTGTTAACTACGCAGTTAACAGCGACTGCACTTGGGCTGCCATGTGGGCAATATTATGAGAATTTTATTGCTGAATAATTTCTCTTGTAGTGGGACTATCTTCATGAAAATTTCAGAACATGATCAAAATGTTTAATTGTATATTGTATATACATATACTGTATATTCCAAAGCACAAGTGTCTAGTACTTAAAATACAAATTTTACAAATTGTGGGCGAGAGGGCTTTGCTACTTTTCTGCTTACACAAAAAATATCACATGCACACGCGCACACATATGTATACGCAAGCGCGCATAAACGCATGGGCTGCAGTGTGGGCTCACTATGGGAACTTATTTGTTTAATAACTTTTCTTGTAGATGTACTATCTTCATAAAACAGATTGAGATTATGAAGCACAAGTCTTTAGTATTCTAAATACGCTTTTTACAAATTTGGTTGGGAAGGCTGGATAGGGAGGGGGTTGATGGATTACAACCAATTATTCTCGATAAAAAAGAAATCGGATCAGTTATCGAAAAATATATAAACTGCGTATGGTATACAAGAGTATGCATACAAAATTTCAAGTCTCTAGCTTTTATATCTTGTGAGATCTAGGCGTTCATACAGACGCACGGACGTACGGACGGATGGACGGACAGGGCTATATCGACTCAGCTCATCGCCCTGATCAAGAATATATTTACTTTATGGGGTCTACGATGCTTCATTCTGCCTGTTACAAACTTTTCACAACCATTAAACCCTGATTTCCCATTTTTAATGGGATCTGGGTATGATAACTGATTTTTCGATAAGGGTTTTAATCGATAAAAAATAACGGGATGAGCTATCGATTTTTATAGATAAACCCCACATCCGCGCTATATATACTGAAATAAAAAAGAAATTCAAGTCTCCAGCTCTTATCTCTTCTGAGATCGACGCGTTCAAACAAACAGACAGACAAACAGATGAACAGGGCCAGATCGACTCAGCTCGTCGCATTGACCAGCAATATAAATACTTTGTGGAGTCTGCAACGCCTGTTTCTGCCTGCTAAACACATTTCATCAATTTAGCTTTTGGTAATATTTAATTTAATAATAGTATTACTAACAAGTTAAAAAATCTCTAGTCGAGAATTTTCGACTACGAGATCCCTAAAACCTTTGTGGAACTGATACACTGATTTTCCATTTGCAATGCTGTAGATTATATCCACAAATCTTTTTAATTTTATATCAACTAATAATAATTATTTATTTATTCCAGATTATAAATTTTGATTCACCTCGAGGTGGCATATCGTTGGTGACCGAAAAAGGTATTCTGACCACTAGTCGGCTTCTAGTACAGAAGGCTATCCAGCAGGATTCTGGCCTTTATACATGTACACCATCAAATGCCAATCCGACGTCGGTACGGGTGCATATCGTCGATGGTGAGTAGCCCGGTATGCAACCATTTTCATTTCAATCATTTTCTTTCTTTTGTGGGAATTTGTGAATGTCAAATGATGAGTTGAGAACTCAATATTCTTCTTCTAACGAGGAAATAACTTAAGCTCCAATTACTTGCAACATATTATCTTATTGCTACGACTACGTATGAACACTAACCATAGAACACATAGACTGGACACGCTGTGTAAAAATTTTGTCTAACTTTTTTTTAGCATTGAGACCCCACGCAACTTCGTATTCGTTCGGCTCCTTACTTTTAAGTTCGGGGTACGAAAATACACGACAGCATAATCATTTCACTTCATGCGCTCGACCGACATGGTCGACATTTGAAATAAAGTGACTCTATGCTCAATTTTATGTTCTTGCTCTCTCTCTCTCTCTCTCTCTCTCTCTCTCTCTCTCTATGCTCTCTGCATATGTATATGTATGTATGCATGTGAGCACAAGCAGCAGCTCACAAAAATTGACATTTCTTCGCAGTAAGACCCCTTGTGTTCCCTTCCGAGTGAAGAGTATATCTAACTCCTCAAATCGTTTGCCATGCTCATGCAAAATGTTTGCGTTTTCGTTATTATTTGTGGGAAGAGTATGAAAGCGTTGGTGTGCATAAAGATCATTCTTCGTGACGGGCATGCATACACACACTTACAGTACCTTGCTGCATGTATTTATATGACTGTGTGCGAATCTCTTGCTGCTTGATCTTGTGAACTACATGCACCTACATACATGCATTTGATTGTGTGTACGCATGGGACGCGATGCTCACAAAAATTGTGGGGTGTCAATTGTAGAAGCATTTGTGAGCCTATGTGCCTGAATAGCTGATTTTGTTTGAATGATCGTGGATTTTCCTATCAGAATGATTTGTTATATATTTATTGATTTTATATATTTATTGACTCAAATGTTATATTTAATTAAATATATTGGTTTTAAATAATTTAGTTTTACTAAAAATTCTAGTTACTAGAGACCATTTGACCTGAATAAAGTACATATGCATCTTTCAAAAGGGTCAAATTGACCTGCATATGTATGTACAAGTGCGATGGAGATCGGAAATCGCATCCCAATTTGCCCACTGGGCTCAATCAGGTACTACATTTAAAACAAAATCATTCTGATAGGAAAATCCAAGATCATTCAAACAAAATCAGCTACTTAAATATAAACGCGATTCTGCAATTCTTCCGTTAACCTTAACAGATGATCCTAAGTCTTCCTCGATTATATCTTCTTTATATAAGGGAGTTAATTTGTTACCAAGTCGTTCATTGGATTTCACTATAACCTTATCCCCTTCTGTATATTTACGCTCAACAAATTTTTTGTCCTAGTAATGTCCTAATAACTCAAATTTCATAATCCTGATTCTTTTCGACATTTGAATTAAATATGTCGATTGGTTTCTGTCCTGCCCGAATGAACACTTCTATTGTACTCTATAGTAGCTAGTAAAATTACATCTGCTGTGTCTTCGATTCCTTTTACTAACTTTAAAGGCATCTACCGATTTTGCTCAGGGTGCTGTGAAACCTCTCGACCTTCCCGTTCGATGTACTGTGCATAGGTGGATCGCATTGTCCTAGTAATAGTTTTTGTTCGCGAAAATACATTTAATAGCTGTAGAAGGTGTATCTGATCTGATCTCATTAAAAATGGTAAATCAGGGAATAATGGTTTTGTGAAAAGTATGTGTGGGAACCAGCACTGGGATGCTAAGCAGCAATCGATGACTGGAAGTCAGATCCCGTTAACTCTCTCTCTCGATGACTTCCTATTCTCTCGCTCTCTTTGTCGGAATTGAGAAATAGTACTTTTGTGACCATTGAAGCGGACACATCGCAGCGGAAAAATATATATTGAAGTACATCGAGAATAAAGTGTTTTATTAAAGTACTGGGTTATTACATTGGCGACGAGGTGAAAAAAAAAATGAGAAAACAAAACAATTATAAACAAAATCCAAACTAGCTTAATATAGCTAAATGAAAAAAAGGAAAAGAAAAGGGAGAAAAGAGAAACGAAAGCAATATAAATGCAGAGTGACTCTGTCTGTGTAAAGTCCAATGCTTTGCTAGGATCCGTTAGTTTTATTGTTCTCTTCGTTTTACGTTCATGGTGCGCACGAAAAAAAAGAGAGAAGAAGGTGGAAAGAAATCTGACAAATGTCAGGGGCGGAATGCCGAGTGAATATTAAACAAATGTTATGGGATGAATTATCTGACAAAGGTCAGTGGAAGTTTGCCGATCGAGTATTAAACAAATGTTTAATAAAGAAAATTATCTGGCAAAGGTCAGAGGCAGTTAGCCGATAAAATATTAAACAAATGTTTAATAAGGAGAATTATCTGACAAAGGTCAGTGGCAGTTTGCCGATCGAGTATTAAATAAATGTTTAATACTGACAACTATCTTATCTGACAAAGGTCAGAGGCAGTTAGCCGATAAAATATTAAACAAATGCTTAATAAGGAGAACTATCTGACAAAGGTCAGTGGCAGTTTGCCGATCGAGTATTAAACAAATGTTTAATAAAAAGAATTATCTGATAAAGGTCAGAGGCAGTTAGCTGATTAAGTACTAAACAAATGTTTAATAAAAAAAATTATCTGACAATGTTCACCGACAGTTTGTAGAGAAAAAAAATTAATAGAACAAATGTGTTGAGAATAATAAACACAACTTGGTCGATAAAAGCATTGAATAACTGGTCTTTACTTTCAGGCAATCATCGATACTTATTCGCAATGGTCGAAAGCGTCATAAAACCTTTTCTGTGTGAAAATTTGGGGAATGCAATACTCCAAAATGAATGGGAAAAGTTGCTCCGAGCTTTTAAGATTTATCTGAAGGTGGAAGAGGTCAAAACGCCAATTCAAAAAAAGAACAAAATTATTACATTTGAGTGGTATGCAATTGCGTACGCATTACCAGGGGTCATTGTAGAATTTAGTGAAGCCGATCAAAACGATGTTTTTTCTGTACCAGTCGATAAATTGACAGCTTACTTCTCACCCAAGCTCACAGCTTACTTCTCACCCAATCTCTCCTGAAGAAGGTGAAACATTTCGGAAGTTCACGTTGCGTTTGCGTCAACAAATTCAAAAATGTAATTTCGGGTCTACGAAAGCCGAAATAGAAGAAATTTGTTTAAAAGATAAACTCATTGATACGTGGGCTAGTACAGAACTAAAAAAGAAGTTATTGGAAAAAGGACAAACGTTAAGCGAAATCATCGAAGACTGTCAAGTTGATGAGGAAATAAATAAGCAGTCACAGCTTATGCAGTTAATGCAATAATGCCATTAATTATATCGAAACGTGAGCTTTAAAGATAGAGAGGACCAGCAGAAGAAAATGGGTTTCAGAAGCTAAAATCAGCGTTGACTAAGATCCCGAGTCTCTCATATTTTAACCCCGAAAATAAAACACGATTAATCGCTGATGCTAGTTCGGTGGCTCTCGGTGCAGTACTGTTGCAATTTAACAATGAGGGGGAGCCGAATATAATTGCATTTGCTAGTAGGAGCCTAACAGATGTAGAAAAGCGATACTCTCAAATGGAAAAGGAGAGTTTAGCATTGGTCTGGGCGGTAGAGAAATTCTATTTCTACCTGATGGGACTAGAGTTCGAATTAGTGACTGATCACAAGCCACTAGAGACCATTTTTAAGCCTACATTAAAGCCTCCAGCGCGTATTGAAAGATGGCTTCTGCGTCTTCATGCGTATAAGTTCAAGGTCATTTACAAATCAGGAAAGGAAAATATAGCTTATAGTTTGTCCCGTTTGTGTGAACAAACGCCATCTAGTTGTTACGACATCAAAGGAGAGCATAGCATATTACGAATTATTGAAAGCCCAACACCAATATCAATATCCATATCTGAAATTGCTGAAAACAGCACACAAGATGAGGAAATAGTAGACGCAATGATGTGCCTTCAACAGGGCTCTTGGGACTCGGTGATGTCAAATAAACTATACCCATTTCGACATGAGCTGTCAACGATTGGGACAATTATGCTAAGAGGAGTTCGAATCGTTATTCCTTTAGCATTGAGACAGAAAGTACTGGGGCTGGCACATGAAGGACATCCGGGTGAATCCGCAATGAAGCGTAGATGGAGATCCAAAGTCTGGTGGCCCCAAGTTGACAGAGATACTGTAAAATTCGGAAAGAATTACTTTGATTGTATTCTAGTATCACAAGCGATAAATCCACCGCCAATGAAGAGAACAGAATTTCCGAATGGGCCATGGATTTCGGTCGCTACAGATCTCTTAGGGCCACTACCCAACAATGAATATATATTAGTTTTAATAGATTATTACTCTAGATAGATGGAGCTCCATCACATCAGACTCAATAATTGGGGCGTGTAGGGAAATTTTCAGTAGGCTGGGGCTCCCGAAAGAATTACGAACCGATAATGGCCAACAGTATGTATGCCTTGAGTTCAGAAACTTCTGTAAATCGTGCGGCATCGAGCAAATAACAACACCTTCTTATTGGCCACAAGCTAACGGCGAGGTTGAAGATAGCTCACCAAAACAAGAAGAATCTTAAGGATGAAATTCAAGCATTCACACTAATGTATAATGTAACCCCTCATGGTACCACAGGCACCGCTCCTACAGAGCTTATGTTCAACCGAGTCATTAGGGATAAAATTCCAGGTATACAAGATTTAGTGGGCGAGTTCATAGACTCAGCGGAAAGGGATAATGACCTCATTAATAAACAAAAGGGGAAAGTGGTTGCAGACAAAAGGAGAGGAGCAAAGGAAGTAACTATTAATGTAGGAGATAAAGTGGTTCTCAAGAATGTAGTTTTTCCCCACAAACTAACACGAAATTTTGACACTACTGAATATGAAATCTTAAAGAAAGAAGGGAATATAGTACAAGTAGGTGGAGGAGGAAAAACGCTCACCAGAAATGCAAATCCCCTTAAAAGGATCCCTAGTGAAATGGAATCGTCCGATGCTACCAACACAAAATCGGTTCCAATACCTGCCCCCTAACCAGACTCCTCAGTCAACCTCACAACCCGAAGAGCAAGCACCAGAAGAGGACTGCGGAAACTCCACCGAGGGATTAAAGCTTAAGCTCGTAAGGAAAGGACGGGTGTGGGAACCAGCACAGCGATGCTAAGCAGCAATCGATGACTGGAAGGCAGATCCCGTTAACTCTCTCTCTCGATGACTTCCTATTCTCTCGCTTTCTTTGTCGGAATTGAGGAGTAGTACTTTTGTGACCATTGAAGCGGACACATCGCAGCGGAAAAATATATATTGAAGTACATCGAGAATAAAGCGTTTTATAAAAGTACTGGGTTATTACAGTATATAACAGGCAGAAGGGGGCGTGGCAGACCCCATAAAGTATATGTATTCTTGATCAGGGCGACAAGCTGAGTCGATATAGCCCTGTCCGTCCGTCCGTATGAACGCTTAGATCTCAGAAGATATAAGAGTTAGAGACTTGAAATTTTGTCATTTACAGATTTTGGATACCACGCCCCCTTCGGCCCCAATTTGTAAAAAAACGTATTTTAAGGTCTAAAAGTATTAAAATTACGGTGAATAAACAATATCAATTTATCGATTATTCGCGATTAAAAAGTAATCGGACGAGTTATCGAAAAAAAAAGATCTTCTGAGATCTAAGCGTTCATACGGATGGACGGACGGACAGAGGGACAGGGCTATATAGGGCTATATCGACTCAGCTCGTCGCCCTGATCAAAAATATATATACTTTATGGGGTCTGCCCCGCCTCCTTCTGCCTGTTACATACTTTTCACAAAACCATTATACCCTGATTTCCCATTTTTAATGGGATCAAGGTATAACAAGTAAGGAAGCTCTAGTCGAGACTGCTCGACTAGGAGATACCCTGATCCCTACAAAGAGCTGATATTCGCGCACGCATAAGCACGCGCTCTGCTAACTGCGCAGTGAGCAGCGACTGCAGTAGTAGGACTATCTTCATGAAACTTTCAGAAAGTTATCATAATGTGCAAATGTGTATACATTCCAAAGCACAAGTCTCTAGTACTTAAAATACGTTTTTTATAAATTGGGAGCGAAGGGGGCGTGGTATCCAAAATCTGTAAATGACAAAATTTGCGTATTGATCAGATGTATATACACACCAAAATCTGAAGTCTCTAAGTCTTAAATTATCAAAATTACGCTGAATAAACAGAATGAATTTATCGATTATTCTCGATAAAAAAGAAATCGGATGAGTTATCGAAAAAAAAGATAAACTTGTACTGCGAATGGTATACACTAGTATGTATACAAAATTTGAAGTCTCTAGCTCTTATATCTTCTGAGATCTAGGCGTTCATACGGACGGACGGACGGACAGACGGACAGGGCTATATCGACTCAGCTCATCGTCCTGATCAAGAATATATATACTTTATGGGGTCTGCGATGCTTCCTTCTGCCTGTTACATACTTTTCACAAAACCATTATACCCTGATTTCCCATTTTTAATGGGATCAGGGTATAAAAACCGGAGAATATAGAAGATGAGGACGAGAATGGAATTTCTGCCACAACTTCGACATCGATGTTAAACACCGCTGAAGATGCATCAGATATCCAATTGGAAGTTCAACCATGAATAATATCAGCACGACGGAAGAGCAAACTTCTGCGGAGACTGAAACGGCGACTGGAAGTGCAGCCGAAGAGAAAAGCAACAATATCGACTCAAACTCTTCAGTTATGACCACAGCAGCGCAAACAGCACTTACAATTATATCGGAAGAGCACTGAACTAGCAATAGCAGCAATATATTAAAGGAAGCTACGATAAGCACTACAAGCGATTCAGGTCAATCAGTATCAATATCTGCTCTTAAGCATCATCATCGAAATAAGGCCTTATATCGCTTGGGGGCTTTGGCTTCAGCAATTATGAAGCGAACGACTAGTGCCTCAATAATTGATGAGAACTATAAGCGGCGGAAGTTCTTCAAAGAGACTCGACTTTACTTGGCATGGGAACTTCCACCTAAGCAAAAGGCCAATTCAATGGCGGGATACTCGGTTTATTTTGAAATCACACTTTCTGGCCCTGCGGAATATTCAGACACGAACATAAAGCCATAAGGATTGATCATTTCGCTAAAAAAAACCCCAACGGAAAAAACGGCTAACTTATCAAAGTATTTGAGAAGCAGTCAGCTCACATCATATGCGGAAACTAGGAGGAGATGGCCCTTTTACCAAACCATGGCATAATAAGGCTCAATGCTGGATGTTCAGCTAGAATAGGTAAAATTAACATCATAACTTTGCAGGAGCTATTATCTACAAATACTGCGAGCTACTCTCCAGTTTTCCTCAAAATAATCGACCATAACATTACATAGGATCCAACTCCACTTCAACACATTGTCGTAAATAGCTCAGTGGAACTACAATGCGTACAACAAAGTATAAAGGATCTACACCGGCAGAAAGTGCATATTGAGGATCTGGTCTTCCACGCGATGAATGGAAGACGATCTCGTTGGGACTAGTAATAATTATAATATCTCTATTTGTTAGCTATTACCTTTTCATGCCCCCCCGCAGAATGTTCATGAACGTGCATGAACATAAAAATATACGAAGATCGTATACTTGCCTCCTACGCACTCAACGGCTAGCAAGTAGTGCGATCGGAATAGATAAGTGCCCAATGTGTGGACTCTAACCTTGCAAGCCTTACAAACTCAGCGATAGGATAAGAATAATAAATAGACTAATGCGGAGTCTTACAAACTCCGCAATGGGATAAGAATAATAAATAGACTAATGCGGAGTCTTACAAATTCGGCGATAGGATAAGAATAATAAATAGACTAACGCGGAGTCTTACAAACTCAGCGGTAAGAAGAATATGTAATAGACTAATGTTGAGCCTTTCGAACTGAGCAATAGACGCACTAGATTTAAGGGTTGAAAATATGCATGAGTCTGGGTATAAATATCCGGGCTCAGAAGAATAAAGACGTTAACGTAACTAAACACCATCATAGTCAAGTGTATTCGTTTGTTGAATCGGTGAAAACTGTAAAGAGCCTTATTTTCTTGCCAAACAAAATGATAGTTCGCTTAGAGGGTGACTTTACTTGCTCAAGAATTATTTGGTGGATGTAGCAGTTGGTCTGGTAACGGATTCTATAGTATTTGAATAAGATCCCTCGCTATGAATTGTTGCCATGTCCGAACTGTTATCTTCTTCAGTATAATTTAAATATTGGCGATATAATGCGTCTGCAACTTGATTTTTCCGGGCCTATAGAGAAGTGGGGCATCGTATTCTTCAATGAACGCTTTCCATCTTTGTATTTTTGAATACAGATTTCGCTCAGATGTGGCATAAGTGGTAAAGATAATTTCTTAACATTTTAATAACCCAAACAATACTCTCTCTCGTTGGTCGCATAATGCCCTTCTTCTTTTTGTAGAGTTCTTTAAATCATTGTAACGGGACGGCCATCTTGAGACAAGACTGCACCCAAAGAATTTGAAGAAGCGATGGTTGTGAGCTCGAAAGGCTTACGCAAATTTGAATACGCGAGCATAACCTCCTCTGTGATAAAATTTCCTTTAGTTTTTTAAACGCTTCTGGTTGGCTCTCATCTAATGAA
The DNA here is from genome assembly GCA_037075325.1 of Drosophila mayaguana. Taxonomy (NCBI): domain Eukaryota; kingdom Metazoa; phylum Arthropoda; class Insecta; order Diptera; family Drosophilidae; genus Drosophila; species Drosophila mayaguana. Next base: position 1,658,267 of record JBAMCG010000039.1, on the reverse strand, counting down.
ATTACTATCTTTTTGGACTGTGACCCTGAGATATTACCATTTTCGCCTCTAGGAATAATATTTAATGGTTTTGCAATTTTTGAGTAATCCCTGATAAATCGCCTATAGTAACCAGAAAATCCTAAGAAGGATCGTAGAAAGACTGATTGCTTCAACTTTTTTGGGATAAGTTTAATTCCATTGCGACTAGCTACAACCCCAGATACTCAACTTCTTCTTAAAAAAATGTTTATTTCTCAGGCGATACTCTTATGTTTCATGCATAAAAGCTCGATAATATAAACTCTACATGTTTTAGATGCTCCTCCATTGCTTAAAAAAAATGATAACGTCATTAATATAAACAAAGCCATATTTCCCAATATGTTCCCGCAGAATTTCATCGATCGCGCTTTGAAACACACTGGAACTTTTTTTTATCTATAATCCATATAGGATTGTTATTTGGGGAGCAGCAATTGTATTTCATCATTAACAAACGATCTAACACTCGTAAGATACGGATATAGTTTAGAATGTGTTGGCTGCTGGTCACGTGTTCGGATTGTTGCCCCAATATTGTTGCCCGCCGGATTTTTTAAGCATTTCATTAAAGAGTTCCTTAATGGCAAACAGCTCTGCCGCAGATCGAACCTGCAAATGATAAACACCCTGGCCTACCAGAAACTGTATAGCTTAACTACCGTAATCATGAGTGATAAGTTTAGTTTAAGTTAGGAAAAATCACTAAATATGTTAATTCTACATTTCTGAGTTATTAATGTAATTCCATGTATGGATTTTACAAAAACAATTTAATCAGTCTGCCAAATACCTTTCGGCATTGGCAATGGTTAATATAGATTTTCGATGCTCCCATATCGAGTAACAGCTTGACTTCTCTCCCCCCTACATATCTAGATATCTATGGCAGAAGGGAAATGCCCTGCCACTAAAAAATTAACCTGATCTTCTTCAATCTCTGCTGATTCTTGTTCGCCACGCTCGTTGTATGCCTCATCAAGATTAGACTTTTCTTTAATCAGATGATTAATTCGATTAGTTCTTACACTTTGACGATCAGGTGGATTATTAACCTATTGCTGAAAATTAGCATGTTGCCTGCCCGTTTGGTCTCGACTTGGGTACGCGGTGTAAACGGGAGGCAGAAGGGTCAACATCCATTGGTTCGCCCAAAGATTGTGTGACAGGCGGTGTGATATTACCTTTTAGCAATGTCTGATCTGTGCTACAGCGGCGTTTGTGTCACTGACTAAAATCGTTTGTCTGTTAGATGTTATGGATTACGATAGCCTGTCATCGAATCTGCGTTAGTGATTCTTGGAGTTGGTTGCCTGCTCCTTGTAGATGCTTCGGAAGAACATTTTGCAAAATCTGAGGCGAGAGTATAACGTTCATGATTTGCCCCAACTTCTTCTGCTAATGCCAGTGCGCATGGTAAGTTAGAGGGCCTAGATATAAATAGTAATCGCATAGGGGTTTTTCAATGAAGATTAAAAAACCCTTAATGCGTCGCCCCTATATTTTTTATTAATTGCGTCATCAATATCTGCTTCGTTAGACATGATAGTATTATTAGTTAAAAGCCTAAGTTTTTTCTGTTTCGTCATAAATCTCGACAATTGTCATTGTTCTCTGTCTCAATGTCAATGTCTCAACAGTTCCTGTTCAGTTGCAGTTGCTGTTATCTCACATTTTATTCTTGGCACAATTTTTTTCCCCACTTTATAAACCCTGAACCCATTGAAAATGGGAAATCAGGGTATAATGGTTTTTTTGATATGTATGTAACAGGCAAAAGGAGGCGTGGCAGACCCCGTAGAGGATATATATATTCTTGATCAGGGCGACGAGCTGAGTCGATTTAATCCTGTCTGTTCGTATTAACTTATTAACTTATTTATTTATTTATTTTAAAATATGTTGACAAATTAATGAGTCAACTTAGCTAAAAAAAAAAATTAAAACTATAAATGTATAGCATAAAAAAGTACAGAAAATATTACAATAGTATCACCAACCCGATAGGGGTTGGTCACAGCCAAATATGGTCAGCGATACTATTGAACTATGCGAAGAGAGTGTTAAAATGAAAATGAATATAAAAGTTAAAAGAACTTAAATATAGATAATATAATTTGAAGATAACAATTAGTAAATAAATAGGAAAGTGTTAAAAAAAATGGATAGATAATTAAAGAAAATAGAATAAGAAATAGAAAGAAGAGAATAAAAGAAGTGTAAAATAGAAATATAGTATAGGATAGAGAAATCACTGCAACAACATTGGTAGCATAATGTTACCAATGCATATGTCTAGGCTTTGCGAGTGATTTTCCTAAGGTAAGCTAGAAGCAAGGTTTTATATTAGGAAGAAAGAGCTCTAAGTAAAAAACATAATGATATTTGTTAAAATGTACACATAGTACATGGAACGCACTATGCACGGATCCGTAGTACAACAAGATAGGTATAGCGAACGATAGTATCTAGGTGTTCGGGGCGGAATCGAAAAATTAAGACACATCCACAATGAGGAGGAATCAATATTACCGTTAATCAATTTATGCAGAACAAGTAAGGAAGCTCTAGTCGAGACTGCTCGACTAGGAGATACCCTGATCCCTACAAAGAGCTGATATTCACGCACGCATAAGCACGCGCTCTGCTAACTGCGCAGTAAGCAGCGACTGCGCTTGGGCTGCGCTGCAGTGTGGGAAATACTATGAGAATTTTGTTGCTGAATAATTTCTTCTGTAGTAGGACTATCTTCATGAAACTTTCAGAACGTGATCACAATGTGCAAATGTGTGTACATTCCACAATGTTAAAAATGGGAAATCAGGGTATAATGGTTTTGTGAAAAGTATGTAACAGGCAGAAGGAGGCGTGGCAGACCCCATAAAGTACATATATTCTTGATCAGGGCGACGAGCTGAGTCGATATAGCCCTGTCCGTCTGTCCGTCCGTCCGTCCGTATGAACGCCTAGATCTCAGAAGATATAAGAGCTAGAGACCTCAAATTTTGTATGCATACTCATGTATACCATACGCAGTACAAGTTTGTCTTTTTTTTTCGATAACTCGTCCGATTATTTTTTTATCGCGAATAATCGATAAATTGATTTTGTTTATTCACCGTAATTTAATTTAATTTTAATAGTTTTAGACCTGGAGACTTCATATTTGCTGTGTATATACATCTGGTCAATACGCAAATTTTTTCATTTACAGATTTTGGATACCACGCCCCCTTCGCCCCCAATTTGCAAAAAACGTATTTTAAGTACTAGAGAATTGTGCTTTGGAATGTATGCACATTTGCACATTATGATCACGTTCTGAAAGTTTCATGATGATAGTCCTACTACAGGAGAAATTATTTAGCACCAAAATTCTCATAGTATTGCCCACACTGCAGCGCAGCCCAAGCGCAGTCGCTGCTTACTGCGCAGTTAGCAGAGCGCGGGTTTATGCGTGCGTGAATATCAGCTCTTTGTAGGGATCAGGGTATCTCCTAGTCGAGCAGTCTCGACTAGAGCTTTCTTACTTGTTTCAAATAACTTCGGAATAGCAGATAATTTTGCAATACCTCTATAATTGAGATATCACTCCTTAATCACACAACTTGAAATATTGTCAGCACCATGCGAGAAAGATGATTTCAGCGTCCTAATGTCAGTAGCTAAAGAGTAGGGTTGTCGAAAATTTTTAAAATATCGTATCGATGATATTTTAAGTTTTGAAAAAATATCAAAATGATTTTTGATATTCAACTTTAAAAATATCGATATATCGATATTTTCGATATTTTTAAAAAAACTTTTTTCCCACAATAAATTTATACTCTAAAAAAAAAAAAAGAATAATAAGAATACATATTTTGTATTTATATGATAAACTGCCTTAACTCCAGTATTCGGTACTAAAATATTAAAAAAACGCGTTCTTTGATATGAGTATCCGTCATACATTTTATTACCGAAGGAAGGCACTGAGCTACCTGGGGTGGTTAGGCCCCATATTTAATATACAACCACTTCTTTTTATTACTTTAAGTCACAAATTACATCTGCCTGTTCCATTTTTAAAGTCTGAATAAATCGTTTTCACCATATTCAATATTTTACCTTTGCACTTGGTTCACTTACCACAAGAGTAACCAATTCAAAAATATCAAAATATCGCAAAAAATATTCGATATTTGGCAAAAAAAAATATTACGATATAAATATATTTTTTAAACAAAAAATATCGATATATTGATATATCGATATATTTTCGACAACCCTACTAAAGAGGCTGCAGTGACTTAAGGAGCATTAATAGACCCATATTCAGGAAGTAAATATGGGTTGAGTTGTTGTAGAGATCAACAGAAGAGTGCGTTGTAAGGTTACGTTTTTCCAGCTGGGGCAGACTCAATCTGCCCAGGGTTTTCTCACAAGAAATTTATAATCTCAGAGGCACGGGCGGGGAGTGGGGAGCAAAAGAGCTAGATCAAACTCACATTCTTTCTTCAAATTGCTTCACAAACTTTATTCATTTTAATTATTTGTACACTTCGCTTATACATACAGTGACGAAACTCTACATTTCCTCTTCGCGTTTACTCATTACTGCGATATCTAACTCCGACTTTCTTGCGTCTTAATCCCGGCGCTTTCTAACTTCGACTGCCCGACATCTCCTGGGCCGCTTGCGCGCGCGCCCGCCCAATTCACCTCGGCGTCGGCAATGCAGTCATTTCAAACTCCGAACTTATTCTACCTTATCCGCTACTAACAAACTAATACTAACTTACGTACTACCAACCTACGCTACAAATCTAACCTAGCTTACATGCTCCAAAAATGTAAGGTGGTGCGCTGGCAAGCCGCCTTACAACGTATGTGCAAATGTGTATACATTCTAAAGCACAAGTCTCTAGTACCTAAAATACGTTTTTTAAAAATTGGGGGCGAAGAGAGCGTGGTATCCAAAATCTATAAGCTACAAAATCTTTGTATTGATCAGATGTACACACCAAATCTGAAGTCTCAAGGTCTAAAAGTATTAAAATTACGCTGAATAAACAATATCAATTTATCGATTATTCACGATAAAAAAAGGAACCGGGTGAGTTTTCGAAAAAAAAGATAAGCTTGTACTGCGTATGGTATACATGAGTATGCATATAAAATTTCAAATCTCTAGCTCTTATATCTTCTGAGATCTAGGCGTTCATACGGACGGACGAACAGACGGACAGGGCTATATCGACTCAACTTATCGTCCTGAGAGAAGAATATATACTTTATGGGGTTTGCGATGCTTCCTTCTGCCTGTTACATACTTTTCACAAAACCATTATACCTTGATTTCCCATTTTTAATGGGATCAGGGTATAAAAAGCGATGCTTCCAAATTAATATCAGCAGACTCATAAAAAAGAGACGAGTTTGTTGAATTAATTAATTCGTTAAGCAAAACAAAATTGCATTTACGATAACAGCGACTTAGTTTAGAATGCAAAGGAGTATTAATTTGAGGATTATCAACAGATAATAGACCTTTAAAGTGGGGTGATATATATCCCCTGGTAAGCAAAAAGGAGTTGATCCCACGACATTAATGATGGAATCATAATTAATGAACATGCGATTCTGATGATTAGAAATGGGGTTCATCTGAAATATAGACAGATTAAACAATTCATCAAAAAAATAGTGATCAATTGTCGGAATAAAGTATTATAAGTTGTGGTTCAAGAAGTGTTAGGAATATTAAAATCACCCAACACAAGAAGCAGGTCTCTCTCTATCTTTTACATGTTCATAAATTTCTTTAATACAAGTTATATGTTGAGCATAAACTTCTACATCAGAAGAGGGAGGGATATAAGAACATGTAATAAACAATGAGCATGATGGATAATGTCCGCATCATGAAGGGAAAGGAAAGGTAAACAATTCGGAGAGGATACTGGATTTAACAGCAATTAACATCCCACCCCCTTTTCGCATCAAACGGTCAAGTCTATAAATAATGAAATTACTTGAAAGAATCTCACTATTATGAATATTATTACAACCATGTTTCAGTGAAAGCGATAATATCATATTTTACACTAAAACTTTGAAAAACAAGTAAGAACGTTGCAGTCGGGCGGTACCAACTGCGGAATACTCATTCACATTGCGGCTCTAGCATGTACAATTTTCAATATGTCACGGCACAAAAATGGCCTACAAATTATTTTTATACCCTGAACCCATTGGAAATGTGAAATCTGGGTATAATGGTTTTGTTAAAATGTATGTAACAGGTAGAAGGAGGCGTGGCAGACCCCATAAAGTATATATATTCTTGATCAAGGTATAAAAGTTTCATGAAGATAGTCCATCGACAAGAAAAGTTATTAAACAATTAAGTTCCCATAGTAAGCCCACACTGCACCTAATGTGTGTTTATACGTGCGTGCCTCTGTGTGTGTGTGTTTCTTTTGAAGCTGAAAAAAGCGAAGAATTCTTGAAATATCAGTTCCTGGAAGGGATCAGGGGATTTCGTAGTCGAGCAGTCTAGACTAGAGCTTTCTTACTTGTAATCGATAGAGAAGGTTATTAGTAGATCAACTATCAATTATATAAACTTATATCGTTTATTCTATGCGTACAGACATAATAGCGTCTTCTAGCATATTCTAGGAATTGCGATTGATTTGTGAATTTTTAAGTCCTTATTTCAGTTTTGTAAAATGACGCTCTAGCACTGAAGTTAAGATAGCGTGGGTTCAAGACATATTCGATGACATTTTCTTTTTTCATAAATTCGATATTTTATTGGGAAGGTGCGAATTTGAATGAATAGCACTTAATATTTTTCATTTTCTTAGTCGAAAATTGTTATAAGTTTAAATTTGTTTCTCTTAAATAGCTCTCAAATGCTTATACGTAGATATATACATATATATAAAATATGTACACATATACAAAAGTCTGCATAAACAATTTCAGCCTTTCTTATGCACGTGCTTATTTGTATGTGTGTATGTATGTACATATAATGCGCACTCTAGCAATTTCTAAGAATCTCAATTGCGATTGATTTGTCTTTTTTTTTTAAATTGAAATTTTATGTTATCATTTCGTTTATATTTTTTCAATTTCATAAAAATGTTTTCTTTCTTCTTATAAATATCTATTAAGCTTATTTATATATATAAGTGACGCACGCATATAAATTTCTTAGTTGGCCGCTACAAATGCCGATTCGCCACGCCTCTAGTGGGCGTAGATTGTCGTACTTCGAACCCCGAGGAAAACTTTTAATTTTTTTAAGATTTATAATTTAATTTTTACTTTTTAAATTTCACAAAAATGTTTTCTTCCATGCTTTTAATGCCTATTAGGCCTGTTTATATAAATAGATGGCTCACGCATATAAATGTCGCAATTTGACACTAGAAATGGCGATTGCTACGCCCCTAGTGGACATAGACACCTCATTTTTTTCCAGTTCTTAGTACCAGCGAATGGTAACCCAACTGCAAAATTTGAATGCTTACGCTCAAAAAATGTGAAAATTACCCTGTAAAAGAGGCGTAAAAACTATTTTTGGGTAATCGATAGAGGAGGCTACCAGTAACTCAACTACCCAAATTTGAAGCTTCTAGCTTTATAACTGTAGGAGATATAAACTTTTGCGGTTTGCCACGCCCCCTGTGGGCGGAGATATATCCACTATAGCTTTTTGGTCTTGGGTGATCAACCCGAATATCCATTAATTGTTTGCAAAACGAAAACAGTAATACAAATACAACTTTAACATCATATTTTATTAGGAAAGGAACATTTTATCAGAATTTTTTTTTACGTTATTATTGGTTAATGTATTCTTAACGGTAATCCATAATCGATGAAAAACGCCTAAAACATGTTATAAATGCCCAAGGGGGTCACACTAAATATTAAAATTTTGTTAATTATTCATAATTTAGATTTAATTTTAAATTAAGATGCATAGAGTGTAAGTGTGCCAACACATTATTGATACTGTTGTTTATGAGTGATGTTTGTTTTTGTTGATCTGTTCTTTACATATTGAATTTTATGTTTCTTTTTTCTGTGTGTAAGTGTGCCAACACATTATTGATACTGTTGTTTATGAGTGATGTTTGTTTTTGTTGATCTGTTCTTTACATATTGAATTTTATGTTTCTTTTTTTTTACTAAGTAAATTAATAAAATAATATTAAACATATTCCTATTTTAAAATAAATTTTTTATGCATCAAATACTTAGTTATTTGCATCCAAAGTCCAAAAATCAATTTTTTTTTCAGTGTGCCAACTCATTCTTAACAGACTGTATCTACGCCTATTGGGGGCGTGGCAAATCGGGTAAAACTGTATCTCCTAAAGTTTTAAAGCTAGAGCGCTCAAATTTTGCATGTGAGTTAATGTTACGATTCTATAAAAATTGGTTGATAATTATATATGTGCGCCTACTAGGGGCGTGGCAAATCGGATCTGAAGATATAGTGATTTTTCAAATTCTGCTATATTTTGGGCACTATTGATGTTAGAGACCTAAGATTTGGTATATATACTCGGGTTGATCATCCAAGACCAAAAAGCTATAGTGTGTAAGTCGGCTTGCCCGCGCACCGCCTCACAACTCATCAACATTTGTAGTATGTAAGTTAGTATAAGTGAATTTTGTAGTATGTAAGTTAGTATAAGTGATTTTATAGTATGTAAGTTAGTATAAGTGATTTTTGTAGTATGTAAATTGGTATAAGTGATTTTGTAGTATTTAAGCTAGTACAAGTAATTTTGTAGTGTTTAAGTAATCTCGTAGGGTTTAAGTTAATTGAATTGAATTTTTGAATTGCTCGCGGGCGCGCGCCGCCGGTGATCGGCAATGCAACTCTTCCCGGCGTGGAGAGTCAGTGTGGGGAGTTGCATTGCCGACGCCGCAGTGAATTGAACGGCCACGCACGCGAGCGGCCGAAGGCGGCCAGTTAGTTGAGTTAGAAAAGTCATCACGATCGGATGCGAGTGAACGCGTCGCGGCGGAGACCAAAAGCACGTGAGAAAGAAGAGTTGAGTTAGAAAAGTCATCACGATCGGATGCGAGTGAACGCGTCGCGGCGGAGACCAAAAGCACGTGAGAAAGAAAAGAGTTGAGTTAGGAAAATCACTGCGATCGGACGCGAGAAAAAAGTAAATGCGCGGCGGAGAAGTGAACACGCTGTGAGACACTACATTAAATTGGAGAAAAAAAACGGCAAAGAAAAAAATCCCACTCGCGTAGGTCAAATAAAACGCGCAACGAACGTTCTCGAATATATAATATATATATATATATAAGGAATGAGAAGCTTGAGGTGAAAGAAGGCTAACAAAGAAATACTATTTTTAGCATAAAAGGAGCTGGAAGAAGACTAATAAATAAATATATTAAAAACAAGTAAGGAAGCTCTAGTCAAGACCGCTCGACTAGGAGATACCCTGATCCTTACAAAGAGCTGATATTCACGCACGCATAAGCACGCGCTCTGCTAACTGCGCAGTAAGCAGCGACTGCGCTTGGGCTGCGCTGCAGTGTGGGAAATACTATGAGAATTTTGTTGCTGAATAATTTCTCCTGTAGTAGGACTATCTTCATGAAACTTTCAGAACGTGATCACAATGTGCAAATGTGTGTACATTCCAAAGCACAAGTCTCTAATACTTAAAATAGTAGTAATTTTTTGCAAAATGACAAAATCTGCGTATTGATCAGATGTATATACACACCAAATCTGAAGTCTCCAGGTCTAAAAGTATTAAAATTACGGTGAATAAACAAAATCAATTTATCGATTATTCGCGATAAAAAAGTAATCGGACGAGTTATCGAAAAAAAGATAAACTTGTACTGCGTATGGTATACATGAGTATGCATACAAAATTTCAAATCTCTAGCTCTTATATCTTCTGAGATCTAGGCGTTCATACGGACGGACGGACGGACGGACGGACGGACGGACGGACAGACGGACAGGGCTATATCGACTCAGCTCGTCGCCCTGATCAAGAATATATATACTTTATGGGGTCTGCCACGCCTCCTTCTGCCTGTTACATACTTTTCACAAAACCATTATACCCTGATTTCCCATTTTTAATGGGATCAGGGTATAAAAAAAAATGGAGAGAGAGAGAGAAGAGGAGAGGAAAGAATAATAAGCCTTGTATGTTTAAGAGAAGGAAAATAAAGAGCGAATTATAATAATAAGTTAGAATAATTAGTTTAAGCGAAGCAGAGATCGACCACATAAGGATGGAGGGTGCCGAGCGTTATCATCCGGGGCTGAGCGTGGCTGGATCTAGCGGAGCATGGAGGAGCTGATCGCCGTAGCTCGCGAGCTTGGGCTTGACAGCGAAGGACGCGTGAAGGACCTGAGAAGCTAACCCAGATGACGACGGGCTACGAGAACGTGCAGGGGCATCGTAGAGATCAGGAAAGGACGGCGGCGGCGGCCCGGCCGAAGGAACACCGGCCTGGCAACCCGTTCCGCTCGCCCGCGCAGGAGTCCCGGCCCGAAGGCCAGGCGGACGACCGCGCGGCGGCGCCGGCAGCAGCGTCAGGAGCGGCGGTCCACAGGTGATGACTCAGGAGACAGGATCCGGGGTCGGATCGCGACGGATATGCTTTCGATGCGCACAGGCGGGGCATATCGCGAAAGAGTGCCAAAATGAACAGGCTTTGTTCTGCCGACGTTGCGGATAAACAGGAAGGAGTACGCGAGATTGCTGTGGAGGAAACGACGCGGGAAACGGACAAGGGCGCCCTCCGCAAGGGCGGGGCGGCGCCGCCTAGGTAGCAAGAGTGGAGCAGGAGGTCTGCTGACAGTGGACGACGGTAGGATCGTTGCATCGGTGCGGATCGGGGGTCGGGAGATGATGGCCATGATCGACACCGGGCCACACGCGGCTTCATGTGCGCCATGGGTACCACCCTGCACTTTGGCGACACGGAGCTCACGGTGAAGACGGAGAAGGAGCCGATGAGAGAAGCACCGCAGTTAGCCGGACAGGGCGCGTCGATAGAGAGCAATCGAGCTGAAGGCCAGGATCCGCTCGCTCGACCAGCGGCCCGTGGAGGCGAGGAGAGCTTGGATCCCGAGGCGCCATGTTGGTTCCCAGCGCTGAAGGGAAGCGCGGTGGTGGCGGATGAGAGCTCGCCGGTCGATGGACAGGACATGTCGAGTGAGGACTTGTCGTTCGGCCGGACGAAGGAAAGGAGGCGCAGGAGGCCGGCTCGGAGACACGGCGGGTGTCCTGTGGCGGCAAGGGTAGAGGACGGAAGGGCGTTGAGCCGGACGTCAAAGGTGAATCGAGAGGTAGCCTATCGACGAGAGAGAGGCTGGGCGCAGAAGTCGTAGGTGAATCTAGAGGTAGCCCAGCGACGCGAGGAGCACAGGATGTGTAGGAAAATGGTGAATCTAGGGGTAACCTGCCGACGCAAGGAGTGCTGGAGAAGAAAGAGCAGAGAAAGACAGAACCTTCCCCCGGCGACACAGGGCGGTCGGAGGATGCTGAAGACGAGCCCGAGGGGCGCCCAGTCGTGTTGAGGGCAGTGAACTCGGAGACGGAGGGCAAGCCCGGAGGCGGTCCTCTGGTGCAAGGAGCACGAGAAGCCGAAGAAGTGGAGGAAGCGGAATCTATCTCCGGCGACGCAGGGTGGCCGGAAGACTTAGAAGACGAGTTGAAGGAGTTCTTAGAGGCGGAATTGGCGCTATTCGAAGGCCTCAAAGGAGTTTCCCAGGTAGCAGAGCACAGCATCAGGATGCGGGATGACAAGCCGATAAAGCAGCGATATTATCCGAAGAATCCAGCGATGCGGAAGGTGATCGACGAGCAGGTAGACGAACTGATCCAGGGGCCATCGAGCCATCGCGAAACCCGCACAGCGCGCCCATCGTCATGGTGAGGTAGAAGACCAGAGATTGGCGCATGTGCGTGGATTACCGACAGCTTAACGCGCACTGAATCCCGGATGCCTACCCCGTTCCGAGGATCAACTACATCCTGGAGAAGCTGAGGCATGCCCGATATATATCCACCCTAGACTTGAAGAGCGGATACTGGAAAATTCTGTGTTATCTGGAAGGCTACAAGTTCGACGTGATCACTTCAATGCTAGATGAAGTGGCTCAATTCGATCGAAAGCCCTACAGGTAGGATCGCATGCTGGGCACTGGAGTTGCAGCAATACCAGTTTGACGTCCATTACCGCCGAGGGAAGTTTAATGTGGTGGTCGACGCACTGTCCCGGCAACCCGTGGAAAGCTGTCTACAAGCGGTGGAGGACAGCCTTCATGCAAGTGGATAACAAAGATGCGAGAAAGGATCAGAAAGGATCAGAAAGGAGCCGGAGAAATACGCAGATTACGCCGAGGAAAGCGGTCAGTTGTATCGGAACTTGGGACACCGGATAAACGAAGAGGACTACATTCCCTGGAAGCTGTGTGCGCCTGGCAACCAGAGGAGGAGGGTACTGCAGGAGTGCCACGACGCTCCCACGGCCGGGCATCTAGGCGTGAGGAAGACGGCGGCGAGATTGGCGCAGTACCAGAGGTTCAAGAGCGAGCAACAGAAGCCGGCCGGGCAGATGCTGACTAGGCAGGTGGCAGAGCCGATGGCGGTCCTGTGCGCGGATTTCGTGGGTCCCTTACCTCGCTCTAAGCGCGGGAACACGATGCTGCTGGTGTTCCACGACGCGTTCGCCAAGTGCGTGGAGCTGGTGCCATTGAGGAGGGCTACTTCCGCCCTACTGCAGGCGGCCTTGGGTCGGTTTGGCATTCCGAAGGTGTTCGTCTGCGACAACGGCGGTCAGTTCGCGAGCAGAAGTTTCAGATCGTTTCTGGAGTCCCTGGGGGTCAAACTGCAGTTCACAGCTCCGTATTCACCGCAAGAAAATCCTACGGAGAGGACCAATCGCACCGTAAAGACCATGGTAGCGCAGTACATCGAAGGCCACCAGAGTTCGTGGGATGAACTGTTGACCGAGATCTCGCTAGCAGTCAATTCAGCGGTGGCGGATTCCACTGGATTCACGCCCTCGTTCCGACAGTACTAACCCAAGAACCCACCCCAGCAAAAGAAAAGAAGGAAATGTATAGAAACGACCATTTAATGCTTCTTATTACAGAGAGACGAAATGAAAGAAGAAGTAATCTCTATAATCGTCGGCTCGCGTGGAGGATCTGAGCAGCGACGACACGGAGCCGTTCCCCTGCGGAAGCTGGCAGGAGAGGCGGAGAGAGGGAGACCGACTTGACCAGTGACTACACACGGTCTACCACTCAACGGTCAACGTCGCCGAGAGACTGGACGGAGCCATCCTAATAATGCGAGCCGAGTTCACGACGGTGTACGTGGAGGCGCCTGGAGTACGGATGACGCCGCCGTACTTGGAGGAACCCGCATCCCCTCCCCGATCTCCAGCCACACCGGTGCTGGAAATCGACCTAGTGTCTGAGGAGGGGGGTTCGTGGAGGTGGGCCAGCCCAACGCCGTGGACGGCCAGCGTGAAGGACGAGCCCGCTGAGACGGTAACCAGCAGCCAAGTCCCGTCGCGAGGGGGGACGACGGCAGGAAGCGCTGTCCCTCCATCCTTGACCCCCCCCCTGAAGACGCGACGCGGTCGGAGCCTAGAGGGCGAGCAGCACCCCCAGGCGCGCTGTGGACGAGGAGGGGCGACGCCAAGACAACGACTCCCGAGGCCTCTCTCGGCAATGAGGCCGCTCACGACGATTTTCCGCCAGTCGTGGCGCGGTACACGCCCGGAGCGGTGGAAAACCGGAGATGGATGAGCGGGCCCCGTCGGCGAGGCGTAGGCGCCGTCGTTCCCGACGCCGCGCGCGTTCGAACACCCGGGACGGGCCGTCCGGCGTGGAAGCGGAGACTGAGCGCGGCGCAGGAGGAGGCCGACTACATCGTGGGAGACCGGAAAATTTCCATGCAAGCGCGCAGGAGGCCGCCTGCAGCGACCTGGCCGGGCGAGGAATCGCTGGAGCGGCGGGAGCTCCGGGACGACCTGGCCGAAATCTTTGACGGGTGGGAGTCCGACTTATCGGAGTGGATTCGGAGGGCAACCTCGGAAATGGCCCCGCTGATCCCGTGCGGCTGGAGGGTGCGACAAGACGCCACCATTTTAAGCGCGGAGGCCATCGAGCTAATAAGGAGGGAGGTGGCGTCCCATGATCGACGGACCCGTTTCCGAGTCGCGGCCGACGCGGCCGTTTTCAACGTTACGGTGGCGACCAACGGAGCCGTAGTCGTCTCCCGCTTGAGGTAAGGGGGGGAGGGGGGGGGGTGTAAGGCGGCTTGTCCGCGCACCGCTTCACAGCTCATCAACATTTGTAGTATGTAAGTTAGTATAAGTGATTTTTGTACTATGTAAGTTAGTATAAGTGATTTTGTAGTATGTAAGATAGTATAAGTAATTTTGTAGTGTTTAAGTAATCTCGTAGGGTTTAAGTTAATTGAATTGAATTTTTGAATTGCTCGCGGGCGCGCGTCGCCGGTGATCGGCAATGCAACTCTTCCCGGCGTGGAGAGTCAGTGTGGGGAGTTGCATTGCCGACGCCGCACGCACGCGAGCGGCCGAAGGCGGCCAGTTAGTTGAGTTAGAAAAGTCATCACGATCGGATGCGAGTGAACGCGTCGCGGCGGAGACCAAAAGCACGTGAGAAAGAAATGAGTTGAGTTAGGAAAATCACTGCGATCGGACGCGAGAAAAAAGTAAATGCACGGTGGAGAAGTGAACACGCTGTGAGACACGACATTAAATTGGAGTAACAACTGAGTTAAATAGAGAGTAAGGCGAAGAGAAATAAAGTCGTTATAAAGAAGAGGAAAAGTAAGTTGTCTTTTATCTGCCCTCCACCCGTCCCTAACCCACATCTCCAGCGTGCTTTTATGTGCGGCTCTGTCCCTCTGAAAGCACGTGTTTCCCTTCCCCGCCCTGACCTCCGCCCGCACGTGAAGCGTTGAGTGCGCCTCTCGGCGCCACGCAGCTTGAGCCGCTCTGCGAGCACACGCGTGGACGCGACGGCTAACCTAGTTGTAAACTTGAAAAAATATTAACGAAATGATAATAACATAAAATTTCAATTTTTAAAAAAAGTTTTCCGCGGGATTCGAACTCGCACCTCAACAAAATAGCTAAAATAAACCCACTCTGCGTCCCTGCCTACAGCGCCTTTCTCAGTAGCAGTATTTAAAACGAAATGACATTATTATTAGGTCGCCATATAGCAAAAAAAAAGCTAAAGTAGTGGCTGGGAATTCAAAAACAATGCAAAGACGAATCAATCGCAATTGAGATTCTTAGAAATTGCTAAAGTGCGCATTTAATGTACATACATACACACATACAAATGAGCACGTGCATAAGAAAGGCTGAAATTGTGTATGCAGACTTTTGTATATATGTACATATTTTATATATATGTATATATCTACGTATAAACATTTGACTTATAACAATTTTCGACTAAGAAAATGATAAATATTAAGTGCTATTCATTCAAGCTCGCACCCTTCCAATAAAATATCGAATTTATGAAAAAAGAAAATGTGATCGAATAGGTCTTGAGCCATCGGCACCACTGCTCCACTTGGTCATTTAGTAGCGAAAAATTATATATGTAACTTCAGTGCTAGAGCTCGACTACGAAGTCCCCTGATCTCTTCCAGGAACTGATATTTCAAGATTTCTTCGCTTTTTTCTGCTTCAAAAGATACACAAACACACAGAGGCACTCACGTATAAAAACGCATTAGCTGCAGTGTGGGCTTACTATGGGAATTTAATTGTTTAATAACTTTTCTTGTCGATGGACTATCTTCATGAAACTTTTATATAGTGATTAAAATATTGAAATGCATGAATTTGCCAAAGCTCAAGCATCTAGTATTACGGACAGACGAACAGGGCTAAATCGACTCAGCTCGTCGCCCTGATAAAAAATATATATACTTTATGGGGTTTGCCATGCCTTCTTCTGCCTCTTACATACATTTTAACATAACCATTATACCCTGATTATTTGCAATGGGTTCAGGGTATACAAATAATTTGTAGGCTACTTTTTGTGTCGTGTCATACCAACCGCAGTTGGTAACGCCCGACTGCAACGTTCTTACTTGTTTTATTTTAATCAATAATTACTAACAGTAGATTTTTCATGTTTTCTTGAGTGAGTTCTTTTGATATTGCCGGTCACACGATCTACTTCAAGAGATAAAGCTTATCCATTGTAAAGCTTTTGCATTTCTGCCAATAATCGGACGCCACGCCACGGCACATATAGCTATGAACTTCGTGTTATCAGCTGAGAATAGTTTTGTGGGGACCAAAGCTTCGAGTGATTATTTTTAAGCCTCTGTATCAAATGCTTTGATAAAACTTTGGCGTTACATAACTTTACATGATAACATATACATACATATGTATGAGCTTGCTGTGTGTTCATACGTGTATACGCATACATTCATACATATTTATAGATGCCTATGTATGCATAGTGCTCATCACAATGTATTTTTAGAGAATCTTTAATTAAGTAATTGTAGCACTAACACGTACGCTATATACTCATTGAGCCACACATATAAATATGCTCATTATTATACTTTATTATTTATAGGAGAGCATCCTGCAGCTATGCATCATGGAAAATCTGCGCCCTTACAACCGCCGGAATTTATTTCACTATTGCTGCTGTCATGCGGATTATTGTTCTTCTTGAAGTCACACACGCTGTCCATTCATCAAGCTACCAACTACTGTAATAAAAGTGCAATGAGCAAAATAAATATACCAAGCTCAATCCTTCTAGCCAACTGCCGAAGTCTCCAGCGTCAACGAATACTCCGAAATAAATTGGACAACAGCCATATGCCACCAACAACATAGCTACCTAGTACCGGATATGGATGTAGATACACAAACACCTATTAATTTTGTTATAAAGAATCTAATTTTGTCTTACGTTTGGCGTTGGTATTATTGAATGAAAACTTCAGATTCAATTGGCTAGGACTTTATCTGTATTCCAAAAATAATATAAGATAACAAATATTCAAATGTGGTACATGGTATCAAAAACATCACATTTCAAAGTGTAAATTTTTAAATCGACTATATTAACTCATTAAACCATCATTTAAATCAAAAATATTGTAAATAATGCTACTAGTGTAATTTGTTCTCTCGATCATTACTTAAAGTAATTGCCAAGTTTAAAATATATTTATTAACATTTAAGTTATTGTCATACTTATTTGCTATGCTAGCAGAATTTGATAAAAAGGAGCATTTAGACTTTCATTGTAACATTCTATAAAAATTAGGCTATTGTTTATATATAATTACGATCCCTATCGGGAAAGTTTATTTCTGGTTTAAAATATATCAACAAAATAGCAAATCATGCAAAAATAACATAGGTCATGTGTGCAATTTAAAGTATATACATACCAAAAGTTATATGTACATGTATTTAAAAAATACGTACACCCAGCGACAAAGAAAAAAATCCACACTTAAAGGTTAAAGGACAGACGGACAGGTCTCAGTTCGTCGCACTGATCAAGAGTATAATTACTTTATGGGGTCCGCGATGCTTCCTTCTGCCTGTTACATACTTTTCACAAAACCATTATACCCTGATTTCCCATTTTTAATGGGATCAGGTATAATTAAAGTAATAAAAAAGCTATAGCCGAGACTGCTCGACTACAAGATCGTCAACTGATATTTCAATATTTCTTCACGTCTCTCTGCTTACACAAGAAACATCCCATGAAAATTTAAATGGCTAATAACTTTTCCTGTGAATGAACTTTCTTCATTTAACTTTCAAATCGTAATAATAACATTTAAATACGTGCATTTGCCAAGGTCCCTAGTATTAATATTTGGGGAAAGGGGTAGATATACGGGGGTGGTAGATTGTAACAAAAATCGAAATTCTATAAAAAACATAAGAATCTTCATTTACAATTTCAAGACCCTAGCTATAAAGATGTAGGAAATATACATATATACAACTATATTTCATAACTAATTTTCGATACGGCTATCAAACGATAAACAAAGTAACGGGAGTAGTTACCGATTTTTGGAAATAAACTCGACATGAGCATATCAACAAAAAGTCAAATCTCCAGCTCTTGTAGCTTCTGAGACCTATGCGTTCATACATACAGACGGACAGAGGAACGGACGGACGGATAGCTCAGCTCGTCACCCTGATCTATATATGTACTTTTTAGGGTCTGACACGCCTCCTTCTGCCTGTTAAATACATTTTAACTTTCCATTTTCAATGGGCTCAGAGTATAAGAAGTCTACAAGTACTTCATGCCTTTATGTTATGGTTTAAAAAACATGAAAATTTTTATTAATAGTAATATTAATTGTTGGTTGATCCGTAATTGGAATTTATAACAACCTGTAGTCGGCGGGGCATCGATGCCACCAAAATTTGGGTTATTGTGGGCGGAATTTCGCTGTTTTTATGATTTCCCGGCTGCTAATGTTATATTTTCACACCAATTGTTCCAAAATGCCCCAAAGATATACTATTGGGTAAAGGTTTAGCGATTGGGGTCGTGAATTTAGTTCCCTCGGGGCAAAATAAAGTAACCACTCCCGTACAACATTTGTAGTGTGATTTTCCCCCGCTCAATGAGTCCACTGATGCTTTCCAATATCTTATTATATAGTAAGCGATCCATATTACCTTCTATCAACACCAAATCAGCCACTACTTCACTACTTCTTGGGGTCAAGAGACGGGTCAAGAAACGCCTTTCCCCAAGCTTTGGAACGGCCATCACTTATCAGTAAATAAAGCAGATATCTGAAAATTCGAATCCTTATTTAAGTGCACTTTGGCGAGTTCAAGACGGAAAATCCGATTCTTTTCGGAAATGAAGCTACTTCCGAAAAATTCGGCTCTTGAAACCATCACGGTGTAAGAAATTAGCAATTGTTATTGGATACACAATAACTCCTGAATATTTTGCGCTGTATTCCGCCATTTTTGGCGAACTTGTGTTCAGGGTTTTCTTAACTTCCTCTCCTTATTTTCAGTTGTTGTTGTTGCAGTTCGAATGATGGACGGTTGAACTACGTAATTTCACTATATATTGTTATTATTACAAAGGCTGATAATCAGAACAGAAGACTGTATTCTCTTTATTTACTTTATTTTTTTTGCAGTTTTTGCCAATACAAAGACTACCAATAAATAGTCGAAGATTCCCTTTTTTTGCCTTCTATTTCTTGCATTATTAAGGGGAAGTCCCACGCTGTAAGTAGACTTTTTCCGTGAACATTTTATTTTTTTGCTGGTAATTTTAGTAAACTTATTTTTTATACCCTGATCCCATTAAAAATGGGAAATCAGGGTATAATGGTTTTGTGAAAAGTATGTAACAGGCAGAAGGAGGCGTGGCAGACCCAATAAAGTATATATATTCTTGATCAGGACGACGAGCTGAGTCGATATAGCCCTGTCCGTCTGTCCGTCCGTCCGTCCGTCCGTCCGCCCGTCCGTCCGTATGAACGCCTAGATCTCAGAAGATATAAGAGCTAAAGACTTCAAATTTTGTATGCATACTCTTGTATACCATACGCAGTACAAGTTTGTCTTTTTTTTTCGATAACTCGTCCGATTACTTTTTTATCGCGAATAATCGATACATTGATTTTGTTTATTCACCGTAATTTCAATACTTTTAGACCTGGAGACTTCAGATTTGGTGTGTATATACATCTGATCAATACGCAGATTTTGTCATTTGCAGATTTTGGATACCACGCCCCCTTCGCCCCCAATTTGCAAAAAACGTATTTTAAGTACTAGAGACTTGTGCTTTAAAATGTACACACATTTGCACATTGTGATCACGTTCTGAAAGTTTCATGAAGATAGTCCTACTACAGGAGAAATTATTCAGCAACAAAATTCTCATAGTATTGCCCACACTGCAGCGCAGCCCAAGCGCAGTCGCTGCTTACTGCGCAGTTAACAGAGCGCGTGCTTATGCGTGCGTGAATATCAGCTCTTTGTAGGGATCAGGGTATCTTCTAGTCGAGCACTCTCGACTATAGCTTCCTTACTTGTTTAGTAATTTTTTTTCTGAAATGATAATACCTATATATATACATACCAACACATACATTTTTTGTTGTAGAAACCTGAAATATTGAAAATTTGGTGGCGCATGTTGACTTCTTTCTTTGACAGTATGACAAATATAATTATTATGCCCTGACCCCATTAAAAATGAGAAATCAGGGTATAATGGTTTTGTGAAAAGTATGTAACAGGCAGAAGGAGGCGTGGCAGACCCCATAAAGTACATATATTCTTGAGCAGGGCGACAAGCTGAGGTGATATAGCCCTGTCCGTCCGTCCATCCGTATGAACGCCTAGATCTCAGAAGATATAAGAGCTAGAGACTTAAAGTTTTGTATGCATACTCGTGTATACACTAACCATAGACTAACATAGGCTGGACACGCTGATGAAAGATTTTGTCCAACTTTGTTTTGGGGCAGGCAACCCCACACAACTTCGTATTCGCTCGGCTCTTTACTTTTAGGTTCGGCGTACGAAAATTCACGACAGCACAATCACTTCGCACCAAGCGCTCGACCGAGAAGGTCGACATTTGAAATAAAGTGGCTTTATGCTCAATTTTGTTTTCTTGCTCTCTCTCTCTCTCTCTCTGTGCTCTCTGCTCTCTCAAATATGTATATGTATGCATGCATGTGAGCACGAGCAGCAGCTCACAAAAATTGAAATTTCTTCGCAGCTAGACCCCTTGTGTTCTCTTCTGAGTGAAGAGCATACCGAACTCTTCAAATCGTTTGCATTGCTCATGACAAATATTTGCGTTTTCGTTATTATTTATGGGAAGGTTATGAAAGCGTTGGTGCGCATAGAGATCATTCTTCGCGACGACCATGCATACACACACTTACAGTCCCTTGCTACATGTATGAGCATTTATATGCCTATGTGCGAGTCTCTAGCTGCCTGTAGGAATTTAAAGCCGAACATTTCCATTTGGTAGATCTTGTGAACTGCACACACCTACATACATACATGTGTGTATGCATGGGAAATGAACATTGGCGTGTGCCTACCACAACTTAGAATTGTGTGAACGATTTTGGGTTCGAAAAGCTGAATCGCGTTTATATTTAAGTACCTGATTTTGTTTGAATAACCGTGGGTTTGCCTATCAGAATGATTTTTTTTAATGTAGTATCTGCTTGTGCCCAGTAGGCAAATTGGGACACATGCAGGTCAATTTGACCTTTTTAAAAATATGCATATGTATGTACTTTATTCAGGTCAAATAGACACTTTTAAAAGGGTGCATATGTTAGATGTCAGAAAAATCATGCAAGTAAAAAATAATATAGTAGGAAGTGCACTTGTTATTTTAGTTGACACTCAACTTCCGATCCGAACGGTGTTATCGTGCGAACTTCAGTGTTGATCTATATAAGCGAAACGTGCATCGCGCATATATATATATATATATATATATATATATATACATATGTAGTATATACATATACAGTTTGTCAAGAAACACTTTACACACTATGAAAAAAATATATTTTTTGACTTTAGATGCCAATATAAAAGCCATTTATTAAAAAAAACAAATGAATTTTTTGCAAAGCTCTTTAATAATAAATTGTAAGTTGAATTTAAAAAAAAAAAAATTACAAAACTAAAAATAGGTAACAAAATAAACAACAAAAACTAACATTACTCATTTTTTAAGCTGTCAAGAAACTGTTTACACATTACGTCTTCCACTTCTGTTTTGCACAAATTCTTTGAAACAACGGCGCTTTACCGTTACTTATGAGATGTACGTATCTCAATGCATGTTTATTTATGCATATTTTTCACTTTGGTTCTAAAATTGTCAGAGTAAGCTTCCAAAAGTTAATAGAAATAATTTTTAAAATGCCTGGAAAGCGATTAAGTTTTGATGTGGTCCAACTAATTTATTATAACCACACATTGGGCAAATCTGTTGTCTAATTAGCTGAAGAATTTTCTGTTGCACGAAAAACTGTTCATAATGTTATAAATCGATCGGAAGATTGACCGAAATCCGCAAATCTCAGTACGGACACTTGCCAGAGAGCTACTGGAAGAGAGTTGCTTTCATCGACTAATATTGAAAAACGCTTAAATTTCGCTATAAAAATGATTAGTCAGCCGGCAGAATACTGGGACAACGTTATATTTTGCGATGAGTCCAAAATAATCTTATATTCTAATAATGGTCCATCAAGAGTGTGGGGTAAAGTCAAAATTGCATTGGAAAACAAAAACATTATTCCAACAATTAAGTTTGGAAAGATTTCAATAATGGTTTGGGGGTGTATAAGTCGCCGGGGAGTTGGAGAACTGGTATTTATAGAGAACACTATGAATGCGGCTCAATATCTCCAGAGAAATTCGGCCTTATTGATAATAATAAGCCTAATTTCAAATTTTATCAAGATAATGATCCTAAGCACAAGGAGTATAATGTGAGGACTTGGTTGCTCTATAATTGTGGAAAAGTTATTGATACACCACCCCAGAGTCCCGACCTGAACCCCATCGAACATGTTTGGGCCTACTTAAAAAAACAAGTGGGAAAACAGGGTCCAAAAAACCGCGCACAACTGAAAGCTGCTATTCTAGAAGAGTGGCAAAAAATACCCATCGAATTCCTAGAAAAGCTGGTAGATTCGATGAAAAACCGCCTGAAGCATGTGTTAAATGCTGCGGGGGGTCATACTAAATATTAAAATTAGCATAGTTAATTTTAAGTTATATTTTAAGTAAGAAAGAACCTAAGTTTAATATTTTGTGTAAACAGTTTCTTGACAGCTTTAAAAATGAGTAATGTTAGTTTTTGTTGTTTATTTTGTTACCTATTTTTAGTTTTGTAATTTTTTTTTTTTAAATTCAACTTACAATTTATTATTAAAGAGCTTTGCAAAAAATTCATTTGTTTTTTTTAATAAATGGCTTTTATATTGGCATCTAAAGTCAAAAAATATATTTTTTTCATAGTGTGTAAAGTGTTTCTTGACAAACTGTCTATAGTTTCAGAATCTTGTTCCTTAACCAAAACCATTAGATCTAAAAAAAACGGTCAATGGACAGCGCTATAATGCGTATGAGGGGTTTTCCCCTATTTCGTTGCACAGAAAGAAATTTTGTATGCAATAAATGTTTTAAAATTTTTATTGGTCATTATGTGGAACATTGTTCGTTAACTTCGAAACTTATTTTCCCAAAAAAAATATATTTGTTATGCGAAATGTTCGTTATCCGTTATCGTTAACCGATGGTCCATATACATATGTATATATATATATTTAAATACAGTATGCAAATAAAGTTTAGGTACAAAACGATTTTTAAACTTAACTTAAATAAATAGTGTTTAAATTCAATGAAATAAAAAAAAGCGGGGAAGAGATATATTTCATTGGATACTTAACAATACAAAACTCCTTTCATTAATAGTTTTCAATAAAACTAGACTAAAATGTATGGAACAAAAAGAAAAGCATGCCAATGAAAAAAATAAGAACGAGACGCACATTCCATGCCATTATTATGTAGAAAATGATGTGAGGGTCCCATCAGTGGAGCTGAATAGCGCTCTCTTTTAGATTCACAAATAGTAAATGCTTGTCCATGTTGGTATCTATAAAGATCAGTTTACCAACTCCTGATGTGGTCATACACCCGCGAACCATCATGCCTTCGTCTCCATGCATTACAGTTGATATTTAATTTTTTAACTGAAAAGCTTCACTGGGATTTCTCCATACTTTGGAGACCTATCCGATCTTAATATGTTAAATTTCGATCCGTCACTCCAAATAACTGGGTTCCACAAAAAATATGGCTCGATTAGGTGCTCCATGACATATTTGAAGTGTTTTTTCTGTTAAGCTCAGACATCTAAAATTTCTTGAGCTAAGGTCAAGCGACATATCCTCCTTGGTCGGGAAATTTGCACAGTGCGCGAATGTGTGCAAATCATAGGCACCTAATAGCACAGATTTAGTGGGATCCACGTCTTTTGTGGCCAGGATCTGACGTTTATCTCCGATACATAATTTTGAAGGAGAGCCCAATTTAGGATAATACTTTAAGTATAGCTAATTTTCCATTGCAATACATAACTTTTGACACAATAAGGGGGTCCCCCATCGTTTGGCCGATTCCACATACAAACATAATTTAAAACAAAAACAAATATATACATATATATATATATATATATATATATATATATATATATATAAATTTTCATACAATTTAAAGGGTATTTTTATGTTGGGTATGTTGATGTACGGAGTGTACCTAAACTTTATTTGCTGACTGTGACTCTCCGTACAATTGTAAACAAACCCATATTTTTATGTTTATTTATATACTATATTTAATACAGGACACTTAAAGTAATACTTCTTTTTTATAACATTTTTCATTTATTTATTAACATAATGATATCTTTCTTGTATTATTAAAACTATGAAAAAAATTAGAAACAAAAAACATAGCCAAACAAGTAAGAAAGCTCTAGTCGAGACTGCTCGTCCCTACAAGGCTGATATTCACGCACGCATAAGCACGCGCTCTGCTAACTACGCAGTAAGCAGCGACTGCGCTGAAGTGTGGAATTTTTGTTGCTGAATAATTTCTCTTGTATTAAAAGTATTTTCATGAAACTTTCAGAACGTGATCATAATGTCGAATCCTACGCTCGAGTAAGACCCATAGATGCTCAATGGGATTGAGGTCTGGAGGGGCGATCGCAGTTGACTTTTCACATTGTAAAGTAGCCAGAGCTTTTCATTGTGGACTGTTTGCTTCGGATTATTGTCTTGTTGGAAGTCGTCCTCAAGCTACAATTGTTGGGCACTCTGCTGTAGATTGTCACTTAGAATTTTTAAATACTCCTTGTTAACTATAAAAGGGAGATTTCCAACACTACTAGCCTCCATACATCCTCACACCATTACACTACCTCCACCAGACTCCGTTTTTTCTCCATACCAGTTTTGTTTGCTTTTATGCCAAATAGCCAAAACTTGCTCTCATCTGAACAAATTACGCAAGCCAGCGAAGAGGAATTTAAAAAAATTGGAAAACTAACGGTAATCGCGAATTCCGGCGTTGTACGCAGAATAGTTAGAGCTTAGAGTTTTGAGTTGTCATTTTTATCCCCTGATCCCATTGAAAATAATGGTTTTGTTAAAATGTAAAATGTAAAAGGAGGCGGGACAGACCCCATAAAGTATATATATTCTTGATCAGGGCGACGATCAATCTCAGAACATATACTAGCTAGAGACTTCAATTTTTTTTATAATGTCCGTATATTGAGCGCGCATATCATCCCGTTGTTACGTTATCGATTAAAAAGCTTATCGAAAATATGTTATAAAATTATATCTCCTACATCTTTAAGGTGAGAGTCTCCAAATTTGTTATATAGACTATTTTTATAGAGTTTCGATTTTTGTAATAACTCACCCCCCGCGCCTATATCCACCCCCTCACCCAAACATTTGTAAAAGGCGTATTTCAAGTACTAGAGGCTCTATTATAATCACGATATAAAAGTTTCATGAAGATAGTACATCGACAAGTAAAGTTATTAAACAATTAAGTTCCCATAGTAAGCCCACACTGTAGCCTATGCGTGCGTGCCTATGTATGTGGGTCTGTGTGTTTGTGTTTATTGTGAAGCAGAAAGACGCGAAGAATTGTTGAAATATCAGTTCCAAAAAAGGGATCAGGCGATTTCGGAGTCGAGCAGTCTCGACTAGAGCTTTCTTACTTGTACTTTTTGTCATAAGTTTTTTTTAAGGTTTAGTTTTAATAATACAAGAAAGACATAATTATGTTAATAAATAAATGAGAAATGTTATTTAGAAAAAGTATTGCCTTACGTGTCCGATATTAAATATAATATATAAGTAAAAATATGGGTTTGCTTGCAAGTGTACGCACAGTTCTGCGAGCAAGTGTATATATAAAAGAAAATGTAAAGACCAAAAAAACTTATGATAGTTTGCAGCAAATTCTTAGCACAGCAAGAATTGACCGTACGTGTATATATTATTGTGTGTGTGTGTGTGTTTTTTTTTTTCTATAATGGTAATTTATAATCATATATACATATATAGAAACATACTGCGTATTTTAAAAGCATCTTGTAAAAGATACACAAGGACATCCGGTTACACTTAACATAAGACGATTACCAATGTCACAAGATAAATTTTAATAAACTTTGAATATACTATTTTCTATGGTTATTTTATTTATTTAAGTTTTATAAAAACCTTCATGGAAGCATCTCAACACTTATTGTTATTAGCATGACAAAAATAAGTGAAAGTTGTAAGGCGGCTTGCCAGCGCACCCCCTTACATTTTGATAGCCTGTAAGCTAGGTTAGTAGCAGATTAGTTAGAATAAGCTACCGGATAAATTTGAAATCTGGCGAGTGCACGCGCCCTCGGCGATTGACGATGCAACTTTGCCCAGCGTGAAAAGTCCGCGAAAGCAGAGAGCGGAGAGCTGCAATGCCGACGCCGAGGTGAATTTAGCGGCTGCGCGCGCGAGCGACCCAGGAGTAGCACGGGGAGTCGGAGGAGAGGAGCGCCGGGATTAGGACGGGAGTCGGTTAGAGAGCACCGTGGCGAGCGTG
This sequence comes from Drosophila mayaguana, assembly GCA_037075325.1. Taxonomy (NCBI): domain Eukaryota; kingdom Metazoa; phylum Arthropoda; class Insecta; order Diptera; family Drosophilidae; genus Drosophila; species Drosophila mayaguana. Next base: position 1,631,449 of record JBAMCG010000039.1, on the reverse strand, counting down.
CGCAACAGTTTCGAGAACCCGAAAAGATTAGAAAAATATAATGTGAGGATGAGCCGACATATAAGTAACAAGTAAGGAAGCTATAGTCGAGAGTGCTCGACTAGGAGATACCCTGATCCCTACAAAGAGCTAATATTCACGCACGCATAAGCACGCGCTCTGCTAACTGCGCAGTAAGCAGCGACTGCGCTTGGGCTGCGCTGCAGTGTGGGCAATACTATGAGAATTTTGTTGCTGAATAATTTCTCCTGTAGTAAGACTATCTTCATGAAACTTTCAGAACGTGATCACAATGTGCAAATGTGTGTACATTTTAAAGCACAAGTCTCTAGTACTTAAAATACGTTTTTTGCAAATTTGGGGCGAAGGGGGCGTGGTATCCAAAATCTGTAAATGACAAAATCTGCGTATTGATCAGATGTATATACACACCAAATCTGAAGTCTCCAGGTCTAAAAGTATTGAAATTACGGTGAATAAACAAAATCAATTTATCGATTATTCGCGATAAAAAAGTAATCGGACGAGTTATCGAAAAAAAAAGACAAACTTGTACTGCGTATGGTATACATGAGTATGCATACAAAATTTGAAGTCTCTAGCTCTTATATCTTCTGAGATCTAGGCGTTCATACGGACGGACGGACGGACAGACGGACAGGGCTATATCGACTCAGCTCGTCGCCCTGATCAAGAATATATATACTTTATGGGGTCTGCCACGCCTCCTTCTGCCTGTTACATACTTTTCACAAAACCATTATACCCTGATTTCCCATTTTTAATGGGATCAGGGTATAAAAATGTAAAAATCGGAAATCGAATAAAGTTTGTAAAGCGACATGAAGAAAATGTGAGTTTGATCTAGCTCCTTCTGTTCCCCACTCCCCGCCCGTGTCTCAATATAGAAATGTCCTGTGAGTGAACCCTGGGCAGACCGAGTCTAACCCAGCTATAAAAAAGTAACCTTACAAAGTCTTTGAATAGGTGTTACTGAGTAGGTGGTAATATAAAACTTTGATATTTATTGTCAGATCTTATTTAAGCCATATAATTTTAATATATAATATGTATGTATACATTATTTAATAATATACTTACAATATATAACATTTGCTGTTTATACATATATACATGTATGTATATGTATATGTAGGATTTTTGGAATTTAATATTGTCCCATAGTAGCAAAGCGAAAAATTATGTAATTCTCTCGACGACTTGTCGATGTCTTCTTTATCTTCTCTTTTTATGCCTTATTCATGATTTGCTACATTCATTGCAAATGACTCTATAGTTCATTTGACCGGGATTTCGTAACTTTAAGCGATCCTACGTATGTACATATGTATATACTTTTCTACATTTATATATAAGTTACCGTAAGTTCTTCTAAATTAGAGCGACTGGATGCCTCTGCAACATATTGTAGCTGCAATGTTACGATGCGGTCATCGGCCAACCGGCTAAGGAAATACAAGCAGCGTCAAAAAAGTAATGCCAAGTGGCCGCAGTAGTTAGAGAATTATTCTTGAGTTAGTTTTTAAATAACCCGGGACCGATCCACACGGATCTGAAATAAGCAATTTGAACATAAATGATTATCTAATAATAAAAGCAAAAGACCAAATCAAAAGTTTACGATGCATTCGAAATGTCTCCACAATTAAATAGCATGTTTTACAAAAGAATTTAGTAACGTACTTAACGAAATATAATGTAACGTTCAACATACGATATACTTATTCTATAAATAAATAAAAAATTAAATTAAATTTAAAAAAAATAATAATAAATAATATAAGAGTAATAGCATATAAATAAAAATAATTCGATTAATTAGAATTATAAATATAAGTAGTGGGAACAGATATTATCTATCTTTGTCTTATCATTCGCGATAGCCTAAGATCATACGATTGCAGCGTTGCTTTATGATCGTACCATTGTACCGCATGCGGACAAGCGGTACAGCTATGCTTAGCGCCACTTAATCCAAAGCAGACAGCTACTGAACATTATAGAAGTGACGTTTGACAGAAGCAGACGCGCCGATCTAAGTATAAATAATCATACAACGAAAAGTGGTGTACAAAAGTCGTTATAAAAATGTGTTCTTTATAAATCGTGCGAGAAAGAATATTTAAATAAGTGCCAAGTGAATCTAGCAATAGGTATGTTTAAGTGTTTATATTATTTAATAATGTATATTCAATTTAGGTCACTTTCAATTTAGCTCGGTAGCAAGAGCCATCACAAGGACTACGAAAGAGCAGGTGGCTCCTTATTATACCCTGATCCCATTAAAAATGGGAAATCAGGGTATAATGGTTTTGTGAAAAGTATGTAACAGGCAGAAGGAGGCGTGGCAGACCCCATAAAGTATATATATTCTTGATCAGGGCGACGAGCTGAGTCGATATAGCCCTGTCCGTCTGTCCGTCCGTCCGTCCGTCCGTCCGTCCGTCCGTCCGTATGAACGCCTAGATCTCAGAAGATATAAGAGCTAGAGACTTCAAATTTTGTATGCATACTCATGTATACCATACGCAGTACAAGTTTATCTTTTTTTTTCGATAACTCGCCCGATTACTTTTTTATCGCGAATAATCGATAAATTGATTTTGTTTATTCACCGTAATTTCAATACTTTTAGACCTGGAGACTTGGTGATTTGGATTTAGATTTGGTGTGTATATACATCTGATCAATACGCAGATTTTGTCATTTACAGATTTTGGATACCACGCCCCCTTCGCCCCCAATTTGCAAAAAACGTATTTTAAGTACTAGAGACTTGTGCTTTGGAATGTACACACATTTGCACATTGTGATCACATTCTGAAAGTTTCATGAAGATAGTCTTACTACAGGAGAAATTATTCAGCAACAAAATTCTCATAGTATTGCCCACACTGCAGCGCAGCCCAAGCGCAGTCGCTGCTTACTGCGCAGTTAGCAGAGCGCGTGCTTATGCGTGCGTGAATATCAGCTCTTTGTAGGGATCAGGGTATCTCCTAGTCGAGCAGTCTCGACTAGAGCTATCTTACTTGTTTTTAATTTAACTCGAGCAGTCCAATTATACGCACCGATAAAATAAACGACGCACACAACATGATCTGCACTTAAGATTACCCTATAACGACGATGAAACACCGTCGCCAACAGTGAGCCACTTCTGGCATCTTAAGGCATAAAATTCCACTAACAATTGGGGAAGTAGTCTCAACTACCATAACGAAATAAGGAAAGGGGAAAACCATTAAAATAACAAACGCTTCAAGGCGGAAGAACTCATCCAGCTCCAGCTTTGCTTTACGCAGCTTTGCTTTACGCAAAGTCAAGCGAGCCGACGAAACTGAAGAAAAATGTGTCAGCTGAAGCACTATTGTGATCAGCGTACGGTAATCAGAGTGAACTATACGCAGAGCTGATAGTTCCTCTGCAAAGGGTTCAATTAAAAATAAGTAAGAAAGCTCTAGTTGAGACAGCTGGACGAGTAGATACCTTGATCTCTAGTGGGACTATTCTAATGAGACTTTCAGAACGTGATCATAATGGTAAAATGTGTGTGTACTCCAAAGCACAAGTCTTTAGTATTTCAAGTACGTTTTTTACACCCTGATCCCATTAAAAATGGGAAATCAGGGTATAATGGTTTTGTGAAAAGTATGTAACAGGCAGAAGGAGGCGTGGCAGACCCCATAAAGTATATATATTCTTGATCAGGGCGACGAGCTGAGTCGATATAGCCCTGTCCGTCTGTCCGTCCGTCCGTCCGTCCGTCCGTCCGTCCGTCCGTCCGTCCGTCCGTCCGTCCGTCCGTCCGTATGAACGCCTAGATCTCAGAAGATATAAGAGCTAGAGACTTCAAATTTTGTATGCATACTTATGTATACCATACGCAGTACAAGTTTATCTTTTTTTTCGATAACTCGTCCGATTACTTTTTTATCGCGAATAATCGATAAATTGATTTTGTTTATTCACCGTAATTTCAATACTTTTAGACCTGGAGACTTCAGATTTGGTGTGTATATACATCTGATCAATACGCAGATTTCGTCATTTACAGATTTTGGATACCACGCCCCCTTCGCCCCCAATTTGCAAAAAACGTATTTTAAGTACTAGAGACTTGTGTTTTGGAATGTACACACCTTTGCACATTGTGATCACGTTCTAAAAGTTTCATGAAGATAGTCCTATTACAGGAGAAATTATTCAGCAACAAAATTCTCATAGTATTGCCCACACTGCAGCGCAGCCCAAGCGCAGTCGCTGCTTACTGCGCAGTTAGCAGAGCGCGTGCTTATGCGTGCGTGAATATCAGCTCTTTGTAGGGAGCAGGGTATCTCCTAGTCGAGCAGTCTCGACTAGAGCTTCCTTACTTGTTTACAAATTGGGCGAAGTTGGCGTGGTATCCAAAATCTGTAAACTACAAAATCTGCATATTGATCAGATGTATGTACACACCAAATCTGAATTCTTCGGAAAAATGATATAAATATTGTACTGCGCATGGTATACACGAGTATGCATATAAATTTTCAAGTCTTTAGCTCTTCTATCTTCTGATATCTCAGCGTTCATACGGACCGTCGGACGGACAGACGGGCATTGCTATATCGAATCAGCTCGTCACCCTGATCAAGAATATACATACTTTATGGGGTTTGCGATGCTTCCTTCTGCCTGTTACATTCTTTTCACAAAACCATTATACCATGCTTTCCCATTTTTAATGGGTTCAGGGTATAAAAAGAAACAAGCACGCATAAGCACGCACTCTGCTAACTGCGCAGTAAGCAGCGACTGCGCTTGGGCTGCGCTGCAGTGTGGGCAATACTATGAGAATTTTGTTGCTGAATAATTTCTCCTGTAGTAGGACTATCTTCATGAAACTTTCAGAACGTGATCATAATGTGCAAATGTATATAAATTCTAAAGCACAAGTCTCTAGTACCTAAAATACGTTTTTTGCAAATTGAGGGCGAAGGGGGCGTGATATCACAAATCTGTAAAAGACAAAGTTTGCGTATTTATCAGATGTATATACACACCAAATCTGAAGTCTCCAGGTCTAAAAGTATTAAAATTACGGTGAATAAACAAAATCAATTTATCGATTATTTGCGATAAAAAAGTAATCGGACGAGTTATCGAAAAAAAGATAAACTTGTACTGCGTATGGTATACATGAGTATGCATACAAAATTTGAAGTCTCTAGCTCTTATATCTTCTGAGATCTAGCATGGTATGGTGCGTGTAGAATAATTAAATAAGTTTTATTTTTGTATTTCCATTATTACAGCTAACGCTGGTTAACTTAACCATGCCGTTCGTTTGCTTACTCAATACACACTAACACTTATCGACTTATCCGATAATTGATCTCGATAATTACTATTAACTCGCCGATAATAATTAAAGCTAAAAATTATACTAAAAATGACAAATGTGAAAAAAATGCCAAATATTAAAAAAAACGACAAATGGTTCCTCAACATCCCGGCTCCCCCTGAAACTCTGTTTCTGAGTGTGGAAGGACTGCAATCTTCGTGATGGGTCGTATGGTCTCTCCAGAATTAACCTTGAGCTTGACTGCTCGTACCAATCCATCCTCTCCTGGGTACACCTCGATTACGCGTCCTAAATTCCATGTTGCTGGAGGCGTATTCGAATCCTTGATGAGTACAATGGTTCCAAGAGATATCTTAGGCCTCTTAGTAGACCATTTTGGTCGCTGCTGCAATGCTGTTAAATATTCCTGTTGCCAACGTTTCCAAAATCCTTGAAGCATTGCCTGAACGTGTTGCCAATATCCCAAGCGATTGGTTGGCACTTCTGCGTAGGTCCCATCTGGAACTGCAGTGTACGTCCGTCCGATTAAAAAATGCGCTGGTGACAGATGTCCAATGTCTGTGTCTGAAGTTGCGCATAATGGACGAGAGTTCACGACTGCCTCTATCTGTGTGAGCAGGGTACGCATCTGCTCAAAGGTAATCACTGTGTTTCCGATCACTCGCCGCAAGTGTAGCTTCACAGAACGCACAGCAGACTCCCATTTTCCACCCCAATGTGGCGAATATGGTGGAATGAAATTCCACTTGATGCTTTGCTCCGCCAATGTCCTTGCTACTGTTTCATTATGCTCGCGTGAAGTATGTAGTTGCAACATCTCGTTCAATGTGCGCTTAGCACCGACGAAGTTACGCCCATTGTCGCTATACATTTCTGCAGGCTTCCCACGGCTGGCCATAAAACGTCTAAGGGCTGCCAGGAAAGTATCTGTGCTTAGGTCTGTTGCCAATTCTAGGTGAAGTGCTGATGTCACCATACAAACGAATAGACAAATTTAGCCCTTTTCTTTACGCGGATTGCGTCCTTTGTGCACCTTTAGCAAGATAGGTCCAGCATAATCGACTCCAGTGTGTTCGAATGTAAAGGCCTGTCGCACGCGAGCGGCAGGTAAGTTGGCCATAAGCTGTTGCGTAGTGTGATGACGCTGCTTAAAACATGTTAGGCACTCATGCGTGGTTCGTCGGATGAGGTTGCGGGATCCAAGTATCCAGTACTTCTGACGAATTATGGCAAACAGTGCCGAAACTCCAGGATGAAGATTGAACTGATGCTCATGCTTCAGTAACAGCTCAACTAGTCGATTATGGTTAGGTAGTACAATCGGGTGTTTGGCATCTATAGATAAGTAAGAGTTCTCTAAACGTCCTCCAACTCGAATAAGTCCATCCTGGTCAACAAATGGAGCTAGCTTGCTCAACTTAGAACGGTACTGCAGCGGTTGCTTCTTCAACAAACGCTGCCGATCAACATCAAATGCGTTTTGTGCTTGCCCTAGGCAAAACTTTCGTGCTGCGTCAATTTCATGAAACGTCAAGGCTGCTGAGTGGTGTGGGTTCTTTGATCGGACGCGATATGCAAAACGCCGAACGTATGCGATGATTCGAATCAGTCGCAACCATGATGATACTCTGGTAAGTAGAAGGTCGAACGGGGACGATGCCGTTTCCGCTCTTGACGTCAAAATATGGGCCTTGAACTCTGCTTCTGCTGCTGGCGGCACTATAGAGCAGCAGAATTGTGATCTTTGCAACATCTCTAAGCACTCCTGAGCATCATGTAGCCAGGAGGGTCCCTTCCACCATAGGTCAAACTTAAGAAGGTCACAGGCCAGCATTCCACGGGACGCACAATCTGCAGGATTTTCCTTGGTACTCACATGCCTCCATGCGCCTCGTGGGATTGTCTCAAGTATCTCTGCCGTTCGATTGGCTACGAACATCTTCAGTTTACAGGGTTGATTGGACAGCCAAGATAACACGATTGTAGAATCGCACCATGCATATACCTTAACTTCCTTTTTGCTCAGACTAGCTTGAATTGCCTTAACAAGTCTACTCAGTAGTAGAGCTCCACACAGCTCGAGGCGTGGCAGCGTTTTTAGTTTTAAAGGTGCGACGCGAGTTTTAGCAGCCACAAGAGATACTCCTATAGAACCATCAGTATACTCAACTCTGCTATAGACGACTGCAGAATAAGCCTTAAGCGAAGCGTCTGAAAATGCATGTAACTCAAATGTGATCCATATGACTGTCTATAAAGCGGGGTATCTTGAGTTGTTGTAGCGACGAAATGTCCTTGCGAAACGTCTGCCAAGAGTGTGCCTGTTTCATCGGGAGTTCAGAGTCCCAATCCAAGTCAAGCAACCAAAGTTCTTGGAGTAGAATCTTAAACTGGACTACCACCGGCGCCAAAATGCCAAGCGGATCGAAAATGTGTGCTACATCGGATAGCACTTGTCGTTTTGTACAGCTTGCATTCTCTGACAATATAATATGGTATGCAAGGTTGTCTTCTCCAGGATCCCAATGTAGTCCTAGTACCTTTGATGTTGCTGTTAATACGTCGATTCTAACGCCTTCCGCAGTCCCCAGTCGTGTACTGTTTGAGATCCATTTTCCCAATTCTAACTGTGCACGTGACATGAGTGCAACCAGCTCAACTTGAATTTTAATAAGTTCTTCCTCTGTCCTGGCTCCTGTTAACACATCGTCCACATAGAAATCCTCAAGCAATATTTTTGATGCAACAGGAAACTCATGCTCGTGGTCCTTGGCGAGTTGTTCTAACACCCTGACTGCCAGGAATGGCGCAGACGCAGTCCCGTATGTAACTGTGCAGAGTCTGAAGTGTTTCAATGGTGCTGAAGGATCTTCTCTCCATAATATTCGTTGAAAATCCTGATGTTTAGGCGCAACCAAAATCTGTCTAAATATCTTCACTATATCAGCCGAAAACGCAAACTTGTGCATTCGAAACCTCATGCATACGTTGAACAGATTACGTTGTATACATGGACCAATATGAAGCGCATCGTTTAGAGACTGACCATCTTGGTCTTGGAATGAGCCATCAAATACTACACGCAGCTTTGCACCTAGCACCGGATGGTGCGGCATGTAGAAAACCCTCTTCGAAGCGGCGCCTTCTTCTGCATTCACCTCTTTCATGTGGCCCTGTTGTATGTACTCCCTCATGAATTGTACATACTTCGATCGCAAAGCTGCATCCTTCATTAAGCGCCTTTCCACGGCCAAGAAGCGAGACTTGGCTCCTTGAAGACACCTTTCAAACTCAGAGCTATTTTGCTTGAACGGTAGCTCAACTATGTATCTCCCTTCAGCATTACGGGAGTGTGTTTGGACGAAATGAGTCTCCACCAACTCATCTTCTGTATTTGCAGACGTAAACGATGGAACTTCCTCCAGTTCCCAAAACTTTTGCAACAATGCGTTGACATCCATGGTAGCCAAGAGTGACGTAGTTGTAGGACTACGTTCTCCTCCTACTGATGTGATAATCCATCCGAATATTGAGTCGATTGCGATTGTGTTCCCCTGGACATTACAAAACTTATCTCCAGTAAGAACAGTCCAAATGTGATCGTTACCAAGCAAAATGTCGATTGATGCGTTGGTATTGAATGCGGCATCAGCTAGTGTGTAGCCGCCAAATATAGATAGGTCTACTGCGTTTATATTTTCTCTCTCGTCAGTGTCGAAGTAATATTTCCAAGTACGTGTGCCTTGACCTCAAGAGATGCATCTGATACTCGAGACTTTATATGCAGAGAACAGAGCCCTCTTGTCGTTTCTGCCTTGATCGATGAGATTCCAGATATGCAGATGCGAGATTGTGAACGGGTCAGACCCAATGTCTGGATGCACCGTTCCGAAACGTAGGACAACTCTGAGCAGTCCAACAATATGCGGCAAACAACGTCTTGGCCTTGAGAATTACGCACATACACCTGCGCCGTTGGCAGTGTACTCCTCATATGTGCGCCTGTGATACCTTTCGAAGTACGATTATTCATGGCGTTCGTCAGTGCTACCACGGTGCTAGCACGTGGTGTCTCCTTTGATTCATTCTCCTGGCGCTGCTGTGGTTCATCTTTGTCCGTAGTATTGCGTTGGTCGAAATGCAAGAGTGAGTGATGTCGGCGCTTGCAATGCTTACAGGATAACTTCGACGTACAAGCGTTCACTCCATGGCCATGTCTCAAACAACTAAAACATATGTGTTTGGACTTTGCAAAGGCATATCGTTGCTGAATAGACAGGTCCAAGAACTGTGTACATGTCATCAATGCGTGTTCCTTGTTGCACTTTGCACAGCGCTCTGTAGTGGCGACTAGTGCATGTGCGTTTCTGGTACTTTTGTCCTGTATAGGTTTGCTGATTGTCTGAGTTGCTGATCGGCTAAGCTCCAGCCGATCACAACGTGAATCCAAGAACTTGAGCAACTGCGTTATCGTTGGATTTGTCATATCTTGACTCTTTTCATACCATTCACGACGTGTGTTGTCATCAACCTTTGCGATGAGCAAGTATATCAGCCAACAATCCCGATCCGTTTGTCCAGAAGCGTCTAATGCCCGAATTACAGTACCAGCTTCGTTAGTTAACGACCGCAGCGATGCTGGATTATTATCCACAACCTTGGGCAGTCCAGTAAATGTATCTAACAACAAGTTCACCAAATAGCGCGGTTTCTCATACCGCTCAACTAGTGAATTCCAAGCTATTTCATAGTTGGCATCGGCTAAGGGCAGATGCTGGATAAGTGTAGCAGCTTCTCCCTTTAAACAAGATTTTAGGTGATGATACTTTTGAATATTCGTTAACGTAGTCTTGCTGTGAACGGCACTATGAAATAGACCCTTAAACGCATGCCATTCCTTATAGTCTCCATCAAATGGTGCGATATGAATCCGTGGCAGCTCCCAATCCCTCGTTGGAAGTCTGGCGACTTGCTGTGAGCCTGACGGTGACTCGTTATCCACCTGCTGTGGTAGCAGTCGTTGCATTATTTGACCGAAAGCCTCTATTTGCATCTGTGACTGTTGCTGCATTTGCTCCATTTGTATCTGGGACTGTTGCTGCATTTGTTGCAAAATGCCTTGGATGGGCGATTCATTCCTTTCCCCCAGGACATTAGATGAGGTTAGACTCCTCCAATTTCTGGGGTTTGTACTTAGCATGTAGTTCCTTAAGAAGTGCACAAGCCCGTTCATAGCGCTCCTCATAATCGCTGGTGTCACGTGTTGGATCCACATATCCCTGCACATCTTCATATTTATAGAGTTCGTCGCCAAGTTTGATAAACTCCTTCCAAACTTGAGCCAGCGTGTCCAATTTGGTATCAATGTCAAAGAAAGTGCATCCATCAGGAGGATGCTCCGCATATCCAGATATACGAGTAATTGATGCCTTCAATCTACCTCTGGCTCCCACTAAGGCACGTATATTCTCCATTGCAGCTTGTTGCGTTGCCAGCAGCCAATCCAAGTTATAGTCCAAAGTAGGCAAGTATCAATGTAATGTGGTGAAAATGCTGCATATCCAGCAGCAAAAACACAACAACAAACACTGCACCTTTCCAATAATGCGCTGATTATTACGTATGATGCCAAATATCGATACGTAAATCACAACAAAAAAGGCGGCACCTTTCCAATAGTGCGCTGATTATTACGTATGATGCCAAATATCGATACGTAAATCACAACAAAAAAGGCGGCACCTTTCCAATAGTGCGCTGATTATTACGTATGATGCCAAATATCGATACGTAATTCCAAGAAATGCGAAAATGCTACGTCTCCAGCAGTAAAATCACAACAAAAAAGGCGGCACTTTTCCAATAGTGCGCTGATTATTACGTATGATGCCAAATATCGATACGTAATTCCAAGAAATGCGAAAATGCTGCGTCTCCAGCAGCAAAATCACAACAACAAAAGCGGCACTTTTCCAATAGTGCGCGGTGAAAATCCAATAACTCCAAAGTGAGTATTCAGTAGCAATGCCCAACGGATCCGGCTCGAAGGACCAAATTATGTAGAATAATTAAATAAGTTTTATTTTTGTATTTCCATTATTACAGCTAACGCTGGTTAACTTAACCATGCCGTTCGTTTGCTTACTCAATACACACTAACACTTATCGACTTATCCGATAATTGATCTCGATAATTACTATTAACTCGCCGATAATAATTAAAGCTACAAATTATACTAAAAATGACAAATGTGCAAAAAAATGCCAAATATTCAAAAAAAACGACAAATGGTTCCTCAACAGTGCGGGTGGAGCAATTCCTGTTAACGGGATCTGGCATTGAATCAAGGCCGTCAGAGGAGCTGTGGTCGCCGTCTTAAGAGTCGCCCCTTGCTGCAGCTGGATTGCTCGGAGTGCTCGTGAGCCAAGCAGTTTGCGCAGTACTTATTTATAAGTACCGCACACATTCGTCTCTCTTTTGAAACACCCAAAAAGCGCCGGCAGTTCTGGAGACCGTGTTAGCTAGTTGAACGTTCGGAAGTGGTTAACAAGAATTGAGAAATTGGTGACGAAGGGATGTTACCAACCAAATTTGGAATAGAGCAAAAGCTTCGATTCGAAGCTCCGGCTTAAAGGGGAACCAATGTGAAAGTTGCATAGCTGACCCTGAGTCGAAAGCGGGCTGGATATATTACTCCGAAATGGCATAAATTGATCACCGCCGTGCCGAGGAGGAGACCTCGCGTGTTGTCAGCCATATACGTTTGAACGTTAGACATAACATCAGTCGGAGTGGGAGCTATAGCTGTTGAGGATGCAGTAGTGTTCTGAGGACTATTGACCCTATGGAGGAGGGTGTTATGCCAGCTGCCGAAATGGCGCCGTTCTACTTGCTCAACTGTGCTGAACACTGTTCTGTTCCATAGGCAGTGTAGCAGTGATCGAATTTCGCCTTCATTGCTTCAACTTCGCCACTACCAGCCTCTTGGCTAAGCGCTTTGGACCACGCATCATACTGCTGTTCTTCCTTCTCCCAAAGGACCTTGACCCGATCTTGTCGGATTTCTAAGGCTTGGAGTTGAGCTGCCGGAGTGGAGCCAATATCGTCAGAATAGTCAATGCGGGTCTCAAACTTGATGAGCCTATCCGCAGTTGAGATGAAGTCAGACAGCAACATTTTTAACGGACTTGCGGGCTTTGGACTGGGTCAAGTGAGAAGCAAAGAAACTGCGTTTGATCAAACGCGAAGGTGGTACACTCAATTGCGCTCGACCCGAACGATCAGGCATGGATACTAAATAGAGGTTAACTGACGAAAATTTCTGATGCAGAAAAAGAAAGTCACTCAAAGAACGAAACACGGAAGTTGTCAGCAGAACAGAGAACAAATTAGCAAATAAATATTGTCTCGTTAAGCAATTAAACGAAAAAGGCAAAATTTAATAAATTTAATTAGAATAAATTAAACAGTTAAATTAGTTTATTTACCTTGAAAATATTGTTTAGGAATAATATCAAATTAAAGCTAGACCAAGAATTTATTTTCTATTTGCTTCACAATAGTTTTATTATACCCTGATCCCATTAAAAATGAGAAATCAGGGTATAATGGTTTTGTGAAAAGTATGTAACAGGCAGAAGGAAGCATCGCTGACCCCATAAAGTATATATATTCTTGATCAGGACGATGAGCAGAGTCGATATAACCCTGTCCGTCTGTCCGTCCGTATGAACGCCTAGATCTCAGAAGATATAAGAGCTAGAATCTTCAAATATTGCGTGCATACTCGTGTATACCATACGCAGTACAAGTTTATATATATATTTTTTTTTTTCGATAACTCGTCCGATTACTTTTTTATTGAGAATAATCTATTGATTCATTTTGTTTATTCAAAGTAATTTTGATACTTTTAGACCTGGAGACTTCAGATTTGGTGTGTACATCATCTGATCAATACGCAAATGTTTTCATTAACAGATTTTGGATACCACGCCCTCTTCGCCCCCAATATGCAAAAAACGTTATTAAAGTACTAGAGACTTGTGCTTTGGAATGTATACACATTTGTACATTATGATCACGTTCTGAAAGTTTCATGGAGATAGAAATTATTCAGCAACAAAATTCTCATAGTATTGCCCACACTGCAGCGCGGCCCAAGTGCAGTCGCTGCTTACTGCGCAGTTAGCAGAGTGCATGCTTATGCGTGCGTGAATATCAGCTCTTTGTAGGAATCAGGGTATCTCCTAGTCGAGCAGTCTCGACTAGAGCTTCCTTACTTGTTTTAAGCTTCGATTAATTCTGATCGCGAACAACTATCGTCACGAAATTGTGGCGGCTGGCGAAAGTTATTGAAAATGTGATTGGTACTAGTGACGATCGCAGCTGCTGAGACACAAAACAAAACAACCAATTTAACCACTTAAGTTTATTATTTAGTAAATGTGTCGTGCATATACATATATATGAAATTCGTTTTTGCGAATGTTATGTTAATAATGTTCTATATACCAGCCACATTTTGACGATATGGGCAGAATGCTTGGAGTCGTTGCCATGCTGAAATGTGAACGAGCTTGGTATTTGTAGTTTTTCAGCACTTTTTTGAAGGCTATCTTTTAAAATTTTTACATACAAATGAATGTCCATTATTCCGTATACAAATACCATCTCGCCCACACCTGCAGCAGACTTGCAACCCCAGATCATCACCCCACCACCACCATGCTAAGCTGTTCGCGTAATATTGCTTTTTATTAAATGCTGTATTTGGCTTTCTTCAAGCAGTTTGGCGCCCATCCGATGGAAATATGTTGAACTTATGCTCTTCAGGGAACAAGACCTGCCTCCAGTAGTCAGATGGCTTGCTAAAATATTCCTAAGCGTAGTCCAAACGCCTCTATTTATTGCCATCTGAGATTCGCAGTTTTCGCCGAGCAACACGCGCTCTATATTCGACTTTGTGCAGTGCTCTGCATATCGTAACCGAGTGCACATCCTTCCCAATTTCTTTTTTAACCTTAGCAGCAACCTGTGTGGATGTTATTTCGGGATTCACTTGGACATTTCTAACGATTTACCTGCATTCATGGCTGTCCAACAACAGCAGGTTGTGAAAAATATGATCAATTGTAAAAAAATTTTCTAAATTAGAATTCAAATTTGCGATGTTTAAAATAACGAAACATAACAGATGTTAGAATTCCCAAAAAATATTTGCCCAATCGGTCAAATTGATGAAAAAAAAACAAGTAAGAACGTTGCAGTCGGGCGGTACCAACTGCGGAATAGGCATTCACATTCCTTCTCAAGCATGCACAATTTTCAATATGACACGACACAAAAAGTGGCCTACAAATTATTTTTATTATATATATATATATATTTATTATTGAAAATGTGAAATCAGGGTATAATGGTTTTGTTAAAATGTATGTAACAGGTAGAAGGAAGCGTAGCAGACTCCATAAAGTATATATATTCTTGATCAGGGTGACGAGCTGAGTCGATTTAGCCATGTCCGTCTGTCCGTAATACTAGAGACTTAAGCTTTGGCAAATTCATGCATTTCAATATTTTAATCACTATATAAAAGTTTCATGAACATAGTCCATCGACAAGAAAAGTTATTAAACAATTAAGTTCCCATAGTAAGCTCATACTGCAGCTAATGCGTTTTTATACGTGCGTGCCTCTGTGTGTTTGTGTTTCTTTCTAAGTAGAAAAAAGCGAAGAATTCTTGAAATATCAGTTCCTGGAAGGGATCAGGGGATTTCGTAGTCGAACAGTCTAGACTAGAGCTTTCTTACTTGTAATCGATAGAGAAGGTTATTAGTAGATCAACTATTAATTATATAAACTTATATCGTTTATTCTATGCGTACAGACAAAAGCGCGCCTTCTAGCCTATTCTAGGAATTGCGATTGATTTGTGATTTTTTCAGTCGTTATTTTAGTTTTGTGAGATGACGCTCTAGCACTGAAGTTATTTATATAATTTTTCGCTAGCAGATAGACAACCAGAGCTGTGGTGGCGATGGTTAAGGCTACGCAAGTCGTGTTAGATAGCGTGGGTTCAAGACCTATTCGATCACATTTTCTTTTTCATAAATTCGATATTTTAATGGGAGGGTGCGAGCTTGAATGACTAGCACTTAATATTTTTTCATTTTCTTAGTCGAAAATTGTTATATGTTTAAATTTGTTTCTTCTTAAATAGCTCCCAAATGCTTATACGTAGATATATACGTAGATATGTACATACATATATAAAATATGTACATATATACAAAAGTCTGAATACACAATTTCAGCCTTTCCTATGAACGTGTTCATTTGTATGTACATATAATGCGTACTCTAGCATTTTCAAGAATCTGAATTGCGATTGATTTCCTTTGCATTGTTTTTGAATTCCCAGCCGCTACTATGGCTTTTCTTTGCTATATGGCGACCTAACAATAATGTCATTTCGTTTTAATTACAATTATTGTGAAAGGTGGCGCTGTAGGCAAAGGCGCAGAATGCTTTTGTCTTAGCTATTTTATTGAGGTGCGAGATCAAATCCCGCGGAAAACTTTTTTAAAAATTGAAATTTTATGTTATTATCATTTCGTTTATATTTTTCAATTTAATAAAAATATTTCCTTCCGTCTTATGAATATCTATAAAGCTTATTTATATATATAAGTGACGCACGCATATAAATTTCTTAGTTGGCTGCTACAAATGCCGATTCGCCACGCCTCTAGTGGGCGTAGACACCTCATTTTTGGCCAGTTCTTAGAACAAGCTAAAAAAATTAGAGGGTATTTTTTGATATGTCACGCCTCTAAAGAAGCGCCCCCTGTGGGCAGAGATATATCCACTATAGCTTTTTGGTCTTCGGTGATCAACCCGAGTATATATACCAAATTTGAGTTCTCTAGCATCCATAGTGCCCAAAATATAGCAGAATTTGAAAAATCACTATATCGTCAGATCCGATCAATCGCCCCTAGTGGGCGGATCGGGAAAATTTTAACACTTTATAAATCGGAGATATACACGAGTATGTGTTCAAATTTCTCTAGCTCTAATAGTGCCGAAATAGATTGCGTTCATACGGACAGACGGACGGACGGACAGACGGACAGACGGATGGACAGCAAGACGGACATGCACAAAACCAATATACTAATTCACTTCGTGAATTCGTATAATTATACCACTAACCAGAGAGCACATAGAGTGGACACGCTGTGTAAAAATTTTGTCTAACTTTGTTTTTAGCATTGAGACCCCACACAACTTCGTATTCGCTCGGCTCCTTTTTATACCCTGATCCCATTAAAAATGGGAAATCAGGGTATAATGGTTTTGTGAAAAGTATGTAACAGGCAGAAGGAGGCGTGGCAGACCCCATAAAGTATATATATTCTTGATCAGGGCGACGAGCTGAGTCGATATAGCCCTGTCCGTCCGTCCGTATGAACGCCTAGATCTCAGAAGATAGAGCTAGAGACTTGAAATTTTACAAGTTTATCATATTTTTTTTTTGATAGCTCATCCGATTACTTTTTATCGAGAATAATCTATACTTTATTTTGTTTATTCGGCGTAAGTTTGATACTTTTATACCTGGAGACTTCAGATTTGGTGTGTATATACATCTGATAAATACGCAAATTTTGGATACCACGCCTCCTTCGCAAAAAACGTTATTAAAGTACTAGAGACTTGTGCTTTGGAATGTATACACATTTGCACATTATGATCACGTTCTGAAAGTTTCATGGAGATAGAAATTATTCAGCAACAAAATTCTCATAGTATTGCCCACACTGCAGCGCAGCCCAAGCGCAGTCGCTGCTTATTGCGCAGTTAGCAGAGCGCGTGCTTATGCGTGCGTGAATATCAGCTCTTTGTAGGGATCAGGGTATCTCCTAGTCGAGCAGTCTCGACTAGAGCTTCCTTACTTGTTTTAAGTACGGGGTACGAAAATACACGACAGCATAATCATTTCGCTTCATGCGCTCGACCGAGATGGTCGACATTTGAAATAAAGTGGCTCTATGCTCAATATTTTCTTGCTCTCTCTCTCTCTCTCTCTCTCTCTCTCTCTCTCTCTCTATGCTCTTTGCATATGTTGTAGTAGTCGAAATAGTGGGAACAGTTGGTATACAAAAAAAAAATACTAACGCGTACGTCGTGAATCACCTTACTGTTCGCATTTCAATTACCTTTCTATTAGCATTCGTATGAGCTGAAGAGATCATACGATTTAACCGTTGATTGGAACGTACCGCAATTGGGCAATCGGCACAATTAACGAAGGTACAGCTAGGCTTAGCGCCGCTTAATGTATAGCTGATCGCTAAGCTGCTGGACAGAAAAGAAGTGACAGTTGGCATGTTAAGACGTACTAGTTCCGCATGAAGTCAGTCAAAAAAAAAAAGTGGTCAGCGTGAGAAACTTTAATTAATAAAGTATTAATAAGTTATTAGTGCCAGTGCCTCTATGGGAATAGGTATGTTGATGACCATTAAATAGAATTGACATTATTATATCGGAATTTAGGGTAAGGCGGCGAGCGAGCGAGTGGCTAATTTTATTTAGCACGCGTAAGCATAAACTCTAACAATAAACGACTCCCCGACATCATTTAAGACGTCATCACGACGACCAAACACCCTCACCCTGTGAGCAACGACGGCAACAACGACGGAACAAAATACAAATAATTCAACAATCTCGACGGAGTAAAATCAACATAAATTAACCTACAGCCACCAGTTGGGACGGCCGCCGCTGCAAGGCGAGAAAAAGAAGATTTTACCAACTCGGGTCTTGCATAAACAAAATCAAGCGGACCACGAAAAGCCATGTAGCCGACGGGAGCAAGAGTAGCGCGTCAGCTGATGTGCGTAAAGGAGGGGTTCAACGTACCGTGCTTCAAGCGAACTACACTCCGCAGTGTTTTCTACAAAAAGTTTAAGTAACAACAAGTAAGAAAGCTCTAGTCGAGACTGCTCGACTAGGAGATACCCTGATCCCTACAAAGAGCTGATATTCACGCACGCATAAACGCGCGCTCTGCTAACTGCGCAGTAAGCAGCGACTGCGCTTGGGCTGCGCTGCAGTGTGGGCAATACTATGAGAATTTTGTTGCTGAATAATTTCTCCTGTAGTAAGACTATCATCATGAAACTTTCAGAACGTGATCATAATGTGCAAATGTGCATACATTCCAAAACACAATTCTCTAGTACTTAAAATACGTTTTTTGCAAATTATGGGCGAAGGGGGCGTGGTATCCAAAATCTGTAAATGACAAAATTTGCGTAATGACCAGATGTATATACACAGCAAATATGAAGTCTCCAGGTCTAAAACTATTAAAATTACGGTGAATAAACAAAATCAATTTATCGATTATTCGCGATAAAAAAGTAATCGGACGAGTTATCGAAAAAAAAGATAAACTTGTACTGCGTATGGTATACAAGAGTATGCATACAAAATTTGAGGTCTCTAGCTCTTATATCTTCTGAGATCTAGGCGTTCATACGGACGGACGGACGGACGGACGGACGGACAGACGGACAGGGCTATATCGACTCAGCTCGTCGCCCTGATCAAGAATATATATACTTTATGGGGTCTGCCACGCCTGCTTCTGCCTGTTACATACTTTTCACAAAACCATTATACCCTGATTTCCCATTTTTAATGGGATCAGGGTATAAAAATCAAAACAAAAAAAAAAAAAGAGAAAAAATATGCAAAATAACTAGATCGAAAAACTTTATACTTATATTTTTTTCTTAAAACTCCAAATTCCAACAGCTATTCAACATGCCTTCGTAAGCCTGGGCCCAAGGAGTGCAACGGCGTGGATATGAAAACATGAAATAAATAAAAGCTGTGTAAGTAAAAAAAAACAAAAAAACAAAAAAAAGAAAAATGATTGAGACATAGGCGAAAATTATAAAGTTATAAAGTCGAGATCTAATTATTTTAAACCTTCAAAAAAAAAGAGATAAATAAATAATAATAATAATAACAAATAAATGGAGTAGAAGAAGAATGAAATTATATTAAATTTACAACAAAAATAAAATATATATAAATAAAAAAAAAAATAAATAAAAAATAAAAAAAACCATGCAAAACAATGTAAATGTATGTTCAATTTGAAAAATTCAGAAAAATGCAATTGTAAAATAGTTTTAATTGGTTTCGAATTTGTAATGTAACTAGACTTAAAAAAAAATTTAGTATATAAAAATGACTAGTATTGTAATATGGAATCAAACCTAGTTATAGTAGTCTGGTGAATTAGAGTCTTCTTTTGTTGTTTGCGATAATGGATAAAATGAAATTAAAGGACATCATTAATATGAATTATTAAGTTTCCTTATTAGTCTGTCGGTCATCCATGCCAGGAATGAGTGAGGTTTAGCCAAGTTCAGAGGACTTGAATAGGGACGATACTCTACATAATTAGTATTGTCAAGGTTGGGTGGGTAGAGAAGAGGGACGATCAACAGCTAGAGTTCCTCAGTCGGTCGAATCGTGGTCCGATTTACTATTGCTGTTGCGTGTCGGCGCATAAATCCCCAAACACTTGTTAATCGTAGTTTCCGAATGCGCACTGAAATTAAAGTGTGTTAGGGTACAAGGGTGCAGAAAAGGTGGAGACGAACCCCGACGATCCGACGAGCTAGCAAGAGCATATAAAGAGTGCGCACCCGAAGCCTGTCTGCACGCCACGGTTTAGTCAGCTATATAAGATCCGTGGCAAGGTACATTTACGTACAATCGAACTCAAACCCGTACACTACATAACTTTTAAATGGCGCCCAACGTGGGGCCCGAGACAGTATACCTTTATATGTAGCCCATGTAGGCCAAGACAGTACACATTTCAATGTAGCTAATGTGGCCGAGACTGTGAATCTCAACCTTTTAGTATTGTCTGGGTTCCTAAAGCTCATTCACCAATCCATCCATAACTTTCATATTTAGCAACCTAAATGTCATTTATATATTTGTTGAAGACATCGTGTCTTACGCCTAGTCTCTTTTCTATTGGATTTTGCGATTGCAATTCATTGTTTTGGATTGATCGACCTGGATAGAACTACAGCTTCAGATTGCGACGAGCATCAAATAAATAATTGATTATACACGAAATAGTAGAATACATCTCAATTAATTTGGAATTACAGTAGACTTACTTTAGTGGGAGTGCTGTCCATAATTGAATGTTTTGGTTAACAATAGAACAATTAAAGATAATAGAAGTAAACCACTATGATTTAGACCGACCTTATCTTATGAGTTTCTGGCATGGAAAAGACAGACAATTAGTACCGCAAACAGTTTAGAATTTCATTATTAGATATTGTATAGAGTATATATTGTTTAATGATAAAGCAAAATGTCTGTAATACACAGTACAGAAGATATAGCAACTGCGTTGCAAACTAGAGACCCCTTTTGCTATATATGCAATGAGGTATTGAATAGGAATGATCTGATAGCAAATACCCCATGTAGGCATACCTTCCATAAACTTTGCATTATAGACCATCTTAAGGTAACTTCAAAATGCCCAGTATGTAACGTTGATTGTACGACAATGGCGTTAACATTCTCAAACGACACTTTGTTTGCAGAGCTCCGCTCGGAAGCCAGCCTTCAACCTGGTTCAAATGAATCTTTTAGTGCCAATGGCAATAGGTCAAATTACCTTAGGAGAAACCAAAGATCTACTAGAAGTCGAGGGACAACTCCAAGGCGAGGTATGCAGACACGATCTACGACCCGACATGAATCGGAGCGGAATTCGAACACTACTAATATCGGACTTAACAACAAAGACGAGATAGCTAACTATATACAAGCTTCTATAAACATTCAGCAAGCACAATTAGTAGAACAGCTCACATCACACTTGTCAAAAGTCATAGAAACCTCACTACAGGATAAATTAGTAACTCTCAAGTTGGTTCCATCAGAGCAACCACCATCCTCTGTTAACGACAGTAACATTAGGACAAATAATACTGACGCACAACCGTCTCAGTACAATAACTTTGAAAACATCTCAAGGGTGAGCGCCAATCAAAGCAGCTGTATTTCAAATAGTTCCTCTGGGAAAGTACCCAATATTATGCAGAGCTGGCACATCAAATTTGATGGGTCCAAGAATTGCATGCGAACAGACGAATTCATTTATCGCGTTCGTTCGCTCACCAAACAGAATTTGAATAATGAATTTCAACTTTTATGTGACCATTTGTATCTGTTGTTCACGGGTAAAGCAAATGATTGGTACTGGAAATTTCATCGTACTCACTCCAACTTTACCTGGGAAACATTTTGCTTAGAGTTCAAGAGAAGATTTGAAGATATAGAAACCGATTACGATATGTGGGATATGGGATACCTGAAAATGAATTAGTCGATCTGTTGATTCGAAACGCCAAGCCCATTGTACATCACGAATTACTTCATTTAAATGTTTCTAACAGATCGCAACTTCGGAGAGAAATTAGGAAGCATGAACAGTTTTATAATGATATAAAAACTTTTAAGCCTCGAGCTGTGCGTTCGTATGTCACAGAATTGTCAGCACGCGAGGAGCCTGATTTATTATCCGACGATGCTAACGTCGCGGAAAATATATCAGAAATACAAAGGCATAACGTTAAATTAGCGCTAGTTTGTTGGAATTGCGACAAACCTGGTCACAGATTCGACGACTGCGTAGGTCCACGAAAAATATTTTGTTATGGTTGTGGAGCTAAAGAAGTATTCAAACCTTTGTATCCGAAATGCAATTCATCGGGAAACCGGAAACGGGATGTGTCAACCAACACCAAGTAGACACATCCCCTGAACACATTGTTGCGCAAGATATCGGCACTCAGACGGATCTTCAATATAATTCTTCCAACAAACACTTTTCATTTACACCCTTACATGAAAGATTAGGGAATTACAATATAGTTCGTAACAAAATTTTTGGTAAAATTAATGAATTTAAGTATATAATTAAGCCTAAACGTTCGACTAAACGTTTAAGAGAATTCTGGAGGAGTATACGGAAGGTTAGGAAAAAGTTTATATCAGCCATTTTTCTAAACTCAGATAATAGACTCTTCACTGAAGTTAGTATAGAAGGTAACAGTTATATAGCACTGTTAGATTCGGGGGCAAGTATAAGTTGTATTGGTGGCTCAGCAGCTAAAGAATTGTTGCTAAGTAAGGAAATTAAAAAATGTTCTGGATACATTAAAACCGCTAATGGAACACCCAGTAAGGTAGTAGCTAAGCTCACCAGTCAAATTAAATATCAAGGGAAAGTAGCAGATCTGGAAATGTTTATCATCCCTGAACTGGAACAAGACGTATATCTTGGCATCGACTTTTGGGCAAAGCATCGGCATCGGCATCGGCTTTTGGACACAAGCACACGTGGCAGAATTAGATGTATGTACCGCAGATGGAAATAATCTACCCAACTATCACACTTTATCGAAAGAAGAGAAGGCGCGACTTGATAAGGTCATAGCAATTTTTCCGTCTTTCGCTACTGAAGGTCTTGGTCGCACCAGCTTAATAACTCATTCAATAGATGTTGGCTCAGCGATACCGATAAAACAACGTCATTGGCCAGTTTCGCCAGCTGAAGTCGATAACATGTTGGCACTAGATGTCATAGAAGAGTCAAACAGTCCTTGGAGTAGTAACTGTGTTTTAGTAAAGAAGGGAGAAAAATACCGACTTTGTTTAGATTCAAGAGAGGTTAATAAGGTTACCAGGCGGAATGCATACCCGTTGCCTCATATTGATGGCATTTTAAGCCGCTTACCTTCAGCTCGTTTTATTGCCGGACTAGACATGAAACACGCATATTGGCAAATTCCTTTAGATGAGAAATCTCGACAATATACAGCCTTCACGGTACCGAACAGACCATTATATCAGTACAAAATGATGCCCTTCGGCTTATGTAACGCTGCTCAAACACTATGTAGATTAATGGATCAAGTTATTCCAGCCCATTTACGAACACGAGTCTTCGTATATCTAGACGATCTCCTTGTTCTGTCTGACGACTTCGATTCACATTTGTTGTTGTTGCAAGAAATAGCACTTTGTCTTCGTAGAGCCAATCTTACGATAAATATAAGCAAGTCAAAATTTTGTATGAAAGAAATCACCTATCTCGGATTTATAATCGGAGATGGTCAAATAAGAACAAATCCTGATAAGATTAAAGCCATCAGTGAGTTTCCTGTCCCAACAACTGTGAAGCAACTACGCCGATTTTTAGGTTTATCAGGATGGTACAGGCGATTCGTAGAAAACTACGCCACCGTTAGCTTCTCCTTGACAGAGTTGCTAAAGCAAAAGAAAGGAATAAAGTGGAGTCCAGAGGCCCAGCAATCATTCGAATCTTTAAAGTCTTGTTTGACAGTTTCACCAATTCTTATAACACCAGATTTTTCGAAACCATTTGTTTTACTTTGTGACGCAAGCACGTACGGAATTGGTTGTGTTTTAGCTCAGGAACGGGACGGCATTGAATTGCCTATAGCTTATATGTCCGAAAAACTCTCAAAAGCTCAACGCAATTATTCTGTTACAGAATTGGAAAGTTTAGCAGTCATTAAAGGCATCAAAAAGTTTAGATCTTATATCGAAAGTCAGGAATTTGTAGTGATAAGCGATCATGCCGCGCTAAAATGGTTGATGAATCAGAAAGATTTGTCTGGCAGAGTTGCCAGATGGTTTATGAAGCTGCGAACCTTTTCATTTACAATTTTGCATAGAAAAGGCTCACTAAACGTGGTAGCAGATACTTTATCTCGACAAAACGACCCAGCCATTGAAGAAATGACAATCAATTGTCCGATTATAGATTTAACGTCACAGGAATTCAAATCACCCGAGTATTTAAGCCTAATAGAGAAAATCACATTGAATCAATCTAGATTCCCCGATCTGAAAGTAGTCGATAATTTTGTCTACAAAAGAACAGAGTTTGCTTCTGGCGACGGAGAACAAGAAAATAGTTCTTGGAAACTATGGGTACCTTCAACGTTAGTAACAGAAGTCTTACATCAGGCACATGACGCGCCAAGCTCAGCGCATTGTGGTATGAGTAAAACGGTAGAAAAGATAAGAAGATATTTGTTTTGGCCCAGAATGGTTAGTCAGATTCGGAAATACATATCTGAATGTAATGTTTGTCGTACGACGAAGAGTCCAAACATCGTTCTTAAACCTCCAATGGGTAAACCATTTTCTTCAGATAGACCGTTTCAAAAATTATACATTGATTTGTTAGGAACCTATCCGCGTTCAAAGAATGGTAATATCGGCTTACTTATAGTAGTTGACCATTTCACGAAATCTTGTGTCCGCTTAAGAAGTTCATAGCTTCTAAAATTTGTGAGTTCTTAGAAGGGACTATATTTTACACATTTGGAGTACCAGAAATGATACTCACCGACAATGGATCACAATTTAAGTCCAGTGCTTTTCAGGCATTCTTAACGAGTTTTGGTGTAACTCAAAAGTGCACTGCAATTTACTCGCCCCAGGCTAACGCTAGCGAACGATTGAATAGATCAGTTTTGGCAGCCATACGAGCCTACATAGGTACTGAGCATACCAATTGGGATGTTAATTTGAATGCGATTAGTGGAGCATTAAGAGCTTCATTGCATCGTAGTACAGGATATTCCCCTTATTTTCTCGCATTTGGTCAGAATATGATTTTAAATGGGAGAGATTACTCACTTTTACGTAATTTAGATCTTTTAACTGATGACACAAAATTAAACAATCATGACACATTACAGTTATTACGACAAAAAGCTAAACAGAACGTGAATAAATCTCACGAAGAAAACGCTAATAGGTATAATTTACGTAGCCGTAATGTTCAACTAAATGTAGTAGACACGGTCTATGATCGCAATTTCGCTCAGAGTAATGCTGTTAAGCGATTTAGTTCTAAACTAGCATCAGTGTTTATTCCAGCTAGAGTACAACAGAAACGAAGTCCAAATTATTACGTACTTAAAGCAGAGGACGGAAGATATTTAGGGGTATACCACCTAAAAGATATACAGGTTCGTACATAACAAAATCTTATGGTCTTCAGATAATGTTTCTTCGAACAGGTCTTGCTGCATTATCTGCGCTTTAATAGTCGAAATAGTGGGAACAGTTAGTATACAAAAAAAATACTAACGCGTATGTCGTGAGTCACCCTACTGTTCGCATTTCAATTATCTTTCTATTAGCATTCGTATGAGCTGAAGAGATCATACGATTTAACCGTTGATTGGATCGTACGATTGTACCGCAATTGGGCAATCGGCACAATTAACGAAGGTACAGCTAGGCTTAGCGCCGCTTAATGTATAGCTGATCGCTAAGCTGCTGAAGTCAGTCAAAAAAAAAAGTGGTCAGCGTGAGAAACTTTAATTAATAAAGTATTAATAAGATATTAGTGCCAGTGCCTCTATGGGAATAGGTATGTTGATGACCATTAAATAGAATTGACATTAATATATCGGACTTTAGGGTAAGGCGGCGAGCGAGCGAGTGGCTAATTTTATTTAGCACGCGTAAGCATAAACTCCAACAATAAACGACTCCCCGACGTCATTTAAGACCAACAATCACGACGACCAAACACCCTCGCCCTGTGAGCAACGACGGCAACAACGACGGAACATAATACAAATAATTCAACAATCTCGACGGAGTAAAATCAACATAAATTAACCTACAGCCACCAGTTGGGACGGCCGCCGCTGCAAGGCGAGAAAAAGAAGATTTTACGAACTCGGGTCTTGCATAAACAAAATCAAGCGGACCACGAAAACCCATGTAGCCGACGGGAGCAAGAGTAGCGCGTCAGCTGATGTGCGTAAAGGAGGGGTTCAACGTACCGTGCTTCAAGCGAACTACACTCCGCAGTGTTTTCTACAAAAAGTTTAAGTAACAAAAATCAAAAATCAAAAATCAAAACAAAAAAAAAAAAAAGAGAAAAAATATGCAAAATAACTAGATCGAAAAACTTTATACTTATATTTTGTTCTTAAAATTCCAAATTCCAACAGCTATTCAACATGCCTTCGTAAGCTTGGGCCCAAGGAGTGCAACGGCGTGGATATGAAAACATGAAATAAATAAAAGCTGTGTAAGTAAAAAAAAACAAAAAAACAAAAAAAAGAAAAATGATTGAGACATAGGAGAAAATTATAAAGTTATAAAGTCGAGATCTAATTATTTTAAACCTTAAAAAAAAAAATATAAATAAATAATAATAATAATAATAAATAAATGGAGTAGAAGAAGAATGAAATTATATTAAATTTACAACAAAAATAAAAAAAAAAAAAAAAAAAAAACATGCAAAACAATGTAAGTGTATGTTCAATTTGAAAAATTCAGAAAAATGCAATTGTAAAATAGTTTTAATTGGTTTCGAATTTGTAATGTAAGCTAGACTTAAAAAAAAATTTAGTATATAAAAATGACTAGTATTGTAATATGGAATCAAACCTAGTTATAGTAGTCTGGTGAATTAGAGTCTTCTTTTGTTGTTTGCGATAATGGATAAAATGAAATTAAAGGACATCATTAATATGAATTATTAAGTTTCCTTATTAGTCTGTCGGTCATCCATGCCAGGAATGAGTGAAGTTTAGCCAAGTTCGGAGGACTTGAATAGGGACGATACTCTACATAATTAGTATTGTCAAGGTTGGGAGGGTAGAGAAGAGGGACGATCAACAGCTAGAGTTCCTCAGTCGGTCGAATCGTGGTCCGATTTACTATTGCTGTTGCGTGTCGGCGCATAAATCCCCAAACACTTGTTAATCGTAGTTTCCGAATGCGCACTGAAATTAAAGTGTGTTAGGGTACAAGGGTGCAGAAAAGGTGGAGACGAACCCCGACGATCCGACGAGCTAGCAAGAGCATATCAAGAGTGCGCACCCGAAGCCTGTCTGCACGCCACGGTTCAGTCAGCTGTATAAGATCCGTGGCAAGGTACATTTACGTACAATCGAACTCAAACCCGTACACTACATAACTTTTAAATGGCGCCCAACGTGGGGCCCGAGACAGTATACCTTTATATGTAGCCCATGTAGGCCAAGACAGTACACATTTCAATGTAGCTAATGTGGCCGAGACTGTGAATCTCAACCTTTTAGTATTGTCTGGGTTCCTAAAGCTCATTCACCAATCCATCCATAACTTTCATATTTAGCAACCTAAATGTCATTTATATATTTGTTGAAGACATCGTGTCTTACGCCTAGTCTCTTTTCTATTGGATTTTGCGATTGCAATTCATTGTTTTGGATTGATCGACCTGGATAGAACTACAGCTTCAGATTGCGACGAGCATCAAATAAATAATTGATTATACACGAAATAGTAGAATACATCTCAATTAATTTGGAATTACAGTAGACTTACTTTAGTGGGAGTGCTGTCCATAATTGAATGTTTTGGTTAACAATAGAACAATTAAAGATAATAGAAGTAAACCACTATGATTTAGACCGACCTTATCTTATGAGTTTCTGGCATGGAAAAGACAGACAATTAGTACCGCAAACAGTTTAGAATTTCATTATTAGATATTGTATAGAGTATATATTGTTTAATGATAAAGCAAAATGTCTGTAATACACAGTACAGAAGATATAGCAACTGCGTTGCAAACTAGAGACCCCTTTTGCTATATATGCAATGAGGTATTGAATAGGAATGATCTGATAGCAAATACCCCATGTAGGCATACCTTCCATAAACTTTGCATTATAGACCATCTTAAGGTAACTTCAAAATGCCCAGTATGTAACGTTGATTGTACGACAATGGCGTTAACATTCTCAAACGACACTTTGTTTGCAGAGCTCCGCTCGGAAGCCAGCCTTCAACCTGGTTCAAATGAATCTTTTAGTGCCAATGGCAATAGGTCAAATTACCTTAGGAGAAACCAAAGATCTACTAGAAGTCGAGGGACAACTCCAAGGCGAGGTATGCAGACACGATCTACGACCCGACATGAATCGGAGCGGAATTCGAACACTACTAATATCGGACTTAACAACAAAGACGAGATAGCTAACTATATACAAGCTTCTATAAACATTCAGCAAGCACAATTAGTAGAACAGCTCACATCACACTTGTCAAAAGTCATAGAAACCTCACTACAGGATAAATTAGTAACTCTCAAGTTGGTTCCATCAGAGCAACCACCATCCTCTGTTAACGACAGTAACATTAGGACAAATAATACTGACGCACAACCGTCTCAGTACAATAACTTTGAAAACATCTCAAGGGTGAGCGCCAATCAAAGCAGCTGTATTTCAAATAGTTCCTCTGGGAAAGTACCCAATATTATGCAGAGCTGGCACATCAAATTTGATGGGTCCAAGAATTGCATGCGAACAGACGAATTCATTTATCGCGTTCGTTCGCTCACCAAACAGAATTTGAATAATGAATTTCAACTTTTATGTGACCATTTGTATCTGTTGTTCACGGGTAAAGCAAATGATTGGTACTGGAAATTTCATCGTACTCACTCCAACTTTACCTGGGAAACATTTTGCTTAGAGTTCAAGAGAAGATTTGAAGATATAGAAACCGATTACGATATGTGGGATATGGGATACCTGAAAATGAATTAGTCGATCTGTTGATTCGAAACGCCAAGCCCATTGTACATCACGAATTACTTCATTTAAATGTTTCTAACAGATCGCAACTTCGGAGAGAAATTAGGAAGCATGAACAGTTTTATAATGATATAAAAACTTTTAAGCCTCGAGCTGTGCGTTCGTATGTCACAGAATTGTCAGCACGCGAGGAGCCTGATTTATTATCCGACGATGCTAACGTCGCGGAAAATATATCAGAAATACAAAGGCATAACGTTAAATTAGCGCTAGTTTGTTGGAATTGCGACAAACCTGGTCACAGATTCGACGACTGCGTAGGTCCACGAAAAATATTTTGTTATGGTTGTGGAGCTAAAGAAGTATTCAAACCTTTGTATCCGAAATGCAATTCATCGGGAAACCGGAAACGGGATGTGTCAACCAACACCAAGTAGACACATCCCCTGAACACATTGTTGCGCAAGATATCGGCACTCAGACGGATCTTCAATATAATTCTTCCAACAAACACTTTTCATTTACACCCTTACATGAAAGATTAGGGAATTACAATATAGTTCGTAACAAAATTTTTGGTAAAATTAATGAATTTAAGTATATAATTAAGCCTAAACGTTCGACTAAACGTTTAAGAGAATTCTGGAGGAGTATACGGAAGGTTAGGAAAAAGTTTATATCAGCCATTTTTCTAAACTCAGATAATAGACTCTTCACTGAAGTTAGTATAGAAGGTAACAGTTATATAGCACTGTTAGATTCGGGGGCAAGTATAAGTTGTATTGGTGGCTCAGCAGCTAAAGAATTGTTGCTAAGTAAGGAAATTAAAAAATGTTCTGGATACATTAAAACCGCTAATGGAACACCCAGTAAGGTAGTAGCTAAGCTCACCAGTCAAATTAAATATCAAGGGAAAGTAGCAGATCTGGAAATGTTTATCATCCCTGAACTGGAACAAGACGTATATCTTGGCATCGACTTTTGGGCAAAGCATCGGCATCGGCATCGGCTTTTGGACACAAGCACACGTGGCAGAATTAGATGTATGTACCGCAGATGGAAATAATCTACCCAACTATCACACTTTATCGAAAGAAGAGAAGGCGCGACTTGATAAGGTCATAGCAATTTTTCCGTCTTTCGCTACTGAAGGTCTTGGTCGCACCAGCTTAATAACTCATTCAATAGATGTTGGCTCAGCGATACCGATAAAACAACGTCATTGGCCAGTTTCGCCAGCTGAAGTCGATAACATGTTGGCACTAGATGTCATAGAAGAGTCAAACAGTCCTTGGAGTAGTAACTGTGTTTTAGTAAAGAAGGGAGAAAAATACCGACTTTGTTTAGATTCAAGAGAGGTTAATAAGGTTACCAGGCGGAATGCATACCCGTTGCCTCATATTGATGGCATTTTAAGCCGCTTACCTTCAGCTCGTTTTATTGCCGGACTAGACATGAAACACGCATATTGGCAAATTCCTTTAGATGAGAAATCTCGACAATATACAGCCTTCACGGTACCGAACAGACCATTATATCAGTACAAAATGATGCCCTTCGGCTTATGTAACGCTGCTCAAACACTATGTAGATTAATGGATCAAGTTATTCCAGCCCATTTACGAACACGAGTCTTCGTATATCTAGACGATCTCCTTGTTCTGTCTGACGACTTCGATTCACATTTGTTGTTGTTGCAAGAAATAGCACTTTGTCTTCGTAGAGCCAATCTTACGATAAATATAAGCAAGTCAAAATTTTGTATGAAAGAAATCACCTATCTCGGATTTATAATCGGAGATGGTCAAATAAGAACAAATCCTGATAAGATTAAAGCCATCAGTGAGTTTCCTGTCCCAACAACTGTGAAGCAACTACGCCGATTTTTAGGTTTATCAGGATGGTACAGGCGATTCGTAGAAAACTACGCCACCGTTAGCTTCTCCTTGACAGAGTTGCTAAAGCAAAAGAAAGGAATAAAGTGGAGTCCAGAGGCCCAGCAATCATTCGAATCTTTAAAGTCTTGTTTGACAGTTTCACCAATTCTTATAACACCAGATTTTTCGAAACCATTTGTTTTACTTTGTGACGCAAGCACGTACGGAATTGGTTGTGTTTTAGCTCAGGAACGGGACGGCATTGAATTGCCTATAGCTTATATGTCCGAAAAACTCTCAAAAGCTCAACGCAATTATTCTGTTACAGAATTGGAAAGTTTAGCAGTCATTAAAGGCATCAAAAAGTTTAGATCTTATATCGAAAGTCAGGAATTTGTAGTGATAAGCGATCATGCCGCGCTAAAATGGTTGATGAATCAGAAAGATTTGTCTGGCAGACTTGCCAGATGGTCTATGAAGCTGCGAACCTTTTCATTTACTATTTTGCATAGAAAAGGCTCACTAAACGTGGTAGCAGATACTTTATCTCGACAAAACGACCCAGCCATTGAAGAAATGACAATCAATTGTCCGATTATAGATTTAACGTCACAGGAATTCAAATCACCCGAGTATTTAAGCCTAATAGAGAAAATCACATTGAATCAATCTAGATTCCCCGATCTGAAAGTAGTCGATAATTTTGTCTACAAAAGAACAGAGTTTGCTTCTGGCGACGGAGAACAAGAAAATAGTTCTTGGAAACTATGGGTACCTTCAACGTTAGTAACAGAAGTCTTACATCAGGCACATGACGCGCCAAGCTCAGCGCATTGTGGTATGAGTAAAACGGTAGAAAAGATAAGAAGATATTTGTTTTGGCCCAGAATGGTTAGTCAGATTCGGAAATACATATCTGAATGTAATGTTTGTCGTACGACGAAGAGTCCAAACATCGTTCTTAAACCTCCAATGGGTAAACCATTTTCTTCAGATAGACCGTTTCAAAAATTATACATTGATTTGTTAGGAACCTATCCGCGTTCAAAGAATGGTAATATCGGCTTACTTATAGTAGTTGACCATTTCACGAAATCTTGTGTCCGCTTAAGAAGTTCATAGCTTCTAAAATTTGTGAGTTCTTAGAAGGGACTATATTTTACACATTTGGAGTACCAGAAATGATACTCACCGACAATGGATCACAATTTAAGTCCAGTGCTTTTCAGGCATTCTTAACGAGTTTTGGTGTAACTCAAAAATGCACTGCAATTTACTCGCCCCAGGCTAACGCTAGCGAACGATTGAATAGATCAGTTTTGGCAGCCATACGAGCCTACATAGGTACTGAGCATACCAATTGGGATGTTAATTTGAATGCGATTAGTGGAGCATTAAGAGCTTCATTGCATCGTAGTACAGGATATTCCCCTTATTTTCTCGCATTTGGTCAGAATATGATTTTAAATGGGAGAGATTACTCACTTTTACGTAATTTAGATCTTTTAACTGATAACACAAAATTAAACAATCATGACACATTACAGTTATTACGACAAAAAGCTAAACAGAACGTGAATAAATCTCACGAAGAAAACGCTAATAGGTATAATTTACGTAGCCGTAATGTTCAACTAAATGTAGTAGACACGGTCTATGATCGCAATTTCGCTCAGAGTAATGCTGTTAAGCGATTTAGTTCTAAACTAGCATCAGTGTTTATTCCAGCTAGAGTACAACAGAAACGAAGTCCAAATTATTACGTACTTAAAGCAGAGGACGGAAGATATTTAGGGGTATACCACCTAAAAGATATACAGGTTCGTACATAACAAAATCTTATGGTCTTCAGATAATGTTTCTTCGAACAGGTCTTGCTGCATTATCTGCGCTTTAATAGTCGAAATAGTGGGAACAGTTAGTATACAAAAAAAATACTAACGCGTATGTCGTGAGTCACCCTACTGTTCGCATTTCAATTATCTTTCTATTAGCATTCGTATGAGCTGAAGAGATCATACGATTTAACCGTTGATTGGATCGTACGATTGTACCGCAATTGGGCAATCGGCACAATTAACGAAGGTACAGCTAGGCTTAGCGCCGCTTAATGTATAGCTGATCGCTAAGCTGCTGAAGTCAGTCAAAAAAAAAGTGGTCAGCGTGAGAAACTTTAATTAATAAAGTATTAATAAGATATTAGTGCCAGTGCCTCTATGGGAATAGGTATGTTGATGACCATTAAATAGAATTGACATTAATATATCGGACTTTAGGGTAAGGCGGCGAGCGAGCGAGTGGCTAATTTTATTTAGCACGCGTAAGCATAAACTCCAACAATAAACGACTCCCCGACGTCATTTAAGACCAACAATCACGACGACCAAACACCCTCGCCCTGTGAGCAACGACGGCAACAACGACGGAACATAATACAAATAATTCAACAATCTCGACGGAGTAAAATCAACATAAATTAACCTACAGCCACCAGTTGGGACGGCCGCCGCTGCAAGGCGAGAAAAAGAAGATTTTACGAACTCGGGTCTTGCATAAACAAAATCAAGCGGACCACGAAAACCCATGTAGCCGACGGGAGCAAGAGTAGCGCGTCAGCTGATGTGCGTAAAGGAGGGGTTCAACGTACCGTGCTTCAAGCGAACTACACTCCGCAGTGTTTTCTACAAAAAGTTTAAGTAACAAAAATCAAAAATCAAAAATCAAAACAAAAAAAAAAAAGAGAAAAAATATGCAAAATAACTAGATCGAAAAACTTTATACTTATATTTTGTTCTTAAAATTCCAAATTCCAACAGCTATTCAACATGCCTTCGTAAGCTTGGGCCCAAGGAGTGCAACGGCGTGGATATGAAAACATGAAATAAATAAAAGCTGTGTAAGTAAAAAAAAACAAAAAAACAAAAAAAAGAAAAATGATTGAGACATAGGAGAAAATTATAAAGTTATAAAGTCGAGATCTAATTATTTTAAACCTTAAAAAAAAAAATATAAATAAATAATAATAATAATAATAAATAAATGGAGTAGAAGAAGAATGAAATTATATTAAATTTACAACAAAAATAAAAAAAAAAAAAAAAAAAAACATGCAAAACAATGTAAGTGTATGTTCAATTTGAAAAATTCAGAAAAATGCAATTGTAAAATAGTTTTAATTGGTTTCGAATTTGTAATGTAAGCTAGACTTAAAAAAAAATTTAGTATATAAAAATGACTAGTATTGTAATATGGAATCAAACCTAGTTATAGTAGTCTGGTGAATTAGAGTCTTCTTTTGTTGTTTGCGATAATGGATAAAATGAAATTAAAGGACATCATTAATATGAATTAAGTTTCCTTATTAGTCTGTCGGTCATCCATGCCAGGAATGAGTGAAGTTTAGCCAAGTTCAGAGGACTTGAATAGGGACGATACTCTACATAATTAGTATTGTCAAGGTTGGGAGGGTAGAGAAGAGGGACGATCAACAGCTAGAGTTCCTCAGTCGGTCGAATCGTGGTCCGATTTACTATTGCTGTTGCGTGTCGGCGCATAAATCCCCAAACACTTGTTAATCGTAGTTTCCGAATGCGCACTGAAATTAAAGTGTGTTAGGGTACAAGGGTGCAGAAAAGGTGGAGACGAACCCCGACGATCCGACGAGCTAGCAAGAGCATATCAAGAGTGCGCACCCGAAGCCTGTCTGCACGCCACGGTTCAGTCAGCTGTATAAGATCCGTGGCAAGGTACATTTACGTACAATCGAACTCAAACCCGTACACTACATAACTTTTAAATGGCGCCCAACGTGGGGCCCGAGACAGTATACCTTTATATGTAGCCCATGTAGGCCAAGACAGTACACATTTCAATGTAGCTAATGTGGCCGAGACTGTGAATCTCAACCTTTTAGTATTGTCTGGGTTCCTAAAGCTCATTCACCAATCCATCCATAACTTTCATATTTAGCAACCTAAATGTCATTTATATATTTGTTGAAGACATCGTGTCTTACGCCTAGTCTCTTTTCTATTGGATTTTGCGATTGCAATTCATTGTTTTGGATTGATCGACCTGGATAGAACTACAGCTTCAGATTGCGACGAGCATCAAATAAATAATTGATTATACACGAAATAGTAGAATACATCTCAATTAATTTGGAATTACAGTAGACTTACTTTAGTGGGAGTGCTGTCCATAATTGAATGTTTTGGTTAACAATAGAACAATTAAAGATAATAGAAGTAAACCACTATGATTTAGACCGACCTTATCTTATGAGTTTCTGGCATGGAAAAGACAGACAATTAGTACCGCAAACAGTTTAGAATTTCATTATTAGATATTGTATAGAGTATATATTGTTTAATGATAAAGCAAAATGTCTGTAATACACAGTACAGAAGATATAGCAACTGCGTTGCAAACTAGAGACCCCTTTTGCTATATATGCAATAAGGTATTGAATAGGAATGATCTGATAGCAAATACCCCATGTAGGCATACCTTCCATAAACTTTGCATTATAGACCATCTTAAGGTAACTTCAAAATGCCCAGTATGTAACGTTGATTGTACGACAATGGCGTTAACATTCTCAAACGACACTTTGTTTGCAGAGCTCCGCTCGGAAGCCAGCCTTCAACCTGGTTCAAATGAATCTTTTAGTGCCAATGGCAATAGGTCAAATTACCTTAGGAGAAACCAAAGATCTACTAGAAGTCGAGGGACAACTCCAAGGCGAGGTATGCAGACACGATCTACGACCCGACATGAATCGGAGCGGAATTCGAACACTACTAATATCGGACTTAACAACAAAGACGAGATAGCTAACTATATACAAGCTTCTATAAACATTCAGCAAGCACAATTAGTAGAACAGCTCACATCACACTTGTCAAAAGTCATAGAAACCTCACTACAGGATAAATTAGTAACTCTCAAGTTGGTTCCATCAGAGCAACCACCATCCTCTGTTAACGACAGTAACATTAGGACAAATAATACTGACGCACAACCGTCTCAGTACAATAACTTTGAAAACATCTCAAGGGTGAGCGCCAATCAAAGCAGCTGTATTTCAAATAGTTCCTCTGGGAAAGTACCCAATATTATGCAGAGCTGGCACATCAAATTTGATGGGTCCAAGAATTGCATGCGAACAGACGAATTCATTTATCGCGTTCGTTCGCTCACCAAACAGAATTTGAATAATGAATTTCAACTTTTATGTGACCATTTGTATCTGTTGTTCACGGGTAAAGCAAATGATTGGTACTGGAAATTTCATCGTACTCACTCCAACTTTACCTGGGAAACATTTTGCTTAGAGTTCAAGAGAAGATTTGAAGATATAGAAACCGATTACGATATGTGGGATATGGGATACCTGAAAATGAATTAGTCGATCTGTTGATTCGAAACGCCAAGCCCATTGTACATCACGAATTACTTCATTTAAATGTTTCTAACAGATCGCAACTTCGGAGAGAAATTAGGAAGCATGAACAGTTTTATAATGATATAAAAACTTTTAAGCCTCGAGCTGTGCGTTCGTATGTCACAGAATTGTCAGCACGCGAGGAGCCTGATTTATTATCCGACGATGCTAACGTCGCGGAAAATATATCAGAAATACAAAGGCATAACGTTAAATTAGCGCTAGTTTGTTGGAATTGCGACAAACCTGGTCACAGATTCGACGACTGCGTAGGTCCACGAAAAATATTTTGTTATGGTTGTGGAGCTAAAGAAGTATTCAAACCTTTGTATCCGAAATGCAATTCATCGGGAAACCGGAAACGGGATGTGTCAACCAACACCAAGTAGACACATCCCCTGAACACATTGTTGCGCAAGATATCGGCACTCAGACGGATCTTCAATATAATTCTTCCAACAAACACTTTTCATTTACACCCTTACATGAAAGATTAGGGAATTACAATATAGTTCGTAACAAAATTTTTGGTAAAATTAATGAATTTAAGTATATAATTAAGCCTAAACGTTCGACTAAACGTTTAAGAGAATTCTGGAGGAGTATACGGAAGGTTAGGAAAAAGTTTATATCAGCCATTTTTCTAAACTCAGATAATAGACTCTTCACTGAAGTTAGTATAGAAGGTAACAGTTATATAGCACTGTTAGATTCGGGGGCAAGTATAAGTTGTATTGGTGGCTCAGCAGCTAAAGAATTGTTGCTAAGTAAGGAAATTAAAAAATGTTCTGGATACATTAAAACCGCTAATGGAACACCCAGTAAGGTAGTAGCTAAGCTCACCAGTCAAATTAAATATCAAGGGAAAGTAGCAGATCTGGAAATGTTTATCATCCCTGAACTGGAACAAGACGTATATCTTGGCATCGACTTTTGGGCAAAGCATCGGCATCGGCATCGGCTTTTGGACACAAGCACACGTGGCAGAATTAGATGTATGTACCGCAGATGGAAATAATCTACCCAACTATCACACTTTATCGAAAGAAGAGAAGGCGCGACTTGATAAGGTCATAGCAATTTTTCCGTCTTTCGCTACTGAAGGTCTTGGTCGCACCAGCTTAATAACTCATTCAATAGATGTTGGCTCAGCGATACCGATAAAACAACGTCATTGGCCAGTTTCGCCAGCTGAAGTCGATAACATGTTGGCACTAGATGTCATAGAAGAGTCAAACAGTCCTTGGAGTAGTAACTGTGTTTTAGTAAAGAAGGGAGAAAAATACCGACTTTGTTTAGATTCAAGAGAGGTTAATAAGGTTACCAGGCGGAATGCATACCCGTTGCCTCATATTGATGGCATTTTAAGCCGCTTACCTTCAGCTCGTTTTATTGCCGGACTAGACATGAAACACGCATATTGGCAAATTCCTTTAGATGAGAAATCTCGACAATATACAGCCTTCACGGTACCGAACAGACCATTATATCAGTACAAAATGATGCCCTTCGGCTTATGTAACGCTGCTCAAACACTATGTAGATTAATGGATCAAGTTATTCCAGCCCATTTACGAACACGAGTCTTCGTATATCTAGACGATCTCCTTGTTCTGTCTGACGACTTCGATTCACATTTGTTGTTGTTGCAAGAAATAGCACTTTGTCTTCGTAGAGCCAATCTTACGATAAATATAAGCAAGTCAAAATTTTGTATGAAAGAAATCACCTATCTCGGATTTATAATCGGAGATGGTCAAATAAGAACAAATCCTGATAAGATTAAAGCCATCAGTGAGTTTCCTGTCCCAACAACTGTGAAGCAACTACGCCGATTTTTAGGTTTATCAGGATGGTACAGGCGATTCGTAGAAAACTACGCCACCGTTAGCTTCTCCTTGACAGAGTTGCTAAAGCAAAAGAAAGGAATAAAGTGGAGTCCAGAGGCCCAGCAATCATTCGAATCTTTAAAGTCTTGTTTGACAGTTTCACCAATTCTTATAACACCAGATTTTTCGAAACCATTTGTTTTACTTTGTGACGCAAGCACGTACGGAATTGGTTGTGTTTTAGCTCAGGAACGGGACGGCATTGAATTGCCTATAGCTTATATGTCCGAAAAACTCTCAAAAGCTCAACGCAATTATTCTGTTACAGAATTGGAAAGTTTAGCAGTCATTAAAGGCATCAAAAAGTTTAGATCTTATATCGAAAGTCAGGAATTTGTAGTGATAAGCGATCATGCCGCGCTAAAATGGTTGATGAATCAGAAAGATTTGTCTGGCAGAGTTGCCAGATGGTTTATGAAGCTGCGAACCTTTTCATTTACAATTTTGCATAGAAAAGGCTCACTAAACGTGGTAGCAGATACTTTATCTCGACAAAACGACCCAGCCATTGAAGAAATGACAATCAATTGTCCGATTATAGATTTAACGTCACAGGAATTCAAATCACCCGAGTATTTAAGCCTAATAGAGAAAATCACATTGAATCAATCTAGATTCCCCGATCTGAAAGTAGTCGATAATTTTGTCTACAAAAGAACAGAGTTTGCTTCTGGCGACGGAGAACAAGAAAATAGTTCTTGGAAACTATGGGTACCTTCAACGTTAGTAACAGAAGTCTTACATCAGGCACATGACGCGCCAAGCTCAGCGCATTGTGGTATGAGTAAAACGGTAGAAAAGATAAGAAGATATTTGTTTTGGCCCAGAATGGTTAGTCAGATTCGGAAATACATATCTGAATGTAATGTTTGTCGTACGACGAAGAGTCCAAACATCGTTCTTAAACCTCCAATGGGTAAACCATTTTCTTCAGATAGACCGTTTCAAAAATTATACATTGATTTGTTAGGAACCTATCCGCGTTCAAAGAATGGTAATATCGGCTTACTTATAGTAGTTGACCATTTCACGAAATCTTGTGTCCGCTTAAGAAGTTCATAGCTTCTAAAATTTGTGAGTTCTTAGAAGGGACTATATTTTACACATTTGGAGTACCAGAAATGATACTCACCGACAATGGATCACAATTTAAGTCCAGTGCTTTTCAGGCATTCTTAACGAGTTTTGGTGTAACTCAAAAGTGCACTGCAATTTACTCGCCCCAGGCTAACGCTAGCGAACGATTGAATAGATCAGTTTTGGCAGCCATACGAGCCTACATAGGTACTGAGCATACCAATTGGGATGTTAATTTGAATGCGATTAGTGGAGCATTAAGAGCTTCATTGCATCGTAGTACAGGATATTCCCCTTATTTTCTCGCATTTGGTCAGAATATGATTTTAAATGGGAGAGATTACTCACTTTTACGTAATTTAGATCTTTTAACTGATGACACAAAATTAAACAATCATGACACATTACAGTTATTACGACAAAAAGCTAAACAGAACGTGAATAAATCTCACGAAGAAAACGCTAATAGGTATAATTTACGTAGCCGTAATGTTCAACTAAATGTAGTAGACACGGTCTATGATCGCAATTTCGCTCAGAGTAATGCTGTTAAGCGATTTAGTTCTAAACTAGCATCAGTGTTTATTCCAGCTAGAGTACAACAGAAACGAAGTCCAAATTATTACGTACTTAAAGCAGAGGACGGAAGATATTTAGGGGTATACCACCTAAAAGATATACAGGTTCGTACATAACAAAATCTTATGGTCTTCAGATAATGTTTCTTCGAACAGGTCTTGCTGCATTATCTGCGCTTTAATAGTCGAAATAGTGGGAACAGTTAGTATACAAAAAAAAAATACTAACGCGTATGTCGTGAGTCACCCTACTGTTCGCATTTCAATTATCTTTCTATTAGCATTCGTATGAGCTGAAGAGATCATACGATTTAACCGTTGATTGGATCGTACGATTGTACCGCAATTGGGCAATCGGCACAATTAACGAAGGTACAGCTAGGCTTAGCGCCGCTTAATGTATAGCTGATCGCTAAGCTGCTGGACAGAAAAGAAGTGACAGTTGGCATGTTAAGACGTACTAGTTCCGCATGAAGTCAGTCAAAAAAAAAAGTGGTCAGCGTGAGAAACTTTAATTAATAAAGTATTAATAAGATATTAGTGCCAGTGCCTCTATGGGAATAGGTATGTTGATGACCATTAAATAGAATTGACATTAATATATCGGACTTTAGGGTAAGGCGGCGAGCGAGCGAGTGGCTAATTTTATTTAGCACGCGTAAGCATAAACTCCAACAATAAACGACTCCCCGACGTCATTTAAGACCAACAATCACGACGACCAAACACCCTCGCCCTGTGAGCAACGACGGCAACAACGACGGAACATAATACAAATAATTCAACAATCTCGACGGAGTAAAATCAACATAAATTAACCTACAGCCACCAGTTGGGACGGCCGCCGCTGCAAGGCGAGAAAAAGAAGATTTTACGAACTCGGGTCTTGCATAAACAAAATCAAGCGGACCACGAAAAGCCATGTAGCCGACGGGAGCAAGAGTAGCGCGTCAGCTGATGTGCGTAAAGGAGGGGTTCAACGTACCGTGCTTCAAGCGAACTACACTCCGCAGTGTTTTCTACAAAAAGTTTAAGTAACAAAAATCAAAAATCAAAAATCAAAACAAAAAAAAAAAAGAGAAAAAATATGCAAAATAACTAGATCGAAAAACTTTATACTTATATTTTGTTCTTAAAATTCCAAATTCCAACAGCTATTCAACATGCCTTCGTAAGCTTGGGCCCAAGGAGTGCAACGGCGTGGATATGAAAACATGAAATAAATAAAAGCTGTGTAAGTAAAAAAAAACAAAAAAACAAAAAAAAGAAAAATGATTGAGACATAGGAGAAAATTATAAAGTTATAAAGTCGAGATCTAATTATTTCAAACCTTCAAAAAAAAAATATAAATAAATAATAATAATAATAATAAATAAATGGAGTAGAAGAAGAATGAAATTATATTAAATTTACAACAAAAATAAAAAAAAAAAAAAAAAAAAAACATGCAAAACAATGTAAGTGTATGTTCAATTTGAAAAATTCAGAAAAATGCAATTGTAAAATAGTTTTAATTGGTTTCGAATTTGTAATGTAAGCTAGACTTAAAAAAAAATTTAGTATATAAAAATGACTAGTATTGTAATATGGAATCAAACCTAGTTATAGTAGTCTGGTGAATTAGAGTCTTCTTTTGTTGTTTGCGATAATGGATAAAATGAAATTAAAGGACATCATTAATATGAATTATTAAGTTTCCTTATTAGTCTGTCGGTCATCCATGCCAGGAATGAGTGAAGTTTAGCCAAGTTCGGAGGACTTGAATAGGGACGATACTCTACATAATTAGTATTGTCAAGGTTGGGAGGGTAGAGAAGAGGGACGATCAACAGCTAGAGTTCCTCAGTCGGTCGAATCGTGGTCCGATTTACTATTGCTGTTGCGTGTCGGCGCATAAATCCCCAAACACTTGTTAATCGTAGTTTCCGAATGCGCACTGAAATTAAAGTGTGTTAGGGTACAAGGGTGCAGAAAAGGTGGAGACGAACCCCGACGATCCGACGAGCTAGCAAGAGCATATCAAGAGTGCGCACCCGAAGCCTGTCTGCACGCCACGGTTCAGTCAGCTGTATAAGATCCGTGGCAAGGTACATTTACGTACAATCGAACTCAAACCCGTACACTACAATGTATATGTATGTATGCATGTGAGCACAAGCAGCAGCTCACAAAAATTGAAACTCTCTTCGCAGTAAGTCCCCTTGTGTTCCCTTCTGAATGAAGAGTATATCTAACTCTTCAAATCGTTTGCTCATGAAAAATGTTTGCGTTTTCGTTATTATTTGTGGGAAGGGTATGAAAGCGTTGGTGCGCGATCATTCTTCGCGAGGAGCAGGCATACACACAATTACACTCTAGCTGCCTGTAGGAATTTGAAAGCCGAAGATATACATTTGGTAGATCTTGTGAACTGCACACACCTGCATACATGCGTTTGATTGTGTGTATGGGACGCGTTGCTCACAAATATTATGGGGTGTTATTGTAGAAGCATTTGTGAGCCTATGTGCCTGAATAGCTGATTTTGTTTGAATGATCGTGGATTTTCCTATCAGAATGATTTTTTATATATTTATTGATTTTTTCGTACCCCAGACTTAAATGTAAAGAGCCGAGCGAATACGAAGTTGTGTGGGTCACCTCGCTCAAAAAAAAAGTTGGACAAAATTTTTCATCAGCGTGTCCATCTATGTGTTCTATGGTTAGTGATTATACATAATATATATGTAGATATAATAACATTATGTATTGGACTTAAGCCAAAAGGGAATTGAAAAATAAAGAACAGACATATTCAAGCAGTCAACCTGACCAGAAGCTCAGTTGGCTCAAGTGCAAATAATCATTCGTTGTTTTTATTATTTGAATGATACAATTAAATAATAGGAATAAACATTGTATAAGTTTCGTGTAAATACTTAAAACGCAATACAAATATGTGTAAATACTGTTGACAACCTTAGCGGTTGTGTTCTTTTCGTTCTATTTAAAAGCCTGTACCTTTCTTTTAGCGATTTCTTCAATAAATCGCTTCTACATAGAATAAGCGTCATGCCAAAAAAGTTTTTGTTTTAACCGGTAAACAAAAACAAA
The DNA here is from genome assembly GCA_037075325.1 of Drosophila mayaguana. Lineage (NCBI taxonomy): Eukaryota > Metazoa > Arthropoda > Insecta > Diptera > Drosophilidae > Drosophila > Drosophila mayaguana. The sequence goes on along the minus strand of JBAMCG010000039.1, from coordinate 1,588,399 downwards.
AAAAAAAAAAAAAAAAAAAACTCATTAAGCAGAGCATGCAAAAAAATGTTCGGTGTGTTAATACTTTTGACCACCTCTGTATATATATATATATATATATATATATATATATATATATGGGAACTAACACCAAGATGCTAAGTAGCAATCGACGGCTACAGAGAAGAGCCCGTTAACTCTCTATGATCTCTTATTACTGTCTATCTCTTTGTCCGAATTCAGTGGCAGTACTTTTGTGACCATTGAAGTGGCAATCAAAAGCATGTATGTAGGTGTGTGCAGTTCACAAGATCTACCAAATGCAAATGTTCGGCTTTCAAATTCCTACAGACAGCTAGAGACTCGTACACAGGCATATAAATGCTCATACATGTAGCAAGGGACTGTAAGTGTGTGTATGCATGGTCGTCGCGAAGAATGATCTCTATGCGCACCAACGCTTTCATACCCTTCCCATAAATAATAACGAAAACGCAAATATTTTGCATGAGCAATGGCAAACGATTTGAAGAGTTCGGTATACTCTTCACTCAGAAGAGAACACAAGGGGTCTAGCTGCGTACAAATTTCAATTTTTGAGAGCTGCTGCTCGTGCTCACATGCATGCATACATATACATATTTGAGAGAGCAGAGAGCACAGAGAGAGAGAGAGCAAGAAAAAAAATTGAGCATAGGGTCACTTTATTCCAAATGTCGACCATCTCGGTCGAACGCTTGAAGCGCAATGATTGTGCTGTCGTGAATTTTCGTACGCTGAACCTAAAAGTAAGGAGCCGAGCGAATACGAAGTTGTGTGGGGTAACCTGGCCCAAAAAAAAGTTGGACAAAATCTTTCTTCAGCGTGTCCAGTCTATGTGTTCTATGGTTAGTGGTAGAATTTAGCGAGGTCGATCAAAATAATGTTTTTAATCAGTATGTAAGATTACTTTTTTATAGCTGGGGCAGGTTCGGTCTGACCAGGATTCACTGACAAGAGATTTAAATTTGCGAGATATGGGCGGGGAGTGGGGAACCGAAGGAGCAAGATCAAATTCACATTTTTCTTTATATCGCTTCTCAAGCATTATTCTATTTAATGATTTCTACACTTCGCTTATACCTGCCCTCTACTGTCAGCTCACACTCATTTTACATTTATCTAATCTTCTCTGGTTTTCACGCCCGTCTGTTCACTTTGGCGTCGCTTTACTCAATCCTTTGCGCGTGCTCATCACGGCGCTCCCTCACTGACTACTCCGCGTGCTCGTCACGGCGCTCTCCAACCGAATGCCCTGTATCTCCTGGACCGCTCGCGCGCGGCCGCCCAATCCACCTCGGCGTCGGCAATGCAACTCTCCGCTCTCTGCTCTCGCGGACTCTCCACGCTGGGCAGAGCTGTATCTGATTTCAAACTTCGAACTTAGCCATGATTATTGTTATCTGCTACTAAACTTATTCTAACTTACACACTTACCAAGCCTATATTAGCTTACATGCTACAAAATATATGGTGGTGCGCTGGCAAGCTCCTCGCGTCGACAGGCTAACTCTAGCTTCACCTTCGACCTCTTATTCTATCTTCTTTATCCGGAGGACGCACCTTCGGCCCTTCCTCTTGATCCTTTGTCCTTTCCGCCAGAGAACACTTCTCGAGTTCCCCTGTCAGACTACTACGATTCATTTTATCCGCCCAGTCGGACTGGCGGCGCTTCTCTCATCGGCTCGCATTGAATCGTCTGCCGACGTACACAACCTTCGCTCATCACGCTGCGTATGGTCCCAGCGTGGATCGTGGCTGTCATCTTCTGACCCCCGATCGGCACCGTCGCGACAATCCTCTCCTCTTCTATATTAACGGACATATTACTCGATTCATCGTTTCCCGCGTCGTCTACTTTATAACAATCTCGTGTGCTCTTTCGCTTCTTCCCGCAATGCCGGCAAAACAACACCTGTTCATTGCGGCACTCCCTCGCGATATGCTCGGCCTGCGCGCATCGATAGCATACCCGCCGTGATCCTACTCCGCACCCTACTTCCTGAGTCGTCATGGTCCATGGCCCGCCGGCGCCATCGCGAGGCTTTTCATTCTGACCGGGACTCCTGCGCTGGCGCGCGGAACGGGTTGCCGGGTCGGTTTTCTGCTGGCTTCGACCAGGCAGCTTTCGACCGGATCGCCGCAGCCCCCTTTCCTGATTTTTCCGATGCCCTTGCACGTACTCGTACTCTGCCGCCATCTGAATCAATTGTGTCAGCGTTGTGACGTCATAACGCCTTCCGTACAGCCTTTACTCCGGTGCGGCGTTCTCATATGCCCTATATGTAACTAACTAACTGTAACTCGCTCGGCGCATAAATAGCCTGAGCTCGATCAAGTAGTCTTTGAAACTCTCACCCTATCGCTGATGACGAGCCCGTATCTGATCCTCTAGGCGCTCGAAGTATTGAGGCGACAAGAAAAAACCCAAGAATTCCCTCCTAAACTCAGCCCAGGGCGCGTACCTCAGCCCACCGGTTAAGAACCACTTCGCTGCCTTGTCACTAAACACCCCACTCATTGCCCTTGGCATCCGGTCCAACTCTATGTCATACGTTATAGCTCGCTGCTCTACCATCTCTATGAATCCTAGCGGGTCCGTCCGGCCGTCGTACCTCATGCCCCACTTCCTCACCTGTTCGGCCACACCACAGGGCGGGTGTCTCTCAAGTGGTAGCGAGAGCACGGGAATCCGACGATCGGTCTTCGGCGTCGCTGGCAGTGTCTTGCCCTCGTCGAACTCCCTCTCCCTTTCACTTCTCCGAACCCCAGTCCCGCTGCTCACCATTGGCACGCTCAGTTTCAGCGATGACACTGGGATGGGCCCATGCTCCTGGGCTTTCCGCAGGTCTGGCTCCGACTTCTGATAGGCGCGTCCGCTCATACTCAGCCCCGGATGATGACACTCGCCTCCCTCCATCCTCGTATCACGATGGGCTCTCTGATTCCGTTCCGTTCTACTCCGCTTAACCCATTCTATTCTACCTAATATTACTTAGCTTTCGTTTATTTTCCGGTTTGTACCGTTCCGTTCTACTTCGCTTAATCCATTCTATTCTAGCTAATATTACTTAGTTTTCGTTTATTTTCTTTATTTTCTCCATTTTTCTTATATATACATACATATGTCTCTTTTTTTCAAGTCTTCTTTATCTTCTTAATATATATATATATATATTTTACTCTCATTCACGAAGTGAATTAGTATATTGGTTTTGTGCATGTCCGTCTTGCTGTCCGTCCGTCTGTCCGTATGAACGCACTCTATTTCAGCGCTATTAGAGCTAGAGACTTGAAATTTGGAACACATACTCATGTATGTCTCCGATTTATAAACTGTTAAAATTTTCCCGATCCGCCCACTAGGCCGTGGCAAATCGGAAAATGCATTTTCCGATATGCCAGAAATCATATTAGTTGAAGAGCTAGAGCGCTGAAATTTTGAACGTGGATTCCTGTTGACCACCCAAAATCAAAAGCTATGGCGGATATATCTACGCCCATTGGGGGCGTGGCAAATCGGGTAAAACTGTATCTCCTAGAGTTTTAAAGCTAGAGCGCTCAAATTTTGCATGTGAGCTAATGTTACGATTCTATAAAGACTGGTTAAAAAAAAATTACATGTCTACGCCCACTAGGCGCGTGGCAAATCGGATCTGAAGATATAGTGATTTTTCAAACTCTGCTATATTTTGGGCACTATTGATGCTAGAGACCTGAAATTTGGTATATATACTCGGGTTGATCACCCAAGACCAAAAAGCTAAAGTGGATATATCTCCGCCCACAGGGGGCGTGACAACCCGCAAAAGTTTATATCTCCTACAGGTATAGAGCTAGAAGCTTCAAATTTGAATAGTTGAATTACTGGTAGCCTCCTCTACCGATGACCCAAATATAGTTGTTACGCCTCTTTAGGGGCGTGGCATATCAAAAAATACCCTGTAATTTTCACATTTTTTGAGCGTAAGCATTCAAATTCTGCAGTTGGGTTACCATTCGCTTGTACTAAGAACTGGCCAAAAATGAGGTGTCTACGTCTACTAGGGGAGTAGCAATCGCCATTTCTAGTGTCAAATTGCGACATTTATATGCGTGAGCCATATATATATATATATATAAACAGGCTTAATAGGCATTGATAACACGGAAGAAAGCATTTTTGTGGAATTTAAGAAATAAAAATTAAATTATAAATCTTAAAAAACTTAAAAGTTTTCTGCGGGGTTCGAAGCACAACCGTCTACGCCCACTAGACGCGGCGAATCGGCATTTATAGCAGCCAACTAAGAAATTTATATGCGTGCGTCACTTATATATATATATAAATAAGCTTTATAGATATTCATAAGACGAAAGGAAATATTTTTATTAAATTGAAAAATATAAACGAAATGATAATAACATAAAATTTCAATTTTTAAAAAAGTTTTCCGCGGGATTTGATCTTGCACCTCAATAAAATAGCTAAGACAAAAGCATTCTGCGCCTTTGCCTACAGCGCCACCTTTCACAATAATTGTAATTAAAACGAAATGACATTATTGTTAGGTCGCCATATAGCAAAGAAAAGCCATAGTAGCGGCTGGGAATTCAAAAACAATGCAAAGACAAATAAATCGCAATTGAGATTCTTAGAAAATACAAGAGTACGTATTATATGTACATACATACTGCTCGACTACGAAATCCCCTGATCCCTTCCAGGAACTGATATTTCAAGAATTTTTCGCTTTTTTCTGCTTCAAAAGAAACACAAACACACAGAGGCACTCACGCATAAACACGCATTAGCTGCAGTGTGGGCTTACTATGAGAACTTAATTGTTTAATAACTTTTCTTGTCGATGGACTATTTTCATGAAACTTTTATATCATGACTATAAAATTGAAATGCATGAATTTGCCAAAGCACAAGTATCTAGTTTCACGGACAGACGGACAGGGCTAAATCGACTCAGCTCGTCGCCCTGATCAAGAATATATATACTTTTAGGGGTCTGCCACGCCTCCTTCTGCATGTTAGAATTTTCGTACGCCGAACCTAAAAGTAAGGAGCCGAGCGAATACAAAGTTGTGTGGGGTAACCTCGCCCAAAAAAAAGTTGGACAAAATCTTTCTTCAGCGTGTCCAGTCTATGTGTTCTATGGTTAGTGGTAGAGTCTAACAGTCATGACTAGAGAATTGTTGCTATAAAGTATTCTCAGTACCATGTAGTGTTTCAGTAATATGATAAGATATATTTATCATCAGTATTTTGTGTACAATTTAGAGTAATAATCGATAGAACTTAATCAAGAAAGTAGGAAAGCTAGAACTGTCTTAGATGATTGGTTTCATCAGGGATTTTGAATGGCTTGTAATTAACCCGGCTGATATAATAATTCCTCATATCAAATATTTAGACTGGTATACCAGTGCGATCCTTAAGTTTGCCCAGAACATTCACGTGCACCTTTGAAAATCCGCTAGGTTTGTTACCTTGCGTTTCGACATTGTCAATAAGCAGTTGACCTGCAGTAGACACACCATCGTAAGATGCAGAGGACATTGGTGACGAGTGCTTTGAGTCATCCATATGCATAGTACTGGTGTCAAGTGAAGGCACCAGATCATCGCTGTTCGGCCTTATTTGAGTGGATGAGGGAGCGCAAGTAAGCTGCAACTTATTGACCTCATCATCAATAGCTTTAAACTGCCAACTCCAATTTGCACGATAAAGGAATGGCCGATGATCGAATCGATTGTCATCCGGACTATACATTTCGGCGTGTACTGAAGGTGTCAGTACAGTCATTTTATGGCGGTTAATTGCATAGCAGCGGAAGAAATGTTTTACTTTCTCAGCTACTTCTTTAGGTGTTAAATCGCTTTTCCATGTAGACACTAGCCTGCAGAACATGCTGTAGGGACCGCAAAAAAATTGTTTGCGTAGGCGACCATATTCATTCAATTCTGAATAGCTCATTCCCATATCTTCTTCATCTGTTTGCAACAGCTGCCCATTCTCCAGCAATGGCTCCAACTCGGCTGTAGGCGGAGCGTCGATTATAGATTCCAGCGCAGTAAGATTGTATCTTTAATAAATCAATGTATTGTTTTTGCTAATATTGTAATAATAATAGTTAATTACTTAATATAATTTTGCTTACTTTTTTTTTGCATAAGCCAGAAATCTTAGTAAATCTGTCTTAGATATGCCACCAATGGGATTAATATCCGCTGAGGAACAATCATATTTCGTTAGATAGCCACGCAACGATTCATCAACATTAGATGAACCTAGAACAAGCAAACCACCAGGTCTGTTGCGCACCCAAAGCATTAATTGCGCAAAAATATAAGCCAATACCATTCGTATTCGCGATTGAATATTTTGTAACGCCAGATTTTGCCGAGCGCAACCACCCTGCGTGCGGAAAACTGGTGTCAGTCCCGTTACTGCATTAAAAATTCCCAGGAGTGCGTTTACTGCCAAGTCGATGCTAATCTCAATATGATAGCTGCCAATTTGGTTTGCCAGTTGAGCAGCCCGGCGTCGCGTTTCCTTGCTACTGTTGACGCTTCCCATGTAACATGTGACTAAAAGTCGATTGCATAGCGCTGCTGCATTAATCGGGGTATAATCAGAATCGGCAAGTATTTTGCGTATATCGTAGAGCACTTGCGCATCGCCATGTTGAACAGCCTGTACTATTTGCCGGCACATGGAATAAACTATTGCTGCAGAACTACTGGAATCAACACCTCCACTGAGTGGTAAAAAAAAACCACCTTGACCAGAACGTCGTAGATAATCCCAAAGCCAACATGCTGGCCCCAATGCGATTTCTTCCTCTGGCGAGGAATACGTAAAGTGAAGTATTGGCGTTGGGGTTTTAAATATGTCGTTATGTGTAGACATCTCAAAGTCGCAGCGTATTCGAGGATAGACTACTGCTCCGGCTGCTGACGAACATCGTGATCGTAGACTAACACGGTAGGCACGAATTTCCTCCAGATCGATGGTGGCTAAAGTTACCTCAACATCTTGTAGTGCAAATTGCTTTCCCCGCGCCAAAACTTCACCATTAAGTGCTATGGCAGAGCAACCATTAAAATAAACTCTTTGACCATCACAGCCTCGTAAATTACTGAAAAGATAGGCACCTCCTGCCTTAAAGCTTGCATTGCAAATGAGATCGTTGGTTATGTGTGCTTTACGAAGCTCCATATAGCTTCCAGAGCCGTTTACAATTATCTCAACACCCGAAAGTGACATCTCTATATGTTTGCTGCGAACATTCCATAGTTCTTCACATATCTCATACCCGATACACGTTTCGGGGGTTGCAATTACAGCATCACCAAAAGGAACCGTTTCTTGACCGGTGTGTTGTTTGATAATACGGGGCAGCAAGTATTCCTCCGTTTTCTGCGCTTTGGTCCAAGCAGTGAACCAGCGGGATTCCCGATAATTGCCATCGTCGCACATTGCCATCTTTGGACGGATTAACAACAATTTACGGTTAAAGAATGCTATGCGGCAATTGTAAGCCACATTCTGATGCATCACTGGCATACCAACATCCACTAGCATATTTTCGCTGTAAATCAACCAAAAAAATAAACAATGACCGCAAAGAAATTAGAGACACTAACCAGAAAGGAGACATCATGATTTCTAGGAATGTCTCCCAAGAGTGGAGAAAAGTGTCTGGTTCGCGAAAATGATCTTCGCAGCTGTAGCCACTGTCAAGAATTAAAGAAATATTATAAGTAATGCCAAATGCTCTTTTTTTATGTACCTACCACACCTCCAGTTCTGGACCAGTTCGATAACTGGCGCCCATATCCTTTGCCTCCAGTATGGACTGCAAAATTCTAGCCATATTACCCTCAAAATCTAAAGCCCATTGGTTGAGAGTAGTTACAGCCACAGTTATTTTCCGTCCCATTTTTTGTCAAGAGCTGTGACGATGATTACAAAATTCTGAAAGTCAAGGGCAGACGTAATTCCTGTAATTATAATTTTCAAATTACATTGACAAGAGCATTCACAGAATTATCAAACCTATTTGTTATTGCTATTTGTGTTGCCATTGGTTCTGTTAATGTTATTGATTAAACAAAGTAATGCTGGCACGTAAGTCAGGTGGCAAGTTGACGAAGCCGAAAAATTTTAATATATAGGCCATTTACTACTTCCAATTGCAGCGAAGCCAGACATAGACTTTGTAGCGTTCCAACTGAGGACGCTAGAGTAACTTGAATATATTTTTTTTCCTTCGTATCTATGGAGATGTGTACACTTATTCTTATCATGTTTTTTACATAAAATATCCAGTAACTAGATAAAGCACGCGTGTCAATTGTACATATGTATAACGATCAACAAAAAATATATATAATATATTATCCTTACGTACAAAATGAAAGCACAGATCTAATTTATTTTAAATGAATCAATAACGTGCCCTGTTTCGATGGTATAGAGATAGATACCCTATTCTATTTGGTTAATTTTTTGTTTTATCAAATAAACTTCATAAACTTAAGTTGCAGTAAAGTTTAAAAAGCTTGCTATGCCAATAATTTCGTCACAAATATTGTAATATCAATAATAAATAAAGTGTGCTTTTCCTTTTTGAATTGCTATTTTGGAGCAGGCCGAGATGTTAATTTCGTTAAGTACATATACACAATACAGAAGCAGACAGCATAGTTTGATTTGAGCACGAGAAAATCCGGTTGAAATTAACACTAATTTAAACGTTAAACAAAATTTGTGCGCGAAGCGTTTAACATATTTCACTTACATTAAACATTCACATACAGGAAGCGTATTGATTATTAGGCAATCACTGTGGATTCTAGGCGCAAATAGTGCAGCATGCAGAAGTTCGCTAGGGACAATTGGGTGGCAAGGGCAGCACATGAAAATATTGAAACTCAACATCAGAAACAATGTGATGGTAAGTTAGAATTTCAAGCATTAAAATCTTGACATCGATATCCGCTAGTAAATATTAAAAGCGTTCAATATTATCTTTTGGATATATCGAATATCAATCGGAGCTTATAACATACAAACAGCTTGAAGTAAAACAAGTAAGAGTGCTCCAATCGCTACATATCGACTGGAAGATACCCTCAACCCTGCAAAGAAATGATATTCCAGTCATTCTGCGCTTCTTTTATACAAACATACAAAAGCACATGCACACATACATTCACACCCACATAAAGTCATGCGCTCTGCTAACTGCGCAGTTAACAACGACTACGCTTGGGCTGCAATGTGGGCAATACTATGCGAATTTTGTTGATGGATAATTTCTCTTGTAGTAGGACGATCGTCATGAAACTTTTAGAACGTGATCATAATGTTCAAATGTGTTTCTGTTTATTTCAAAGAAGAAGTCTCTAGTACTTAAAATACTTTTTTGCAAGTTGGTGGATTTTTTGCGAAGGGGACGTGGTATCCAAAATCTGTAAATTAAAAAATCTTCGTATTCATCAGATATATATACACACCAAATCTGAAGTCTTCGGGTCTAAAAGTATTAAAATTACGCTGAATATATACAATCAATTTATCGATTATTCTCGATAAAACAGAAATCGGATGAGTTATCGAAAATATTATATGAATATTGTACTGTATATGGTATACACATGCATGCATGCAAAATTTCAAGTCTAGCTCTTATATCTTCTGAGATCTCAGCGTTCATACGGACGGACAGACGAACAGAGCTATATCGGCTCAGATCACCGCTCTGATCAAGAATATATACGGGGTCTTGGATGCTTCCTTCTGCCTGGTACATACTTTTCACAAAACCATTATGCCCTGGCTATAGGACGAAGAAAATAGAAAAATATTATATTTTTCACAACATAAATGCACATAAGTATTGAATGTAGCTCATTGCCTATCCTTAAAAACTTATGACATACCTTTTAAAACTCGACAGTGTAAATTTATAGACTGATCTGTTGAGAAGTGGGCTATAGTTTTGCCAGATTTGTGAAATTTTCCTTCAGCGTAGTTCTATAAGTATTCAATAAGTAATTTCGTTTTTTGTAGTGAAATTGAAAGACGATCTTTTTATTTTGCAAAATATTTTATGAAATGATTTATTCTTCATTTTTATACCCTGATCCCGTTGAAAATGGGATACTGAACGCGAATATCGAGTTTATCACTAAAAAACGATAACTCATCCCGTTTTTTTGTTATCGATAAAAAAACCGAAAATCAGTAATAAAATTTTATATCCCACATCTTTATTAAACAATTAAGTTCTCATAGTAAGCTCACATAGCAAGCCCACAATCTAAATCGACTCAACTCGTCGCCATGATCAAGAATATATGTACTTTATGGGGTCTGCCACGCCTCCTTCTGCATGTTACACACATTTCAACAAAACCATTATACCCTGATTTTCCATTTTCATTGGGTTCAGGATATAAAAAAAATTTTAATTATATTAGCTACAATTATATTTGACGGAAAAGCGGGTGGTTGCGACTAAATTCAATAAGATCAGCTATTATAATTAAATGAAATTATTTAGTATTAATACTTTAAAAATTCCATGAGAAATCTAAAACTAATGGTGTTAATTAATAAGATATTGTGTTGGTATAATTTCACGGCAACCGCAGTCCCCACATTCAACATTCAAAGTGCGTGATTATTTATAGCAATGTATACTGCAGCGTATTAATAGAAATATGGTAAGAATCAAGTCCACATTTTTAAGGTATCCTCTGGCCAAACATTCCCTAACAGAGTATTTATACTCTTTCACGAAAGTGAAATGAGTATATTGGCTTTGTGCATGTCGGTCTTGCTGGCCGTCCGCCTTTCCGTATAAACGCAGTTTATTTCGGCGCTATTGAAGCTAGAGACTTAAAATTTTGAACATATACTCGTGTTAAAATTTTCTCGATTCACCCATTAAGGGCTTGGCAAATCGGAATGGCAGAAATCATACTAGTTGAAAAGCTAGAATAGTGAAATTTGGAATGTAGATTCGTGTTGACCACCCAAGATCAAAAAGCTATGGCGGATATATCTACCCCCATTGGTGGCGTGGCAAATCGGGAAAAACTGTATCTTCTAGAGATTTAAAGCTAGAATGCTGAAATTCTGCTTGTGAGCTAATGTTACGATTCTATAAATATTGATGAGGAAATATGTCTACGCCCACTAGGGGCGTGGACAGGGGGCGTGTCAAACCGCAAAAGTTTATATCTCCTACAATTTAAGAGCTAGAAGATTTAAATTTTGATAGTTTAGGTACTGGTAACCATCCCTATCGATGACCCAAAAATAATAGTTACGCCTCTTTTGGGGCATGGCATAGTGAAAAATACCTTATAATTTTCACATTTTAAAAAGTCTGATCTTTCGGGGTTCAGGGAAATTCTAGTCGGACATCCAAACAAGCTTTCTTTTTTGTTGATAAAGTTTATAATCACTAAAATACAAATAATTATCGGTATTTAAATAAAATCGTATTGGTTCTGAGATCGGCGCATTCATACAAACGAACAGACGGACCGACAGGGCTAAATCTACTCAATTCATCGCCCTGATCAAGAATATATTTCTATAGTCCATGGGCTAACCAGGTTTCCTCCTGTATTTTACATATATACATTTTAACAAAGTTGTTATATAATAATATCCCCTCGTTCATAGTAATTCATTGCAGTGTTTAGTCATGACTAGAGAATTGTTGCTATATATTATTCTCAGTACCATGTAGCGTTTCAGTAATATGATAAGATATATTTATCATCAGTATTTTGTGTACAATTTAGAGTAACAATCGATAGAACTTAAGCACGTGCTGATATGCTCGACAATGTGTATGCAGACATATATATTTATATATATATATATATATACTTATTTATTTATTTATATATAATCGTATATACTTATAAGAAATTGGCTATTTAAGGAGAAACAAATTTAAGCTTTAGACTAAGAAAAAGCAAAATAGTAAGTGCTATTCATTCAGGCTCGCAACTTCCCAATGAAATATCTAATTTATAAAAAACGAAATATGTATGAAAAAAAGAATATGGGATCGAATAAGTCTTGAACCCACGCTATCTAACACGACTTGCGTTACCTTAACCATCGCCACCCCTCCTTCGCTTGGCCATCTAGTAGCGATATTTATATATGTAACTTCAGTGCTAGAGCGTCATCTCACAAAACAAAAATAACAACTGAAAAATCCACAAATCAATCGAAATTCCTAGAATATGCTAGAAGGCGCGCTTTTGTCTGTACGCATAGAATAGGCGTAGAATAAACTGAGCTACTAATAACCTCCTCTATCGATAAAAATAATTTGTAGGCCACTTTTGTGTCGTGTCATATTGAATATTTTACATACAAGAACCGGACTGTGAATGAGTATTCCATAGTTGGTAACACCCCACTGCAACGTTCTTACTTGTTTTTTTTTTTTTTTTTTTTTTTTTTATACGAACATACAAATCAACGCCAGGCACCATTAATGCAAAGTGATCATTGACGGATATATAGCTCTTACTGACTATATATTACCTTGACTGTCACGGCAACTTGCCAAATTAGAAAATACATAAATTTTGTGATCAAGATCATTGTCGCTTGGTGACATAATGCAATGTTCGAACGATTTTTTGCCGCTGACAAATTTAATGACATATGTTTGGAATGTGTCCAACAGTAGGAAAAAGTTCGAGTAGACGTACATATGTTACTCTATATTTTCTTAATCTTTTTATATAATAATACCATATATAAAATAAGCAAAGATCTGATTACAGTTTTCGCTTTAAAAAAAAAAAAATAAAAACAAAAAAATAAATAAATAAGCAAATAAATAAAAAGAGAGCTCTAGTCGAGGCTGCTCGACTACGAGATCCCCTGCTCCCTTCGAGAAACTGATATTTCAAGAAACAGCACATGCAGAGTGGGCTTATTATGGGAACTTAATTGTTGAATAATAATTGTAGTTTGACTACTGTCACAAAAACTATCAGATCTAGAGCTTGTCATACACCGCTAAAAATTAAACTCCTGACCCAGTTAAAAAAAGAAAGAAGTGCATTCTTGCCTGGAAATACTGACGAACTGAAGTGTTTCCAGGCAAGAATGCACTTCTTCTTTTTTTAACTGGGTCAGGAGTTTAATTTTTAGCGGTGTATGACAAACCCGATCTAATGGCGGTTGCAGTTCATTTGGTATTGTTTGAATTTTTGCGTAAATTGGTTGCAAGTTACCTTGCAGCTACTTGGTGCTATGAAAAGCGATAGCGACTTGCTATTTGTTGTTTTTTTTTTTTTTTGTTACCGTATTAGCTGTGGTGCGACGTCAACAAAACAAAGGGGCTCATTTGATTTTGAGCAACACGGCGAACCGCCGCAAAAAGTGTTAACGCCGCACAAAAGTGACTGAGCAAATAAGACAATTGTATAAGAACAATAACAAATAAGTTAAATACGCCAAGCATTCTGATTCCAGTTATATAAGTAACAAAATATACTATCTCTATATGAAATATTTTGTACTTTAAGTCACATAAACATATATATATATATATATATATATATATATATATATATATATATATATATATATATATATATATACGTTACTATGGACTTGAAAACTGGTCGCGTGCAGTATCTGCAAGCTCAGTTATTTCCAATTTGCACACTAACAACGTCCAGCGGAGGTAAAACTTTATAAATATATACAATTATATATATATATACCGTTTGGTATTATTGTGTTAATTATAAATATATAATAATTATCATGTTATTTATTTATAATTTCGATTTTTAGACAGTCGAAGGCCGTGCCGTGGAATTATGTATAAAAGTAACATTTTTGGAATAGAGATAACAAGGCAAATCAACTTTAATTTAAAGAATCATCGAAAATTTCTGTATAAATTCGGTCATAAGCGTACATGTTAAAAATGAGCTTAGAAAGATGTTATGAACTAATGTCAGCTATTCTTCCAATTTTTCCCTTTAAAGTTTGAGTTTAAAGGCTATCGCATTTTATAATTGCTAAAGATTAAGTAGACAATTAAAACTAGATGGGTAAATAACCCTGAGCCCAAGCGTGTTTCTGCGTGCATACGATGTTTCTTGTGCAAGCTTTCTGAATTTCTGAAAGTAAGAATTATTAAAATACCAGCTTTTCGAAGAGTTCAGGGGATTTCGTAATCGAGCAGTCTTGACTAGAGCTTTCATTTGTTAACGTTGTCATTGACGCTATTGTCGCTATGACAACATCAAACAATGTTTTAAGCGGAATTACCAAATTACGTTTGTTTAGAAATTTCGTATGATTTATAGCTAACTACTTGCAACGCTAACCTTTGATGTTCAACATTCTGTATTAAAAACGATCCTTTTTTAAATATGTCGATCGTCATGAAAAGATTACATACGGAAAAGCTAACTTTTACGATCTATATTTTCAAGAAATTTGATAATGCTCATAAGCACACGAAGCTATTCTACTTTTGTTAATTCTGCGGTACATTACATCTTGTCACGGGCATGAAACCGTTTTTTGCGATTTAAGTGAAACAGCTATAAACATGTAAGAAAGCTCTAGTAGTGTTGGATAAACACAATATTTTTAAAACAATTTGAAAATAAGAAATTAAGATTAATATATATTGTTATTAATATAGATGTCGACATTGACTTATTTAATCTCTAGATTTTGTATTGAGCATTTAGTGCTCTGTCGCACTACTGCTTTTATTAATACAGGTGTTCAAGGCACATCCTTATCATGCACTTCGACTAGAATGTTCTATTTTGTCCATTTGAAGGGTACGGTATCTGTCAGTCGGATACCCAGGGCTAAAATCACGTTTACTTGTTATTACAAATATTTTTATTGCATTCTTATTTCAATGTTTTTTTTTTTTTTAAATGCGAGCCAAAAGCTTCAGTATATATGCCGTGGAAAATGCAAAGCTTCACAAGATCCGATTGTTGAAGAGGCTGTATACTATATAAAAGCTTTGCAGTCTATGCTGTTGCTTCTGTTTTTTTTTTTGGTGCAAAAAATAATATTCACTGGTATTGCCGCCGCCAGCAGATCTAGTTTTCTTTGCCCCATGCTATGGTTGGGTGCCGAGTGACGAGCGGTCAGCTATTGGCGTCGACTATGAGCCGATAAAAGACTTAGTATGTTAATACGTTAGTTTAATTGGTCTTTGCTTTTAGTCAAAAATATATTGTGCGAGTAGGGACGACGGGCCACCACAATAACAATAAAGTTGATCGGATAATCATACGTAGGAGTTCGACTTTTATGAATTGAGTGACATTCAACTAATTATTTACGTGAAAAAAACACTGTGACTACATAGCATAACAATTTATGCTTATTTTACCATGTGTGGCTAGTCTTTCTTTGTAACGCTAGTTAAATTACACCTACATATAATTAAATATATATACTACATAAAAGACTTCTAATTTCACAAATGTTTGCTAAACTAAATGCCTGGTTCTTTTTGTTTCAAAACAAATAAACAAAATATAAAAATAGATTTTCATTCATTTTTGGGTCCGATTATATATATATAACCGACCACATTTTCATTGATTCAACTCAATTATATATATATATATATATATATATATATATATATATATATATATATATATTACGAGGATACAAATTGTGTTTTCTACGAGTCTACGAGATGTTGAAAACAATGCAGGCAACGCTTGCACTATGTATATTTACAAAGCATATGTATATCGACACATTTTTTGACTATCATAACTTCAGCGAATTCAAGCTACGCTACAACAGATTTTGACTTAATATTTAAATAAAATGAAAGCTGATAGGTTCGTCACTCAATGCAGTTAAAGTAGCTCAAGATTTAATTTCAGATAAGTCGGGTGCACATTTTGCAGAAAAATCTCCAATTTTTATTTCTCCTTAGACACAATACTAGCAACATTCATGCCTTTACAAATTTAATATTATTCAGTTGGTTTTTGTTGTAATCCAGCTTCAGAAAAGACAAAAGAACGATTTTCGTAATGACTTGTAAAAGAAAGGACATTTACTTAAGAGCGCAATACCTTTTTAATCACATTTATTATTTATATAGTTTCCATACCATTTAATTATGTGAAAATTGTCAATCTGATATTAACTGTATATATTTCTTTGCCGAAACACGAGTATTTGAAGCGCATGGCAGGAAAAATCTGAAAATTTATATGTATTACGCTTGTTCGGCATACAAGCTACACTACTTAAGCTAGAAAGAAAGCTTTAATCGAGATTCCTCACCCTGAACCCGTCGAGGAATTGTGATATACCAATAATTATTATGTCATTAATTCACTTCTGAGTATGCTGCTTAGACAAGAAGAACACTTAAATTTGCCAAAGCATGTCTCTAATATTTGAAATATGCTTTTCACAAATTTAATGGGATATGTTGGATAAGGG
The DNA here is from genome assembly GCA_037075325.1 of Drosophila mayaguana. Classification (NCBI taxonomy): domain Eukaryota; kingdom Metazoa; phylum Arthropoda; class Insecta; order Diptera; family Drosophilidae; genus Drosophila; species Drosophila mayaguana. The sequence continues at coordinate 1,571,871 of JBAMCG010000039.1, read as the reverse complement.
GGTGGGGGTGGATTATAACAGCCATAGAAATTCTATAAAATACATATGAACCTCTATTTTAAATTTGAAGACACTGACTCTAAAAATGTAGCAGATATAATTTTATACCTGATTTTCGATAATGACTTTAATCGAGAATACAAGAACGGGAGTAGTTATCGATTTTTAGAAACAAACTCGATATCCGCGTGCAATATACGGACCTAAGAAACCAGTTTCAAGTTTCTAGCTCTTATATCTTCTGAGATTGACGCGTTCACCTACATTTGTCGGACGAACATACACACAAACGGACAGGATCAAGAATATAAAGACATTATGCCTGTTATTAAATAAATTTAACAAAACCATTATACCCTGATTTCTTATTTTCAATGGATTCAGGATATAACAAGTAAGAAAGCTCTAGTTGAGACTGCTCGACTAGGAGATACCCTGATCCCTACAAGAAGCTGATATTCACGCACGCAGAAGCACGCGCTCTGCTAACTGCGCTTGGGCTACGCGTGGACTGCGCTGCAGTGTGGGCAATACTATGAAAATTTTGTTGCTTAATAATTTCTATTGTAGTCAGACAATCTTCATGAAACTTTCAGAACGCGATCATACTATTAAAGTGTGTGTATATTCCAAAGCACAAGTCTCTAGTTCTTCAAATACGTTTTTTTCAAATTGGGGGCAAAGGGGGCGTGGTATCAAAAATCTGTAAATTACAAAATTTGCGTATTGATCAGATGTATGCACACAGTAAATATGAAGTTTGCAGGTCTAAAAGTATTCAAATTACGCTGAATAAGCCAAATGAATTTATCAATTATTTTCGATAAAAAGAAATCGTATGAGTTATCGAAAAAATATGATAAACTTGTACTGCGTATGGTATACAAGAGTATGCATACAAAATTTGAAGTCTCTAGCTCTTATATCTTCTGAAATCTAGGCTGACGGACGGACGGACGGACAGGGCTATATCGACTCAGCTCATCGTACTTTTCCAAAAACCATTATACCCTGATTTCCCATTTTTAATGGGATCAGGGTATAAAAAGCAATTTGATCGATAATAGTGAAATCGGAAGGTTTATCAAAGAACTAAAATAACTGATCGTTACCGTACTATGCATGGTATTGCGAGAATATATGTATGTATGCTTAGGTCTCTAGCTGTTGTGGGTTACAAGTTATTTACGTTCACGCGCACATACTGTTCGTTTATCTGAAATGTCACCTTTTGCCTCACACTTCTCCCAAAACCATTAAACTTTGAAATTGAATTTTCAACGGTGTTAGAGTATACACATTAAAAATAAAGTTGGAAACTTACTGTGGATTTTTCATATTGATTTTTAATCCTATTATTTTATTAGCTGTCCAATTCTATGCTTTGCCATGGTAACGAAAAACATTAAACAAACAGACATTTTTCCATTCTATTTCGACGAGTTTTGAGCTTTCAGCTCGATTTGCATACTTAGCCAAATTTAAAATCATCAGTTTATATATATAAATATAATTTTTTTTTTAAATCAGTTATAAAATTAAATAATTATATTGAAAATTAGTATATTGATATGATTTCAATAAGCTTAACATTGAAAATGGGAAATCTCTGAATTATGTTGATGTGAAAATATATTATGTAACAGGCAGAAGGGGGCGTGGCAGACCCGCTAAACGAGTTGAGCTGAGTTGCTTTAGCCCTGTCTGTCTATCTGTCTGTCCGTCCGTCTGATTGTTTTTCCCAAAAATGGATAACTATTATTTATTTATTATCAACTAAAAACCTTATCGGAAATCAGTTATAAAAATACATCTCCTACATCCAGAATGCTAGAGTCTCCAAACATTAAATATAGATTTATATAGATTTTATAACATTTCGAAACCTCCACTGGTGATAATATTATTATAATTTTTGTAACAATAGCCTGTTTAATATATCTACGTTTGAGTCAGGACTTGCCAATTTCTAATTAGAGAAATAATTGAATATAGTTATTTATTTTTCTGGTCTTCTAGCAGGTTTCCTTGGCCATTTTCTTTCAAAGGGTCTAAAATCAAATCAATTAATTGTTAATACGGATGAAAAAACATTGAAGCCAATTGCACGATTGAAGGAACCTCGGGATTTATTCGCACTGCCTAAGGACAAGGACAATGATTGCTCACAGCAGGCCCCCAGATGGCCGGTAGAATGCCAGGTGAGTTTTCAAAAAATATATATAACTGGCTAGATATACTAAATCTATCTATATATCTATAATTTGCATTAATTGCAGTACATGTGTACTATATATTTTGACTAGCTCTACATATATATATTTAATATATCTAGCCAGTTCAGTCGATGAGTCACTCACAGATCACATGATCGTTGAAATCGTGAGAGAATAAGGAACCTCATAATCTGATAAACAACTATATTCTCTGAGTTCGTTTGAATTTTAATGATAATATATGGTTTTCTAGCTCATTTGAACTTAAAGAAAATGAGTAAGAAAGCTCTAGTCAACATTGGTCGACTACAAGATTCCCTAAACTTTTCGAGGGACTGATATTTTAAGAGTTCCTTATTTCTTTCCTGCTTACACAAGAAACAGCACATGTTTCATACTCATACTCGCATGGGCTGCAGTGGAGACCTTACTATGGAATATTTAATTTTAAATACATTTTTTTTTTTTGTAATAGATAAACTATCTTCATAAAACTTTTAGATTGTAATAATAATATTTAATGTGTGTGGCGGTGGATTATAATAAAATTATAATTATCTAGCTCATACAATTTAACAATATGGTTATACTCTGATTTCCCATCTTCAGGGTACAATAAATGACACTTAGTACCCATAGGGTAGTTTGTTTGTTTAAAGTATGTCAACAGTCCGATAAGGATTTCGATTTATCCTCCCGTATTGGAAGACTGCCGATTAAAGGTGCCTAATCTCAAAAAACATATAAAAGCTTTTGCGTTTTTTTTTTTATGATTTAATAAGGGACCAGAGGTACACATTATATATCGAGGAACAGGTGTACACTGATTTTCATTCTTCCATGTCAAACTATTAGAATTATCGATGCCGAGCTGCAGGAAAACGGTCAAATTCTGCGAAGAAATTTATGCATTAACTCTTAAACTACGGACTGATGCTATGCAATTTTTTTGTTTTGAAATTCAAAAAACAACAGATAGGCGAAAATTTGAGTCGAACAAAGTGGTCACAGCCTACATTGCTGGAAACCTTTTTTCCAATCGGGGTTTCGCGGCTTTCGTATGTACAGACTGAAGCTAGAGTATTTTATGCTTCATGCATTTACAAAATACTAGTAGACCAAAAATAAAGCTGGATTATAAATCACTAATCTTTTTTTCAGGTCATTAGTGAGCGAATTATACACATTCCTTATGTGCCACTGCAACCCGAACCACTCAATGTGCCAACGGGCAATGAGCTAAAGCCTCGCCCAGTTGGTGAGGAAAACGGCATAGTTGTTTTTTCATACTGTCCTATAAGTGCTGTAAACTATGTGAGTACTACAATTTCTTTTTGTGATACCAATAAATATGCACAGCTAACACACTTAACAAATTTGGGGGGGCAGACATAAGATGGTGACTTCAAAGAAAATTTGTGTGTTGGGATATTATCATAATTTTATTGAATTTTAACAATAATACAGGGAAATACACATAGAAAAATCAAGACAGAGGATAAGTCAAGTGAAGATTCAGATGACTCTTCGGATTCTAGGAATGAATTCATGTCTGTTAATCGGAGAATGATGCTGCAATCGGGGAAAACACAGCAAAACAGCGTGTCTAAAATATTTAATAGATTAGATGATCACTCTACGAGCAATTCTCAGGATGATGATGATGACTACAATGTAAGTGTGGATGATAAGGAGATTCGTGAGAAACCCGTTACTCAGAGTCTCATTGATGCGAGGAAAAAACGGTTAGATACTACAACACTACAGCATAGCACAGATGGAAAGGTGAAGGGCACTACTAAAATCGACGATATTTGGAAGAACAGCAGTTCTGAGTACAAACCCGCTTCGCCGCATTACGTTCTTAGTCAGTTTGGCAAAAAAGTATCTAAGGCGATTATTAAAAAGATTATCGATTACGACGAAAAGTCTTCGACTGGTACTAGCAGCCTAACCCCAGAAAAGGTACAGAATAAATATGCAGTTACCCCCTTCAAATTTCCCAAAACAAATATTTCGCGTTTGGAAGTTGCTTTCCAAGGCAATTCACAACAATCCTTTGAAAAAGTTTCACTTTCACGCATGATCGGGGACACGGACGAAGACACAAACAGCAGTGACGACTGCAGCATAGACATGAATGACATTGCGAAGGACGACGTATTGAGTGGTTGCGAGGGGAAAGTTTCAGTTGGTCGTTTAGCCGGCGGCGCTGATAAGTGTCCCCGTACTAGCTCGAGCTCTGTATCGGATACAGAAACGCTAGTTGGGGAAGAAAGCATGTGCAAGCTTGCATGTAATAATCAATGACCATTAAAATACAAATTAGAATCAGTACGAGTCGAAATCTCTATCTCAATCCAAAAAGTTTTAAATAATGATATAGAATTTCCGACATTCATTAGTTTGAATAGTTTTGAACTATTTCTAATTTCTAATATTAAACATGTCATTTGATACTATTGTTTTCACTGTCCAAAAATTGCATAGTAACTTCAATAATATAAGTAGCTACAGAGATATATAATATCTTGTATTGCTTGAGTTTGAAGATTAAGCTCGTGCTGGAATCTAACTCCATTTAACTAAAGCGGAAATTAAAACATACTCTTTGCCCACAGCAGCACCGGATAAAATGCCTATGGATTTGGCTTTGGTTCCAGCACCACTTTGTACGCGAGCCGTGACCATGGCTGCAGCAGTAGCAGCTGTGGCAAGGGGTCGTCGTCGAGGGTTTGAATCAATTCCGGGCAGCAACATTGGGGTAGCTCATATGAGTACTAGCATTAACACTAGCACTTATGAACAAGCTAACGATAGACATAATCCTGAGTTTAATGTTAATGATCGAACATCCTTTCAATCTCAACATATTTCCTATGATATTCCCCAAATGCAGTTCAGTCGCTCATCGGTGGGGGGCGCTAAATATGTATCCAACTGTCATCCTATGAACGCCGAAGAGTACGAAAGTCTAGAATTTGAGTCCCGCTTCGAATCAGGGAATTTGGCTAAGGCAGTGCAGATTACACCCACTTATTATGAGCTCTATCTACGTCCCGATCTCTATACAAGCCGATCGAAACAGTGGTTCTATTTTCGCGTTCGACACACGCGTCGTAATATGCTCTACCGGTTCTCCATTGTAAACTTAGTAAAGTCAGATAGTCTTTATAATGATGGAATGCGACCAGTTATGTACTCTACTTTGGGAGCGAAAGAAAAAAACGAAGGCTGGAGAAGATGTGGTAACAACATATCCTATTATCGTAACGATGATGAGTAAGTATATACGCTAGTTGTAAATTTCATCCGTATAATATTAAGATCTCTACGCAGAAGCAACAATAATACCAATGAAGAGGATGAGGATAATTCGAGCTACACCCTGACTTTTACTATTGAATTTGAGCACGATAATGATACAGTATTCTTTGCGCATAGTTACCCGTACACATACAGTGACTTGCAGGTATGTAACTAAAATTAAGTATTGTAGTGTAAACAATCAACATAAAATTCCTTGTAGGATTATTTGATGGAAATACAGCGTCACCCTGTAAAATCAAAATTTTGTAAACTGCGACTGCTATGCCGCACGTTAGCAGGCAATAATGTATATTATCTAACTGTTACTGCACCATCTAATAATGAGGATACAATGCGGGTAAACAGATATAGATAGCTAAAAGCTGGCTTAAAAGTTTATTTATATTTTAAAAGCAGCGCAAAAAATCGATTGTGGTATCGGCACGCGTGCATCCCAGCGAGACGCCATCATCATGGATGATGAAGGGTCTAATGGATTTTATAACAGGGGATTCTACAGTAGCAAAGCGTCTACGTCACAAATTTATATTTAAACTAGTGCCGATGCTAAATCCAGATGGCGTAATAGTTGGCAACACTCGCAACTCGCTAACTGGGAAGGACTTAAATCGTCAGTATCGAACGGTTATTAGAGAAACGTATCCATCTATTTGGTATACAAAAGCGATGATAAGAAGGTAGCTAGCTTATCCTTCAAAAAATGTTGATATTTAGTTCATCCCATCCTTAGACTGATAGAGGAATGTGGAGTGGCCATGTACTGTGATATGCACGCTCATTCACGCAAGCATAACATATTTATTTATGGCTGTGAAAACAAACGTAATCCTGAAAAGCGGCTTACTGAGCAAGTTTTTCCGTTAATGCTGCACAAAAACAGCGCCGATCGAGTATGTTCTAAGCTTTCAGTTGACGTTCTTTCTATTTAAAACAAATATTTTCATTTTTTATTGCCAGTTCTCATTTGAGAGCTGTAAGTTTAAAATACAACGGAGCAAGGAAGGCACAGGACGAATTGTTGTTTGGATGCTGGGCATTACAAACAGCTATACTATTGAAGCATCTTTCGGCGGCTCTTCGCTTGGCTCACGTAAAGGCACACATTTTAACATTCAGGTAAACTAATTTCTGTCATTTAATTTTATATACGTACGTAGAAATTTAATAGCTACTATTAAATTTTTAGGATTATGAGCACATGGGACGTGCATTTTGTGAAACTTTATTGGACTATTGTGATGAAAATCCGAACAAAGTAAAGCGACATGCTAAATTATTTAAGCAAATCAAAAAGATAAGAAAACGCGAGAAACGCGAACAGAAAGCATTGAAATTACAAAAAATGGCCGATCAGGGATGTATTATAACTGAAAAATTAAAAATTAAACGTTCTGTGGAGAGAACCGTCTCCTAGGAATGTAATTAATTCATTACACGTATATATTGACACACATCCCTAAACATACAGCCCGTAAACCGCTTTTTCTAAATGGTTTAATACATGTAAATGTTGCATTGTTGTCTCTGTTGCTGTTCCGCCGATTACTTAATAATATATTTAAAAAGTTAAAATGATAATGCTTTAAAATCGGTGGCTCATACCATCGAATCATTAAAATATATGATGTGTCATGTTGCCAAAGTTATGAATTTGAATGCTATCTATCGCTAATCGCCGTTATATATATATATATATATATATACATTTATAAGCACACAGCACCAAATGACACAATAGTATATATAAATTACTATATTTATTGTAGAACTTGATTAGAAGTAGATTGCAAATTACTTTGAGCACAGTGTACAATTTTTTATCTTAATAAAACGATTATTATAGTTAGATGCTATATTTGTATTCAACCAGCTTCACAGAAAAATGGAAACCATTCACTTTTGAATTTATACCCTATGCATACTGTCAAACATTTCTATTTTGCATTTATCATAATTTTCTACTAATCCTAATGCATTAACATTTACAATAGATTTTAAATTTACTCAAACAACAGGAAAGACTCCGCTCTAAAATAATCGAAAGACTGATGCGCGAAGGCTCAAGCGCTGATGAGCCATTGAATATACCACTTTCCGATTACTCCAGGTAGGTTTCGTTTCCTTAATCTAAAATTTGTATTTAAAAAAAAAAATATATATATATATATATATATATATATGAAAGATCTAGTCGACTACGAGATCACCTGAACTTTTCGAAGAACTGATATTTCAATAATTCAACACGCACGGGCTGCAATCTGGGCTTACTATATAGGAACTTAATTGCTTAATGATTTCTTTGCAGATGGACTATCTTAATAAAACTTTTAGATCGTGATAATAACATTGAAATGCGTCTATTTGCCAAGCACAAATCTCTAGTATTTGAAAAACAATTTACAAATTTTTAGGGAAACGGGTAAATCCGGTGGTGGCTGTGTGGGTGTTCTATAAGTAAATATAAATTCTATATTTATGTTTAAAATTTGGTGACTAGCTTTAATGACGTGGGAGACAAATTTTTATAACTGATTTTCATTAGGGTTTTTAATTGATAAAAAATCTAGGGGAGTAGGTATCGATCTTGCGCTTATTTGTACCAATGCGTTTTAAGTCGCTTTATTTAAATGAAAATGACTTCAAATAGCTTTACAATATTAAAACACACTCACAATAAAACAGTTGTTAATATTTACATGTATCATTTGCAGTTCTAAAGGTACGGTTAAATATCATATAGTATATTGTTTTATTACTGATATTAAATCAATACGATAGTAGTATATAACTAGCGTAATTCAATTGAAGCAAACTTTCGATATTACGTGTTTTATAAATATACTATTGTTTAGAGATAGAGATAAATTGTCTGTCGATCTGTATTTCACCGTTCAAGTTGTGGTGAAATTGTTTGACTTGATAAAGATCGACAGACAAACAGCGTACTTACAAATTGTATTAATACTGTATCTCTAATCTCGTAACCACTAACAAATACTTTTAAAAATGTGATTTTGCCACTCGATATTAATGTTTTCCATGGATGTCGTACTGAAATGTGCAATGCGGAACAATACGCAACAATGCGCAAGCCCTTCCCAATTATAAGTTTCTGCACTATTCTTAATATATACTCAATGACATGCCTCCAAGCATTTGAAACCCAATCGACAAACACATTTTAAATTTTTTACATATGTATAAAATTCAAACTTTTCCCCTTTATTATTTTCTGCTTTAGCGACGAAGGTAACTGCAGCTCTAGCTCTGACAATGAAGGCAAACATTCGATTACAGCGTCTGATCTTGAAGGTCCTTGCTGTGCGCCTATTCGAGCGCCACCCAGTTCACCTGAGATTATGCATGAGATTCGCAAGGTAGGTTTGGATGTCAAACTGTTTCCTTTCAAAGCACATTGAGCACATCACGATTATGTTCACTCACCATTAACAGTTTCGAGTACGTCGAATGCACAAGGTGATGCATGTTTTGGATCAAATATACTTTTCACCGGTTCTACAACGAAAGTTCAAGGCTCTTGCGCGTCTTAAGCGCCGCCGCCATAAATTGGGTTCCAAGGTGATTGGTTCAAAGCGTGTCACTGGTGGTGGAAGTGGACCAAGTTCCCCAAATGGCAATTCCAGTGAGAGGGTGATAAGCAGCGAAAGCCCCCAAATAACAGTCAAAGCCGCACGCCAGTTGCCTGAGTCCGAAAGCTCCGAGAGCAATGGGTCTCAGTCGTCAGACTTATTGACCGATGCAAGTAATGAAATAAATCAGACCGGTAAACAGTTAACTCGTAAGCGTAATAAAAAAAAGAAGCACATGCCTACAGATAAATGCAAAAGTAAAGCAATTAACCGAAAAATGCGTATTGACCGGAACTTGCGACTTTGGCTGGCTAACCGACGCATTTTTATTTTTCGGCGCAAGAAGGTACATACAAAAACTGTGCACTATATACTATAAACACAAGACATTTCTGCGGCGTGGCGAAGTACGATTAGTTTCTATTTAAAAAATCAGTTGCTAGATCTTTAGAATAAATACGAAACGATAAATCAACAGAAATAAATAACTCATATAATAAACATACATATTAAATAAGTGAAGCACACTTCTACAATATACCGTATTCTAATTCTAATTTTTTCGCATGTTTTAGAGCCGCCGACAACGTATCCGAAACAAGCCGCTTAAGAAGCGTGGCGAAGTGATTAGAACGCCACTCGATTTGCCTACCACCGATCCGGGCTCTGATTTACATTTTTCCACAGACGATGAAGAACTTTTTCCAACAGGTAACGTTACATTTGGGGCAGTGGCACCACTTCGTCACACTCTACTTCAGAGTGAGTTGCAGAGGCGATATATTGAAGAAATTGGGGACTTAGTAGTGCAAAAGCCCAAACCGGCGCATATGCCGCCAGAATTAATTGTAACAACACCCTCCAAAATCTGCGGTCCAGGTGGTGTTAAAAAATTGGAAGTATACAAACTGACACCAAGTACAGCACCCGAGCAACAAGCTCAGATGCAAGCTCAAACAAACGGTACTGGGGCTCGACGAACCTATTCCTGGCACAATCTCAACCAAGAAAGCGGCCATGCTAAACCTAGTTTCTTCATGAACGAATCAAAGACATCCACAAAGATTCAAAAGACTCCACCGAGGCGGTAAGGTTTGAGCTCTGTAGAACATACAATTTTCTAGTCTTATCCTTACGTCAGCAGTGTACCCAACAATTGCATTCCACTAAGTCAGCAAAGACATATCCACTCAGGCCATGCTAAAGACCTACATGTAAAACTATCCATTAAGAAAAAAATTTGGGCGGGAGCTCACGGTGACTCTGATGTTCGACCACTGGGTTGGTACAAAGGCCAGTCTCAGGCACATGCTCACATGGCTACCGTGATGGCAACGGCAGCAGCTACTGCAGCTCTCCGAAGCGCTGGAGGATCACAAGCTCGACACATGTATGCCATTAGAAACAAGGATCCATTGATATCGGCAGCAGAATCAACCACAGGTTCAGCAACCTTACCACCTGCTTATGTAGGTGCGCCACGTAGATCCCGCAAATTGGAGCAGGTGGATTTATTCAAGTAAGTTTGAGAAACTCAAAATCTTAAGATATTTGTAAATATACCATTTGTAGCGCCTGCTCAGAAAAGCTGTTATTGTGGCAGCAAGAGCATAAGAAAACACAGCCGTCAAACACACGCTTTATGGGCGGAACGAGTACTAAGCTAGAGAATCCGCAGATCTTTATACGCAAACCAAAAAAGATCATCAGAACAGCCGGCGGAAATGATGTCCATGCCAATGTGGCCGGAGTAGCTGGGAAGGGTAAACGGAAGACAAGCATGATTAAACTTTCTGAGACAACGCAGTTTGTAACACGTTTTTCACGAACTCATGCAAGTACTGGAGGTTCTGCCACTGGCGATTTACAGCAACATCAAATGACTCAGATGCAAAGGCTAATTTTAAAAACTCAATCAGGCAGCGGGTCAGAGCGCACACAAAACGCCTCTGTGAGTGGCATTCAAATCCCTGGTGGACGCACTACTAACAAGTTTAAGACTAGTGGCATAGTCGTAACAGCGATCCAACAATCGGTGGGCAGTCATGCAGGGAGTGTTAGTGTTTCCAAACGTATTCGCCATGGTGGTCTACTCATAAAGAATGGCAGCAACAGTGTCGCCTCTGATACTCAAAACACGCTTCAATGCCGCACCGCAAAAACATTAGAAGATAAATCATTGGCTGGAATTTCCCTAGAGACGGTCAACCTTGTGCGCAAGGTTAAGACAAAATTGAAAAAACGGAAGTCCCGCACGCTTGCGAATGATGCAGCAACATCAGCTAAATAAAATCTACCAGTAACTAAGCCGAAACACTAAGTCTCCCGGATATCCCACGACCCCCTGATCGACAGCTTTCCTTTATCAAACACTTTCATGTATTTGTATGTGAATTTACTTTTAAACCAAATTTTAGTTGAATTAGTTAGAGAAATAATGCGCCACAATGGCATTAAGGATTATAACCAATTAGCAAAATGTGAGCACCTTGATGTAGCAAAATTCATGGGGTACTATACCACCCCAAAGTGTAGGCATTGCGTATAATGTACATATGTTTGAATATTCAATAGTAACATATATATAGTACTTATAATCAGGAATTAAATTTTAGGACGCTATTTCTATAAAAATTCGCAATAAAAATTCATGTTTTGAACTAACTGCATATGTATATTGTTAGCAACTCTGAAACATTCTTTTAGCCACTAACAAGAATTGACTTTGAATCCAGAAAGCTAATTTAAAAACAAATGTCATATGGGATTAGATTTGTATAAATGCATACAAACAAACGAATACAGAATTAGGGTATGGGAGGTATTCACATACCTTTCGTGTCTTCCTTCGCAAAGTATTGCCCTAGATTTTTTTAATGTTCCTCGAATGACGCCTGCTTGAATATAATGACGCAAAAGTAAACAAAACGTTTTCTAAGTGCGACCTCTAAGGATGGCAGTACACTCAAAGTGTATCAAGGGCTATTCAATTGAAGCGATATATATCGATATATGATATACATATATTGCAAGACTAATTGCATTCGGCCACTACTACCACTACTTAGTGGTTGTATACTAACCATAGACACTAATCATAGAACACATAGACTGGACACGCTGAAGAAAGATTTTGTCCAACTTTTTTTTGGGCCAGGTTACCCCACACAACTTCGTATTCGCTCGGCTCCTTACTTTTAGGTTCGGCGTACGAAAATTCACGACAGCACAATCATTGCGCTTCAAGCGTTCGACCGAGATGGTCGACATTTGAAATAAAGTGGCCCTATGCTCAATTTTTTTTTCTTGCTCTCTCTCTCTCTCTGTGCTCTCTGCTCTCTCAAGTATGTATATGTATGCATGCATGTGAGCACGAGCAGCAGCTCACAAAAATTGAAATTTCTTCGCAGCTAGCGCCTTGTGTTCTCTTCTGAGTGAAGAGTATACCGAACTCTTCAAATCGTTTGCCATGCTCATGACAAATATTTGCGTTTTCGTTATTATTTATGGGAAGGGTATGAAAGCGTTGGCGCGCATAGAGATCATTCTTCGCGACGACCATGCATACACACACTTACAGTCCCTTGCTACATGTATGAGCATTTATGTGCCTGTGTGCGAGTCTCTAGCTGCCTGTAGGAATTTGAAAGCCGAACATTTGCTTTTGGTAGATCTTGTGAACTGCAGACACCTACATACATGCGTTTGATTGTGTGTACGCATGGGACGCAATGCTCACAAAAATTGTGGGGTACCGTAGAAGCATTTGTGAGCCTATGTGCCTTAATATGTGCATGTGTGTATGCATGGGACATGAACATTGGCGTGTGCCTACCACAACTTTGGATTATGTGAACGATTTTGGGTTCGAATAGTTGAGTCGCGTTTATATTTAAGTACCTGATTTTGTTTGAATGACCGTGGGTTTGCCTATCAAAATTATTTAATAAATTTATTGATTCAAATGTAATATTGTGGAGTCATTTTAGCTTTACTTAAATTACTATGTAGTTAGTATGATCCATTTGACCTACATACATATGCATCTTTTTAAAATGGTCAAATTGAACTGTATCTGCATGCACAAGTGCACGGGTTCGGAAATCGCATCCCATGTTGCCCACTAGGCTCAATCAAGTATTACATTTAAAAAAAAAATTCATTCTGATAGGCAAACCCACGGTCATTCAAACAAAATCAGGTACTTAAATATAAACGCGATTCAGCTATTCGAACCCAAAATTGTTCACGCAATTTTAAGTTTCGGTAGGCACACGCCAATGTTCATTTCTCATGCATTCAGGCACATGCATAGGCTCACAAATGCTTCTACGTTACCCCACAATTTTTGTGAGCATCGCGTCCCATGCGTACACACAATCAAACGCATGTATGTAGGTGTGTGCAGTTCACAAGATCTACCAAATGCAAATGTTCGGCTTTCAAATTCCTACAGGCAGCTAGAGACTCGCACACAGGCATATAAATGCTCATACATGTAGCAAGGAACTGTAAGTGTATGTATGCATGGTCGTCGCGAAGAATGATCTCTATGCGCACCAACGCTTTCATACCCTTCCCATAAATAATAACGAAAACGCAAATATTTGTCATGAGCATGGCAAACGATTTGAAGAGTTCGGTATACTCTTCACTCAGAAGAGAACACAAGGGGTCTAGCTGCGAAGAAATTTCAATTTTTGTGAGCTGCTGCTCGTGCTCACATGCATGCATACATATACATACTTGAGAGAGCAGAGAGCACAGAGAGAGAGAGAGAGCAAGAAAAAAAAATTGAGCATAGGGCCACTTTATTTCAAATGTCGACCATCTCGGTCGAACGCTTGAAGCGCAATGATTGTGCTGTCGTGAATTTTCGTACGCCGAACCTAAAAGTAAGGAGCCGAGCGAATACGAAGTTGTGTGGGGTAACCTGGCCCAAAAAAAAGTTGGACAAAATCTTTCTTCAGCGTGTCCAGTCTATGTGTTCTATGGTTAGTGGTTCTGGTTAGTGCCATCGGCATATTAGTAACATAAAGAAAAACTAATCCGAAGAGACTAATGATATGCATTTATTCACTAGAATAAAAAAGTAATAGTATAACTTTAAAAATACGCAGAAATAGTTCCAAGATAAGAGTCAATACATACATAATTCTTTTCTGCCTTCAAAATAATTTAATTTGAATATTTATTCATTTGGCAATATTAAGAAATATACGACGTAATAATAAAATAGATTTAACTCATATTGTTTTCGTATTTATATTTACTATATTTTACAGATTTGGAATCTCTATACACTATACATACATACATACATATGTATATTACAGTAGCCATACAACACATAGACTAGACAAATTAAATTGTATTGTTGTCCAAAGTCACTGTAGATGATCTCCAGAGGTGCAGGTGTTGATGTGGGTATTCCGGTTGCAGAGGTTCCGCAAGGTTACCGTTTTTATACCCTGATCCCATTAAAAATTAGAAATCAGGGTATAATGGTTTTGTGAAAAGTATGTAACAGGCAGAAGAAAGGATCGCAGACCCAATAAAGTATATATATATTCTTGATCAGGACGATGAGCTGAGTATATAGCCCTGCCCGTCTGTCCGTCCGTCCGTATGCGCGCCGAGATCTCAGAAGATATAAGAGCTAGAGCCTTGAAATTTTGAATGCATACTCGTGTATACCATACGCAGTACAAGTTTATCATATTTTTTTCGGTAAATCATCCTATTTATTATACCCTGATCCCATTAAAAATGGGAAATCAGGGTATAATGGTTTCGTGAAAAGTATGTAACAGGCAGAAGGAGGCGTGGCAGACCCCATAAAGTATATATATTCTTGATCAGGGCGACGAGCTGAGTCGATATAGCCCTGTCCGTCTGTCCGTCCGTCCGTATGAACGCCTAGATCTCAGAAGATATAAGAGCTAAAGACTTCAAATTTTGTATGCATACTCTTGTATACCATACGCAGTACAAGTTTATCTTTTTTTTTTTCGATAGCTCGTCCGATTACTTTTTTATCGCGAATAATCGATAAATTGATTTTGTTTATTCACCGTAATTTCAATACTTTTAGACCTAGAGACTTCAGATTTGGTGTGTATATACATCTGGTCAATACGCAAATTTTGTCATTTACAGATTTTGGATACCACGCCCCCTTCGCCCCCAATTTGCAAAAAACGTATTTTAAGTACTAGAGAATTGTGCTTTGGAATGTATGCACATTTACACATTATGATCACGTTCTGAAAGTTTCATGATGATAGTCCTACTACAGGAGAAATTATTCAGCAACAAAATTCTCATAGTATTGCCCACACTGCAGCGCAGCCCAAGCGCAGTCGCTGCTTACTGTGCAGTTAGCAGAGCGCGCGTTTATGCGTGCGTGAATATCAGCTCTTTGTAGGGATCAGGGTATCTCCTAGTCGAGCAGTCTCGACTAGAGCATTCTTACTTGTTTTTTATTGAGTATAATCGATAAATTGCTTTTGTTTATTCAGCGTAATTTGACTTTTAAGTCTGGAGACTTCAGATTTACTGTGTATATACATATGATCAATACGCAGATTTTGTAATTTACAGATTTTTGATACCACGCCCCCTTCGCCCCCAAATTTGTAAAAAGTATTTTAAGTACTAGAGACTTGTGCTTTGGCATGTATACGCATTTGCACATTTTGATCACGTTCTGAACGTTTCATGAAGATTGTCCGACTACAAAAAAAATTATTCAGCAACGAAATTCTCATGCAGCGCAGCCCAAGCACATTCGTACTTACTGCGCAGTTGCAGAGCCCGCGCTTATGCGTGCGTGAGTATCAGCTCCTTGTAGAGATCAGCGTATTTCCTAGTCGAGCAGTCTCGACTAGAGCTTTCTTACTTGTTTTTTATTGAGTATAATCGATAAATTGCTTTTGTTTATTCAGCGTAATTTGACTTTTAAGTCTGGAGACTTCAGATTTACTGTGTATATACATATGATCAATACGCAGATTTTGTAATTTACAGATTTTTGATACCACGCCCCCTTCGCCCCCAAATTTGTAAAAAGTATTTTAAGTACTAGAGACTTGTGCTTTGGCATGTATACGCATTTGCACATTTTGATCACGTTCTGAACGTTTCATGAAGATTGTCCGACTACAAAAAAAATTATTCAGCAACGAAATTCTCATGCAGCGCAGCCCAAGCACATTCGTACTTACTGCGCAGTTGCAGAGCCCGCGCTTATGCGTGCGTGAGTATCAGCTCCTTGTAGAGATCAGCGTATTTCCTAGTCGAGCAGTCTCGACTAGAGCTTTCTTACTTGTTATACTTCCGTGAATGAGTATAAAACCCATAGTAGTATAAATTTGTAAAACATTGTAACTTATGTATGTATTACATTACAATTCGCTCGGCTGTTTGTTCGCATGAGCCGGCTGTTTAGCCATCGGTGGGATGGGTATAAAGGTAAAGCTGTAACTCAATGAGCTGGTAAACTACATATATTGTGTTAACGTTCACTATGGAACGGAAAAACTTAGAATTAAGAAAAACACGCCTTTCGCAAAGCTAGGAATCGCTGCATAAGTCAATGATGGCCTGTCCTTCCGTTATCGTTGATTACTTGTCTGGAGTTATACAGAGATCCTTTGCCCCTGCTTAGGAGCTAGTCAGTAAAGCCGCACCGTATGGCTCTTAAATTGGCTTTGGTTAAAAATCATTATAATTTAAAAATCATTAAAATTTAATTTGTTTTTTTTTTTAGTTTACTGGGGAAACAAGACTTGGAATGAAAAGTAAAAGAAATGGGATCAGAAACAATTTTCATTTTAAATCAATAGCTGGTTTCCATTAAATAAAAAATGGTCAATTTAAAATGTATCTTTAGAACTGTATTGTGGTGCCTCTCATTATTGTTTTAATGATTTACAAAAATCGAAAACATGCCTCCTACGCACTCAACGGCTAGACGGTAATGCAATGGGAAAAATACTGACTCTATAAATAGGCAGCTAAACACCCCAGCGACAGAATATGTAAGAAATGAGCGCTGAGCCTTGCAAACTCAGCGACAGGATAAGAATAAATAATAAACCAACGCAGAATCTTAAGAATTCAGCGATAAGATAAGAATATTCAATAGAATATTTAAGGTTTTAAAGAAACTAAACACCATCATTGTAAAGTGCATTCGTTCAACAAATAATTATTGCTCTGAACCGATACTTAGGCTTTATTTATATATATTATCTATATTTAAACATTAACTGCATTATGCAGTGCATTTTTATCATCTACAATTATATTAGCAGCTGCTGTGGTTGTATTAGAGCTAAGCAACTGCTTGGTTGAAGAGCTAGATGAGTAGCTGTCACTAGAGCTGCGCGTAGACGCCGAATTGCCGCTTACCGGGCTGTCCAACATATCTGTAAATTTATACTGTATTATAGACATATAAGTAGACATGTTTAGCTCGCTTACCAGGAAGTGAGCTTACATTATTGCTCTTTAAATCAACTCCAGTACTAGAAGAAGCTACAGATTTAGGGCCAACAATATTACCCGCGGACGTTGATTTTTTTTTTAGATTTTGATTCCTTTTCACCAATGCGTTAAAACCTACCCCAGTAGCATTAAGTACATTTATACCGCAATTACCATGATTCAAAGCAGCACAGCTACAACACAAAGAATCACCGCTCTTTACTCGTTCTGAAGAATACAACGGACTAAGTATGTTGCTTTGAATGTCATCAGGTGTATAGTAATCAGAATCCTCGGTACTCAAGTTTGTTGCCAATAGACCTGGATCTTTCAGTGGCACATTAGAATCGGAACAATCCACCCTTTGTTCATTGTACTTCGACGAAATTTCATCAGCACCATCAATATTAACGGTGACTGCTGCATCATTAACAGGGTCGTTTGTTACCATATCCTCGTCATCACTATTGTCGAGACTATCCAATACTAGCTTCACTGACTTATTTGAACTATTCTTGCTAAGTGCCCCTGGCGATAGTAATGGTGACAGCTTTTCGCTCTCACTATCTTCATCTTCATCCTGCATGGCAGCGTTACTCTTCTGGTAATTTAGACCATTGCGTTCGTTGATTATATGCACATCCTGTTGCTCAGAAGATAAACGAAGTGTCTTGGGAGAGGTACAGGTAGTCGAGGATTTTTTTGAATTACTTTCTATTTCTATTGCTGAAAGAATGGAGCTATCTCCAGTAGCGTTAGTAAGCGTACCCACTTCATTGGTGATGGTGCACGTAGAAGCATTCTTTTTGCTCTTTGGCCGGCGTTGGCTACCTGATTTAATGGGCGAAGTGGATTTTATGTCATCACTTGTCATCGTTGAAGCGGCCATAGAAATACTGTCCATAATATCGTGGTCACTTTTTCTACAGAAAAATTTAAAAATAAAAATGGATTAGTTGTAACTTAAATAAGCATATCATACATTCAGACATTAATAGAACGTTGAAAAAGGAAAAATAAAGTGGCCTTGTTTAACTAGAACCACTAACCATATAACACATAGACTGGACATGTAGAAAAAATTTTTTTAACGCCGAAAATCTGTCTCGTAGAGTGGTAATTTATGGCTCGGGTAATAAAAAAAAATTTAAACTGTAAAATTGGAATGTATACACAATTCATTCAATCATTACTTGATTTTTTTAATGAAACAAAAATCTAACCAAATAGAATAGAGTATTTATTTAATTATACAAAAAAAAAAAAAAAAAAAAAAAAAATGCGAAAAACTTCAACGTACATTTTTAAAAAATTAAATAGCCAAAAAAAACCTAAATTCGGCTGAACAAAATTATTGGCACACCAAAGAAAAAAAAAACTTAAAAAACATAGAAATATTATGGAAAAAAATAAGCGAAAATTAAAATTAATATTTGGTATGTAACTCTTTAGCTTTAAAAACCGCGGATAAAAGGTTTGGCATTGAATTAACTAATTTTTTAGTGACATTTAATATTGTAATATTGCTGTATTTGGCTTTCTCCAAGCAGTTTGGCGCCCATCCGATCGAAATATGTTGAACTTATTCTCATTATAGAACAAGACCTGCCTCCAGTAGCCATATGGCTTGCTAAAATATTCCTAAACGTAGTCCAAACGCCTCTTCTTATTGCCAGCCGAGATGCACGGTTTTCGTCGAGCAACACGCGCTCTGTATTCGGCCCTGTGCAGTACTCTGCGTATCGTAATAGGGTGCACATCGTTCCCCATTTCTTTTTAAACCACAGCAGCAACCTGTGTGGATGTTATTTTGGGATTGACTTGCACCTTTCTAACGATTATCCTGCATTCATGGGTGTCCAACAACGTTGGGCGACCTGTATATTTTGAGCTTTGCCGGTTGCGAGCTCCCTTGAAGCGCTGTACGATGCTTCGCATGGTAAATCTGCTTCTTTCCATTATCTCTCCTATTTCTGCATAAGATTTTGATCGTGCAAATGCGGGATAATTTTCATCTGAGCTACCGATGTTTCTTTTAGCTTAGGTGCCATTACTAAGAACAGTAAACAAATATGCTCAATATCTACAAAATTTTCTATATTAGAATTCAAATTTGCGATGTTTTAAATAAAATAACATAGGTAAAATTGCCAAAAAAAAAAAAAAAAATTTGCCTAAACGGTCAAAATGTTAAAAAAAAAAAAAAAACAAAAAATTAAGTGTGCAAATACTTTTGTTCAGCCAAATTTAGGTTATTTTTTGGTTATTTAATTATAAAAAAATGTACGTTGAAGTTTTTCGTAATATTTTGTTATATAATTTAATAAATATCCTATTCTATTTGGTTACATTTTTGTTTAATTAAAAAAGCGTTTAAAAAGTCTTAAAAATTGCTATAAAGTTTAAAATGCTTGCTGTGCCAATAATTTCGTTCGTCACTGTATATACTTTATGGGGTCTGCGATACTTCCTTATGCCTGTTACATACTTTTCACAAAACCATTATACCCCGATTTCCCATTTTTAATGGGATCAGGGTATAATAATTCTTCGATTATTTTCACGGAACAAACAATACATACCTGGCACGAGACACATACTGTGGAGGACCATTCAAGGCTTCTATGAGTGAGACGGGTATATATCCAGGAGGAACATCTGAAGGGGCTGGCTCGCCAGCCCCTGAAGTTGGGGTATTCTGGTGCAGCATATGCGTGCTGATACCCTTTTGAACGGCTCGTATTTGTAAGAGTGCACGAAATGGCGCTCGACAGATGGGGCAGTTATTGGCTTGGTAACGCAGAGAATCTGCACACGAGTTACAGAGACAAAGATGTCGGCAGGGCAAAATAAGTGTGTCACGTGTTTCGCTCATGCAAATAACGCACTCACTACCGTGATCGTCAATTTCTTCATCAATGGCCGTTTTGTTTACTGCTTTGTTTTCAATGCCGTAGATCTCTTGCAGTAAGTAGCAGAGACCATCCACAAAAATTTTTTGCTTAAGCGCCCGTAGCACATAATTGCATGTTTCTGAGTGGTGGTCTATTACGCAAATTGTAGTATGCGATTGACGACATTCTTCATTGCCTTCTTCAATGACGCAATGTATAGCAACTGGGTATTGCTCACGGCCAGCATTGTATATAAGATCATCTTCGGGTATTAAGTGTGGGTTAAATACGTGGCTGGGTTGTGAAAAACATTGATTGATGCCTTTTTCATAATGGTACGTATCAGATGTAAGAGAATATCCATCGCGTGGCGTTAGTTTAATGCCACTGGAATTCACATCTTCTGTACAAAAGTAATATATAGTTATAGCACATTTTGCCTCGGAATCAAAGGTAAACTCAACATTGTAGTTTGGTGGCACCGTCTCTTTCCCTTTATCTATTCCACTCATATTACAGAAAACGTTGCCATCCACTTCCTCAATAGATGCAGATCCTGTAGTTTCCGTTAGTTTCTTATTTTTTTCATTTTGCTGCAAGGTCTCAACATCAGCACAGCTTGACCTTTTCTCGTTTGGTACTCTCACAAAACGCACAGATTCTTTTCTTATGTTGACGAGGCTTTTGAGAGTTTTAGTAGGTTCGTTAGCCTGTGGTGGCGGATAGGGAAATGCTGTGGGGCGGTTGCCCAAGAAATTAAGATCCGCATTCTCACCAAATAAATATGACTCTGGTTGGGGCGTGTCGAATCGTTCACCACCCATTATAAAGTGAGTGCCAAAGAAATTTCCAATACGTGGTGGATATTTATAGGCATGATTGGTAATATGGTCAGCTTCCTCGACAGCTGCGTTTTGCCTACTTACAAAATTACCCATTTTTGCAGAATTAATTTTTACTTTCTACCTTTCGCTCTGCACTGTTTTCTATTTCCCTAACTTACTATTGCAGTAGTGATGCTAAATCGGAACATCGATGTTTTCTTTATCGATGTTTGTCGTTTGGTCAAAAATGTAAATAGAAACACTTTCGCACTTATTAATATTTCATTGAAAAAGGGTAAAGGAAAACAAGGGGCTTATAGTTTTACAAAACGTTTCCCTTAGTGGAAAATTTTTTTTTTTTTTTAATTTATTTATGGACGAAATAAAATGATTGTAACAGTGCGAAACGAGTAAACCACTGTATTGTTTACCATGGCATGTTAAAAGACACAGAAGGTTGTACACCCTGTTTAAAGACAGTGGGCTTCGCCACAACCACTAACCATAGAACACATAGACTGGACACGCTGAAGAAAGATTTTGTCCAACTTTTTTTTGAGCCAGGTTACCCCACACAACTTCGTATTCGCTCCGAAGAATGATCTTTATGCGCATCAACGCTTTCATACCCTTCCCATAAATAATAACGAAAACGCCAATATTTTGCATGAGCATGGCAAACGATTTGAAGAGTTCGGTATACTCTTCACTCAGAAGAGAACACAAGGCGTCTAACTGCGAAGAAATTTCAATTTTTGTGCTGCTCGTGCTCACATGCATGCATACATATACATACTTGAGAGAGCAGAGAGCACAGAGAGAGAGAGAGAGCAAGAAAAAAAAATTGAGCATAAAGTCACTTTATTTCAAATGTCGACCTTCTCGGTCGAGCGCTTGAAGCGAAGTGATTGTGCTGTCGTGAATTTTCGTACACCGAAATTTCGTACACCCCAAAAAAAAGTTGGACAAAATCTTTCTTCAGCGTGTCCAGTCTATGTGTTCTATGGTTAGTGATATAGCCCTGTCCAGTCTCCAGGTCTAAGAGTATCAAAATTACGCCAAATAAACAAAATCAATTTATCGAGTATTTTCGATAAAAAAGTAATCGCACAAGTTATCGAAAAAAAGATAAACTTGAACTGCGTATGGTATACACAAGTATGCATACAAAATTTGAAGCTCTTATATCTTCTGAGATCTAGGCATTCATAAGGACGGAAGGACGGACGGACAGGGCTATATCGACTCAGCTTGTCGCCCTGATCAAGATTATATATACTTTATGGGGTCAGCTACGCCTCCCTCTGCCTGTTACATTCTTTTCACAAAACATACCCTGATTTCCCATTTTAATGTGATCACTGTATACAAAATTTATATCAGATGTCCAGTCTATGTACATGTGTATGTATGGATGGGTTGCTCTTCAACTAATATGATTTCTGGCATACCGGAAAATGCATTTTCCGAAAACATTGCGTTCATACGGACCGACAAACGGACGGACATTGCACAAACCCAATAATTTCATTTCACTTTCGTGAATGAATATAAAAATGTTTTTCCTACTGTGCGCTGCTGAGTTATATAGCAAGTGTATAAATTGGCATCCATGTACAGTTTGAAATTAAAATCTCAAATCCAAATCCGAAGTATATACATATGTATGTATAGATGTATGTATATAGATACATACATATACATACATACATATGTTCATATGTATGTACATACATATGAACATACATACATATGTATGTAGTTTTAAAATTCATGTATGTATATACAGAATCACACATTTAACAAGCTATTCTGCTATAACAAATCAAGCTTTATTCGATGTACAACATACATACATATGTATAACGTAGATATTTAAAAATTTATAGCTAAATTGGCCGTTTTTACGCTATCAAAGCTCATAAAAATATCCGATCATGTCCCTGAAATAGTTTTTGCTACGGACTGTTAATTTGTTATTTTTGACGATCATTTGCGAAAAGCTCACTTTTAGAAAATACTTACATATGTATGTATGTACATATGTATGTATACTAGCTGAACGTCGCTATAACTGCAGTAATTCGTTAATTGGATACATACATATGTACATACATATGTATATACATAATTATATACATATGTACATATGTATGTAAATATATGAATTTTCTCTCATCAAACAAGCCGTTTTCTCTTTCAACTTTATGGGCCCGCAAAAGCTCGACTAAAGAGAAAAGGAATAACAGAAATTTTACGAAGGAGTAAATATAAACACTATTCTACAAAATTAATAAAAAGAAAATATGTAATTAATTATTCATTTAATATTTTAAAAGTAGAAAAGATTTAAGCATCAAAAGTTGCTGATAGAAATACATACATACACACACATACAAACATACGCACACACACACTTATATATATATATATATATATATATATATATATATATATATATATATATATATATAATATATATGTATATATGAACTTCTGCTTAGAAAGAGAGAGAGAGTGAGAGAGAGACGAAGTGCAATGCCGACGTCACACAAATGTTCCTCTTTCTATGTTATTGAAATACATAAATATATTAATTTTTTTGTTTTGATTAAAAAATTCCTATGTTTAATTTAAAAACCTATTACATACATATATACATACATATCCGGTTCTAACGACGCTCAAATGACCGACAATTTTATGTCGTTATATCCGTTATATAATAAATTCTCTATTAAAACCGTACGATACCTCATATGAAATCTTATATATACATATGTGGAATGAAAATATTTGATCGCATAGTATAGTTTAAAGTCAGTAAAGCCACAATAAAATTATAATATATAAAAAGGGAAATAAAGACGGACTGTATTTTTATTTGTTTACATGTTTGTGTTGCAGAGTGTAATCAACCTTTATATGAGAACAGGGTGTAAAAGCTATAGCAGCAGAACGACAGCAGTAGGCCGCAGCAACAGCAGTAGTATTACCAGTAGCGGCGGTGGCAGCGACGCAACTTTTGGCGCTTTGTGAACATTCATACATGCATATGTATAAATACTCAGAGCCCAACACGAATGCTTTCATTCTCCTGTAGTGTTTAAAGTGACATGAAAGTGACGACATTGGTGCACTACATCAAGTCATGTATCAGCATGTCCAACCAAGCAACACAAATCATATTTATGCCGATGGTGAGTGGACTTATTACGCTTTCAAGTGGTAAATAAGCTACAAGTATAAAAAATAGCACGTAGCTTTTGTATGTATACTATATTTTTTGGCAAGTGTGAATTTTTTGTGTACAATATCTGTTAAGTGGCAGTTCATATCAGTGACAGACATAGAGTGTGGTGCAGCATGTGACAACGTTTCGATTGTGCTTATAAAAAAACGTACTAATCACGTATGTATAATATCAATACATACATATATATATATGTTTATGTACTAATCTAATACTAAGGAACGTAAAAAACAATGATGTGGGCGTCACTGAAAGCTAAAAGTTGGAACCCGATACTCAGAATTTACATGCACTCATACGCATGCGCCAAAAATAAAAACCAACGTAAATATTTGGCGGGGAAAAGCACACCATGCTTGGTTACACACGTACACAAGTGGATAATTACTTGCAAAACAGCTGTTGCAGTCTTCATACATATGTATATTATATGTACATGTGCATTTATATGTATGCATGCAGCTAGCTAAACCTAATGAAAATACACTTCACATGGCCAAAACATCGTTATAGTGTGACAATGAGACAATAATATCCTCCCAAGCCTCATAAAACTGCCATTACTTAATATGCCGTTGGAGAAATAATATATATATTCATATGTATATATATGTATGTATTATGTCTATTATAAATAGTAAAATATATTATATTTGCATTTATGAATGTACATGCATACATATGTACATACATATGTACATATGTATTTTAAATCTTCGTATAGTGGAAGCTAATTTATAGTAAATCAATATTTTCTGCACAAGCTAATTTCGTAATGTTGCAACATTTGAACCCTACTACCTTTCTGAATACGTTGCCCTAACTGGTCTTGAAAACAAACAATTTTGGCTATCGTGGATGTATACTTTTCCCACAAAAGGGTTACTATACAAATCCCACTTTATAATTAAATAAAATAGGCTATTGAGTAATTTATTTTACTACATTGAAATCAATTCCAACAAAATAAATTTGTTTAATAACGGTCTGTATTTTCGCTTTTACTTATGGATGTGGATTAAGCTTGTTTTGTTACGATATTTAGCTCTTTTATCAGGAAATTTTAAATCATTCGGTTTGCTGGAAGAATTATAGGGAAAAAATGTGAAAAGGGTCAAATGTCACAGTTTTGCACTTATTATGTTATTTTTTAACATTTTTTAATAATGGATCCAAGCTCGATTGATTTGCTCAATGCATAATGCGATTTGGCATACTTTTTCTGTACCGTCGCACCATTTCAGGAGGAATCGCATACCAAATGTCCTTGATCCTTTCCCGCAGCTCCATCATTCCATAATATAATTCTCAGGCTGAATTTCAGATGGCTGCATAGATTTTCAATGAATTTAATGTCTGGAGATTGCTGAGCATACTTCAGGGGCTTGAGTCCTTACCATATTATCCACTTTTTGACTAAATAGGACGTGTTCTTCCGGTCATTAACGTAAACGTAATCAGTCGTAAAAAGGTTTAAACAAGTAAGAAAGCTCTAGTCGAGACTGCTCGACTAATATATCCCCTGAAATCTGCACAGAGCTGATATTCCAATAATTCCACGATTCTTTTATGCACACAAACAAAAACACATGCATATATACATACGCACGCATCCTGCTAACTGCTAACAGTTAGCAACAACAGCGTCTGGTCTGCAAGATACGCTATATTATGGGAAATTATTTGTTGAATAATTTCTTTTGTATTGGGACTATCTTTATGAAACTTTTAGAACGCGAATATAAGTTCAAAACACAGGTCTCTAGTACTTGAAATACGTTTATTACAAATTTAGGGCGAAACTGGCGTGTATAAAAAATCTGCAAATTACAAAAGCTTACAATAAAATAATCGATTATTGTCGTAAAAAATAAATTAAATGATTTTACTAAAAAAAAAAAAAAAGATAAACTTTTACTGCATATTGAATACACGCATATATATCTTTGAGAGTTCGCTGTTCATACGGACAGACGGACATGGCTTTATTTCCCATTTTCAATGGGCTCAGGGTATAGTGAAACACTCGACTTCAGCACATATACTTGTTTACGCCTATCCGTATGAATGCAAATCGTTCCGAATATACTGAGTCAGGGACTTATCTTGAGGAGTATTTTTAGCATTTATAATATGTTACTACATATATATGATTACTGTTATTGCTTGTATAGGATCTGGGCTACATTCAGAAAAATTTTAAATTATATTATAAAAAAAGGAATAAAACAGTTGATGCTTCGGCAAATACAGACATTTCAACTTTATTAACACATTCTGCAAGTTAGATGAAAAATAAAATCCCATAATATAGCCCTATCAGAAAATGCATTTCCCAATTTGTCACGCCACTAGTTGGAGGATCGCGAAAATTTTAACACGTTTTTATGCATGAATCAGATCATTCGCAGGCTAAAACAAATAGAAGAACCGTACTTCAGCGTGAATACTTATTTATTTAACGGTATTAAATCATGTCTCCCCTCATGTCCCGATAAAAAATATGACACAAGTGCAACGCCAGTTATTTTACTTGTTTGTTTTATTATGTTTTATGCAAAAAAACCTTGAATCGAACCTTTTTAGCTATAACAGCTATCGTAGCGTGTGTTTTCAATACCTTCTTTTATGCATACATACATAAACTTGGAGATACTTTAGAAAAACAGTTGGTTATCCCAATACATTCCGAAAATAGAGGTTCCATATCGCTTTAATATACTACACTTTTCGCTGATCCTAGAACGTTCGGGTGGATTCTGGCCTGGACAGGAGATGTCCGTTGTAACAGCTTATACATACGAATCGTAAACGATGTCATGGCAAGGACAAACAATTGGGCGCATGCGTCAAACGAATGGTTTTATCCTGGAATATTAAAATTTATCTGTCAGCACTTAATAGTTTATTATATATATTTTACATTAATATATATATATATATATATATATATATATATATATATATATATTTAATCAAACTTATGACATGTTGAGTAATCTGATGGTAATATCATGTAGATTAGGAGAATTCTGTTTCATGCTAAATCACATGCTAGCCTACTGTTTCCAATGCTTCCAAGGGCTAAGTTATATATGTATTTAAGTAACGAAGCAAACTCCTAAAATATAAAAAATGCACTTATTTATTTATTAGATATTAGAATTAATATAAAATTAAAACTACTGGGGCCCTCGGATTTAGGTTGTCATCAAGTAAATTTAGTACAATTATTTTTTCTATGTAGATTACATTTTATTCATTTACATAATTACATTTTTTACAGTTTGCTTTTATTTTTTTAGGATTTCAATAATTTTAGGTATGTTGTTTGCGCGATTGCGTTTGCAAATATATGCATTGTATGAGGTCAAACCTGACTAGAATAATCTTTTTTGTAAATATTACCAATCTCGTATTATTTAAATTTGATGCATCTGTAAAAGAAAATCTATTAATGTATTATGTACCAGTTTGTCAATATTTCAGTCGTAAATGTTTTAAATTATCTTAGTAATTTCCTTCACTTTTTTGCAACTTGCAATAAGATTTCTTGACATTTGGTTTCGTCTCACAATTGTCGTGCTGCTTTTGGTTGTTGGTGCGCATTTCAATTTAACTCAATTGATTCTTGTTGAGCTCGTGAAACGTCAACTTCATAGCATTTCGTTGATACCACACGTTTTTCCATTTAATTGGTGATGGTGCTAATGATCAGACCTAATAATTACAAAATGATAAATTTATTTGCTGGGCTATGGCAACGCAATATACGGTATAGCAAAAAAAAACACAAATTGAAATTTTATCGATGGTAGAGCAAAAATAGAAAAAAATAATTTGATGTCCAATTGATTGGAGAATGCATACAAATGTACATACATGTATGTATATTGCTTATTGTTATTTGTGGCACACTTTTTCCATTATCTAGTTTCTAAGAGGATTCAAAGTTATTACAAACTAATATCTTCTGAGATCTCGGCGTTCATACGGACGAACAGACGGACAAGGCTATATCGACTCAGCTCATCGCTCTGATCAAGAATATATATACTTTGTGGGGTCTGCGATGGTACCTTCTGCCTGTTACATACTTTTCACAAAACCATTATACCCTGCTTTCCCATTTTTGATGGGATTAGGGTATAAACAGAAGTATCCAGTATCTCAACTACCCCAACTTAGAACCCCAAATTCAAATGTATTTATTAACATTTTCCAATTTGCTTTAGCCTTTCGAGAAATATGTATACATCACTTTTGGTTAAGTAATAGAGGATATAATATGTAAGTTTTTAGCTCACTTATTGTTTTAGCTATATACAAATGTCATTAGATTATTTTTCTCAGAATAGCCGACACAAAAAAGCTATTTATATACTCATAAGAACTCATATACCTACATAATTATGTGTGTATGTACATATATTTTAAAGCTTCTTGTGTCTGAATATTTCTCTTCTTTACGCGCATGCATTTAACATATTTCCGCGCGAATTCCGGCATTAAAGTGTATGTGTTCTAAAATACTCTATCGAAACTTTGACTTCTTCTTTCCATTATTATTATCCACGAACGGAAGAGGGCGAATAGTTTACCAAAAATACTCGATTCTTCTAGTTAGTACGTATATGCTTATGTTGCAGTTTCAAGATAGTATTGAACAAGCGTAACACAGTAAGATGAGTGAACTAAAAATAACATATATACATATGTATATACATATTCAAAACAACACATTTTTACATCACACATGTACATATATTAAGCAATCATTTTCGCTCAGCATGTAAGGAGATTGCGGTATACCTGCCTGTTCAGGTATTGTCTGATTGACAAAAAATAGTTTATTTTTATCGAAAGTTTTCTTTAACAATTCGCCATTCATATTTTATAGAATTAAAAAATGTTCTATTATTATAAATGTAGTGTGGAGCTTTAAAGTTTCAGAAGATATAGTATTCATTTTTATACCCTGAACCCATTAAAAATGGGTTCTGTATGTTTGAGCGTATCGATCTCAGAAGATATAAGCTAGAGACTTTAATTTTTATACCCTCATCCCATTAAAAATGGGAAATATGGGTATAATAGTTTTGTGAAAAGTATTTAGCAGGCAGAAGGAAGCATCGTAGACCCCATAAAGTATATATATTCTTGATCAGGGTGACGAGCTGAGTCGATATAGCCGTTCGTATGAACACCTAGATCTCAGACGAGTATGCATACTTGTTTATACCATACGCAGTATGAGTTTATCATATTTTTTCGATAACTCATTCGATATCTTTTTTTATCGAGAATAGTCGATCAAATGATTTTGTTTATTCAGCGTAATTTTAACCCTTTTGGACTTAATGACTTCAGATTTATTGTATATATACATCTAATTAAAACAAAGATTTTGTAATATACAGATTTTGGATACCGCGCCCCCTTCGCCCACAATTTGCAAAAAAGTGCTAGACATTTGTTTTTTTTTTTAATTTAGTATTTTAGGTACTAGAGACTTGTGCTTAAGAATAGACAGTCATTTGAACATTATCATCACGTTCTAAAAGTTTCATGAAGATAGTTCTACTACAACTGAAATTATTCAACAAATAAATGCTCATATTATTGTGCACACTGCAACCCGAGCGGATATCGAAATTGCCTCTAAAAATCGATAACTCATCCCGTTATACTTTTTATCGATTTAAAACCTTATCGAAAAATCAGTTATAAAACAAGTAAGAAAGCTCTAGTCGAGACTGCTCGAATAGGAGATACCCTGATCCCTAAGGGGCTGATATTTACGCACGCATAAGCACGCGTTCTGCTAACTGCGCAGTAAACAGCGACTGCCCTTGGGCTGCGCTTCAGTGTAGGCAATATTATGAGAATTTTGTTGCTGAATACTTCTCTTGTAGTAAGACTATCTTCATAAACTTCCAGAACGTGATCATATTGTGCAAATGTGAAAAACTAAGATAAACTTTTACTGCATATGGTATACACGATGATTATGATTTTATTTATGATTTATGATTTTATATTTCACCCCCGCCCATATATCTACCCCTTGACCCATATATTTGTAAAAGGTGTGTTGGCAAATGCATGCATTTTAATGATATAATCACGATCTGAAAGTTTCATGAAGATTGTCTATCGACAAGGAAAGTTATTCAACAATTAACTTCCCATAGTAAGCCACCGCTATATGTGTTTGTGTTTCTTGTGTAAGAAGAAAGATGCGTAGAATTGTTGAAATATCAGCTCCTGGAATGGTCAAGGTATTTCGTAGTCGAGCGATCTCGACTGGAGCTTTTTACTAGTATTTTTTATTGTTTTATTTTTTTTTTATTAATTTTTTTTTTTTTTCAAATGGTGAAAAACGTAGTTTACAGAGCTTTATTTTATAGATCTGTGTTCACACCACTTCTAATGTTGGGAGAGATCAAAGTTTTCCCTAGTTGCCTATACTAAAATATAAATATCTAGTTTTTCTCAATTCATCAATCATTAAATATTTCATATTCGATATTGCGCTAAATACAAATACTCTTTTTCATGAACAAAATATACATTTTTAATTCGTATTTTCTTGAATGTACACAACGACCCCTATTATAAATAGCATCAGAATACAGACACAAAATATATTTTTAAAAATATGTTTATTTGTGCTTTAATGAATATCTGGTTGCAAAATATTTCTGTATGGGCAAAATAAATCTATGAAAAATCTGAAGCGCTTTGCAAACGCTGTCGAAAACGGCAAGCAAATCTGAAAAATCACAAGATTTTTTTTTTATTTTAGTCGTAAAATAAAATAAACGGAAAAAAATAAACGGAAGAGAAATCGGACTTCGGAACCTTGTAGCTCAAGTAAAATTACATATACAAATAACGTTTTATCATGTAACAGACACAAAGTAAACAGGAGAGCGTATGTCGGCAGTTTCAGAGTACGAGAGATCCCCACATTGCGACATTCCACACTTCGTCTTTGGTTCGTGTCTCAAAAACATCGTGAGTTTATTGTATAGTATTTGATGATACGCCAGAAAACGATTCCAACAGTTGCCATTGATTAATCGACCATATAGCACGCGCTCTGGTCGTCTGACAGCATTAAAAGCCCTTTTGTTCGATATATTGTTTGCTGAGAGCAAAAAGTTCGTGACGAAATAATTTTGGCTATTTTTTATCCGTCCATGCCATGCGCGATAAAATTTCACAACTATTTCGCTTGCAAAAAAACGCAATCAAAAATAATTCAACAGATAATAGAGGTAGGTAGCGACCATACATATGCCCATGATATGTATTGTATGTATGACTGTATGACTGACTGCTATGTCGATTGCGGTATAATCCCATTGACTTTTATATACACTCACCGAAATTGCATTAAAGGCACCTACATTTTTGCAGATAAAACTGAAAAAAAAAAGACAAATTTCGTATAACGGGACCTGGTTTTTTTTTTATATTTTGCTTTGTTTAGACCTTCGTTTTCTATTTTTAGCATATACAAAAAATATACAGTTAGTTTTGTAGCTACAATAAGTAAATTTCGCGCACATTCCTCATTTTTGTTGCTATTTTCCGCGAAATTCAATTAAAGTCAGTTTTAGTCGGTGTTTATCAATTTATATTGAAATGGGAAGAGGAGAGAACATGAAAGAAAATTACAACTATAACAGGAAAAATTCCAATAACCAAAAGGTGTCACCACGTGGAAAAGCCGCTATTATACGCGCAGGACTTAAAAAAAAAATGCTACTGCTTCCAAAATTGTTAAGGAATTAGACCTTCCGATAACAGAACGCCGTGTTCAGCAAATTTTGGCAACTAGTAACCGGCTAAAATGGATGAAAATGAAGTCAATGCCGGCTTTATCTGACGGCCACAAAGCGGCTCGGCTAGATTTTGCGAAGCAACACATGTCCTAGACGGAAAACTGGAAAAAAGTGGTTTTCTCAAATGAGAAAAAATTCAATATAGATGGCCCTGAGGTTTCAATTATTACTGGCATGACATTCGGCAGCCGGAGCGATATTCCACAAAGCGAAACTTTGGTGGCGGATCATTAATGGTATGGGCTGCATTTAGCTACCACAATCGAACCCCAATATGCAAAATATCTGGGCGTTTGAATTCTCAAGGTTATATAAATTTATTGGAGAACGTTCTTGTGGACTTTTTGGATGAAGAACCGTCTACTGATTCAATTTTCCAACAGAATAATGCGGACATACATGTTTCACGGCCTAGTCGAACCTGGCTTCAGGAGATGGAAATCACCACCATGTCATGGCCTGCTCGCTCTCCGGATTTAAATCCTATAGAAAACATGTGGGGGAACCTCGCCAAACGGGTTTATGCTGACGGAAGAAAATTTCAATCGGTGGAAGAGCTTAGAAAAACGGTTTCTCAGGAATGGGTCTAAATACCACAAGCCGAGTTTAAAAAAAACTATTGATGCGATGCCAAATCGGGTTTTTGAAGTAATTCAAAAATCTGGGGGATGGATACATTATTAATTAACATTTTGGAGTTTTTATTTATTTTTATTTTTATTTAATTAAAAAGATATTGACAATTTACTAGTCAACTTAGGTGTAAAAAACTAATACTATACATGTAAAGCCTAAAAAAAAGTACAGAAAATTATTACAATAGTATCACCAACCCGATGGGGGTATTTTATTTACCAGTCCGGCCAGCTATGCCCCAATTCACAGCCAAATATGGTCAGTGATACTATTGAGCTAAGCAAAGAGAGTGTTAACATGAAAACTTAAACTATAGATTATTATAGATAACGATAGTGTCTAGTTGATTGGGACGGAACCGCATCAACAATGAGTGGGAATAAATATTACCGTTAATCAATTTATGCAGGAAAACAATTCCCAAAATTGTTCTGCGATTGATTAACGATGGAAGATCAATAAGCTGAAGTTTACTAAGGTAAGACGGTAATCGTAAGTTACTGTCCCAGTTAAGATCCCTTAAGGCAAAGAGAAGAAACTGTTTCTGGACCCATTCAATACGATCCTGATACAGTTTATGTTGAGGAGACCATACAACTGAGCCATACTCAAGGATAGGACGCACAAGCGAAATAAATAGTTGCCTGGTATTAAAAGGATCTTTAAATTCCTTAGCCCAACGTTTAATAAAGCCAAGCATACTTTTGGCTTCATTTACGATGTTTGTTTTAAATTTTTTGATATGTTAGAACAAAGTGCCTTTAATTGAATTTCGCGCTTTATTTTTAAAAATTTTGTACATTATAAGTCTCTTGTTTACAAAATATATAAAAAAAATTGTTGTGTTTAACATAAATCTAATAGAAATATACGATTCAACAAAAAAAACTATACCAACATGCATAATTCTAAAAAAAAAAAAACTAGAAAAACTGAGTGCCTTTAATTGAATTTCGGTGAGTGTAGAAAAATAGCAATAAAATGGAAATAAATAAAAAGAGATTTCGGCACCAAAAAAGCTAAAGCACGGGAACATTTCATGGCATATACAAATATCAAATAATTGGTTGTTTGACACGCGGATTGTTTTGATTTTTGCTCTGTTCATTTTGTAACCTGAACCCATTCAAAATAGGAAAATATAGTACAATGGGTTTGTTAAAATGTATGTTTACCCGTACGTTTGAACGTCCGTCCGTATGCATGAACGCCTTGATCTCAGAATGTATAAGATCTAAAGATTTTACTCTGTAGGTCCCTGTGTGGAACGCACAGGTCAAGTTTGTTTAAAAACACTGATAATTATTCTAGTTTGAATATTATCCTCATTAAAATCCATTTATAAAATTATATCTTAAGCTTTAGAGCTAAAGTCTTCATTTAGTTTTATTTGTATTTTATGCAATTTCGATTTTAGTTATGTTTTGAATTCCTCTCTCTCCAAATGTGTAAAAATCATATTTAAAATACTATAGACTTTTACGCTTCCAAGTAAACAAATATAAGCCTTATGCTCTCATTCTGAAAGTTTGAGAGTCCATTGACAAGAAAAGTAACATGTTTGAATTTACAGTCCAGGTGTAACCGCAGCGTAATCTGTTGAGCGGTGTGTGCATGTGTTTTTCTTATGTATGCAGAAAAGAAACAAAGAGCTTTTGTTATTTATTATTTGTTTTCAAACGATTCAGAAGATCATGTCTGATAGTCATACAAATGAAAATATTTAATATATATAAAAACTTTATATATCAACTAATTTTCAAAATCGTAAATAATATGTATATATGTATAACACAAAATTGTTAGTAATCTAAGATTTTTCAAATAAGATACTTGTTTTTTTTTTGTTTTTTGTATGTACGGCAAACGGAATAATGTAGGACATAATGTGTCAACAAAAGCAACGAGTAATGGGACAATGTGTGCCAATGGGTCTATTGGGGCAGAGGGGCCCGAAGCGACAGAGACCGACTCATCAGGGACCGGGCGGATGCGGAAGCCGTTGGAGAGGAATGGCTCAACGCAGAACGACACTGTTCACCTCGAGAGAAGGTAAAAATTAGCATTGTTAACAAAAAGTATAATAACATCCAGACAGACGATGTCATGCACTGTGAGTTTCACTGAAACTGAAACTAAAGAAAACAACAAAGTTAAATTTAGAAAATATATTTCAAAATTAACATGGGTTGATACGGTTACTTCATATTAAGATAAAACAAGTAAAAGTGCTCTAGCCGAGACTGCTCGATTCGGAGATACCCTGAACCCTGCAAAGAGCTGATATTCACGCACGCATAAGAACACGCTCTGCTAACTGCGCAGTTGACAGCGAGTGCGCTTGGGCTGCAAGGGGGGAAAATTATGAGAATTTCGTTGCTGAATAATTTCTCTTATAGTGGGACTATCTTCATGGAACTTTAAGAACGTGATCATAATGTTCAAATATGTGTATATTCTAAAGCACAAGTTTCTAGTACTTAAAATATAAATTGGGGGCGAAGGGGCGTAGTATCAAAAAGCTGTAAAATACAAAATCTTCGTATTGATGTACTACGCAGTCAATTGACCCCACAAAGAAAATATTTTCTTGATCAGGACGAAAAACCTTTGGCACCTTTGAACGTTATGTTCTGAAAGTTTCATGAAGATAGTCCCAGGAGGACTTATTCAACAAATAATTTCGCAGTCGCATGTGTATGTACATATGTGTGTATGTGCTTTTGTATGTGTGTATACATTAAGTGCAGAACGATTAGAATATCAGCTCTTTGCTAGGTCGGGGATCTCCTAGTCGAGCAGCCGCGGCTACAGCATTTTTACTTGTTTCTTTTTTCACTTATTTCATAATTAAATAACTTGTCAACTTTATTCGCCGATTTTATATACAGTGTACTAGATTAAGTTTTTTTTTTTTTTTTTGGAATAAAGTCGAAAAATTGAGTTATATTATCCAAACTTCGCAT
This sequence comes from Drosophila mayaguana, assembly GCA_037075325.1. NCBI lineage: Eukaryota > Metazoa > Arthropoda > Insecta > Diptera > Drosophilidae > Drosophila > Drosophila mayaguana. The sequence continues at coordinate 1,535,816 of JBAMCG010000039.1, read as the reverse complement.
ATCTTATTTTGAAAGCACTAATAACTTGTACAAAAAAATGTGGGTCAGTGCGACCATGCCCACTCTTTCCGCCCTTGCAAACTAGAAGAAATCTATGTATGCTTAGTAGAATTAGAAGAAAATTGTAAAAATTTTACCACTTTTTTGAACCTTGAAGCCCACACAACTCCGTATTCGCTTGGCTCCTTACTTTAAGTTCGGGGTACGAAAATACGCGACAGCAGAATCATTTCGCTTCATGCTCCCGACCGAGATGGTCGACATTTGAAATAAGATGACTATGCTCAATTTTTTTCTTGCTCTTTCTCTCATTGCTCTGTGCTCTCTCAAATATGTATTTGTATGTATGCATGTGAGCACATGCAGCAGCTTAAAAAAGTTGAAATCTCTTCGCAGCAAGAGCCCATGTTTTCCCTTCTGAGTGAAGAGTATACCTAACTAACAAAATGTATGGTTTCGTTATTATTTATGGAAAGGGTATGAAAGCGTTTGTTCATACAGCGCACCGAATAATTAACAAGTAAGAAAACTCTAGTCGAGACTGCTCGACTAGGAGATACCCTGATCCCTACAAGGCGCTGATATTTACGCGCGCATAAGCACGCGCTCTGCTAACTGCACAGTAAGCAGTGACTGCGCTTGCGCTGCGCTGCAGTGTGGGCAATACTATGAGAATTTTGATGCTGAATAATTTCTCTTGTAGTCGGACTATTTTCATGAACCTTTCAGAACGTGATCACAATGTGCAAATGTATATACATTCCAAAGCACAAGTCTCAAGTACTTAAAATACGTTTTTTGCGAATAGGTGACGAAGGGGGCGGGGTATCCAAAATTTTTAAATTATAAAATCTTCGTATTGATCAGATGTATGTACACACTAAATCTGAAGATTATAAGTCTAAAAGTATTAAAATTACGCAGAATAAGCAATATAAATTTATCGATTAATCTCGATAAAAAAGGAATCGGGTGAGTTTTCGAAAAAAAAAGATAAGCTTGTACTGTGTATGGTATACATGAGTATGCATACAAAATTTCTCTAGCTCTCATATCTACTGAGATCTAGGCGTTCATACGGACGGATGGACGGACGGGCGGACGGACGGACAGACGGACAGGGCTATATCAACTCAGCTCATCGTTCTGATCAAGAATATATATACTTAATGGGGTCTGCGATGCTTACTTCTGCCTGTTAAATACTTTTTACAAAACCATTATACCCTGATTTTCCATATCCCATCCCATTATACCCTGATTTCCCATTTTTTTTATCGAGAATAATCGATAAATTGACATTGTTTATTAAGTGTAAAGTTAATACTTTTAGACCTGGAGACTTCAGATTTGGTGTGTACATACATCTGATCAATACGAAGACTTTGTAATATACAGATTTTGGATACCACGCCCCCTTCGCCTCCAATTTGTATAAAACGTATTTTAAGTACTAGAAACTTGTGCTTTGGAATGTTTACACATTTACACCTTGTGATCACGTTCTGATAGTATTGCCCACACTGAAGCGCAGCCCAAGCGCAGTCGCTGCTTACTGCGCAGTTAGCAGAGCGCTTGCTTATGCGTGAGTGAATATCAGCTCCTTGTAGGGATCAGGATATCTTTTAGTCGAACAGTCTCGACTAGAGATTTTTAATTTGTTTATTTATTCTACATTCACGCAATTCTTTGACCACATTTTCTTTAGTGAAGAATGTTTACCTCTATTATCTAAGGCTTTAATTTATAAAACTAAATAGTAGTAATAAGTTTTATATCAACCACTTTTATTAATTAGATTAAGAATATAATGACCAAAGATGATACTCAGCCTTGGTAGTTTATGTTTTTATACTCATACTGCTTTAATCCTCATACTCATTCTCAGTTTTCGACTTTGAAATTAATATATACAGTTTTTATCATTCTACCGGGGACTTGTACAGCGCCTGTAAATTGGGCTTCTATTACCGCAGTAAAAATTTTGTTCATAAAGAGAATAACTTGACGCATTTTAATATTTGTAAATACTACATATGAATTGTATTACCCACTTATAGTCCCATGATATACACATATATATACATTCAAATGCATATGTGCACTTCACAAGTTCGATCATCTGCAAATGTTGGACTTCACAATACCTATAGGCAGTAAGAGTTTCGCACACGTTAATACATGTAGCAGGGGACTGTGTGTGTGCATGCTCTTCGCGAAAACATATTCTTTATGAGCACCAACACTTTCATACCCTTCCTTCATACGCCCACAAATAATAATGAAAACGCAAACGCCATGCTTATGGCAAAGAGTTAGGTATACACATCACTCAAAAGGGAAGAAACGGGGGAATCTAAGAAATTTAAGTTTTGGTGGGCAAATAATCCAATTTTACTGTGCAAAAAACTTTTTTCGAGATATCCAGTCTATGTGTAGTATCGTTAGTGGTTATACTGGATACTTATGTATAAGATAAAAAAGTTATATGTCTTAGATTATATTTTATTCATTTACTCTTACAGGCTGGGCCTCTTCAGTGGGGTGGCTTTAATTGTCGGAACTATGATAGGTAAGTAATTACAAATTCAAAATTTTGTCCACAGGTTCATCTACGTTCTATGATAAAAATAAATTACTTATTACCACACATCAGCTCATGCGTGTTCATTCGTGTGTACGTATGCGTGTGACTGTGTGCATGTTTCTGTACATGTGCTGTTTCTTGTGTGAGCAGAAAACAATCGAAGAATTATTGAAATATCAGTATCTGGAAGGGTTCAGACGATCTAGTAGTCGAGTAGTCTGTACTGGGGCTTTCTTACTTGGTTATTTTGCAAACAAATAGTAGACAGGTTTTATTCCATTGCTATATTTGTATACCCTGAACACGTTGAAACAGGAAATCAGGGCACAAAGGTTTTATTAAGCATATTTAACAGGTGAAGGAGGCGTGGCAGACCGCATAAAGTATATATATTCTTTATAATAGCGACGAGCTGAGTCGATTTAGCCCTGTCCGTCTGTCCGTCCATCCGTCCGTATGAACGCCTAGATCTCAGAAGATATAAGAGCTAGAGCCTTGAAATTTTGTAATTTTTTCGATAACTCATCCGATTTATTTTTTATCAGCGTAATTTTAATACTTCAAGACCTGGAAGCTTCAGATTTACTGTGTGTATACATCTTATCTATATGCAGAGTTTGTGATTTCCAGATTTTGGATATCACGTCCCTTCGCCCCCCATTGGCAAAATTCTTATTTTAACTAGGCACTTGTGCTTTGTGATCAGGGCGACGAACTGAGTCGATATAGCCCTGTCCGTCTGTCCGTCCGTCCGTCCGTATAGAACGCCTAGATCTCAGTAGATATGAGAGCTAGAGCTTTGAAATTTTGTATGCATACTCTTGTATACCATACGCAGTAAGAGTTTATCTTTTTTTTTCGATAACTCATCCGATTTTTTTATTATCGAGAATAATCGATAAATTGATTTTCTTTATTCAGCGTAATTTTGATAATTTAAGACCTAGAGACCTCAGATTCAGTGTGTACATACATCTGATCAATACGAAGATTTTGTAATTTACAGATTTTGGATACCACGCCCCCTTCGCCCCCAATTCGTAAAAACGTATTTAAGGTACTAGAGACTTGTGCTTTAGAATGTATACACACTTGCACATTATGATCACGTTCTAAAAGTTTCATTAATATAATCCGACTACAAGAGAAATTATTCAGCAACAAAATTCTCATAGTATTGCCCACACTGCAGCGCAGCCCAAGCGCATTCGCTGCTTACTGCGCAGTTAGCAGAGCGCGTGGTTATGCGTGAGTGAATATCAGCTCCTTGAAGGGATCAGAGTATCTCCTAGTCGAGCAGTCTCGACTAGAGTCTTCTTACTTGTTTTATCCTTATTCTTTTTATTTGAAAATTGACACTGCATCTGTTAACAAATATATTCTGCCGTTGTGGTCAGCGGAGCTAAATCGCCCTTTCTTCATCGAAGAGTCTGCTTTTAGGCAGTGTGCATAATTATAAAAAGTTTGCCTTTTCGCTATTTCAGCGACACTGTAAATAATGCGCTATAATAATGCTCTTACAATTATAGTGTTTTGGTTAAAAACTCATCTATTCGTAAGCTCTTTGGATGATGAGAGAGGTGGGATCACTTTTAATATAGAGTGTAATGGATTTTGGCTTATTAATAGCTGCTTTGCGGATTCAAAAGTTACGTCCTTAGAGTTTATTTTAATTTTTATACCCTGAGCCTATTAAATCTGGGTATAATATTTGTATCATTAAAAAAGGAGGCGTGGCAAACTCAATAAAGTGTATATATTATTGATGGGGCGACGAGCTCTGTGCCTGTACGTTCGTCCGTCTGTCCGTATGTGTGATTTAAGAGATAGATACTTTTCATTTTGTTTGAAAATTCGTGTATACCACGCGCAGATGGAATTTTGTATCGATTAAAATGTTATGTGCGCTTTTGTTGTTGCGGGAAATTCTTTAAATATCAGTTTATTTCAGGGTCGTACTCGAGAAGTCTTGACTAGAGCTACATATCTTACTTCTTTCATCTCATACATAAGCCATACTTCTATTTTAAGAAATTGCATACTTTTTAAATACCGTAATATACATATAACATTTTAATATATATATACCTATATATATAATTTGAATAAGCTCTAATTTCAATTGATTTCAGGGTCTGGAATATTTGTGTCACCCTCTGGCTTACTGGTTCGCACCGGTTCCGTCGGGGTTAGCTTCATAATCTGGCTTGCCTGTGGTGTGCTCTCCCTGTTGGGTAAGTATCTCTACCAACCATACAGCACATAAGCTGGAGTAATAGAACAAACTTTCAACATACAAAATCTGTACATGAGTAGTTACTCAATTTCGAATTTGCTGGGCCGTTAAGAAGTGAAAATATTGTATGGCAATGTCAGTGCACGGCGAGCGATCAAAGCAAATAGTCACATTACTTCTTTTCAGTAGCCGAACTCTTGAAAGGGTTTTCTATGCTAATGCAAAATGTTTGCGTATGTATCATTATTTGTGAGAATCGTATGAGAGTCGTTGATGCGCATAAATAATATGATTTCGCCCTTGCTAGTAGTATGAGCTTTTAATTGCTTGTGTGCGAAACTCTTGCCGCCTGACGAAATTGTAAAGTCGAGCATTAGAAGTTGGTGCATCTTGTGGACTTTCACATCCACACACAAAATATGTGTGCGACTGACCACTGCAACGAATGTATAGACTTAATATTGGCATATAATAATAATATATGTATATGTATTAATCTTAATATGCGTTTCAAGTTGCTTTCAAAATTTTGAGTTTATCACTAAGGTTTTTATGCCCAAGAGTACCACTACTACTTTTTTTCTATGTAACTCATGTAACATAATTATATCTACTTATGAATTTATGCGTATCTACGGCTATCGATAAAAGACTATACTTATAATTTATTTATCCATATTTTCAAACGCAAAATCATAGTAGTACGCTAACTAATAATATTTTTAATTCTTTGAAATTCTTATGTAATATTTAAAAATGGCAGAATGCGTCAAGCTATTATCTGCTAAGACTGAGACTAAGTTGAGACTGCTGCAGTCACAAAGGCTCATTTGGCAATTCATTCTACAATCCAAACCATACATAGAACTACTGAATGCTACTACTCGAAGATACCCTGATCCCTGCAAAGAACTGATTTTCCCATCATTCTTAACTTCTTTTATACAAGCATATAAAAGCACATGCACACACACATTCACACGCACGTATAAGCACGCGCTCTGCGCAGTAAACAGCGACTGCGCTCGAACTGCAGTGTAGACAACAATATCAGAATTTGTTTGTTCAATAATCTGTCTTGTAGGGGGACTATCTTCATGAAACTTTTAGATCGTGATCATAATGCTTAAATGGGTGTATATTCCAAAGTACAAGTCTCTAGTACTTGAAATACGTTTTTTGCAAATTGTGAGCGAAGGGGACGTGGTATCCAAAATCTGTAAATTGCAAAATCTTCGTATTGATCAGAGGTATATACACAGTAAATATGAATAAACAAAATCAATTAATCGATTATTCTCGATAAAAAAGAAATCGGAGTGTTATAAAAAAATATGATAAACTTGTACTGCGTATGGTATATATGAGTGTACTTACAAAATTGCAAGGCTCTAGCTCTTATATCTTCTGAGATCTCGACGTTCATGCCAACGGACGTACGCAAAACGTCAGCGTTCTAGCTTTAAACCTATTGGAAATACAGTTTTACCCGATTTGCAACGCCAGCCATGGGCATGGATATGTCCGTCATAGCTTTTTGATCTTGGGTGGTTAACACGAATTTACACTCCTTCAGAATTCTAGCTCTTCAACGAATATGATTTCTGGCATATCGGAAAATGCATTTTCCGATTTGCCACGCCGGGCAGATTTGGAAAATTTTAACACTTTATAAATCGGAGATATACACGGGTATGTGTTCAAAATTTCAAGTCTCTAGCTCTAATAGCGCCGAAAAAACTGTGTAAGTAAGAGTGCCCTCGTCGAGACTGCTTGACTAGAAAATACGCTGACCCCTACGAAATTCACGCACACATAAGCACGCGCTCCGCTAACTGCGCAGTTAACAACAACTGCGCGTGGGCTGCACTGTGGGCAATATTATGACAATTTCGTTGCTGAATAATTTCTCTTGTGGTGGGGCTATCTTCATGAAATTTACAGATCGTGATTATAGCATTGCAATTCATAAAGAATATGTATTCGCGATGGGCATGCACACACACACTTGCAGTCTCTAAAAACATGTATGACCATTTGTCTGACTGTGTATTCTAATCTTGGTGCCTGGCTCTGTGCTCTTTCTATGCTCTCTCAACTAAATATGCATGTATGTACACCTGCAAATAATGCAAATATCGAAGTCATTATTGCAAAAAAAAATTTTTTTAAATAGGAATTTGTTTAATAGTCCATAAATTTGAATATAAAAATACAAAACATGACAATATAAACATTCAATATGTAAAAACAAATAAAAAAAAAAAAAAAACAACAACGAAGATTACTCATTAATAACAGTGTAAATAATTTATAACTATTTATTATAACATTTTACCCTTCTAGTTGAGGAGTATGCCAGGCTGTTGAAAGAGTTTATAATGATAATATAACATATTAAGATTTTTGTTATTTGTATGAAGGGTAGAAAAATATGTTGCGCTTAATGAGTATGTGTTTACTTACATGTATACATATTCAATTACATACATATGTGCAAATCTATATTCCTGCTGTCTATGGAACTTTTGCGCGCGTATACATATGTACAAATATACATACATATATATGTGTGTTTATAATACATGAATTTCTCTTGTGTCTGTCAAGAACTTTAAATTCTGCTATTGTTAAGAATTATGCCAAAATTTATATAAAGTCAAAATTGATTTATAACGTTCATGCAGTACAGAACAATTTTTTCTTTGATACCTGGAATATATGGTTTCTTATTGAAAATTTTCTTAAATGTTTCAAAATGCAGTTAATTAAATTAAATGGTCAGAAGAGGCTGTCAACTTCAGATAGTGGTTTATATAGTGGAAATTTTTATTGAGTATCAAATACTTAGAAGATCACTGCATTCATCCGTTGACTTAAACAGATTTGTACAAACTTCACAATCTGTTTTTTTCATTTTCATTAAAAGCATTTTGAATATTAGCAATCGTGGCATCTGACAATTCTATTTCTAAATCAGCATCCAAAGGTTCAATATCTGTAGTAATATAACTTGAATTATATTGGTCATGAAATACAGAAAGTTGAGGCCTACTATCTTTTATGATATTGACCAACATGAGGTCTTCATTTGGAATGCAATTTCTAGACACAGAAGCAGATGTCAACATTTTCATAGATAACATTTTTGATATTATGGAATTAAATTCAAAAATGGTGGGACTTGTATTGGTTGCTTCTCGATTTCGAATTAAATAAAATAAATTTTCTAATGGGTCTTGGTTCAATTTCGATGTGGCAACAAAGAAAAGATCATTGTTGTCACTCCAAACATTTCCAAACATCCAAAGCAATTACCGATGAGATTGTAATAATCATACCATCAATGCAATGTGCAGATTTTCAGATTTGCAGATTTTGAAAATAATCACGCATTTCCCGAAGGTACTCATGGATATTATTATTTTTCCTAAGAGCACATCTATAAAGATTGCTATCAAATAAAACATGACTATTTAAGCAATGAAAAAAAAGATTATTAATTTTCTTAATAAATATTGCTGTTGCTCTGTCTTTGCAATCAGCAAACTCACCTGAATCGACAACTGTGCGTGTGGCAGCAGCTACACTGTGGCTAAAGACTTGTGTTGCAAATTTAACTTTAATTTTCTCAAAACAATTCGGACTGACATGTTTTAAGGACAATTTCGGACATAGACGTGTTAAATTTTTGCTCTCAGTTTCATACACTGTGCCTTCTGGTGTTGAAATATTATTCTTTAAAAGAATATTTCTAAGAGATTTTACTAAATGTGGTGCATCAAATATTGCAAAAATCTCTTCACAATTGACGTTAAAGCAAGGATTGTTTAAATCAATACCCCATCTATTAAAAACTGCACTATAATTGGATCCCTGATCGCATACAACGGCATTGACATTAAGCCCCAATGCGTGCGATGGTTCAATAATTTCTTCAAATTTATTTTTAAGGTCAGTATGTTTTATGCTACGAGCTGAAACCGTATAGCTTAAAACATACTTCCAATTTTCAAAAAGACCCCTAACAAGGAAGCACAGACTTGCTGTCCTCAAAACTTATTTCTCCTAACACCATAGTTTTGAAATCCCTATATCTCGTCAAGAGACGAATTGAATTGAAGACCTATTTTTACTTTAACCTCATCGCACACTAATACAGCATATTTTCCTTTGGCGCTCATTTTGTGTGTGGCACTTCTTTCAGCCATAGTTTTGAAAATAACTTATAAATTTTGGCATGATTCTTAATAATAGAAAACACACCAAATAATAATAAAAGGTTATTTAACACTCCCTCTGCAGATTTAATTTTAAATTGTCCGCACAATTAAAAGCCCGTGGCAAGCACACTCATACAATATACCACTGGCATCAGAGTTTAGCACACAGGCACATAAATGTTCATACATGCAGTACGGGACTGTAACGGACTATTGCAGAAAACACATTTATTACGCGCATTAGCGCCTTCATACCCTTTCCACAAATAATCATTAAAACACTTAAAAACACATATAACACTTCAATAGTCTATAAGCTCAAAATGGTCATACATATGCGCATCAACGCTTTCATACCCTTCCCACATATAATAACGAAAGGCAAACATTTTTCATGAGTAATGCTAACGATTTGAAGAGTTAGGTATACTCTTCACTCAGAAGGGAAGACATCGGATCTTGCTGCGAAGAAATTTCAATTTTTGGGAGCTACTGCTTCTGCTCACATGAATATATACATATACATATTTGAGAGAGCAGAGAGCAAAGAGAGAGAGAGCAAATAAAAAAAAATGATCATGGAGGCATTTTGTTTCAAATGTCGACCATCTATGTCGAGCGCATGAAGCGAAATGATTGTGCTGTCGTATATTTTCTTACCCAGAACTTAAAAGTAAGGAGCCGAGCGAATACGAAGTTGTGTGGGGTCTCAGTGCTAAAAAAAAAGTGGGACAAAATTTGTACACAACGTGTCCAGTCTATGTGTTCTATGGTTAGTGGTATTATCCTTGGTAAACGGTGAATGTCGAAAAGGCGCGTTACTTGTAAGCAGAAAGAGAGCCTGACAGCACGCTGAGACTCGCTACACAAATTTAGTGCCATAATGGAGAAAAATATACACGACGGGCCAAACCAGATCTAATTAGATGGCCTATACATATATATATATATATATGGGGTTAATGTAGTCCCAACCTTATATTTGGGCGCTTTCAAATAATAATGCTGAGTTCAGTAATGAAATTTATCCACTAGATATTCAGGAAGAAGGTATTACTCCTTATAGAACTATATTACTTCTACCTTAGGATACATAATTCAAGGAATGAAAACACCGAGATTGTTCGCAAGCACTTCTAACTTTTCCTGTGGTGTACGACAGCGCTCTTCAATGTGCAAGCCTCACTTGCTGTTGGCTTAGAAAAAATGATAAGTATGAATTGAACCTTAGGTGCTAACGTTACGAACTAATCATTTCTGAATAGACCGCAATTTGCAGTTTTACCATAGATCATTTGAGGACCGGGCAGACTCATTTTCATAGGAAATTGTTGACGCCTTCGGGTAGACTCTTCAGGATTGAAAGGGTAGGTTTATGGACTGCACAACAACCAGGGAACTCAGCTAGACATAGTTCATATGTAGATTACCAAGTACAAAATAAAGCTATTGTATGTGCAGATTTATCTATTTATTTATTGTACCCTGATCCCATTAAAAATGGGGAATCAGGGTATAATGGTTTTGTGAAAATGTATGTTACAGGCAGAAGGAGGAGTGGCAGACTCTATAAAGTATATATATTCTTGATCAGGGCGATGAGCTGAGTCGAAATAGCCCTGTCCGTCCGTATGAACGCCTAGATCTCAGAAGATATAGAGCTAGAGACTTAAAATTTTGTATGCATACTCATGTGTACCATACGCAGTCCAAGTTTATCTTTTTTTCGATAACTCATCCGATTTCTTTTTTATCGAGAGTAATCGATAAATTGATATTGTTTATTCAACGTAATTTTAATACTTTTAGACCTGGAGATTTCAGATTTACTGTGTACATACATCTGATCAATATGAAGATTTTGTAATTTATAGATTTTTGATACCACGCACCCTTCGCCTCTAATTTGTAAATGTGTGTATTTACTAGAGACTTGTGCTTTGGAATGTATACACATTTGCACATTATGATCACGTTCTGAAAGTTTCATGAAGATAATACGACTACAAGAGAAATTTTTCAGCAACAAAATTCTCATAGTATTGTCCACACTGCAGCGCAGCCCAAGCGCAGTCGCAGTCGCTGCTCACTGCGCAGTTAGCAGAACGCGTGCATATGCGTGCGTGAATATCAGCGCCTTGTAGGGATCAGGATATCTCCTAATCGAGCAGTCTCGAATAGAGTTTTTTTACTTGTTTTAATAGTTCTTAATATAAGAACTAGTAAACAAAATGCAAAGTGTTAACAGCAAGATAGATAGTTAAAGAATATAATAAGAAATAAAGGGAAAAGAGTAAAAGAAGAGCTAAATTAGCAATTGGATAGGGTAGAGAAATCACTGCAACAACATACCTATGCAAATTATGTTGAGTTTATTTAAAATGAGATAAATCAAAAATAAAGTTGAATTCAATCTATGTTGCCTCGCATAGACTAAGCTTACTTTGGCGCCTTTAATGTGTTAGAATTCTTGCCTACTTTCGTCTCCCACTTTCACTTTGCGCTCATCGTTTGCACATACAATTGCGTTCTAGCTTTATGCTCATCATTGTATTCTCGCTTGCAATATCATTTGCACACTCGTCTACATATATAGCAGCGCTCTCGTTTGCACATATTAGTGCGCGCTCGCTTTGCACTAATCATTTGCATTTTCGCTTTGCAATATCGTTGCATTCTCACTTGTGCATGTGTAAGTGTGCATGCATTTCACTCAATCCCACTACACAGTCGAAATATTACTCAATCGAGACCACTCACACTGATAGTCACACAACCACTCTGGTTGTGGTCTTCTCTATATCGTTACTAGCTGTCTGTTGCAGTCACTCAATTATAGTTAGCCAGCGTAATTTATTTTATTTTATTTATGTTATTTATTTATTTAAAAGATATTGACAATTAATAAGTCAACTTAGGTAAAAAGAAAAAACCCAAAAACTATACATGTATAGCCTAAACAAAAGTACAGACAATTATTACAATAGTATCACCAACCCGACGGGGGTATTTTATTTGCCAGTCCGGCCAGCTATGCCCCAATTCACAGCCAAATATGGTCAGTAATACTATTGAACTATGCAAAGAGAGTGTTAACATGAAAACATAAAATAAAGGTTAAAAGAACATTAATATAGTTAATATTATTTTAAGATAACAATTAGTAATTAAATAGAAAGGTGTTAAAAAATATGGCAAGATAGTTAAAGAAAATAGAATAAGAAATAGAAAGAAAAGAGTACAATAAGACCTGAAATAGAAATATAAAATAGGATAGAGAAATCAAAGCAAAAACAGTGGCAGCAGAATGTTACCAATGCATATGTCTAGGCACTGCGAGTGATTTCCGTAAGTGAACGAATACACTTGACTATGATGGTGTTTAGTTTCGTATTAATCTTTATTCTTTTGAGCCCGGGTATTTATACCGAGACTCATGCATATTTTCATCCCTTAAGTCTAGTGTGTCTATTGCTGAGTTTGTAAGGCTCAGCATTGGTCTATTACATATTATTATCTTATCGCTAAGTGTGTAAGGCTCCGCGTTAGTCTATTTATTATTCTTATCCTATCGCTGAGTTTGTAAGGCTCAGCGTTCGTCTCTTACATCTTATCGTCGGGGTTGCAAGGGTCATAGTTCATCAGTCTATTTTTTAATTACTTGTCATTCTTATGGCCTTCTTATGTTCGTGCCTGAACATTCGGGGCCCAGAAAGTATGGCTTCCAGATAAACCGAGTATTCCGCCATGGACTTGGTCTTTTGCCCAGGTGGAGGTTCCCATGCCAAGTCGAGCCTTTTTGAAGAACTTCCGCCGCTTATAGTTGTCATCAATTGTTGAGTTGATATAGATTGCAGCTGTTGAGGCAGTGGTCGCTCGCTTCATAATTGCCGAAGCCGAAGCCCCGAAGCGATAGATGACCTTATTTCGATGATGATGCTTTAGAGCAGCTATTGATACTGATTGACCTAAATCGCTTGTAGTGGTTATGGTAGTTTCCTTTAATATGTGGTTGCTATTTCCAGTTGAGTAATCTTCCGTTTTAATTGTATTTGCTGTTTGCGCTGCTGTGGTCATCACTGAAGAGTTTGAGTCGATATTGTCGCTTTTCTCTTCAGCTGTCGTCGTTTCAGTCTCCGCAGAAGTTTGCTCTTCCGTCGTGCTGTTATTATCCATTGGTTGAACTTCCAATCGGATATATGTTGATACATCTTCAGCGGTGCTCAACATCAATGTCGAAGATGTGGCAGAAATTTCATTCTCGTCCCCATCTTCTATGTCCTCCGGCTTTTGTGGTTGATCCTTTGTCGGAGTTGATGGATCCCAGATCTTCGTTGGAGTTTTTTTGTTTTGATCACCAGGTTGATCTTGCTGTGCCTCTACTCACAGCTTGGGTTGGTAAGCCAATGCAAAATTCTATAACACTTTAGCACTTTACTTTGTACTACTCACAAACATTTTGTCTTGTGGATTGGATTGAACTATTTTCCAATATACTTCATCCGGCCCGAAGGACCATGAAAGAAAACACTTGACTATGATGGTAGTTAGTTACGTATTGATCTTTATTCTTCTGAGCCTGGGTATTTATACCGAGGCTCATGCATAATTTCCTCCCTTAAATCTAGTGTGTCTATTGCTGAGTTTGTAAGGCTCAGCATTGGTCTATTACATATTCTTATCTTATCGCTAAGTGTGTAAGGCTCAGCATTGGTCTATTACATCTTATCGTCGGGGTTGCAAGGGTCATAGTTCATCAGTTTATTTTTAGGGTTCACACATTGGGCACTTATCTATTCCTATCACACTACCTGATACGATCTTCGTATAGTTGTATGTTCATGCCTGAACACACTACCTTCCTCAATATAATTTAAAAATCATATACAATCCCGGAAAGGAAAAGGCCGAAGCTGATTGTCTCAGCAGAAATCCTGTCTACGAATTCTATGAAAATAATTAAGATAAATTGCAAATAGTAAATATTATAAGCATTGAAGATATAAACAAGTAAGAACGTTGCATTTGGGCGTTACCAACTGCGGAATACTCATTCACATTCCGGCGCTAGCATGTACAATTTTCAATATGACACGACACAAAAAGTGGCCTACAAATTATTTTTATACCCTGAACCCATTGAAAATGTGAAATCAGGGTATAATGTTTTCGTTAAAATGTATGTAACAGGTAGAAGGAGGCGTGGCAGACTCCACAAAGTATATATAATCTTGATCAGGGCGACGAGCTGAGTCGATTTAGCCATGTCCGTCTGCCCGTGATACTAGAGACATGTACTTTGGCAAATTCATGCATTTCAATTTTATAATCACGATATAAAAGTTTCATGAAAATAGTCCATCAACAAGAAAAGTTATTAAACAATTAAGTTCCCATAGTAAGCCCACACTGCAGTTAATGCTTGTTTATGCGTGCGTGCCTCTGTGTGTTTGTGTTTCTTTTGAAGCAGAAAAAAGCGAAGAATTCTTGAAATATCAGTTCCTGGAAGGGATCAGGGGATTTCGTAGTCGAGCAGTCTACAGACAAAAGCGCGCCTTCTAACCTATTCTAGGAATTGCGATTGATTTGTGAATTTTTCAGTCGTTATTTTAGTTTTGTGAGATGACGCTCTAGCACTGAAGTTATATATATAATTTTTCGCTAACAAATACAATTGCGATTAATTTGTCTTTGCATTGTTTTTTAATTCCTAGCCGCTACTTTGGCTTTTCTTTGCTATATGGCGACCTACGAATAATGTCATTTCGTTTTAATTATCATTATTGTGAGTGCCGCGGTGGCGCTGTAGGCAAAGGCACGGAATGCTTTTATGTTAGCTATTTTGTTGAGGTGCGAGTTCAAATCCCGCGGAAAACTTTTTTAAAAATTGAAATTTTATGTTATTAGCATTTCGTTTATATTTTTTCAATTTCATAAAAATGTTTCCTCCCGTCTTATGAATATCTACAAAGCTTATTTATATATATAAGTGACGCACGCATATAAATTTCTTAGTTGGCTGCTACAAATGCCGATTCGCCACGCCTCTAGTGGGCGTGGATGGTTGTGCTTCGAACTCCGAGGAAAACTTTTAATTTTTTTTTAAATTTATAATTTAGTTTTTATTTTTTAAATTCCACAAAAATGTTTTCTTCCATGCTATCAATGCCTATTAAGTCTATTTATATATATAGAGCCCTCTATAAATGTCGCAATTTGACAATAGAAATGGCGATTGCACGCCCCTTTTTTGACCAGTTCTTAGAACAAGCTAATGGTAACCCAACTGCAAAATTTGAATACTTACGCTCAAAAAATGTGAAAATTACAGGGTATTTTTTGATATGCCGCGCCCCTAAACAGGCGTAACAACTATTTTTGGGTCATCGATAGAGGAGGCTACCACTAACTTATTATGCAAATTTGAAGCTTCTAGCTCTTTAACTGTAGGAGATATAAACTTTTGAGGTTTGCCACGCCCCCTGTGGGCGGAGATATATCCACTATAGCGTTTTGGTCTTGGGTGATCAACCCGAGTATATTTGATTTGCCACGCCCCTAGTGGGCGTAGATATATCCGCCATAGCTTTTGATTTTGGGTTATCAACACGAAGCTACGTTCAAAATTTCAGCGCTCTAGCTCTTCAACTAACATGATTTCTGGCATATCGGAAAATGCATTTTCCGATTTGCCACGCCCTTTGTGGGCGGATCAGGAAAATTTTAACACTTTATAAATCGGAGATATACACGAGTATGTGTTCCAAATTTCAAGTCTCTAGCTCCAATAGCGCCGAAATAGATTGCGTTCATACGGACAGACGGACAGACGGACGGACGGACAGACGGACAGACGGACGGACAGCAAGACGGACAAGCACAAAAGCAATATACTAATTCACTTCGTGAATTCGTATAAAAATGATCAAAAGCAAAAGACAAGAAAAATCTTATTATTGAAAACGATATCTATTACAAACAGAATGGAAATACATACACATACATATACAATACCAATGAAGAGTTCAATAGTCTATAAGTCCCAAGAGTAGAGCTTCGTACACAGGCAGACAAATGGTCATACATGTTTCTAGAGACTGCAAGTGTGTGTGTGCATGTCCATCGCGAAATAATATTCTTTATGCGCATCAACACTTTCATACGCTTCCTACAAATAATCATCGAAACGCTAATATTTTGTGTGCATGAGCGTGGCAAACGCCTTTAAGATTTCGGTATATTCTTCACTCAAAAGGAAAGAGCTGGGATCGTCGCGAAATATTTCAATTTTTGTGTGCTGCTAGGTTCGCTGATTTGAGAGACCATTGAGAGAGAGAGAGAGAGAGAGTATTACAAATAGCACATAGTCGTGCTTCATATAAAAGGGACCATTCCGCTTGAGCGCTGCGCTAACTTTTCATTGCCCGAGGCAGTAGATACCATATATATATATATATATATATATATATATATATATATATATATATATATATATATATATATATATATATATATATATACGTATATTTTCTATTTTTTATTACTTAGGAGCCCTGGCATATGCTGAACTTGGCACAATGAATACCTCGTCTGGTGCGGAATGGGCGTATTTTATGGATGCCTATGGAGCTGCTCCGGCATTTTTATTTTCATGGGTATCGACATTGGTATTGAAGCCATCTCAAATGGCTATAATATGCTTATCATTTGCACAGTACGCTGTTGAGGCTTTTGTGACAGAATGTGATCCACCTGGAGGCGTTGTAAAGATGGTTGCACTAGTGGCAATAGGTAAGCTTTTCATGCAAAGTACAATGCACATTTTAAAGTCAACAAATTATTTTTTTGTACTGTTTTTGCCAGTGATGATACTGTTTGTAAATTGCTACAGTGTAAATTTGGGAATGGCCGTGCAGAATGTTTTCACGGCTGCAAAATTGGTAGCAGTTGTTATTGTGATATGCGGCGGCACTTGGAAACTATTTGAAGGAAACACGCAACATCTATCGAATGCATTTAATGGGCCAATGCCAAACATTGGCGCTATCGCAACCGCATTTTACACGGGCCTTTGGGCATATGATGGTTGGAATAATTTGAACTATGTTACCGAGGAGATTAAGAATCCCAGTCAAAACTTACCGCGATCTATTATTATTGGCATACCACTGGTTACTCTCTGCTACGCGCTAATCAACATCTCCTATCTAGCAGCTATGTCGGCGCAAGAAATGATCGAATCCGAAGCGGTTGCTGTGACCTTTGGCAATCGCATCCTAGGCGCCCTTGCCTGGCTAATGCCACTCAGTGTTACTGTCAGCACATTTGGAAGTGCTAATGGCACGCTCTTTGCCGCAGGACGGTACGTTACAAATGTAGCCCCGGGACGTTTCACCATGTATTATTTCCTAACATTTTTATTTGCAGTCTTTGTTTTGCAGCAAGTCGAGAGGGTCATTTGCTTGACATACTATCATATGTACATGTACGACGCTTGACTCCTGCTCCTGGCCTTATATTCCACGTAAGACCAATAGCAACATCTTTCTAGGGCAATGTTCATCACAAGCTAGCTTCAAATTCGTTTCATTTTATTTCTTTTCTTATTTTTGTTGTTGCAGTCGTTAATTGCATCAGCAATGGTGCTGCATGGTACAATTGATTCTCTGATTGATTTCTTCAGTTTTACCGCATGGATATTCTATGGCGGCGCCATGTTGGCACTAATCGTAATGCGCTACACAAAACCCAACCATCCACGGCCATACAAAGTACCAATCATCATTCCCGTTGTGGTTTTGGTAATATCTGTGTACCTTGTAGCGGCACCAATTTTCGAAACTCCTCGTATTGAATATTTATATGCTTTACTCTTCATTTTTGCGGGACTGATTTTTTACGTTCCTTTTGTCAAGTTGGGGATGACTCCGCGTTTTATGAGTAAGTATAAATTTAAGTTACCGAGTGTGTAACGCCATTTTCAAATTGTCTTCTTTCCTACTTTATTGCAGATAAAGTGACTCTCTTCTTTCAGCTGCTACTGGAAGTTGTTCCAACATCATCAATGGCCATGTTTGAATAATTTGTTTCAATGTGGGCAGTAAACATTAACACAGGCAAAATGCAAAAAGCTGTGAATGAAAAGAAGCACACCAACTGCGACATAATAATATATGAAAAGAAAAAAAATTCTAAGATTCTTAAAACTAATTAATAGAATTAATTTATATATATATATATACAGAGGTGGTCACCGAAGAATTTTTTGCATGCTCTGCTTAATGAGCTTTTTTTTCTTGTTCTTGTTTACTGGTTTTTAAGAAAAATTTTTTTTGGAATGAACCTTATTCTATGTAGAAGCGATCTGAAGAAATCGCTAAAATATGTGTACAGGCTTTTAAATAGAACGAAAATAACACAACCTTTAAGGTTGTCAAAAATATTTACACATATTTGTACTGCGTTTTAAGTATTTACACGCAACTTATACAATGTTTATTCCTATTATGTAATGTTATTTATTTAAGATTTTGGTTTTATATAACAAAGGTTTTATTTATTTTAAATTAGTATTTAGTTATTTCTCCTTTTGCGTCAATTACAGCTTGCAGCCTGGCTGGAATTGATGACACCAAGGATCGGGCAGTCAATTGTTAGTTTGGATCAAATTTCGGTAATTTCTAAGATTGTATCCTCCCGTTTTCGGTCCTTGGATTTCATGAAAGCCCAAACATTTTCAATAATATTAAGGTAAGGACTTTCCGCAGGCCAGGGCAGAACGGCTTGGTTTAAGTCTCTCAAAAACTTTGTGGATATGGTCCTTTATGGCAAGGAGCATTACCTTGCTGCAATACTTGGAAATAGTTTGTTTCCCGAAGCAAAAGTATGTTCATTAAATATATTTAGATATCCTGAATCCACCTCCAAATCTTGTAAAACGATGCACTGCAGTTTTCTTATTTTTTCGACTTAACTGCAATGCAAATGCCAAATGAGCCGTGAAACTGAAATGCAGCCTTACCTGTCCACAAAACGTTGTATCAAAACTCCCAAGGCTTTCAATATACTCCAAAGCAAAAGCAAGGCGTTTTGGTTTATTTGTTTCGGAAATATCAATGATTTTTCGGACGACATAGGTGTTTATTTCAATATCCTTTGACCTTCTACGACCAGTAGCATCCCTTACATGTTTTACAATAATCTGTTTTGATGCTGCTGACACTTTAACTGGGCTTATTTCAGGGCTTTATACGACTGTGCTGATAAGTCTTCCACATTCTCTGGCGTTCAATGCTGGCTTTCGCCCACTTCTCCGTAAATGTTTCAAAATTTAAAGTGTATCCTTTTTCTTAACCAGTTATACACTGTTTTTCTTGATATTTTGTATAAATTTACCAACTCCAATGCCGCAATACCACACTTAAACTTGGTTACGATCTCGGATCTTGTTTCGAATGACAGTTCGTTTATTTTTACCATTTTAAATCAGATTTACATTTTTAACTACAAATTGAACTCCGATCTTAGTCAAAGACCGCATACGATTAACCAAATCAAATACAAAAGGCAAATTTACATTGTGTAAATACTTAAAACGCAATACAAATATGTGTAAATACTTTTGACAACCCTAGTGGTTGTGTTATTTTCGTTCTATTTAAAAGCCTGTACCGTTAGTTTAGCAATTGCTTCAGCCGATCGCATCTACACAGAATAAGCTTCATGACAAAAAAGCTTTTTCAGAAGAACAAGAACAAGAACAATAAGAAAAAGATCATTAAGCAGAGTATGCAAAAAATTCTTCGGTGTGTAAATACTTTTGACCAACTCTGTATATATATATATATATATATATATATATATATAATGCTGGCTTTCGCCCACTTCTCCGGAAATTTTTCAAATTTCCAAGTGTATCCTTTTTCTTAACCAGTCATACACTGTTTTTCTTGATATTTTGTATAAATTTACCAACTCCAATGCCGCAATACCACACTTAAACTTGGTTACGATCTCGGATCCTGTTTATATATAAATATATATATATATATTCGAATCATGGCAAAACGTACGTATCTTTCTAAGCAAAGAAACGAATAGTACTATAAAATAAATAGTATAAATAATATAATTTAAATACTTAATATTAAATATGTGAAAACTACAATAACATTTTAGGAAAGACACTAGAAATTATAATTGTTGCATTTTATACAAGCGAATGAATGTGAATGTATTCTTCGTAGTATACAAACTTAATTAAAATTGGAGTTTTGTGCATTAAAAATAAGCCCCGTTATAAATACCAAATATAAAAGCTACCATTGCTGTTATTTTTTATTTATCTTTTTACGCACATCTGCGATCTTAGGGCGATATAACTGAATGAAAGAAAATTTCCGATTTATCTTGGGATAAGGGCAATGAAATTATATGTTGACTTCAAATTGTTCGGGATTTTGATTAAACTATTGAAATAAATAAAAATATCTGAATTTCAATTAAAATAAATATCAAAAGCACTTCTAATTGATTTTTTGTATGTTAAAGTGCCGAGTTTCGGCCGTTTAACTGATAAGGAATCGTAGAAATGATTAGCAGACATAAGAATAGTCATAATACTTGACTTAAAAACCCAGAGCATTATAGAAAAGAGCGCAGTTTAAGTCGTCTACCATTGGTTGGCAACTGAGTAAAAGAAAGAAAAACAAGTAAGGAAGCTCTAGTCGAGACTGCTCGACTAGGAGATACCCTGATCCCTACAAAGAGCTGATATTCACGCACGCATAAGCACGCGCTTTGCTAACTGCGCAGTAAGCAGCGACTGCGCTTGGGCTGCGCTGCAGTGTGGGCAATACTATAAGAATTTTGTTGCTGAATAATTTCTCCTGTAATAGGACTATCTTAATGAAACTTTCAGAACGTGATCATAATATGCAAATATGTGTACATTCCAAAGCACAATTCTCTAGTACTTAAAATACGTTTTTTGCAAATTGGGGGCGAAGGGGGCGTGGTATCCAAAATCTGTAAATGACAAAATCTGCGTATTGATCAGATGTATATACACACCAAATCTGAAGTCTCCAGGTCTAAAAGTATTGAAATTACGGTGAATAAACAAAATCTATTTATCGATTATTCGCGATAAAAAAGTAATCGGGCGAGTTTTCAAAAAAAAAAGATAAACTTGTACTGCGTATGGTATACATGAGTATGCATACAAAATTTGAAGTCTCTAGCTCTTATATCTTCTGAGATCTAGGCGTTCATACGGACGGACGGACGGACGGACGGACGGACGGACGGACAGACGGACAGGGCTATATCGACTCAGCTCGTCGCCCTGATCAAGAATATCTATACTTTATGGGGTCTGCCACGCCTCCTTCTGCCTGTTACATACTTTTCACAAAACCATTATACCCTGATTTCCCATTTTTAATGGGATCAGGGTATAACAAGTAAGAAAACTCTAGTCAAGACTGCTCGACTAGGAGATACCCTGATCCGTACAAGGCGCTAACATTCACGCATGCATAAGCACGCGCTCTGCTAACTGCGCAGTAAGCAGCGACTGCGCTTGGGCTGCGCTGCAGTGTGGGCAATACTATGAGAATTTTGTTGCTGAATAATTTCTTTTGTAGTAGGTCTACCTTCATGAAACTTTCAGAACGCGATCATAATGTGCAAATGTGTATACATTCCAAAGCACAAGTCTCTAGTACTTAAAATGCAAATTGGGGGTGAAGGGGGCGTGGTATCCAAAATCTGTTAATGACAAAATCTGCGTATTGATCAGATATATATACACACCAAATCTGAAGTCTCCAAGTTTAAAAGTATTAAAATTACAGTGAATAAACAAAATCAATTTATCGTTTACTCGCGATAAAAAAGTAATCGGACGAGCTATCAAAAAAAAGATAAACTTGTACTGCGTATGGTATACATGAGTATGCATACAAAATTTGAAGTCACTAGCTCTTATATCTTCTGAGATCTAGGCGTTCATACGGACGGACGGACGGACAGACGGACAGGGCTATATCGACTCAGCTCGTCGCCCTGATCAAGAATATATATACTTTATGGGGTCTGCCACGCCTCCTTCTGCCTGTTACTTTACTTTTCACAAAACCATTATACCCTGATTTCCCATTTTTAATGGGATCAGGGTATAACAAGTAAGGAAGCTCTAGTCGAGATTGCTCGACTAGGAGATACCCTGATCCCTACAAAGAGCTGATATTCACGCACGCATAAGCACGCGCTCTGCTAACTGCGCAGTAATAATACTATGAAAATTTTGTTGCTGAATAATTTCTTTTGTAGTAGGACTATCTTCATGAAACTTTCAGAACGTAATCATAATGTGCAAATGTGTATACTTTTCAAAGCACAAGTCTCTAGTACTTAAAATACGTTTTTTTACAAATTGGTGGCGAGGGGCGCGTGGTATCCAAAATCTGTAAATTACAAAATCTTCGTATTGATCAGATGTATGTACACAGTAAATATAAAGTCTCCAGGTTTAGAAGTATCAAAATTACGCCGAATAAAAAAAATCAAAATATCGATTATTCTCGATAAAAAAGTAATCGGACGAGTTATCGAAAAAAAAGATAAACTTGTACCACTAACCACAGAACACATAGACTGGACACGCTGAAGAAAGATTTTGTCCAACTCTTTTTTTGGGGCAGGCAGCCCCACACTTTTAGGTTCGGCGTACGAAAATTCACGACAGCACAATCACTTCGCTTCAAGCGCTCGACCGAGAAGGTCGACATTTGAAATAAAGTGGCTTTGTGCTCAATTTTTTTCTTGCTCTCTTTCTATGCTCTGTGCTCTCTCTCTCTCAAATATGTATATGTATGCATGCATGTGAGCACGAGCAGCAGCTCACAAAAATTGAAATTTCTTCGCAGCTAGACGCCTTGTGTTCTCTTATGAGTGAAGAGTATACCGAACTCTTCAAATCGTTTGCCATGTTCATGCAAAATATTTGCGTTTTCGTTATTATTTATGGGAAGGGTATGAAAGCGTTGGTGCGCATAGAGATCATTCTTCGCGATGACCATGCATACGCACACTTACAGTCCCTTGCTACATGTATGAGCATTTATATGCCTGTGTGCGAGTCTCTAGCTGCCTGTAGGAATTTGAAAGCCGAACATTTGCATTTGGTAGATCTTGTGAACTGCACACACCTACATACATGCGTTTGATTGGGTGTACGCATGGGACGCGATGCTCACAAAAATTGTGGGGTAACGTAGAAGCATTTGTGAGCATTATTGGCACTGCAAGCGTTTTAGACTTTATAGCAATTTTTAAAAGTCTTTTTAAACGCTTTTTTAATTTAAAAAAAATTAACCAAATAGAATAGAGTATTTATTAAATTAATTAAAATTTATATTTGGTATGTAACTCTTTAGCTTTAATAACCGCGGATAAGTGGTTTGGCATTGAATTAACTAATTTTTTAGTGACATTTTCACTAATTTTCTGCCATTCGTCAAAAAGAGCTATTTTTAGGTCGGCTTGGTTTGCTATTACCCGTTTGGAGATGAGCCTATCAAATTTTTCCCACAAGTGTTCAATTAGATTTAGGTCTGGATATTATGGTGGGTGGGGTGGGACATGGACGTTATTATATTCCAGCCTCATTTTGACGATATGGGCGGAATACCTGGGGTCGTTGTCATGCTGAAATGTGTACGAGCTTGGTAGTTGTGGCTTTTCTGCACATTTTTGAAGGCTATCTTTAAAAATTTTTAGATACAAATGCATGTCCACTATTCCGTATACAAATACCATCTCGCCCACACCTGCAGCAGATATGCAAGCCCAGCCCATCACTTCACCAGCACCATGCTAAACTGTTCGCGTAATATTGCTTTTTATTAAATGCTGTATTTGGCTTTCTCCAAGCAGTTTGGCGCCCATCCGATCGAAATATGTTGAACTTATTCTCATTATAGAACAAGACCTGCCTCCAGTAGTCATATGGTCCAAACGCCTCTTCTTATTGCCAGCCGAGATGCACGGTTTTCGTCGAGCAACACGCGCTCTGTATTCGGCCCTGTGCAGTACTCTGCGTATCGTAATCGGGTGCACATCGTTCCCCATTTCTTTTTAAACCTCAGCAGCAACCTGTGTGGATGTTATTTTGGGATTGACTTGCACCTTTCTAACGATTATCCTGCATTCATGGGTGTCCAACAACGTTGGGCGACCTGTATATTTTGAGCTTTGCCGGTTGCGAGCTCACTTGAAGCGCTGTACGATGCTTCGCATGGTGAATCGGCTTCTTTCCATTATCTCTCCTATTTCTGCATAAGATTTTCCTTGATCGTGCAAATGCAGGCTCATTTTCCTCTGAGCTACCAATGTTTCTTTTGGCTTAGGTGCCATTATTGAAAACAGTAAACAAATGTGTTCAATATCTACAAAATTTTCTATATTAGAATTCGAGTTTGCGATGTATTAAATAAAATAATATAACAGATGGTAAAATTGTCAAAAAAAATTTGCCCAAACGGTGAAACTATTTAAAAAAAAAAACCAAAAAATTACTAAGTGTGCCAATAATTTTGTTCAGCTAAATATATATAGGTTATTTTTTGGTTATTTAATAATAAAAAAATGTACGTTGAAGTTTTTCGCAATATTTTTTTAAAATTATAATTTAATAAATACACTATTCTATTTGGTTAATTTTTTGTTTCATTAAAAAAGCGTTTAAAAAGACTTAGAACATTGCTATAAAATCTAAAATGCTTGCTGTGCCAATAATTTAGTTCGTCACTGTAAATTCATATTAGTATGAATTCACAGATATTTATATTACAATTTATATGACGTAACATAAAATGATAAAATATAGTTACAAATACCATAAAACTTATGTATATATGTACATATAAATTATTATATGTGTATAATATATTTAAGTCTATGTATGAGAATTTATATTTACATATATGTGCATGTCCATATTATATAGAAATCGTGACAGACCTAAAGTTTCATTTCAGAATATTTGAATATGATGAATATGAGTATTTAAATATTGACTTTTATAATTTGTTACAGACTATATAATGTATTAACAACTTTGTTATGCTTTCTTGATATGTAAACATTTATTAATTACTTTGGATTGTCTATCGACTCGGCTTATATCGAATTCTGGAAATATTATGGCAATCTCACGCAATGCCGAGTCTTTGCTATCTGATCCATGACAGGCATTGCGAGTGTCTGATAGACCGTAAAGAGCGCGTATGCAGTTCGGATCAGTATACACCGCTTTAAACACTTTGGTGGGGCCCATAAGTTGACGCCATTTTTGTATACATGATTCAGATTGCAGTATGAAAGCGGAGCAGAAACCGCTAAAAATGAAAATCTGTAGAAATATTTAGATTTAAATGAGATTACTATACCTTTGCATAAAACTAGTTAAACGATAATAAAAAAATTTCTCTTTGTGCTCCACGTAAAAACACTCCGATAGCTCCTTAGTAACACGTAAGTCCTTAGCTGCCAAAATATTAAAATTGCTTTCTATTTGGGCTTTTAGCTTCTGCACCGCGTATGTGTTACGTACAACATGCGGTTTCAATAGTGCCAAAGTAATTTCCATGTTATATATTTAAAATAAATGGTAAGTCTACTTTTTAGACAACGTATGTATAAAAAAATAAATAAATAAAAATAAAAACATCCAAAATAAACAGTCTTATAATCCATTTACCTAGTTTTTACGATTTAAATTTCGTAACTTTGTAAGCAACTTAGATTAGTGCTGGGAAACTATCGATGCCACTGTCGATATATAGATTTTACCTTTTTGTACCACTATGGTTTTTCTTGATCGATTGTCATGAGTACTAGAAGACTCATAACTAACTTTACATATGGCTAGTGGTACAAAAGATAAATCGCTGTCTACCATTAACTATCGATATTTTTAACTATACTAATTTATCGTGAATCATTTTTTAAATCAGTGTACAATTGTCGGGAAAGTGAGGTCCTGCCGACGTATAGTAAAAGACTAGATAAAAAATAAAAAAAAAAAACCTTGCCTAATGTCGGTTTTATTTTGCATTACCAACGATATCTGAAACCCGAATTTATCTAGGGAAGAGGCAAGTATCGATCGGAATACATTATGCTTGGTTATATCGATATTAGGCAGACTAGATTACACAAGTGGGAGGTTTATTGTTTATTAATTAAAATAATAATTTCCCTTTAAAATGCCATTTATGAAAGGAAGAGAGCCTTTACGACGCACAATAAAATATTTAAATGCGGGTAAATTAGTTTTAAAGGAAAGGGTGCGTATATTCAGCGTTAGTTACAATACATATGGTAATCACCATACGGGTGCCAGGTAAAACGTATATTATAATATAGTGTTGAATATGATAAAAAAAAAGGCATATCCTCTTACAGGGATTTCGTGTTTTGGAACATTCCACAAATACAATTCAGAAATCCCAATGTACAGGTCGTCACTTTTAAGAATATGACCCCGTCGCCCTTTATACGCTGTTTCTTTGAAGATGGACGGGACATGATGGTCGATATTGATTCTAAAAGTCGAGACGAAATCATTGAACATCTTATCAATGTTGTTGGAAAAACTCGGTAATTATTTATTTTTACGCACAAACTATATCGTTAGTGCCTTTAATTATTATACATTTTAGCAAGGAACTTGTCGCCGAGGCGCGTTTTGCAGAGAGTAAAGACAATCCGGCCAACTTTGGATACAGTTGCGAACGCCACTGCATGTGTGAAATACCCGGTCAAGTGTATTGCCCTGGAACAGTGCCACTACCAAAAGAAATGCGTGGAAAATTTATATTTTTGCAAAAATAAAAGAAACATTTCTTTGTACCTTAACAGCGAGCAAATCATATATTCAATTTAAAAGTGAGTTATGTAAGTAATAGGGTATATAACTTAATTTCAAGTTAGCGTCGGTTGGGAAATTGTCGCAGATATGGTGCCGATGGCTTAGGTATAATATTGTATTTGCCGTATGGTCTGGTACGTGGTGTGTCATCACGACTTTTGTTGAATTGGTAACGATGAATGAAGGGAACATTTTCCTCGCGTGTGGTGTTTAGTTCCAAATTGTCATTTGTCTGTCGTTCTAGAGTTCTAAGTTTGGCTTCTATTGCGCGAATTGCGTCCGATTTGCTAATTCTATCCTCGCGCTTGCCTCGACCCAGTGCGGGTATTTCAAATCGAGGCTTGGGCCTTTGTAGATCATCCTATAAAATATACGTGGAAAAGTCAGTGGAAGCTGTTTTCCAGCAAGGTGAGAAATTTATTTACATATTTTATGTTCTTAGCAAGACGCACAGCTATAGAACGACTACCAATCTTTGATCCGTCTAGTTTTATAAGTGCATTTGTGGCACCTTCATTTTGTTTAAATGTGATAAAGGCATACCCTCGCGACTGTCCTACCATTGGACCGCCCTTGTGAAATAACATGTCGAACTTTTCAATGGCACCGCATTTTTGCATTAGTTTGAGAAGTTGAAACCGATTGTTATCAAAGAAAAAGTATATATTAGCTCAATTCAGAGGAAAGAAAACAAAACATATAAATGCACAGCTCACAACTTACTCGGTAATACGTGAATCAAGATTTCCAACCCAGATACGACGATGTTCTTCAGAGATATCTGCGATGTCTACATTCGTATTTATGTTAATATTTTTAGTTGGGATCTCCTACAAAAAGGAATATTTAAATTGTAAAATACTATTAATTAATATGTTTTAACTTACATCTTTTGCCATTTTTGCAGAAAATCTTTAGTGAGATATCGATAGGTGGAATTACAAGTACAGTTGGTATCGCTTAATACTCTCAAACATTCTCTTAAACCTGACGTTTACCACTTATTTTAAAATTTTTTTATTTATTTATTTTTTTTTTTCTGCTGAAGTATTCCCAACGATGCCGTCTTTTATTAAATAACTAAAGTTGACGATAACGCTCCTACGGCATAGTCTCAATAATATTGAGGAATACAAGGTATGTACATATGTAAAGCTGTCTATTAACAGTGTGACGTCAGCTTTTCGGAAATTTACTTAATTATACAATATATATAGGGTATAAAAATGGAAATGGAAATTAACTATGCATTTTCAAGATAACTCATTATTTCAGCATTCAATAAGTATGTAACACCTTTAATTTTAGATTTAAATTATTTATTGAAAGATCTCGCATCGTTTTAATATAGTTTTTATACCCTGAACCCATTGAAAATGGGAAATCAGGGCATAATGGCTTTGTTGAAATGTATGTAAGAGGCTATCTAGCCCTGTCCGTCTATCCATATGTTTGAACGTGTCGATCTGAGAATATATAAGAGCTAGAGGTTTGAAATTATTTTTTAATTGTCCGTATATATAGCGCGGATATATAGTTTATCTCTAAGAATGGATAACTCATCCCGTCATTCTTATCGATTAAAACCCTTATCGAAAAATCACTTATAAAATTTTATCTCCTACATCTTTAAAGCTAGATTCTGGAGATATAGATTCATATGTATTTTATGAAATTTCGATTGTTGTTATACTTCACTCCCAGCCACTATATCAAAATAATTCAAATCTTCAGCAGTATCGTAAAAATTCATTGGCGATTTGCAGCTTCTTTTGAACGCGCTAAATGCGGATTATTACTTTATTTCAAAATCCCTGCAAAATCAGGAAATCGTACTTCAATATTCGATTGTTTAATTGCTGGACATGACTTCTTGTTTCACTTGTTCAATTCTTGTCTTTGATCATTTCTTCAAGAGCTTACAGATTTGATCCAAATGGATTATACGTTGAGGTGTCACTTTGCACCCCCTACAGTGGCCATACCCTAGTTACGAAACTGATTTTCAAACAAATTTAACACAACTTCGTGTTCGCTCGGCTCCTTACTTTTAAGTTCGGGGTACGAAAACACACGACAGCAAAACCATTTCGCTTCATGCGCTCGACCGAGATGGTCGACATTTGAAGTGAAGTGGCTCTATGCTCAATTTATTTTCTTGCTCTCTCTCTTTCTCTATGCGCTCAGCTCTCTCAAATATGTATATGTATGTATGCATGTAAGTACGAGCAGCAGCTCACAAAAATTGAAATTTCTTCGCAGCAAGACCCCTTATCTTCCCTTCTGAGTGAAGAGTATACCTAGCTCTTCAAATCGCTTGCCATGTCATACAAAATGTTTGCGTTTTCGTTATTATTTTTGGGAATACGAGGGAAAAGTGAAGATTATACCTAACTCTTCAAATCGTTTGCCATGCTCATGCAAAATTTTGCGTGTTCGTTATTATTTGTGGGAAGAGTATGAAAGCGTTGGTGAGCTTAAAAAACATTTTTCGCGACGTGCAGGTATACACACAATTATAGTCCTCCAGTGAACATAGAGAGAGAGAGAAAGAGCAAGAAAAAAAATTGAGCATATAGTCACTTTATTTCAAATGCCGACCATCTCAGTCGAGCGCATGAAGCGAAATGATTGTGCTGTCGCGTATTTGCGTACCCCGAACTTAAAAGTAAGGAGCCGAGCGAATACGAAGTTGTGTGGGGTCTCAATGCTAAAAAAAAAGTTGCACAAAATTTGTACACTGCGTGTCCAGTCTATGTGTGCTATGGTTAGTGGCATAAACGACTCCATCGTGGGATCTGGGATCTTCGCAAATTAAAAATGTTGAGAGCCGACGCTTCTTTTTGCGTACATAGCGGGAGAAAGCATAGAGAGCGATAGATTATAGAAAAAACACCCCATATTGATGGTTCTTGGTGATCTCCCCACCTTTAGAGTTAGTCTCCAATTTCAAATATATGTATATAAGTACATTCATAGATTCACGTGTATTTTATTGAATTTCGGTTTCATTTATATATCGGATATCGGCCTAAAATTCACCTGTTCCCTCAAAATTTGAGAAAAGCGTATTAAAAAACTAATATACACATTTAATCTTATTATCACGGTCCGACAGGCTTTTGAAGAAAGTCCTTCTTGAAAATTTCTGAAGCTGTAAACCCACGCTGCAGCCAATACGTGCTTATGCGTACGAGTGTATGTGAATTATGTGTCTCTTGAGTAAGCGGATAAGAAGCGCAGAATTATTAAAATATCAGTTCCTCTAAGGGTTAAGGGGATCTCATAGTCGAGCTGATTTGACACGAGATTCCACACATGTTTTTATTTTAAAACTTAATAAATAAGTAAGTACATAAATGGAAATTTTGTGTAGCACATGTATCTAGTATGGTATAGTATCACAACAGCAATTCTTAATCAGAGAATGTTCATAGCATGACTTGGCGTACAAAAGGGAGCAGTTGTAGATTGCGCATTGAGTGAGATGCAACTGGATTCCTGTGGTTAAAATATATGTGGTTTGTGCTCTGCCAAAAAATATAGACACTCACCTGGAAAGGTACAACAACATGCATCATGTTCCACCTTGTTCGAGCAGTAGGTGTAGACGGAGGAGTCACACAGTGGACAGTTCAGAAATTTTCCGATACCAGGATATCCTAAATTTAATTGCAGCCCCGTCGGCTTCGCAACGACATCTACCCCTTCATTGCCCATTAGGTGACCCCAAAATTGACGTACTGTTAATAGTGTTAGAGGATTGAAATAATTGAAATAAATAGTAATAGGATATATATTACGTTCAATAATAATGTTAAGTTAATAACTTTTTAATATTTGAATTTTAAATCTCAAGCTAATTTATAAAAAAACCGTACGATAGTTAAAAGCGGAGGCGTTTTAACCAGATTCTACTGTATATTGTATTATATAATATATATGTATATACATATAACAATATGTATGTATCTATTGTATTATTCTTTTACACACCCATTTTTTCTGTAGCTAATGCTGAATAGTTAAACCAAAATAACAAAACAACACACAACACGAAAACACGCGAAATATTTACTCTTGGAAGCCGTACCATTGTTTTCATTGCTTGGTACATGATGATTTTGCTGCTGTTATTGCCGGCTTGCGACTGCATTAGCTTACATTTTTATAGAGCGATGATGAACTCGGAGATGACGACACTTAAATACATTTTTGTGCTGGTCTCCATCCAAAGACTTTCACTCTCAAGTGATTGTTATAAATTTATATCGTCGCATTGGACGTTGTATAAAATCTGATGGCTCCAATTAACGAGAAAAAGGTACTCTGGTCAAGACTGCTCGACTAGGAAATACTCTGAACCATGGAAAGAGCTTATATTAATATCAATCTCATCTTTTATACATATGTATGTATGTAAGTATGTACACACACATATATATATATATATATATATATATATATTTATATTTATATATGTATACATATATACATAACAAATTACGCATTTACACACATATGCACATCCACTCGCTCTGTTTACTGCGCAGTTTACACATCGACTATGCTTGCCCTGAAATTTGGGCTATGTGTAATAACTATTCTTGTACAAGTGTCTTGTATTTGAAATACTATTTTTGCAATTTTGTCGGAAAGGGGAACTGTATCCACAATTTAAAAATGTGTTCATTACACAAACCAACACAATAAATAATAAATCTCAAGCTTCATGGCTTAAGAAACCAATTCAAATGGATAAACATACATACATACAAACATACATACATACTTACATACATACATATGTAATAAAGAAATCATATTATTTGATAACTTCTTTTATTATTTTTTTCACAATAATTTATAATTTATAGTTTATAGATTTTGTCACAAATTTGAAGAAAAAAAATAATAATTAAAAAACATTGCAAGTACAAACTTGGACTTTGTTAAATATACATACATATGTACATACATACACCTTTGAACATTATAAGGAAGCTCTAGTCGAGACTGCTCGACTAGGAGATATCCTGATCCCTACAAAGAACTGATATTCACGCACGCATAAGCACGCGCTCTGCTAACTGCGCAGTAAGCATCGGTGTGGGCAATACTATGAGAATTCTGTTGCTGAATAATTTCTCTTGTAGTAAGACTATCTTCATGAAACTTTTAAAACGTGACCATAATGTGCAAATGTGTATACTTTTAAAAGCACAAGTTTCTAGTACTTAAAATACGTTTTTTACAAATTGGGGGCGAAGGGCGCATGGTATCCAAAATCTGTAAATTACAAAATCTTCGTATTAATCAGATGTATGTACACACTGAATCTGAAGTCTCTAAGTCTTAAATTATCAAAATTACGCTGAATAAACAGAATGAATTTATCGATTATTCTCGATAAAAAAGAAATCGGATGAGTCATCGAAAAAAAAGATAAACTTATACTGCGTACGGTATACACGAGTATGCATACAAAATTTGAAGACTCTAGTTCTTATATCTTCTGAGATCTATGTGTTCATACGGACGTTTATACGACTCAGCTCGTCGCCCTGATCAAGAATATATATACTTTATGGGGTCTGCCACGCCTCCTTCGGACTGTTACATACTTTTCACAAAACCATTATACCCTGATTTCCTATTTTTAATGGGATCTGATAAATTCATTTTGTTTATTTAGCGTAATTTTGATAATTGAAGACCTAGAGACTTAAGATTCAATGTGTACATCCATCTGATCATCTGATCTGTCCGTATGTATGAACGCGTCGATCTCAGAACATATAAGAGCTAGAGACTTGAAATTTTGCATGCATACTCGTGTATACTTTACGCAGTATAAGTTTATAATATTTTTTCGATAACTCATAACTCTTTTTATCGAGAATAATCGATAAATAGATATTGTTTATTCAGCGTAATTTTAATACTTTTAGACCTAAAGACTTCAGATTAGTGTGTACATATGTACATCTGGTCAATATAAAGATTTTATCAGAGCGCGTGCTTATTCGTGCGTGAATATCAGCTCTTTGTAGGGATCAGGGTATCTCCTAGTCGAGCAGTCTCGACTAGAGCTTTCTTACTTGTTTAAAAATGTAATACCTGATTGAGCCCAGTGGGCAACATGGGATGTGATTTCCGAACCCGTGCACTTGTACAAACAGATACAGCTTAATTTGACCCTTTTAAAACGATGCATTTGCATGTAGGTCAAATGGACTACTAACTTACTAACTACATAATAATTTAAGTAAAGCTAAAATGATTCCACAATATTACATTTGAATCAATAAATTTAAAAAATCACTATATGATTTTCATTAATTTAAGTGACTTGAGGCGCACAACTTGACGTTGTGAAAGTAAGGCGATACTTATGCGCATCGTGACTGTAATCAATGGTTTTTGGAACAGTGAGCATAACAAATTGTTAAGCAGTTTGCTCTAGACAAAAGATGAAATCAGAAGCGGATACAAATTTATTGTCAGCGACAGTCGCAAAGAAAATACATATGTACATACATTTGTCTGTACATGCATATAACAACTGTTGACCAGAGAATGAAAGACCGAAAGAAGAAAGCGAGTTGCGCAATAATTACGTCATCACATTAAATGCGACGACGTCCGTAGCGTAAACATCACTGAAATAGCGGGTATAGGGAAACTGAAGCTAACACAAGTGCGACAACAGACTTACGGTGGGACCCGCATACATCCAAACAAACTAAAATGTGGGAGCGGCCTGCGCGCAGCAACAGGCGACGAAAGCGAAGGCAACGTTTTTAACTCACAATATTGGAATGCAATTTCACTTCATTAAATATTTTCTCAATAATTGTGCGTTTCGAGTTATCTTTACGTTACACAGCAACACTTTCATACATACATACGTATGTATGTATAAAAAACTCAACTCCAATGCAAAACATTTTTGTGTAATTTTTCTTTGAATTTGGGCCGTTTTCATTAACAATATTTGTAATTGTGTTGCTTATAATTGGTTATATAAATATACATACATATGCATGTATGTATGTAGATAAATATATATTGTATATGTATGTACGTTGTTCTTCCCATTGATCGTTACACAATTTTTGAAAAAAAACGTTCATTCTTTTTATTCCCTGATCCCATTAAAAATGGGAAATCGGGGTATAATGGTTTTGTGAAAAGTATGTAAAAGGCAGTATATATATATATTCTTGATCAGGGCGACGAGCTGAATCGATATAGCCATGTCCGCCTGTCCGTATGAACGCCGAGATCTCAGAAGATATGAGAGCTAGAGACTTGAAATTATGTATGCATACTCTTGCACACCATACGCAGTACAAGTTAATCATATTTTTTCGATAACTAATTTATCAATTATTCTTTTGTATCGAGAATAATCGATAAATTTATATTGTTTATTCAGGGTAATTTTAATACTTTTAGACCTGGAGATTTTGTAATTTACAGATTTTGGATACCCCGCCCCTGCATGGAAAATGGAGGCACACTTTTAAATTATTGGAAATCTATTTATACATATGTATGTATTTCTTCTGTTATATGCATGTATGCAAATACATATGTATATACATATGTATGTATGTATGTAGATGCAATAACAACCTAGATTTTTTACTGCTAACGAGTGTTATGCAGTCGATAAGTCCCACCGCTACGTTACTTTTGTTATAATGAACTTTTGTACATATGTATGTACGTATGTATATCATGGTATGTACGTATGTATCATGGTGTCTAATGTCTAAATCTTTTATTTATTAGTTTATCCTTTTTTTGCTTGCATAAATAAGGGTACCTCCACTTGGATAATTTTAAAATGCATTCAAATATTTGTCTGTACACACATGTATGCATTTACATATGTGCATACTTATATACATATAACTATTTAAAATCATATACATATGTCTGTGTTTAAATATTGTTTATATGTGCGTTCCCACATACATATATATGTATGTATAAAATCTGTATGAAAATATTGCAAAACTGGTCGCGTAGAAGAGACTGCTTTTTCTCTTTTTTGTTCGTCTTTCTTTTCCTCTTTCCAACTGGCCCTACGTTAATGGCTGTCCCTCTGATGGGCATCTGGTGGCGACTGTGACGTCGTCATATCGTCGACTTTATTTGTATAAGCTTCGCATACAAGTATGTACATACATGTATGTACATGTATGTAGGTAGAAAAAGGTTTTATGAATACGTATATGAATATGTATGTACATATGTACAACATTCACACACACACACACATACACACATACATACACACACATATATATATATATATATATATATATATATATATATATATATATATATATATATATATATAACAGATAGGTATAGGGTATATCGAAGCAACAACTCCCGATGCAGCACTCTTGTTTCTTGTTTCACAAAATTTCTTCACTTTCCGTTTCGTGTTTATTTTTTACTCTACCTCAGACGCTGCCACCGTTGGCTATTACTTATATGAGCTGGGGTTATCATCTCTGCAGCACTATTTTGTATTCGAGAGTGTAAAGTAACACACGGTCTGTTGCTGTTTCGTGCGGCGAATTCGCATCAATGTAGTCAGTGCTTTCTTGAATACTTACCGTGTCCTCGTGCAGTGGCAAATCAGTCAAATTCTTTGAGTTTTTTAAAGTGCCAAAGAGATATTTTGGTAAACAGTGTTAGGAAACAGATCACTATTTGAAAAAGGATATTTCATTGCAAAAAAATAAAAGCTGTTGTTAAAAATCTAGTCTTTAAAGCATAACTGAGAAGCCAAAAAGGTATTGAAAATTTAACTAATGATGTGATAACAAATATATATATATATTTTTTTTAGTTATGTGATTGTAACATTGAATTCGATATGGTAATTAGATTTATTGAAAAGTCTAAGTTACATATCGATTTGCCGTTAAGTACTTAAATAGTTAATTTATCTTCCAAATTTGTTCATTCATATTTGATATTCAATGACTGCTGTTATGCAAAATGCTTATTATTATTTTTTTTTTTTAAATTATTCGAGTGGAGCTTGTTGACTGTGGAAATCAATGTTGTTAACAAAAGTGAAAGCTTGCTGCTTGTTATAAGATGAACCTCAAAATTATTGAAAAAGTGGTATACACTTGCCAGAATAAATATGCGTACAAGCTCAAGGCAAAACTTTGGTGGTAAAAAAAAGACTTGCAGGTACTCTGTTGACAAAAAGTTATTTTTTAATGAATAACACATTAATTATAAATCATCTACAACAAATGTCGCTATGACATGTGGTAAATTTTTCTATAATTAAAAAAGCATCAGATATCGGACAGAAAAAAGTATACGTACAAACTTAAATAACCCCAAAAAATGCACTTTTTCATTAAAACAACATTAAATTCAGTAAGATGTGGGATACCCTTATATTTTAATAGTCTTGGTATTTTAAGCCACTCCTCCATTAATGCGTTTTTCAACATATCCTTGGATTTAATACATCGTAATCGAATCCTATGTTCCAGAAAATCCCAAATATGTTCTATAGGATGTTAGTCGGGCGACAGTCGAGGCGAATTTAATTGTTTGTTCACATTATACAGTAATCATAGCTTCATATCATGGCCTGTATGCTTTGGATAATTGTTTTGCTGCCAAAACTCATCGTCAATCCGTAATTTGCTGCAGCTACTGCGTAAATTGTGTTTTAAAGTCTTTAGATAAGTCTTCTGGTCCATTGTGGAGTCAACGAAGACAATGATGCAAACTGCATTTGCAGACCTTTTACATATATATATATGAACCCACTGAAAATGTGAAATCACAGTATAATAGTCTTCTGAAATGTATATAGAAGACTATTATACTATAATATAGAAAATGTATATAACACGTAATAAAGTATATACAGTAGATTCCGGTTATAACGACTCCACTTATACCGTCCGTACGGTTATTGCGACAAAAATTATGGTCCCCTTGAGCGTCGCTATAACCCGATTCTACTATATAATCTTGATCAAAGCGACAATCTGAGTCGATATAGCCATGTGCGTTAGACTGCCCTGCCGTCCATCCGTCCGTCCGTCCGTATGAACGCCGAGATCTCAGAAGATATCAGGTAAAGACTTTAAATTTTACATGTATGTATACTCGTGTATACCACGACGAGGTGAGTCGATAGCCATGTCCGTTTGTCTGTCCGTCCGTCTGCCGAACGCCGACATCTCAGAAGATATAAGAGCTAGAGACTCTTTATGTTATTAGTATGATCGTTTGATTGCTTGCTGTTTATTTAAAAAAATATAACACGTTTTCACAGTAGATGTATGATTTCGTTACTTGTTTCACCTACTCATTCTCACATTTGGGAGATATGCTGACAGAGCTCCTACCAGTTTACCTTTGCTAACGAGAAGAGAAAGTCGTTAATTCTGTTCGGCATTTGTTTATACCCAGTACCCATTGAAAAT
The DNA here is from genome assembly GCA_037075325.1 of Drosophila mayaguana. NCBI lineage: Eukaryota > Metazoa > Arthropoda > Insecta > Diptera > Drosophilidae > Drosophila > Drosophila mayaguana. The sequence continues at coordinate 1,498,342 of JBAMCG010000039.1, read as the reverse complement.
GGGAAATCGAGGTATAATGGTTTTGTGAAAAGTATGTAACAGGCAGAAGGAAGCATCGCAGACCCAATAAAGTATATATATTCTTGATCAGGACGATGAGCTGAGTCGATATAGTCCTGTCCGTCCGTCCGTCCGTCCGTATGAATGCCTAGATTTCAGAAGTTATAAGAGCTGGAGACTTTTGCATGCATACTCGTGTATGCCATTGAGGGGCTGTGCATTATAACAAAAACGAAATTCTATAAAAATGGTCTGAATCTATATTTAAAATTTGGAGACTCTAGCTTTAAATATGTAGGTGACATAATTTTATACATACATACATATATTTCAACAAAACCACATGTTTTACGCTCTTTATTCTTACATTTTATCGTTTCAGATGCTGTTGCGGCTCGCTTTACTTACGTCTTTCTGCGTTTGTGTTGCCAGGGCTGTGTTAAGCGGAAACAACCTCAAGCGACGTGAAGCGGGTTTTGACTTATACGGCCCACCACCTAAGCCAACACCGCATTTTAGTCATCCACCCCAGCAAATACCACATCGTGAGTATGGTGTTCCCCAGCAGATTCCCTTCAGAGATTACAGCTTGCCGGCATTGAAATATGGCCCACCAAAGCTGAACAATTTTGGTGGTGGTTCTGGGCTGGCCACGAATGGATTGCATGAGCAAATTAAGACATACTTTGGCGTTCCCAAGCCATTCTATGGCCCACCGCATGCACAGTATAGACCCACAACAGAATATGGTATACCGCAACCAGCAGCACATTACGGTTCACCACCAAAATTATTTCCACCGCTTTTGAAAATTCAGCATCGTCCGGCACCACAGCATGCAGCACCTCCACCAAAACAAACATTTTTCACACGGCCTGTATCACCACAGTTATTGCCCGTATCATATCCTGCCCAACTATTTAAACCTGTTCATCACCCAGCAACGTCTTATGGTCCTCCCGCCTCGGGACCATCAAATCTCCCAGCTAAGCCAGCTTACGAAACACCACCAAACTACGGACCACCACCACTTCCAATTAACGTACCAGGTCCTCAATCAACAGATTTCAATCGTGCTCCAGAAACGAATATTATATTAAATAATTCAGGTGTACAGCGATTTCCTAGTGGTCCAGTTGATAGCCCTTTTAAGGAAGTTCAGATCCAAATAGATGCCTCTGGACACACACACAGCGTGACTGGCTCGCAAATACCTTTTCACACTGCATGCGATGGCTGGAAACCAATTCCAGCACCGGTTGGGACCTACATTGAAAAAAATCATATTGAAACTCAAGGCGGTTACAGTCATGTCGATCAGGGTACCCAAAATAATTTGGGAAGAGTCAACAGGGACAAAACTGTAAACGGCCTTTCTGACGCGCAACTTGTAGCAGTCGCACTTCAGGGTGAGGCCGGTAATACAGTTACTGATCCCAGCAGCGACGGTAATCTGAGCATCGTTGACTCTGAAGCTTTACAGGTGGGTAGCAACATTGTAACCTTTTCAAGTATTATCTTACTGATATGCTTTTCTTTTATATTATCATTAGGTTTCCGTTGGCCCAAGTGATGATACTTACTCAAAGCCCCCAGCAGATTCATATCAGCCTGGCTCTATTTATGATACTAAATATAAAATGGTTGCTGGGGAAGTTTTGCCACTACCACCGATAATTGGTGCTAAGTATGGCGTTCCACCTCAACAACAGTTTGCTACTGATTCGTTCGCGCGGTCTCAAGCCCAGTCGCATTCACATTACAATTCAAACATCCTGCTTGGCGCAGGCTCAGGTAATCCACAGTTTGGTCCCGGACATCCTAAGTCACCAGTCGCATTCCGCCCACCTGTGCCGATGGGGCTTATAGAGTCTATAGGAGCTACTGTGCAGCATTTGGATGAATTTGGCGTAAAGCCACCGCAGCAAACACCAACATATATTCCCCCAGCAGCTCACGAAATTGCATTAAATGGTGCGGTTTCTGCATCACTATCCGCATATGGCGTGCCCTTTAAACATTTGGCGTCATCACAGATTATTATGCAACAGCAGCTCCCGCAATCGCATCAAGGACCCGCTTTTGCTCCACTTGGTGTACAATCGCTACCACGCCTTCATTATATTCCCGCACCGCAGCAACAGCTGGCTTCGGAGCAATATTTTTCAGATAGACCCTCCGTAAATATCTACCTTTCGAGTCAGCAACCAATAAGCAATAATGTGACTCCTCTAAACATTCCATCGGTTTTCTATTCTCAGGCACTTCCATTAATGCAGCAAATTGAACGGTTTAACCAACAAACATCAACATCAGTGGGACGGCATCCTAACAAAGACTATCAGACACACATTGTGTTACACGATTGCGGCCAAGGTCCCAATTTGATCAGCAACACTGGGTATCAAGTAAATCAACAGCAACAATATGGGAGCATCTCGGCAGCATCTCCTGGAGTATACAATGCCATAGCTCAGAGTGTTCCTGTAGCGGAACAGCATACACAATTTTTAGCTGGCGCTGCTGACGGCTATGGACCACCGTCTTCTGGAAATGCAATTGAGCTTGATCATTTCGGTTATGCGTCACAAAAGTCTGCAGTTACAGCACTACCGGATGGTACAGATCTGCAGCAGCTACCAGGTCTAGATGACTTAAATGTGATATCTGCACAGAAGTCTCAAAGCATCATATTTGGCGCAAGTAATAAACAGTCACTTCAGAATTTTCAAGTACAGGTTGGTAGTTCAGTAAATAATGCTGGTAGTCATCAAGGAAACGGTGGTAACATTAATGATCCAAGTGCAACCCACGAAGAGATTCTGTCTCAAGGTCTACTTCAATCAATACTGACTGCAATAGAACAGCCCCAGTCATCGTCGTCTGTGCGACAGAACCATAATGCACAAAGTCGTTCTGACGACCAATACCAGGAGAATGAAAACAAAAGTGATATAGAAGATAACGATCAACAAACAAATCAGAATCATAATACATCTGAAAGTGTCGAATTAGGCATTTTTTCTGATACAGATAACAGAAACACAAAAGATAACGAGATTGCGCCTATTGTAGCAGCCGACTTAGAAGAAAAGTCAAAGAATTAAGCCAAGTAATTACTTAGGTATTTATCGTTTAAAATCCACACTTTTTTATATACGCACATATGTATGTATATGTAGTCAACTTAAATCACAGATGACTTGTTTCTGTATTTTATTTGTATTCTTTAACTCTCCTCTTAATTTCTCTCTACAAGTCACTAGTGATAACATAGCCATAATATAAATTAATAAATAAAATATGACAATTACTTTCTGGATAAGCCAATAAACTTTATACAGCATGTCCATTAATTGCTTACAAAATAATTTGCTAATTGATAATAATATATTGTTTGATAATGATATATATATATATATATATATATATATATATATATATATATATATATATATATATATATATATATATATATATATATTTTTTTTTTTTTTTAAATTAATAATTTATTTAGTATCATTATTATATATATTAAATTTTAATTTTCAAATAAATGAAATGATAACAATTTGTGATCTACATGATGAAATTTGCGGGTATATGTCGAAATTTTTCTTTCACGCTTGTCGTGAACTGAAAGTGTTAAATCAAGTACTATATTCGATACACCCCTCGTATCTAAAAGGCCAATTACTGTTTGACTAGGCTCTGGACAATATTTTTTCTATATCTGTATACATTTTTTCTCCGTTGTGTGGAGCTGTAGTAAAACCAAACTCACGGTTTCTGGCGGTATTTATTATTTTCTTCACAAATTTCTTTATTTTTTTACAGTTCTGAACTTCACTAACTCTTTAGGTTTCACTACAAGTCTTACTCTTTTCTTGTTCGCGATGCTTTTCAATCGATCCATTTTTTCTACTTGCGTGCATTCACTTCAATGCTTCTCGATCGACTCTCTGGTCTACCTCGGCGTCGGCAATGCAATTCTCCACTCGTGGGCTCTCCGCTCTCGCGGCGCTCGCCACGCTCGGTAGAGTTGTATTGCCGATTCTCACCTTAAGTTGCTATAATTATTTCTACAAACTTACCCACTACGAACTTATGCTAATTTACCCACTACCGACAAACTTATCTTAACTTACATCTATCAACTTACGCTACAAATTTACAGTAATTTACACGCTACAAAAGGTAAGGTGGTGCACATCACCCGCTAGTGGAACAGTCCTCTCCCTGACACTGTGAACGCAGTGAATTCCCTGCTGACTGCAGCCATAGGGATCTGCCAGTATCCGCTTTTCAAATCTAGGGTGAATATGTATCGCATGTATGTATGTAGCTTCTCAAGATGATTAATCCTCGGAACAGGGTAGGCATCCGAGATCGAGCGTGCATTGAGCTGCCAGTAGTCCACACAAATGCGCTATTCGCCGGTCTTCTTATTCATCAAGATGATGGGCGCGCTGTGCGGGCTCCGCGATGGCTCAATGGCCTCAACTCGAATCGATTCATCTACCGGTTCATCAATCACCTTTCGCATAGCCAGATTCTTCGGATAATATCGTTGCTTGATAGGCTTATCATCCCGAATCCTGATGCTATGCTTGGCTATATGAGACCTGCCTTCGAGGCCCTCAAAAAGCGCCAATTTCGTTTCCAAGAGCTTCTCCAGCTCGTCCTCCAAATCCTCCGGCCACCCTGAATCGCCGGGGAAAGATTCCATGTTTTCTTACCTTTCTGCTTCTCGTGCTTCTTGCACCGGCGGGCTACCCCTGGTTTCACCCCCTATCTCTGATTCCATTGTTCTCAGCACTGCTGGACGCCTTTTGGGCTCGTCCTCAGCACCCTCCAGCCACCTTGTGCCGCCGGGGGAAGGCTCAGCATTTCCCTCCTCTTCCTTTTTCAGTATTCCTTGCGTCGGGGGGCTATCCCTGGATTCACCTTCGACTTCCAATTCTATCTTCTTTACCTTTGGAGAACGCTCCTTCGGCCCCTTCTCCCAATCCTTTGCCCTTACCGCCAGAGAACACGAACCGAGTTCCCCTGACGGCCTACTATGATTCATTTTCTCTGCCCAGCTGGACGGCGCGCCCTCGCTTGGCATGCCCCGTCCGCCGACTGGCGATCTTCCATCCGTCACCACCGCGCTCTTCTAGCATCCACGAGCCGATGGTCGAGCGAGCGATTCCTGGTCTTGAGTTTGAGCTCTGCGTTGCCGCAACGCAACGTGGTGCCCATGGCGCACAGGAAGTCCATCCCTAGGATGAGGTGGTCCAGCATGGTCGGCATGACGAGCATCGTCATCCACACCGCCTTCCCTGCGAGACTCATCTCTATCTCCATCGTGTGGCTGCGTCGATCGTGGCCGTCATCTTGCGCTTGACCGGTTCGACACAGCCCCATTTCCTAATCTCTTCGCTGCCCTTGAATGTTGTCGTTCTCTGCCGCAATTTGAGTCAGTTGAAATTTTGCATGCATACTCGTGTATGCCATTGAGGGGCTGTGCATTATAAAAAAAAAAAAAAAACGAAATTCTATAAAATTGGTCTGTATCTATATTTAAAATTTTGAGACTCTAGCTTTAGTAGGTGATATATATCCTGATTCCCCATTTTCAATGGGATCAAGGTCTAACAAGTAAGAAAGCTCTAGAATTGTTGAAATATCAGTTCCTGGAAGGGATCAGGGAATTTCGTAGTCAAGCAGTCTCGACTAGAGCTTTGTTACTTGTTATCGATAGAGGAGGTTATTAGTAGCTCAACTATCAATTATATCAACTTTATCGTTTATTCTATGCGTACAGACAAAAGCGCGTCTTCTAGCATATTCTAGGAATTGCGATTGATTTTTGGATTTTTCAGTCGTTATTTTAGTTTTGTGAGATGACGCTTTAGCACTGAACTTACAACATACATCATTTTCGCTAGTAGATGACTAACCGAAGCTGGGGTTCCGATGGTTAAGGCAACGCAAGTGTCTATTCGATCTCACTTTCTTTTTTTCCTACATACATATTTTATTTTTTATAAATTCGATATTTTATTAGGAAGGTGTGAGCTTGAATGAATAGCACTTAATATTTTTATTTTTCTTAGTCGAGAATTGTTATAAGTTTAAATTTGTTTCTTCTTAAATAGCGCTCAAAGCCTATACGTACATATGTATATAAATATTGTATGTATATACAGCCTTCTTATGTACGTGCTCAGTTGTATGTGTGTATAATGTATAATGCGTACTCTAGCATTTTCTAAGAATCTCAATTGCCATTGATTTGTCTTTGCATTGTTTTTGAATTCCTAGCCGCTACTTTGGCTTTTCTTTGCCATATAGCACTAACCATAGAACACATAGACCGGACACGCTGAAGAAAGATTTTGTCCAACTTTTTTTAGGGGCAGGGAACCCCACACAACTTCGTATTCGCTCGGCTCTTCACTTTTAGGTTCGGCGTACGAAAATTCACGACAGCACAATCACTTCGCTTCAAGCGCTCGACCGAGATGGTCGACATTTGAAATAAAGTGACCCTATGCTCAATTTTTTTTTTTATTGCTCTCTCTCTCTGTGCTCTCTGCTCTCTCAAATATGTATATGTATGCATGCATGTGAGCACGAGCAGCAGCTCACAAAAATTGAAATTTCTTCGCAGCAAGACCCCTTGTGTTCTCTTCTGAGTGAAGAGTATACCGAACTCTTCAAATCGTTTGCCATGTTCATGCAAAATATTTGCGTTTTCGTTATTATTTGTGGGAAGGGTATGAAAGCGTTGGTGCGCATAAAAACATTTTTCGCGACGACCATGCATACACACACTTACAGTCCCTTGCTACATGTATAAGCATTTATATGCCTGTGTGCGAATCTCTAGCTGCCTGTAAGAATTTGAAAGCCGAGCATTTGCATTTGGTAGATCTTGTGAACTGCACACACCTACATACATGCGTTTGATTGTGTGTACGCATGTTACGCGATGCTCACAAACATTGTGGGGTAACGTGAAGCATTTGTGAGCCTATGTGCCTGAGTATGCATGGGACATGAACATTGGCGTGTGCCTACCACAACTTAGAATTCTGTGAACGATTTTGGGTTCGAATAGCTGAATCGCGTTTATATTTAAGTACCTGATTTTGTTTGAATGATCGTGGGTTTGCCTATCAGAATGAATTTTTTAATGTAGTACCTGCTTGTGCCCAGTGGGAAAATTGGGACATATACAGGTCAATTTGACCTTTTTGACCTTTTTAAACAGATGCATATGTACTTTATTCAGGTCAAATGGACTTTAAAAGAGTAAGAGTTTAAAAGAGTACATACGTTAGATGTCATAAAAATCATGCAAGTAAAAAATACCTATAAAAAGTAGTAGGAAGTGCACTTGTTATTTTAGTTGACACTCAACTTCCGATCCGAACGGTGTTATCGTGCGAACGTCAGTGTTGATCTATATAAGCGAAACGTGCCAAAATTTATAAAAGTTTTTTTTAAAACTATGGCTAGTACAAGTGTTGGTGTAAGAAAGACGGGCAGAAAAGATTCACGGAAAAGTAATATAAAATGTGTAATTCAAACTTGTGGTGCGAGCTATAGGAAAAGTTCCGTAAATTTTCCTGTTAAGTTATTTTCATTTCCATCAAATGAAATAACTTTAAATAAATGGATTAAAGCCTGCAATTTGCCCAGTAATTTGAACCTGAAAAATTCTAAAATATGTAGCAGGCATTTCGAGCGGAAATTTATTGGTAAGCTTAGATTAAAAGCTAACGCAGTCCCAACCTTAAATTTAGGTGACCCCAACTTCTTTTCAAATAGTGCAGCTTTCAATGAGCAGGTTAATTTAATAGACTGTGAGGAAGGGGAAAATGTAAATAGCGAATGTGACGAGGAAGAAAAGTTAGAGAACTTTTTGAGTTTCGACAACAATTTAAGAAATGAATTGTGGAGCGATTTAACCGCTAATAGGAGTTCCTTTTGTTTAAATTGTATAAATAGGGAAAAAAATGAGGTATATTATAGGAAAAAATGCTATGATATTGGAGTGGATCTGAAAAAAATGCAGGAAAGGTATATGAAGTTGAAGAAAAGGTTTAGTGTTTTTAAGCGGGCTTCTAAATACAGCCGGTTTTCTTGTAGAGTTAGGAAGATCAAGAAACCTGTTAATGTCTTCACGACAATTAATAATTTATCCCATGTTTCCGAACAATCGAAAGTGCTATGTAAAATGCTTTTAAGAAATAATAATATATATAATAGCGCTGAAAGGGTTCTCTCGCAAAATATTAATTTTTACTCTGCCAGAGCGTATGATTATCTTAGGGACGTTCTTCATTTAAGACTCCCATCTATGAAATCGTTAAATCGATGGGCATTATTTAAGAACATAACTCCTGGATTTAATCCAGAGCTATTAAAAAATCTGCAGGGCATCGTTGAAAAAATGAGTGATAAAGGAAAATATGCAGTATTAGTTTTTGATGAGGTCAAAATTAAGAAAGGTCTGCAGTACAATTCATCTCTTGACGAGATTCAGGGATTTGAAAATGATGGCGAGAAGAGAAGTAGGTTTTTAGGTCAACAGGTCTGTGTTTTCCTTATAAGAGGTCTCTTTGAAAATTGGAAGTATATTTTAAGCTATACTGTTTCGGCTAATGGAATAAAATACTCCGATCTTAAGTCTAAAGTTGAGACAAACATTGGACTTTCGCAAGCATTGGGGCTTAAGGTTAAAGCCATTGTTTGCGATCAGGGTTCCAATAATAGGGCCGTTTTTGATAGATGGGGCATAGGCGTCAACAATCCTAGTTTTTCTGTAAATGATAAAGAGATATTTGCGATATTCGATGCACCACATCTTGTTAAATCGCTAAGAAATATTCTTTTAAGGCATAATATTAACACACCTCAGGGCACAGTTTCATGGAATATAATAAGAAAATTATATGAAATTGAAACTAAAAATTTAACGCGCCTATGTCCGAAATTGACTCCAAAACATGTCAGTCCAAATTGTTTTGAGAAAATGAAAGTCAAATTTGCCACACAAGTTTTTAGCCACAGTGTAGCTGCTGCGATACGCACAGTTGTAGATTCTGGTGGGTTTGCTGACTGCAAAGATAGTGCTCTTGCAACAGCAATATTTATTGACAAAATTAATAAGCTTTTTGATTGTTTAAACAGTCATGTAATATTTGATAGTAATCCTTATAGATGCGCCCTTAGAAAAAACAATAATGTCCATGAATATCTTCAGGAAATGAGAGATTATTTTCATGACCTGAAGTACCCACAAAAAGTATATTGTATTGATGGGATGATTATTACAATCTCATCTATAATTGCTTTAGCAGAAAATATTTGGAATGACAGCAGTGAAACTTTCTTTGTTGCTACATCCAAATTAAACCAAGACCCTTTAGAAAATTTATTTTATTTAATTAGAAGTCGGGGAGCAACTAATACAAATCCAACAGTTTTTGAATTTAATGCTATTATATCTAAAATGCTTTCAATGAAAATTTTGACTTCTGCTTCTATATCTGGGAATTGTATTCCAGATGAAGATCTCATGTTAGCTAATATAATAAAGGATAGCGGATCTAACCTATCAGTATTTCATGAACAGTGTGCCACGAATTCGTCTGTAGATCAAGAACCTTTAGATCCAGATGTTGAGGTTGAATTGTCATTAGATGCAACCATTGCAAATATTCAAAATGTTTTTAATGAAAATGCATTACGATATTTTGCTGGGTATCTTCTCTATAAATTATTACAAACAAGTAAGGAAGCTCTAGTCGAGACTGCTCGACTAGGAGATACCCTGATCCCTACAAAGAGCTGATATTCACGCACGCATAAGCACGCGCTCTGCTAACTGCGCAGTAAGCAGCGACTGCGCTTGGGCTGCGCTACAGTGTGGGGCAAAGCTATGAGAATTTTGTTGCTGAATAATTTCTCTTGTAGTAGGACTATCTTCATGAAACTTTTAGAACGTGATCACAATGTGCAAATGTGTGTACATTCCAAAGAACAAGTCTCTAGTACTTAAAATACGTTTTTTGCAAATTGGGGGCGAAGGGGGCGTGGTATCCAAAATCTGTAAATGACAAAATCTGCGTATTGATCAGATGTATATACACACCAAATCTGAAGTCTCCAGGTCTAAAAGTATTGAAATTACGGTGAATAAACAAAATCAATTTATCGATTATTCGCGATAAAAAAGTAATCGGACGAGTTATCGAAAAAAAAAGACAAACTTGTACTGCGTATGGTATACATGAGTATGCATACAAAATTTGAAGTCTTTAGCTCTTATATCTTCTGAGATCTAGGCGTTCATACGGACGGACGGACGGACGGACGGACGGACGGACGGACAGACGGACAGGGCTATATCGACTCAGCTCGTCGCCCTGATCAAGAATATATATACTTTATGGGGTCTGCCACGCCTCCTTCTGCCTGTTACATACTTTTCACAAAACCATTATACCCTGATTTCCCATTTTTAATGGGATCAGGGTATAAAAACTGACTGCGAAATTTGTACGAATCTTTTGAAACCATCAGATGAAATGCAATGCTCGTCAGAGTATTTGATACTCAATAAAAACTTTCATTATATTAACCAATACCTTAAGTTGAAAGCCCCTTCTGACCATTTTTATGAGTTAATAAAACTTCATTTTGACATATTCAAGAAAATTTTCGACAAGAAGCCATACATAGCAAAACTTAAAGAAAAAATTGTTATGCACTGCATGCACGCTACAGCTAAGTCAATTTCACATAATGAATGGTTTTCTCCTACCCACCCTTGCTTTGACCATCGAAAATTCTTGCTCAATCAGTTGGCATTAATTTTAATAAGAAAAAATTGTAAATGGCTTACAGATAGCATAGTTAATAAAACTAGTAATTTAAGTCAAACCAAATTAAAAATGATTCGACAATAATACATTTAAATCAATAAATATAAAACACAAAACACTTTTTATAGGTATTTTTTACTTGCATGGTTTTTATGACATCTAACGTATGTACCCTTTTAAAAAAGTCCATTTGACCTGAATAAAGTACATATGCATCTGTTTAAAAAGGTCAAAAAGGTCAAATTGACCTGTATATGTCCCAATTTTCCCACTGGGCACAAGCAGGTACTACATTAAAAAATTCATTCTGATAGGCAAACCCACGATCATTCAAACAAAATCAGGTACTTAAATATAAACGCGATTCAGCTATTCGAACCCAAAATCGTTCACAGAATTCTAAGTTGTGGTAGGCACACGCCAATGTTCATGTCCCATGCATACTCAGGCACATAGGCTCACAAATGCTTCACGTTACCCCACAATGTTTGTGAGCATCGCGTAACATGCGTACACACAATCAAACGCATGTATGTAGGTGTGTGCAGTTCACAAGATCTACCAAATGCAAATGCTCGGCTTTCAAATTCTTACAGGCAGCTAGAGATTCGCACACAGGCATATAAATGCTTATACATGTAGCAAGGGACTGTAAGTGTGTGTATGCATGGTCGTCGCGAAAAATGTTTTTATGCGCACCAACGCTTTCATACCCTTCCCACAAATAATAACGAAAACGCAAATATTTTGCATGAACATGGCAAACGATTTGAAGAGTTCGGTATACTCTTCACTCAGAAGAGAACACAAGGGGTCTTGCTGCGAAGAAATTTCAATTTTTGTGAGCTGCTGCTCTTGCTCACATGCATGCATACATATACATATTTGAGAGAGCAGAGAGCACAGAGAGAGAGAGCAATAAAAAAAAAAATTGAGCATAGGGTCACTTTATTTCAAATGTCGACCATCTCGGTCGAGCGCTTGAAGCGAAGTGATTGTGCTGTCGTGAATTTTCGTACGCCGAACCTAAAAGTGAAGAGCCGAGCGAATACGAAGTTGTGTGGGGTTCCCTGCCCCTAAAAAAAGTTGGACAAAATCTTTCTTCAGCGTGTCCGGTCTATGTGTTCTATGGTTAGTGCATATAGCGACCTAACAATAATGTCATTTCGTTTTAATTACAATTATTGTGAAAGGCGCAGTGGCGCTGTAGGCACAGGCGCAGATTGTTTATATTTTAATTATTTTGTTGTGGTGCGAGTTCAAATCCCGAGGAAAACTTTTTGAAAAATTGAAATTTTATGTTATTATCATTTCGTTTACATTTTCAATTTAATAACAAGTAAGGAAGCTCTAGTCGAGACTGCTCGACTAGGAGATACCCTAATCCCTACAAAGAGCTGATATTCACGCACGCATAAGCACGCGCTCTGCTAACTGCGCAGTAAGCAGCGACTGCGCTTGGGCTGCGCTGCAGTGTGGGCAATACTATGAGAATTTTGTTGCTGAATAATTTCTCCTGTAATAAGACTATCTTCATGAAACTTTCAGAATGTGATCACAATATGCAAATGTGTGTACATTCCAAAGCACAAGTCTCTAGTACTTAAAATACGTTTTTTGTAAATTGGGAGCGAAGGGGGCGTGGTATCCAAAATCTGTAAATGACAAAATCTGCGTATTGATCAGATGTATATACACACCAATCTAAAGTCTCTAGGTCTAAAAGTATTGAAATTACGGTGAATAAACAAAATCAATTTATCGATTATTCACGATAAAAAAGTAATCGAAGGGGTTATCGAAAAAAAAAGATAAACTTGTACTGCGTATGGTATACATGAGTATGCATACAAAATTTGAAGTCTCTAGCTCTTATATCTTCTGAGATCTAGGCGTTCATACGGACGAACGGACGGACGGACGGACGGACGGACGGACGGACAGACGGACAGGGCTATATCGACTCAGCTCGTCGCCCTGATCAAGAATATATATACTTTATGGGGTCTGCCACGCCTCCTTCTGCCTGTTACATACTTTTCACAAAACCATTATACCCTGATTTCCCATTTTTAATGGGATCAGGGTATAAAAATGTTTCCTTCCGTTGAATATTTATAAGGCTTATTTGTATATATTGACGCACATATATTAATTTCTCAGTTGGCGCTACAAATGCCGATTCGCCACGCCTCTAGTGGGTGTTTCGAACCCCGCAGAAAACTTTTAATTGTTTTTAATATTTTTAAGATCTATTATTTAATTTTTATTTTTTAAATTCCACAAAAATGTTTTCTTCCATGCTATCAATGCCTATTAAGTCTATTTATATATATAGAGGGCTCACGCATATAAATGTCGCAATTTGACAATAGAAATGGCGATTGCCACGCCCCTAGTGGACGTATGCACATCATTTTTGACCAGTTCTTAGAACAAGCTAATGGTAACCCAACTGCAAAATTTGAATACTTACGCTCAAAAAATGTGAAAATTACAGGGTATTTTTTGATATGCCGCGCCCCTAAACAGGCGTAACAACTATTTTTGGGTCATCGATAGAGGAGGCTACCAGTAACTCAACTATCCAAATTTGAAGCTTCTAGCTCTATAACTGTAGGAGATATCAACTTTTGCGGCTTGCCACGCCCCATGGGAGCGGAGATATACCCAATATAGCTTATTGGTTTAAGGTGGTCAACCCGAGTATATATACCAAATTTCAGGTCTCTAGCATCAATAATGCCCAAAATATAGCAGAATTATATATTCAACTATATATTCAGATCTGATTTGCCACATCCCTAGTAGGCGTGGACATATAATTAACATTAGCTCACGTGCAAAATTTCAGCGTTCTAGCTTCAAAACTCTAGGAGATACAGTTTTACCCGATTAGCCACGCCCCCAATGGGCGTAGATATATCCGCCATAGATTTTGATTTCGGGTGATCTTCACGAATCTACATTCCAAATATCAACAATCTAGCTCTGCAACTAAAATGATTTCTGGCATATCGGAAAATGGATTTTCCGATTTACTTTACATTTTATTTATCGGAGATATACTCGAGTATGTGTTCCAAATTTCAAGTCTCTAGTTCTAATAGCGCCAATATAGACTGCCTTCATACGGACAGACGGATGGACAGACGCACATGCACAAAACCAATATACTAATTCCCTTTCGTGAATGAGCATAAAAATTATGTATATTCTCTTTTGTTTACTGGTTTTAAAGATATTAGGCATTCAATGTTGGCATGTTTTACGCTCTTTATTCTTACATTTTATCGTTTCAGATAATATTGCGGCTCGCTTTACATACGTCTTTCTGCGTTTGTGTTGCCAGGGCTGTGTTAAGCGGAAACAACCTCAAGCGACGTGAAGCGGGTTTTGACTTATACGGCCCACCACCTAAGCCAACACCACATTTTAGTCATCCACCCCAGCAAATACCACATCGTAAGTATGGTGTTCCCCAGCAGATTCCCTTCAGAGAATGGATTGCATGAGCAAATTAAGACACACTTTGGCGTTCCCAAGCCATTCTATAGCCCATCCCCTGCATAGTATAGACCCACAACAGAATATGGTATACCGCAACCAGCAGCACATTACGGTTCACCACCAAAATCATTTCCACCGCTTTTGAAAATTCAGCATCGTCCGGCACCACAGTACGCAGCACCTTCCGTTGACTCTGAAGCTTTACAGGTGGGTAGCAACATTGTAACCTTTTCAAGTATTATATTACTGATATGCTTTTCTTTTATATTATCATTAGGTTTCCGTTGGCCCAAGTGATGATACTTACTCAAAGCCCCCAGCACATTCATATCAGCCTGGCTCTATTTATGATACTAAATATAAAACGGTTGCTGGGAAAGTTTTGCCACTACCACCGATATTTGGTGCTAAGTATGGCGTTCCACCTCAACAACAGTTTGCTACTGATTCGTTCGCGCGGTCTCAAGCCCAGTCGCATTCACATTACAATTCAAACATCCTGCTTGGCGCAGGCTCAGGTAATCCACAGTTTGGTCCCGGACATCCTAAGTCACCAGTCGCATTCCGCCCACCTGTGCCGATGGGGCTTATAGATATATCTATAGGAGCTACTGTGCAGCATTTAGATGAATTTGGTGTAAAGCCACCGTAACAAACACCAACATATATTCCCCTAGCAGCTCACGAAATTGCATTAAATGGTGCGGTTTCTGCATCACTATCCGCATATGGCGTGCCCTTTAAACATTTGGCGTCATCACAGATTATTATGCAACAGCAGCTCCCGCAATCGCATCAAGGACCCGCTTTTGCTCCACTTGGTGTACAATCGCTACCACGCCTTCATTATATTCCCGCACCGCAGCAACAGCTGGCTTCGGAGCAATATTTTTCAGATAGACCCTCCGTAAATATCTACCTTTCGAGTCAGCAACCAATAAACATTCCATCGTTTTTCTATTCTCAGGCACTTCCATTAATGCAGCAAATTGAACGGTTTAACCAACAAACATCAACATCAGTGGGACGGCATCCTAACAAAGACTATCAGACACACATTGTGTTACACGATTGCGGCCAAGGTCCCAATTTGATCAGCAACACTGGGTATCAAGTAAATCAACAGCAACAATATGGGAGCATCTCGGCAGCATCTCCTGGAGTATACAATGCCATAGCTCAGAGTGTTCCTGTAGCGGAACAGCATACACAATTTTTAGCTGGCGCTGCTGACGGCTATGGACCACCGTCTTCTGGAAATGCAATTGAGCTTGATCATTTCGGTTATGCGTCACAAAAGTCCGCAGTTACAGCACTACCGGATGGTACAGATCTGCAGCAGCTACCAGGTCTAGATGACTTAAATGTGATATCTGCACAGAAGTCTCAAAGCATCATATTTGGCGCAAGTAATAAACAGTCACTTCAGAATTTTCAAGTACAGGTTGGTAGTTCAGTAAATAATGTTGGTAGTCATCAAGGAAACGGTGGTAACATTAATGATCCAAGTGCAACCCACGAAGAGATTCTGTCTCAAGGTCTACTTCAATCAATACTGACTGCAATAGAACAGCCCCAGTCATCGTCGTCTGTGCGACAGAACCATAATGCACAAAGTCGTTCTGACGACCAATACCAGGAGAATGAAAACAAACGTGATATAGAAGATAACGATCAACAAACAAATCAGAATCATAATACATCTGAAAGTGTCGAATTAGGCATTTTTTCTGATACAGATAACAGAAACACAAAAGATAACGAGATTGCGCCTATTGTAGCAGCCGACTTAGAAGAAAAGTCAAAGAATTAAGTCAAGTAATTACTTAAGTATTTATGGTTTGAATTCCACACTTTTTTATATACGCACATATGTATGTATATGTAGTCAACTTAAATCACAGATGACTTGTTTCTGTATTTTATTTGTATTCTTTAACTCTCCTCTTACTTTCACTCTACAAGTCACTAGTGATAACATAGCCATAATATAAATTAATAAATAAAATATGACAGTTACTTTCTGGATAAGCCAATCAACTTTATACAGCATGTCTATTAATTGCTTGCAAAATAATTTGCTAATTGATAATAATATATTGTTTAATAATGATATATATATGATATATATATATATATATATATATATATATATATATATATATATATCGCATTTGTGTGGACTACTGGCAGCTCAATGCACGCTCGATCTCGGATGCCTACCCTGTTCCGAGGATTAATCATCTTGAGAAGCTACATACATACATGCGATACATATTCACCCTAGATTTGAAAAGCGGATACTGGCAGATCCCTATGGCTGCAGTCAGCAGGGAATTCACTGCGTTCACAGTGCCAGGGAGAGGACTGTTCCGCTAGCGGGCGATGTGCACCACCTTACCTTTTGTATATATATATAGAATGACTAGGCTCTGGACAATATTTTTTCTATATCTGTATACATTTTTTCTCCGTTGTGTGGAGCTGCAGTAAAACCAAACTCACGGTTTCTGGCGGTATTTATTATTTTCTTCACAAATTTCTTTATTTTTTTACAGTTCTGAACTTCACTAACTCTTTAGGTTTCACTACAAGTCTTACTCTTTTCTTGTTCGCGATGCTTTTCAATCGATCCATTTTTTCTACTTGCGTGCATTCACTTCAATGCTTCTCGATCGACTCTCTGGTCTACCTCGGCGTCGGCAATGCAATTCTCCACTCGTGGGCTCTCCGCTCTCGCGGCGCTCGCCACGCTCGGTAGAGTTGTATTGCCGTTTCTCACCTTAAGTTGCTATAATTATTTCTACAAACTTACCCACTACGAACTTATGCTAATTTACCCACTACCGACAAACTTATCTTAACTTACATCTATCAACTTACGCTACAAATTTACAATAATTTACACGCTACAAAAGGTAAGGTGGTGCACATCGCCCGCTAGCGGAACAGTCCTCTCCCTGGCACTGTGAACGCAGTGAATTCCCTGCTGACTGCAGCCATAGGGATCTGCCAGTATCCGCTTTTCAAATCTAGGGTGAATATGTATCGCATGTATGTATGTAGCTTCTCAAGATGATTAATCCTCGGAACAGGGTAGGCATCCGAGATCGAGCGTGCATTGAGCTGCCAGTAGTCCACACAAATGCGCTATTCGCCGGTCTTCTTATTCATCAAGATGATGGGCGCGCTGTGCGGGCTCCGCGATGGCTCAATGGCCTCAACTCGAATCGATTCATCTACCGGTTCATCAATCACCTTTCGCATAGCCAGATTCTTCGGATAATATCGTTGCTTGATAGGCTTATCATCCCGAATCCTGATGCTATGCTTGGCTATATGAGACCTGCCTTCGAGGCCCTCAAAAAGCGCCAATTTCGTTTCCAAGAGCTTCTCCAGCTCGTCCTCCAAATCCTCCGGCCACCCTGAATCGCCGGGGAAAGATTCCATGTTTTCTTACCTTTCTGCTTCTCGTGCTTCTTGCACCGGCGGGCTACCCCTGGTTTCACCCCCTATCTCTGATTCCATTGTTCTCAGCACTGCTGGACGCCTTTTGGGCTCGTCCTCAGCACCCTCCAGCCACCTTGTGCCGCCGGGGGAAGGCTCAGCATTTCCCTCCTCTTCCTTTTTCAGTATTCCTTGCGTCGGGGGGCTATCCCTGGATTCACCTTCGACTTCCAATTCTATCTTCTTTACCTTTGGAGAACGCTCCTTCGGCCCCTTCTCCCAATCCTTTGCCCTTACCGCCAGAGAACACGAACCGAGTTCCCCTGACGGCCTACTATGATTCATTTTCTCTGCCCAGCTGGACGGCGCGCCCTCGCTTGGCATGCCCCGTCCGCCGACTGGCGATCTTCCATCCGTCACCACCGCGCTCTTCTAGCATCCACGAGCCGATGGTCGAGCGAGCGATTCCTGGTCTTGAGTTTGAGCTCTGCGTTGCCGCAACGCAACGTGGTGCCCATGGCGCACAGGAAGTCCATCCCTAGGATGAGGTGGTCCAGCATGGTCGGCATGACGAGCATCGTCATCCACACCGCCTTCCCTGCGAGACTCATCTCTATCTCCATCGTGTGGCTGCGTCGATCGTGGCCGTCATCTTGCGCTTGACCGGTTCGACACAGCCCCATTTCCTAATCTCTTCGCTGCCCTTGAATGTTGTCGTTCTCTGCCGCAATTTGAGTCAGTTGAAATTTTGCATGCATACTCGTGTATGCCATTGAGGGGCTGTGCATTATAAAAAAAAAAAAAAACGAAATTCTATAAAATTGGTCTGTATCTATATTTAAAATTTTGAGACTCTAGCTTTAGTAGGTGATATATATCCTGATTCCCCATTTTCAATGGGATCAAGGTCTAACAAGTAAGAAAGCTCTAGAATTGTTGAAATATCAGTTCCTGGAAGGGATCAGGGAATTTCGTAGTCAAGCAGTCTCGACTAGAGCTTTGTTACTTGTTATCGATAGAGGAGGTTATTAGTAGCTCAACTATCAATGATATCAACTTTATCGTGTATTCTATGCGTACAAACTAAAGCGCGTCTTCTAGCATATTCTAGGAATTGCGATTGATTTTTGTCAAAACTCTAGGAGATACAGTTTTACCCGATTAGCCACGCCCCCAATGGGCGTAGATATATCCGCCATAGATTTTGATTTTGGGTGATCTTCACGAATCTACATTCCAAATTTCAACAATCTAGCTCTGCAACTAATATGATTTCTGGCATATCGGAAAAAGGATTTTCCGATTTACTTTACACTTTATTTATCGGAGATATACGCGAGTATGTGTTCCAAATTTCAAGTCTCTAGTTCTAATAGCGCCGATATAGACTGCCTTCATACGGACAGACGGATGGACAGACGCACATGCACAAAACCAATATACTAATTCCCTTTCGTGAATGAGCATAAAAATTATGTGTATTCTCTTTTGTTTTACTGGCCAACACCACATTTTAGTCATCCACCCCAGCAAATACCACATCGTAAGTATGGTGTTCCCCAGCAGATTCCCTTCAGAGAATGGATTGCATGAGCAAATTAAGACACACTTTGGCGTTCCCAAGCCATTCTATGGCCCATCCCCTGCATAGTATAGACCCACAACAGAATATGGTATACCGCAACCAGCAGCACATTACGGTTCACCACCAAAATCATTTCCACCGCTTTTGAAAATTCAGCATCGTCCGGCACCACAGCACGCAGCACCTCCACCAAAACAAACTTTTTTTCACACGGCCTGTATCACCACAGTTATTACCCGTATCATATCCTGCCCAACTATTTAAACCTGTTCATCACTCAGCAACGTCTTATGGTCCTCCCGCCTCGAGACCATCAAATCTCCCAGCTAAGCCAGCTTACGAAACACCACCAAACTACGGACCACCACCACTTCTAATTAACGTACCAGGTCCTCAATCAATAGATTTCAATCGTGCTTCAGAAACGAATATTATATTAAATAATTCAGGTGTACAGCGATTTCCTAGTGGTCCAGTTGATAGCCCTTTTAAGGAAGTTCAGATCCAAATAGATGCCTCTGGACACACACACAGCGTGACTGGCTCGCAAATACCTTTTCACACTGCATGCGATGGCTGGAAACCAATTCCAGCACCGGTTGGGACCTACATTGAAAAAAATCATATTGAAACTAAAGGCGGTTACAGCCATGTCGATCAGGGTACCCAAAATAATTTGGGAAGAGTCAACAGGGACAAAACTGTAAACGGCCTTTCTGACGCGCAACTTGTATCAGTCGCACTTCAGGGTGAGGCCGATGATACAGTTACTGATCCCAGCAGCGACGGTAATCTGAGCATCGTTGACTCTGAAGCTTTACAGGTGGGTAGCAACATTGTAACCTTTTCAAGTATTATCTTACTGATATGCTTTTCTTTTATATTATCATTAGGTTTCCGTTGGCCCAAGTGATGATACTTACTCAAGGCCCCCAGCAGATTCATATCAGCCTGGCTCTATTTATGATACTAAATATAAAACGGTTGCTGGGGAAGTTTTGCCACTACCACCGATATTTGGTGCTAAGTATGGCGTTCCACCTCAACAACAGTTTGCTACTGATTCGTTCGCGCAGTCTCAAGCCCAGTCGCATTCACATTACAATTCAAACATCCTGCTTGGCGCAGGCTCAGGTAATCCACAGTTTGGTCCCGGACATCCTAAGTCACCAGTCGCATTCCGCCCACCTGTGCCGATGGGGCTTATAGATATATCTATAGGAGCTACTGTGCAGCATTTAGATGAATTTGGTGTAAAGCCACCGTAACAAACACCAACATATATTCCCCTAGCAGCTCACGAAATTGCATTAAATGGTGCGGTTTCTGCATCACTATCCGCATATGGCGTGCCCTTTAAACATTTGGCGTCATCACAGATTATTATGCAACAGCAGCTCCCGCAATCGCATCAAGGACCCGCTTTTGCTCCACTTGGTGTACAATCGCTACCACGCCTTCATTATATTCCCGCACCGCAGCAACAGCTGGCTTCGGAGCAATATTTTTCAGATAGACCCTCCGTAAATATCTACCTTTCGAGTCAGCAACCAATAAACATTCCATCGGTTTTCTATTCTCAGGCACTTCCATTAATGCAGCAAATTGAACGGTTTAATCAACAAACATCAACATCAGTGGGACGGCATCCTAACAAAGACTATCAGACACACATTGTGTTACACGATTGCGGCCAAGGTCCCGATTTGATCAGCAACACTGGGTATCAAGTAAATCAACAGCAACAATATGGGAGCATCTCGGCAGCATCTCCTGGAGTATACAATGCCATAGCTCAGAGTGTTCCTGTAGCGGAACAGCATACACAATGTTTAGCTGGCGCTGCTGACGGCTATGGACCACCGTCTTCTGGAAATGCAATTGAGCTTGATCATTTCGGTTATGCGTCACAAAAGTCCGCAGTTACAGCACTACCAGATGGTACAGATCTGCAGCAGCTACCAGGTCTAGATGACTTAAATGTGATATCTGCACAGAAGTCTCAAAGCATCATATTTGACGCAAGTAATAAATAGCCACTTCAGAATTTTCAAATACAGGTTGGTAGTCATCAAAGAAACGATGGTAACATTAATGATCCAAGTGCAACCCACGAAGGGATTCTGTCTCAAGGTCTACTTCAATCAATACTGACTGCAATAGAACAGCCCCAGTCATCGTCGTCTGTGCGACAGAACCATAATGCACAAAGTCGTTCTGACGACCAATACCATGAAAATGAAAACAAACGTGATATAGAAGATAACGATCAACAAACAAATCAGAATCATAATACATCTGAAAGTGTCGAATTAGGCATTTTTTCTGATACAGATAGCAGAAACACAAAAGATAACGAGATTGCGCCAATTGTAGCTTAGAAGAAAAGTCAAAGAATTAAGTCAGTTAAGTCGTTAGAAATTCACACTTTTTTATATACGCACATATGTATGTATATTTAGCCAACTTAAATCACAGATGACTTGTTTCTGTATTTTATTTGTATTCTTTAACTCTCCTCTTACTTTCTCTCTACAAGTCACTAGTGATAACATAGCCATAATAAAAAATTAATAAATAAAATATGACAGTTACTTTCTGGATAAGCCAATAAACTTTATACAGCATGTCCATTAATTGCTTGCAAAATAATTTGCTAATTGATAATAATATATTGTTTAATAATGATATATATATGATATATATGATATATATGATATATATATATATATATATATATATATACAATGACTAGGCTCTGGACAATATTTTTTCTATATCTGTATACATTTTTTCTCCGTTGTGTGGAGCTGCAGTAAAACCAAACTCACGGTTTCTGGCGGTATTTATTATTTTCTTCACAAATTTCTTTATTTTTTTACAGTTCTGAACTTCACTAATCCTTTAGGTTTCACTACAACTCTTACTCTTTTCTTGTTCGCGATGCTTTTCAATCGATCCATTTTTTCTACTTGCGTGCATTCACTTCAATGCTTCTCGATCGACTCTCTGGTCTACCTCGGCGTCGGCAATGCAATTCTCCACTCGTGGGCTCTCCGCTCTCGCGGCGCTCGCCACGCTCGGTAGAGTTGTATTGCCGTTTCTCACCTTAAGTTGCTATAATTATTTCTACAAACTTACCCACTACGAACTTATGCTAATTTACCCACTACCGACAAACTTATCTTAACTTACATCTATCAACTTACGCTACAAATTTACAATAATTTACACGCTACAAAAGGTAAGGTGGTGCACATCGCCCGCTAGCGGAACAGTCCTCTCCCTGGCACTGTGAACGCAGTGAATTCCCTGCTGACTGCAGCCATAGGGATCTGCCAGTATCCGCTTTTCAAATCTAGGGTGAATATGTATCGCATGTATGTATGTAGCTTCTCAAGATGATTAATCCTCGGAACAGGGTAGGCATCCGAGATCGAGCGTGCATTGAGCTGCCAGTAGTCCACACAAATGCGCTATTCGCCGGTCTTCTTATTCATCAAGATGATGGGCGCGCTGTGCGGGCTCCGCGATGGCTCAATGGCCTCAACTCGAATCGATTCATCTACCGGTTCATCAATCACCTTTCGCATAGCCAGATTCTTCGGATAATATCGTTGCTTGATAGGCTTATCATCCCGAATCCTGATGCTATGCTTGGCTATATGAGACCTGCCTTCGAGGCCCTCAAAAAGCGCCAATTTCGTTTCCAAGAGCTTCTCCAGCTCGTCTTCCAAATCCTCCGGCCACCCTGAATCGCCGGGGAAAGATTCCATGTTTTCTTACCTTTCTGCTTCTCGTGCTTCTTGCACCGGCGGGCTACCCCTGGTTTCACCCCCTATCTCTGATTCCATTGTTCTCAGCACTGCTGGACGCCTTTTGGGCTCGTCCTCAGCACCCTCCAGCCACCTTGTGCCGCCGGGGGAAGGCTCAGCATTTCCCTCCTCTTCCTTTTTCAGTATTCCTTGCGTCGGGGGGCTATCCCTGGATTCACCTTCGACTTCCAATTCTATCTTCTTTACCTTTGGAGAACGCTCCTTCGGCCCCTTCTCCCAATCCTTTGCCCTTACCGCCAGAGAACACGAACCGAGTTCCCCTGACGGCCTACTATGATTCATTTTCTCTGCCCAGCTGGACGGCGCGCCCTCGCTTGGCATGCCCCGTCCGCCGACTGGCGATCTTCCATCCGTCACCACCGCGCTCTTCTAGCATCCACGAGCCGATGGTCGAGCGAGCGATTCCTGGTCTTGAGTTTGGCTGTTCTCTATCGACACGCCCTGCCCAAGTGGCGGCGGCGCTTCTTTCACCGGCTCCCCTTCCGTCTTCAGCATGAGCTCTGCGTTGCCGCAACGCAACGTGGTGCCCATGGCGCACAGGAAGTCCATCCCTAGGATGAGGTGGTCCAGTATGGTCGGCATGACGGGCATCGTCATCCACACCGCCTTCCCTGCGAGACTCATCTCTATCTCCATCGTGTGGCTGCGTCGATCGTGGCCGTCATCTTGCGCTTGCGCGCGGAACGGGTTGTCAGGTCGGCTTCTTCCGGCTTTGACCGGTTCGACGCAGCCCCATTTCCTAATCTCTTCGCTGCCCTTGAATGTTGTCGTTCTCTGCCGCAATTTGAGTCAGTTGTGTCAGCGCTATGAAGTCTTGATGCATCACGTACAACCCATACTCAGGTGCGGCGTTCTCATATGCCCTGTATAGTTCTTGAGCTGCGCTGTAATTCGCTAGGCGCATCAACAGCCTGAGCTCTATCAAGTAGTTCTTGAAGCTCTCGCTCTCTCGCTGGTTAAGAATCACTTCGCTGCCTTGTCACTGAACACCTTACTCATTGAGCTCGGCATCCGGTCCAACGTTGCCATGGCAACGCCATACGTTGTAGCTCGCTCTTTTACTATCTGTACGAACCCGGGTCAGTCCGGCCGTCGTACCTCATACCCCACTTCCTCACCTGTTCGGCCACAATCGCACCATGACCTTCGCAGAGTAGTTGCCACCCTGTATAAAAGTGGACAACCTCTTCTTCAGATCCACCACACGGCTCTCGCCATCAAGCCAGAACTCTCGAGCTTGTCCTTGTACCGCTGGTAGACCCGACCGACCTCGTATTAAGATGGGATTTCTCTGCTATCGTTCTGCTTCGCTTAATCTATTCTGCCCGAGCTTCGTTCTTGTATTTTATTTATTATACCCTGATCCCATTAAAAATGGGAAATCAGGGTATAATGGTTTTGTGAAAAATATGTAACAGGCAGAAGGAGGCATCGCAGAGTAAGTATTATAAGTAAGTATATATATTCTTGATAAGAGCGACGAGCTGAGTCGATATAACACTGTTCGTCCGTCGATTACTTTCTTATCGAGAATAATCGATAAATTGATTTTGTTTTTTCAGCGTTATTAGAATACATATAGACATTGCGACTTCAGATTTGATGTGTATATACATCTGGTCAATACGCAGATTTTGTCATTTACAGATTTTGGATACCACGCCTTTTCGCCCCCAATTCGTAAAAGCCGTATTTGAAATACTAGAGACTTGTGCTTTGGAATATACACACATGTGAGTATCATGATCACGTTCTGAAAGTTTCATGAAGATAGTCTCACTACAAGAGAAATTAATCAGCAACACAATCTCAAGCGCAGTCGCTGCTTAATGCTCAGCTAGCAGAGCGCGTGCTTACACTTATATATATTTTATTTTATTTTATATTATTTGATTTTATTATACCCTGATCTCATTAAAAATGGGAAATCCGGGTATAATGGTTTTGTGAAAAGTATGTAACAGGCAGAAGGGAGCATCGCGGACCCCATAAAGTATATATATTCTTGATCATGGCAGCGAGCTGAATCGATATAGCCCTGTCTATACTCGTGTATACCATACGCAGTACAAGTTTAACAAATATTTTCGATAACTCGTCCGATTTCTTTCTTATCGAAAATAGTCGATAAATTGATTTTGTTTATTCAGCGTAATTTTAATACTTTTAGACCTGGAGACTTCAAATTTGGTGCGTCAATCATCTAATCAATACGCAGATCTTGTATTCAACAGATTTTTGGATACCACGCTCTTTTCGCCCTCAATTATGCTTATGCGTGCGTCAATATCAGCTCCTTGTAGGGATCAGGGTATTTCCTAGTCGAGCAGTCTCGACTAGAGCACTCTTAATTGTTTTGTAAGTGTCCTCGCTTCAGTGCCCCAAATGGGGATAGTGTATGTCAGTTGGGATGACGTTGGCATGATAAATTTTGATTTTGCTGCTCAGCTCAATAATAACTTGAAGATTTTTGAGCTTTGGCAAGGCTTTGTTAACTGCTGGCAGGATCTGCGTTCTGTAGCTCAGTTTTATATCAAGTGCAACACTGAGATATTTCACTTTGCTGATTTTTGGTATTTGCACTCCCAGAGTTACAACCGGGCAGTCTCCTTTTCTAGTTGTAAAGCTTACTTATGCTGACTTTTGTGCATTAATAGTTATGCACCACTGTTTTGACCAACACCCAAATACGTTAAGGTTTTCCGTAGCTTCTTGTGCAGAGTGAAATCGCGACAGAATGCCAGTTTAATCTGCATACGTTGCTATTAGCACTTCAACGTCTACAGCTCCATAGTTGTCCAGTGGAAATGACATGTCGGCTGTGTACAGTGTATACAATATAGGCCCCAGTACACTGCTCTGAGCGACTCCAGCTTTAATAGGTCTTGCGACGATAAGGACTGTTTCTTAGCCACTTGAAAATTTCTGTTGGTAATGTGTATATATATGTTATTATATTTTGGTTTTCTTGTATTAGAGTGGATTAACACGTACGAAGTAACGGTGCTAACACTTGTATTGAAGCAATTGTATTGCGTGAAATAAGAAGACTTGGATAATTCCGTGGCGACGACCGACGTTCTTTATTTCCAAAAATCAACTAACTCTAAGTGACATTAATTCTTATAATCGGAGCTAGCCCTAAGCCCTGAAAACGCTGGCATTGCATATAGTGCGAGGGATCATATATCGCTGGGCAGCAACACTGTTGCGCGTGTACGCTTCTGCCACTGTTGTACAATATCCGCTTGATACGGCTGGTGTCGTACGCATTCATGCTGGGAATGCATGGTCAGCTTGAATATTTACGTTCTGCTGGTCAGTTGTGTTAACTCCTCCCCCACTTAGGTGAATGACGTCCTCGGAGTTCATAAAACTGTTAATTACCGCTTGAAGATCACGTTGACGTTTGTTCCTCAGATGTCTTTGTATTTGTCATGAGGATTATAGCCCAAATCCTAAAAGATAAAAAAGGAGTTTAATGCTTTGTTTATCTTAGGTTGTTCTTGTGGACCACCCTCAATTTTGTTTTCGTTGTACAGAGGTGTCAATTTGTTCCCTAAACGTCTGTTTGCATTTACAAGAACTGCATCGCCTACTTGGAATTATCTATCATGTCTCGTTTCATTTACCCTGTTTATTTGAAGCTGCTGTGGCTTTTGAATTTTATTTCTTATTTCAATTTCAAGTTCTGAGGAGGATGAGTGAATTATATCGATTGGACGTTTGTCTGTTACCGAGTGAACTGTGTTGTAGTATTCGATATTTGCTTGAAGTATCGTTTCAACGGTATCTGTAATTTTCCTTTGAGCTGTTAGGCACCTTGCGATGACACTAAGGGTGCTATGGAATCTCTCGACCTATCCAGTACTATGAAGTGGTGTGGCGGATACGATATGAATATTATACTGGCTGTTTAATAGTGATTTTATTGTTTCAGACTTCAGACTTTATGGAGGGCTCATTATCGCAATAGATCGTCTTGATATGTCGATAAAAATTTACCAGTTGTAAAATAGCCGATTGTATGTCAATTATTGTCCTTGAAGCAATGGGTTGAACGGTTGCGAATTTTAAAAATTTGTCTATGCATGTAAGGAAGTATTTTTTATCAATTGAATATACGTCAATGTGTAGCATTTCACCCACATACGAAGGTATAGGAGTTTCTCCAAGTATTTGTTCTTGTGGGTGACGGCTGTACTTAGCTGTTTTATAGATTTTGTAATTTGCAACAACTTCGTTTGCTAGTTTTGTCATTTTTGGAAATAAATAGTCTTTTAAAATCTCTTTTACATTTTCTTGGGCTGCTCTGTGGGCTCGATTATGTTATGTTAAAATTATTTCCTTTTGTTCGTTTTTGTCAATAATGTCATTTACCATATGTTTTGTATATCGAAATATTGTTGTTGGGATAGTTTCTATTAGTTTATGTTGTATGAATGCCAGTACCGGTAACTCGCAATGAATTGCATTAACGCCGTATTTTTTGACTACATCGTAAACTCTTTCGTTTAACGGCTCTCTGTCTGAGAAGTGAATTGTATGGCGGATTTTTTTACCGAATAAGATGACTGTACGATCAGAAGCTACTCTATTTTCTTCAAATATAATTTGGTTTTGGAAACAGTTGATTGGTTTCTCTGTTCTTCTATAGTGTACCTGAGCGATACTTCACTGTGCATTGTAGCTCTGTCTGACTGTGCATCGTCTTTCAAGCCATGAATATTATGCCGCGATAGCGCGTCAGCAACGTCGTTTTCCTGGCTTGTAATAGATGTTTGCATTATACTCATCTATAAAAGCTTTCCTGATTTTTGCGTCTGGATTGCGATCAGATACTGCAAACGTCAGGGGTTGGTGGTCCGTAAAGACACTTTCTTTTCTGGCGAAACTCACATGTTGGCCTCGTATAGTTTATCTAAGACCCAGGCGATATGTTTGACGTGGTTTTTCATGTTTTCAGAAAAAAATTATTACGTCATCGACGTAAAAAAGGGAGCCTGTAAAACTCATGCTTCCCACTTCCTACAGAAAAGGCTGTCTTTTCTCTGTTAACAAGCAAAATCTGGTGAAATCCGGATTTCAAATCTAGGGTTGTAAAATACTTTGCTGTACCTAAGTTGGATAAGATAGAGGCTATGTTGGGGATTGGATATTTGTCATTTTCTTCTTCCCTGTTCATCGGTACATTTTTTATCTACAACCGAAACGGTGTTATTGTACGGTGAACGGGACGGACATATTATACGTTTACGAATTCCGATACGCCCATTGAGTATGGGTATAATTTAGAATATATGAGATCCTCATTTTCTGTTCTAATGGTGGCAATGATGTTGGTATTATACGGGAGTGTTTCATTTGGTTCCGCAAAGACTCCTGTTCGTTCCTTGAGCATTGTTTGAAAGTTTGTTGTTATAGCTTGAGGGGTTTCTATTTCTTTGATGTCTGTAAAATTTACGGCTGTGCATTTTAGAAATTTAAGAAATTAGAAGTGCAGTTTGTTATTAAATTTTTTATTTTTGAAATCTAATACAACATTGCTCTGATTTAGTAAATCAAGTCCAATTATACCGTCAAATGTCGTGAGGTTTGGTAGTAAGAAGAATGTTGTAATTGTGTTAAAAAGAAGCATTGTACACTTCCTGTCAATATCGTTATAACCATGAATTGATTTTGAGGGTTTTTCCACTGGCTTAATATATTTTAATTCTTTTAATGGTTTAACATAGTTTTTTGAGGCTCCGGTATCTATAAGTAATCTTATTGTCCTTCCCGGCACTGATCTTCCTATGAACGGTAACAGGAAGCCAAGTCTAAAAAATTGACCTGGTCATATTCGTCGGATTCGTCTTCTGCCACAGTTTCTGCGATAGTCCGATATTTACTACTGTACTGTTCATATTCTGTATCTCCTGTTTCTAAATGGTTAACTCTTTGCTGTTTCGGTCCTGTGAGTCGTGCACTACTATTGTTTGGTCTCTTGTTTGCTTGTCCCTGATTATTGTAACTTTCATATTTTATGTATTGTTGTTGAGTCGGCCACTGAGTTTGTTGTGAGGGTGCCGTATTTTTTGGTATTAGGTCATCTGTCCAAAGCGAGAGGATGTGTCAACGTCCATTGGATCAACTTGTTCTCGTCGTGGTGAGAATTCTTGTTTCTTATAATATGGGCTTTTCCCTGGACGGTTGTATTTTGGGTCTTGAGTTAGATTGCTATCCGTGCCTTGTTGTGTTTGCTCGGTTATCCGAGCCTTTTCTTTTAAACTACGTGTAAAATTCGTGGCAAACATGTAACGGTCATGATTAGACTCGACTTCTTGAGCTAATGCCAGGGCAGAGGGAGGATCAGTTGGTCTAGCTGAAAAAAAAGTTAAAGTTTTCTTGATGAATACTCGTAGAGCGTTTGCCTTGTACTTCTCATTTAACGAGGAGGCAACGTTAGTGTCATGATTGTCTTATTTATGAGTAAAGTCAGTACTAACTGTAGTAGTGTCAGATTTCCTTGACGGAGTGTTGACAGCTCTTGTTCAATTAGATATGTCGGTCGTTTGTCTGCGTACGTGAAATCTAACCGATTTATAATGACCCTAAAATTGAAAGGAGTGTCAAAGGAAGAGAGTATCATATCGGCGGCGTTTTTAATTTTGTTTCTTAATATTCCTAAAGTTTGATAATGTTTCGAGCTACCATCATATTTTTCATATACTTTGTATGCGATATGCGCAGCTTTCCTCCATGACACGTAAGTCTCACTTTTTCCTTCAAATTCTAGAAGGGATTTCATGATATCAAGAGTTTCATTGCAAATGACGCTTGCCCTGATCTCGGCCTCTCTAAATGTTTCTACCTCAGGACTGCTAACTTGTACAGAACCAATACGCTGTTCAATGTCACGCAATTTCTGATCAAAGAATTTTTTTGGGTTCTTAAAGCGCTTGTGACTGCGCCTTCTAAAATTGGTCTTAACTGTTCGTTAGATAAAGACAGTTTTAAAATTTCACCTGTATTTATAATTTGAAATTTTATTACTAAATCTTGTATCTCACTATCACTCATAAAATGCAAATATGGCGTGTGTTGTGTTTTTTATTAATAATTAATATTGAAAGGTTGGAATTGTATTTAAATTGGATTTGAACAATTTGTTATTTTTTTGTTTTTATTGAACAGGCTACTCACATGTTCTTATATTATGTTAGTAGAGCTGCTAGTTGGTTTGGGGATCATCATAATCACAGCGAGCTTCCAGCAAGCTGGAAAGTGCGATGTTGTGCTGAGGGCGTTCTTGTCTGCGGCGGGGGCGGATTGCAGCTTCAATTATTGTTTCTTGTAGCCTATTTGCTGCATAGTTTACATTTTGTTTGGGTGTGTTTAGTTCAATTTCGGGGTGTAACGAAATATTCAGGTGGCGTCTGAAGGCTCTTAGATTCGATCCTTGCGGCAGAAGTTATTGTCGGTAGGCAGTGCACTCACTGTCCCTATGAGGGGAAGGTGGTCTGAAGACAGATCGAAGCACTCCTCTATCCTTATCTGGTAGTCGACGATACCTTTGTAAATAGTAAAGTCAATTGTTGACGTGCTATGTACATTTAGTGGGTACTGCGCTGGGGCTACAATTTTAAGTATGTTGTACCGCATTGCATGTATAGCCTTGAAGGTAGCTTCTTCTCGTGTGTTTGTGCTGTTGGTGCCTCAGAATATATGCCTACTATTCCAGTCGCCTCCGATTAAAGTTTTGACCTGTCTCTGTTCAATGAGCTCACTTACATCGTTTTCGCAGAGTATAGTGTTCGGTGGGTAATAGAGCGATGCGATCTCTAGCTCTCCAATGAACATAGATAGCAGAATGGCTGCAACTTCCATTGTTGTGTGAGCGATGAGCGTACGACGACCGACGATCCGCCGAATTATTTTGCTCCTTCAGTGTAGGCCTGTTTCTGCCATTAGGCTCTGTAAGATAGTTTGTTGCTGTGTCTACATTTGGTTCATCCTTTTGAGATCAGAGCGGATTTCATCGAACTGAACCTGTTGTTTTTGGAGAAGTTCAGCAAGGAAATTCTCATTTGTTGGCGGGATTAAGCTTGGACGCTCTCCGCGCAGCACTAGAGCAAAAAATTCGTCACCAGCAATCAGGTCACTTCTAATAGGTGTGTTATTTTGTATAGCTGCAGCGGGTCGGGTATAGTGACCGGCTGAACCGTTGCGTACTAAGGCAGGGTTCCGTTTTTCTGCTAGAGACTGCATCTTGAGAAGGCGCTTGTAAACAAGGCAGCCTCTGTAGTTGGCAGGGTGATGTTCTTTTCAATGTAAACATGTGGGTGAGTGCGACTTTTCTTAAGTGCAGTATTTGGGGTTATGATCCTCTGTACATTTCACACACCTAGGTGCTTTGTTACAGTATCTTTGCGTGTGCCCAAGCTCCCAAACAACGATAGCATTGTGTTAGGTAGTCTGCAGATAACACGCAATTCCGAAATTTGCTTGTTGTTTCGTGCCTGGGTCACATCAACAAAAAATATGTTGAGCGTTGATTTGCCAATGCGGCTGACTGGGCTGTGCACATTTTCTATTATGTGCCCCTTAGTCTCGAGGTGCTCTTTTATACATTGAGCATCAGTGTTATGATGTCGTCCTTTAAGGCACACTCGATATGGTTTATCTTACTTTCACTGGTAGCAGTGGAGCCCCAGTCCGGGAGCCACTTATAAGGTGAATTGCTTCACAACAGCGCGGTAGTTTAGTCTGTTTTGTGTATGTACCCCAATATCATTTTGTCTTGCTTTAATGTCGTACGAGTTTTTGCTAATGCATTGCTCGATTAACGGACGTAAATTAGTCACCGAATTTATGATAGGACAACAAATAGGGTGCGGGCGTGGCTTAGATTTCTCCATTAGCTTTGCTTCAATCATCGGTACATCTTCAATTTCGACGATATCATCATCCACTTATAGGATAGCGAAACGATTTTGTGAGAGATTTAGTTGCTGCATTGCTTGTGGTGGGTTGATCAACCAACATATTTTTCCTAGTTAGCATTGGAGAAATATCTGGGAGTTTCCGTTTGGTGTTAGCGTTTTTCGGAACCTCGTTAGCGGTGTTGGACATCATTGGGTTTTATTTATATTTGTTTTTAATTATTAAATTAAACAGCTCGAAACATAATTTAATATATTGTTGCTTCTTTCCAACTCTCCGTCTTCTTCATAATTCGTTACTGCTGATCACCACACAACTGCTGAGTACGACGGCTACTAAACGACTCTTCTTCTTCTTCTACAAACGGCTTATTCGCCAGGAATGTCGCAATTTTCTGGGATCCTACATTCGGGTCCTTCGACCCGAGTTCATGTACTCTGATACCTTTCCACCTCAAAACTGCCATGATATTTCATCTCTTCTATCTTGTATGGTTCTAAATACGCTCATTTTCGTTTTCATTTCGATTTTTATCTTCAACAATTTTTTATGGAACACCTCTTCATTCATTTTTCGGCAATTGCTTAAGGAGCCTTAAGCAACTTGCGAATTAAACTCTTGCCGTTATTGCTGGTCTCTAACTTAATTAGGCAAAGATTTTCCGAAATTCTTTGTCTAATCGTTTTCTCCGCTACCGACTCTTTTATTTTGTTATTATCAATCTCCTGACCGCTATCCGGTACTCATCTTGGATATTGATACACCGGCAATATCCTAATTCAAACTAACCATACTCGTGCTTCCAAACTCATTTGGCAATTGGGCACAAGAATTACAATCAACTTTATTTTCTACGCATGCTTCATCAACTTTAGGCTTTAATATGGCTCCATTTTTGGTCATTACCAAATCAACGAAATCTCAAACTGTCCTGCCAAGAATAGCCGGCTCTACATGAAATTCAATATTTATTTCGATATTATCAATATTTGCTGTTACTATAAAACTTCCGAACATCAAAGCCTGACCGTCATCTATACCATTCAAAGTTTTACCAAAGCCCGACAACTCCCTTATCCCTATCTTCCGATATACATGCTTCTGCATAAGTCACAGGTCCGCTCCAGTATCAATTAAGATTTTGCCAATCACTGCGCCAAAAACTATATCTTTTAATTCTAATCCAGAATACTCGACAACTTTTTTTTATTTTCGATTCCGCCCTTGAACAGCATGGTGTTTAGGTTTACCACATTTAAAATAATAAAACTCCTTCTTAGGAAAATTCTTCAACATATGCGAGTCAGCTGCACACTTAAAGCATTTTCTATCTTTGTCTTTCGACGAATCTTCATTCTCTGAATTCTCTCTTTTTATAACCGTCGATTCAAACCTATTCGGCACTGCACTTAAATTGCGCAACCCCTTATAGTTATCTATCTGTACTTTCAACTGTGTAATTGATCAAACTTGGTACGAAAGCGTCTAATTTATTTGAGAGTCTGGATCCCTTCAATGAAATAATTAATCAAACTCTCCTTATCCAAATCAATAGTCTTAGCAATCTCCATTAATGTGTACAAATATTCCTGAAGGGTCTCGCGTTTCTTTAGCTGTCTCTTTTCAACCGTCTGTGAATTTCTGCCGATGATACTTATATCCACTTCTGATTGCATTTTTCAATTTCTGCCTGTTATTTATACCTCTCTGATTGCATACACAAATAACTTTTTTTATTTTTTTTTTTATTAAAGCCATACGGAGTTCTCCACTAACCCCTTTGTGAGCTTGTTATCTATTAATTCTGCCCATTTGGGCGCGCCGGACAACTTACATAGCTGTAACATTATATACATTTACAAATATTTACATCAAAATACAATAATAACACAATAATAGCAGCTGTGCGTCAACTTCTGTTGATCATCCTAATAGGAGATCAGAGAATTGGGTCCCTTGGTTGTCTTCGGTTGAGCCTCCTAGAAGTTCGGTTTATTGTGAGCATGCTTGCTAGACGGTTACTGTGCCACTCCAATCTGTCATTGTACTGACTCGAGTGCCGGTTTATTTCGTTGAAGACCGTGGCCAGTTTCAGGTCACGATGCAACGTGGTGTTTGTAATGAACCACTCACAGCCGGTGACCAATCTCATGGATTTATTCTGGATGGCCTGCACTCTGCGAATTTGGCTATCACAAGCTAGACCCCAGATTTGACACGCGTACTTCCATATTGGCGCAATGATCTGCTTATAAATTGTAGCCTTATTAGAGTGTGACAATTTACTGCGCGAGCAGAAGACCAGTAGTGCTTTTTCAGAGCCGCACGTAAGCATATTGTGATATGCTTGGAGAAAGTGAGACGGCGATCCAGTATCACCCCAAGATATTTGGCATCAATTGCCTGTGGCACTGGATCTCCCTCCAAGAGCACGGCTGGCGGCGTTCTCCGCCTCAGCGTGTAGCAAACATTACACGATTTGCTGCTGTTGATGGCGATGTTCCAGCGCCTTGCCCAGTCCGCAAATTTTGTCACATAATCTTGGATGCCGTCAGCTGCATAGTACTCACATCGGGATCTGTAAGTTATGCATACGTCGTCTGCGAAGGTGGCCAGCATTGATGTTCCATACAGGCTGTTATTAGGCTGCGGCATATCATGGCTGTACAGGGGGCCAAGGACACTACTCTGTGGTACTCCAGCTGCCACATCATGCTGAGTGGATAGCGCCGTATGGAAGCGTACCGCGAATCGTCTTCCCTCGAGGTATGACCTGAGCAATCCGAAATATGGCGCAGAAAGCGCCCGTTTGATTTTTAGTAGCATTCCGGCATGCCAAACTCGATCGAAAGCCTTCCGGATGTCCAGATAGAGGGCGTTGCAGTACTCCTTGTTGTCGTAGGCCGCTAGTATTTGGTCGACAACTCTATGAAGTTGCTCAACTGTGCTATGACCAGCACGGAATCGAAACTGGTGCTCCGGGATAATTCCTCGAGCTTCCATAATCCTTACCAACCGGACGGCAATAAGTATTTCCAGCACCTTCGACATCGAAGGGAGGAGACTTATCGGCCTGAAAGAGGAAGGTTCTCTTTCCGGCCTGCCCGGCTTGTCGATATTGGTGATTAATCAAAGCTTCCATTGGGAGGGGAAGTATTGCAGCCTTACAATAGTATTGAACACCAACGCTATGAAGAGAACCGCATGTCTAGGCAGTGCCTTTAAAGTGGCATTGCAGATGGCGTCATGTCCTGGCGCTCTATTCCTGTTCAGGTTTGCAATAACTTCGGCTATCTCACTTGGGTCTAATGGCTTAATATGCAAATTCCACGCGTGGCCTTCCAGAGTGAGTGCGTTGCGTCGCTAGCAATCCCAGTGTTGGCAAGTCTATTATCAAACCATGCAGATTTGTGCTCCACAAGTGTTCGACGAAGCCTACTCCGCACTCTATTCCACTCGGCTTTGTCTAAGGGGTGACGGGACCTCATCCATCTGCCACGTATGCTATTCTTTTTGGCAATGAGCAGCAGAATTTCTCTGGTTACCGGCATTCTGTCGGCTGCGGGTCTCCGGGGCGCTGTACCAGAAGCCATTCTAGCTGCTGCCTGGACAGTGCAATTGAATACGTTGATAGCTTCATCAACGTCCTTTGCAGTACTTATCTCTATATTGAGGTGCAGTGACGACTCAAGTTGCTCGTGGAACCATTCCAAGTTAGTACGCCTGGTGATTAGCCGCTCCGTCTTAGGATAACATAAAGCCGACGCATCGACTGTAATTATGAGAGGTAGGTGATCGGAACTGAGATCAACGACCGCTCTTATGTCAGCATGGATGCTCAGCAATCCCTTAGTCAGAGCAAAATCGATGTAGCCTGGGAAGCCTCTGCTACCGTACGGGTACCTCGTTGGTCCACCTGTTGCCAGTGCGTTAATCTCCGTGCTCAGGACGAGGTTTGCAAGCGCATGGCCTCTTTGGTTGCACCTTCCCGCTCCCCATAGCCAGTGGGACGCATTCCAGTCACCCGCAATAATGAATTTAGAGCGATGATGCTCTAAAATCGTCTCAAATTCATCAGTAGTGAATCTTGGTGGTCAGTAAATCCCTCCAAACTTGATAGGGCCAAGAGCCGTTTCAATACTTGCTGACGCAAGCTGCACTTTTGAAGTGGCTGTTGGCGTTAGCGGGAAGTGGACCAGAGTAGATCTAATTACTATAGCAACACCTCCGTTGGCGTTGCCGTTTTGCAGTGTAGGCCTTAAAGCCGGATATCTTAGTGCATGGAGAGCGGTGAGCAAATTAAGTATTTGCCCTTGCTGCTGTGTCTGTTGTTGATGCTGTTTCAGCATGTGAAGTCTCACATCTCTAGGGTAGAACATAAGTATAATCTGTTAGGTTAAGGTTTCATGAAATATATGGATGAAGTTGAGACAAGCGGGTATGCCCGCGGCACTTTGATACAGGGTATCGGGTAGCGTTAGAGCGGCGCGGCGGCGGACAAAGGCAATGACCGACGCGGACAGAAAGCACAGGGCAATGCACGCAGCACAACTGCCCAACAGCAACAACAACGACGAAACGGACAGCAATAGAGCGCAGCATAGGACAGAAACAACGGACAGCGACAGAGCGTAATGTTGGAAAGCTAACGGCGCCCGGCGCTCACAGCAGAACCGCGCCGAATTAAGAGCGAGAACAACAACAAATGCATTTAGCGGCGTCGAAGGTGAGCGCGCTGAGAGCAGAAAGCTCATCGTCGACGGGGAACAACAACAAGTGCATTGAGCGGCGCCGAGTGTGAGCGTACGAGAGCGTATGAGACGCGACGACAAACGCCTCTAACGGCGCTGGATGTGCGCTAAGGGCATAACGGCGCTGAGAGCCGAGGGTCTGCGCGGCAACAGTGAGAGTGCCTAACGGCGACAAATTAAGAGCGCATAACCGCGCTGAGAGCTGAAAGATCGTCGTCGGTGCAATAACAACAATGAGGGCATCTAACGGCGACAAACTAAGAGCGAGTAACCGCGCTGAGAGCCGTACGCCCGCGCGCAGCAACATGCATGCGAATGCGCACAGCAGCGGCGCAGGGCATAACTGCGTAGCGCGCGCAGCGACGCCAGCCGGGCAGAGCTGAAAGCCCATGCGCAGCAGCATGCATGAAAATGCACACAGCGGCTGCGCCGGGCAGAACAGCAGAGGAGCGCAGCACAGCAGCGAAAGGCTCTTGGTTAAGAGTGAAAGCGGAGCCCGGTCACTTTTTTGGAGGCACCGAAAGCGAACGGACGCAAGTTCGTTAGACAGAGCCATAGCGACGGAAGATTCTGGAAACACGACTGACACACACCGGACAACAGGACGACCCATGAGGATGACATCCCCGACCACAACTCGCCGGTAAGCCGACGCATACGCAGTATTAAAGCTGTATCTTTAGTTCTTTTGAGTGCGAGCGCCGCGTTAGAATAGCATAGTGGGAACAAATAACGATAAGAAACAAGTGGAGTGTAGAATAGTGTAGCCATTAAGTGCCGTCCGCGGAAAAGAGAAATAAATGAATTCAACTAGGAAAAAATTAACGTGATTCATCGGTAGTGGGAAAAGGCGAGTTTCTTTGCAGGTCGTGCGCGCAGTTCACCGAGGACACCACACGACCCAGTTCCGAGTGTTATACACCAGAGCTGGATCTGAGTGGCCCTCTGCTGTACTGCGTCGAAGCCGGACCCCGACAGTCTCCGACATTTCGCCATAGCACACCGCCGCTATCACGCGACCCGGCTCCGAGCGTTATACGCCAAAGCATGATCGAGGCGATATCCGGCCTGGCCGTGCTAGTGGCCACAGCGTCTCTCGCGCACCTAGTGACGGCATACCGCGAGCGCCACGGGACCCAGCTCCGAGCGTTATACACCAGAGCTGGATCTGAGTGGCCCTCTGCTGTACTGCGTCGAAGCCGGACCCCGACAGTCTCCGACATTTCGCCATAGCACACCGCGGCTATCACGCGACCCGGCTCCGAGCGTTATACGCCAAAGCAGGATCGAGGCGATATCCGGCCTGGCCGTACTAGTGGCCACAGCGTCTCTCGCGCACCTAGTGACGGCATACCGCGAGCGCCGCGCGACCCAGTTCCGAGTGTTATACGCCAGAGCTGGATCTGAGCGGCCCTCTGCTGTACTGCGTCGACACTAGGCCCCGACAGCCCCGACATCTCGCCATAGCACACCGCGGGTACCGCACGGCCCCACTCCGAGTGTTATACACTAGAGCTGGGTTGAGGCGGTGGCCGTCCAGGCGGTGCTAGTGGCCACAGCGTCTCCCGGGCGTCTGGTGACGGCACATCGCGATCGCCCGCGACCCTGCTCCAAGCGTAATACGCCAGAGCTGGGTTGAGGCTTGCCGCAACCCCGGGCAAGCAATCGCGTGCCCAGCCCCGCTTACTCATTCCACGGTCCCGGCACTTTACAAATATTCTTGTAAATGACCCTGGGGAGACGGAGAGTTATACCCCAGCCATAGAACTTCTTTACAAGTGGCGCCCGAGCAGGGACCCGGGATTAATGAGAGTGGCATCTTTTTGGATTAAAGCCCCGTTTGAAAGAGCCACGTAGGGGCATTGGCGCGAAACCAGAAAGCAATCGAAGCCGTAGAAACGAGAGGCGTAGATGTAGGTATAAATATTTAGGTATAGAAAAGGGGAAGCAACGAAAGTAGTAGAAATTGGCAGAGCTCTACATATCAAAATGGCCGCCGAGGCCGGCCAAAGTTACGAGTAGCGAACGGCGAGACAGCACAACGGGACAAACGTTACGGGACCGTTTGACGAGAGATAGCTAACGGACGAAGAGAAAGACAGGACTGAATAGCCGACGCCGATCTCAGGTGGCGGCAGCGTCGCGGCGACGAGGCGTCGGCTAGGCGAGGCATATAAGGCGAGCCAGTCACGACGGAGGGTCACTTGCCTCCTAGCTTTCGACGCGAATACACCTCAACGTTCCAGTGCATCGCCGCAGCATCGTACAGAGTTGCAGATTATCGCCGTTGGATATTCTACTGTGCCCAAGCATCGTCGTTGGATATTATACAGTGCCCAAGCATCGTCGTTGGATATTCTACTGTGCCCAAGCATCGTCGTTGGATATTCTACTGTGTCCAAGAATCGTCGTTGGATATTCTACTGTGCCCAAGCATCGTCGTTGGATATTATATACAGTGCCCAAGTATCGTCGTTGGATATTCTACTGTGCCCAAGCATCGTCGTTGGATATTCTACTGTGTCCAAGAATCGTCGTTGGATATTCTACTGTGCCCAAGCATCGTCGTTGGATATTATATACAGTGCCCAAGTATCGTCGTTGGATATTCTACTGTGCCCAAGCATCGTCGTTGGATATTCTACTGTGCCCAAGAATCGCCGTTGGATATTATATACAGTGCCCAAGTATCGTCGTTGGATATTCTGCTGTGCCCAAGCATCGTCGTTGGATATTATACAGTGCCCAAGCATCGTCGTTGGATATTCTACTGTGCCCAAGCATCGTCGTTGGATATTCTACTGTGTCCAAGAATCGTCGTTGGATATTCTACTGTGCCCAAGCATCGTCGTTGGATATTATATACAGTGCCCAAGTATCGTCGTTGGATATTCTGCTGTGCCCAAGCATCGTCGTTGGATATTATATACAGTGCCCAAGTATCGTCGTTGGATATTCTACTGTGCCCAAGCATCGTCGTTGGATATTCTACTGTGCCCAAGCATCGTCGTTGGATATTCTACTGTGTCCAAGAATCGTCGTTGGATATTCTACTGTGCCCCAGAATCGTCGCTGGATATTATATACAGTGCCCGAGTATCGCCGTTGGATATTATACAGTACCCCAGTATCGTCGTTGGATATTATACTGTGCCCAAGTATCGTCGTTGGACATTCTACTGTGCCCAAGTATCGTCGTTGGGTATTATATAGTGTCTAGGCATCATCGTGGGACGTTATACCGTGCCCAAGAATCGTCGTGGGTTATACCACAGCATCGTCGCGGGAAATATTATCGTA
This sequence comes from Drosophila mayaguana, assembly GCA_037075325.1. Lineage (NCBI taxonomy): Eukaryota > Metazoa > Arthropoda > Insecta > Diptera > Drosophilidae > Drosophila > Drosophila mayaguana. The sequence continues at coordinate 1,458,105 of JBAMCG010000039.1, read as the reverse complement.
TCGCTAAAGCAACATCGTTGGATATCGTGTTGAACCTGAGCATCGTTGGGGAATTAACAACAGCTTCAGAGCATCGGCGTGGGAAGCCACGTAGCGTTGGATAGCACACAAGCCTAGGACGTCGTCGTGGGATAGGATACAGCTCCAGTTTCAACGGGCCAGCATGACAGGAAGTACCAGCTGGGTCAGCTACCGGCGAAAGGCGGAGCTGGAGGCCATCCTCACTGAACTGGGCTTGGAGCCGCACGGGTCAGTTGAGGAACTGCGACGCCGGCTAACGGCGTACATAAACAGAGAAGACCTCAGCAAGGAAGTGCGGCAGCGCCTGGACTCATGGGCCGAGAGTTATGGCAGCCGGCCAACCCCGGACTCGCGACCACCAAGCTCCAACCCCACCAAGGATGAGAAGCGGCACCAGCGGCAGGCAGCATGGAGCCAACTGGAGGCGAGGGTTCGTTGGTCCGACAAGTAGTTCAGCCCAGGAAATGGGGCGTACTATTCAACGGCCGAACAGACCCATTGCGTTTCATCGAGCAGCTGGAGGAGAGGGCGGTAACATATCAGGTCGACGTCAGACACCTGCCCCGGGCAATGCCGGAGTTACTGTCCAAACGGGCCGAGGACTGGCTCCGGGGAAGCGGACTCCAGGGCGCGACGTGGGAGACTTTCAAACATGAGTTTCTGCAATTCTTCCTCCCTCCTCGATACTTCAAACGCCTGGGGGACGATATCCGCGCCCGGATGCAGCGCGTCGGTGAGCCGTTCCGGGAGTACCTCATCGCGTTGCGGGTGATGATGCGGAGAGCAGGGCTGTCGGAAGTGGAGCAGCTGGACCGGGCATACGACAACATGCTGCCCTCATATCAGCTCTACGCGAAGCGCGAGGAGTGCCGGACAATGTCGGAGTTGACTTGGTTGGCGGTCACCTACGAGGAGCTACGTGGGTTGGAGGACCAGCGAGAGCAGCCGAGGAGGTCGCTTCCAATGGTCAACCCACCAGGTGGCCATATAAACCCGTTTAGGAGCACTCCGGACCCCATCCACCCACCGGTAGGGAATGGCGCCGTGAACCGGCCAGTGACACATGAGAACGGGACGCCGGTGGATGTGCAGAGGGCATGCCGCCGATGCGGGGAGATAGGGCATTTCCAGCGGGAATGTCAACGGGCCCGAATGCTCTTCTGCTGGGATTGCGGCCGGAGGGGAATTCGGACTCGGGACTGCTGTCGGGTTCCCCAGTCGGGAAACGACCCACGCCTCCGCCCGCCAAGGGATCTGGCGGAGGCGAAGCGAACCGCACCCCAAAGACAGGAAGCTTAAGTGTACAAGAGGGACGTGTAGTTGCGTCGGTAATGGTCGCCGGACGCCCATTGGTCGGCACTATTGACACTGGCGCAACGAGAAGCTTCATCGGAGCAAAAACGGCCGAGAAGCTTGAGTTAACAAACACCACCGTGGGCACATATACGCGGGTCGCACTGGCGGATGAGACCTCGCGGGAGATTGACCGGACCGTCGCAGTCGAAATTAGGCTGGGAGCCCGGGTCGCCACGATACCGCTTCTCGTCCTGCCAACGATGGTAGACGAGTTAATCCTGGGCATGGATTACTTGGGTGCCATGGGGACTAGCGTGCGGTGCGGAGATTATTGCGTGGACTTGGGGAAAGAAGCATCGGCGACGATACCACCGGTACACCGAGGGGTCCTATTGAGCCCCACTCTAACGGAGGATGAATGCGAGGGCACCCCAACTTCTACCGCACCGAATAGTACACCGGCTCTGGGACCCATGAATCGGCGGAAGCGGCAGATGAATGCATCATCGGGCGGCGACCAGACAACGAGCACACCGGCGGTTAAGAGACGAGGGCTACCCCAACCCCAACCAAAGGAGATAGGCAGGGGCTTGGAAATTGACCCCGATGCGGATTCCGGCGAGGTGGATGAAGCGAAAGTCAACCCGGCAGTCGTGGAGTTTCTCACGGAGGAGCTCTGCAAATTTTACGACCTCAGGGGGACCACGACGATTACGGAACATAGGATCACGATGAAAGACGACAGACCCATAAAACAGAGATACTACCCAAAGAACCCGGCCATGCAACGGATCATCAATGACCAGGTGGACGAACTCCTTGCACAGGACTGTATCGAGCCGTCCCGGAGTCCACACAGTGCGCCAATAGTGCTCGTTAGAAAGAAGAACAACCAGTGGCGGATGTGTGTGGACTATCGACAGTTGAACGAGCGTTCCATTCCAGATGCATACCCCCTCCCCAGAATGACACACATACTGGAAAGATTACGACATGCGAAGTACATATCGACGCTGGATTTGAAGAATGGCTACTGGCAAATCCCGATGGCCAAGGAAAGTCGTGAATGTACAGCGTTCACGGTGCACGGCCGATGTTTGTTCCAGTGGAAGGTTATGCCTTTTGGCTTGCACTCCGCCCCAGCCACCTTCCAACGCGCTCTAGACAGCATTATAGGACCCGAGATGGAGCCGTATGCCTTCGCCTACCTCGACGACATCGTGGTGGTGGCGGAGACTCTCGAGGAGCAGATGCGAGTTTTGAGGGAGGCTCAACCCCGAAAAGTGCTCGTTCTTCAAAAGGAAAATCACGTACCTGGGACATATGATCAGCGATAAGGGAATTCACACAGACCCGGACAAGATAGTGGCCGTGCGGAGCCTGAAACCCCCCACAACCGTGAAGGAGCTGCGACAATGTATTGGATTGGCGTCGTGGTATCGGCGGTTCGTTCCGAACTTTGCTGATATCGTGCAGCCAATGACTGCACTCCTGAAGAAGGGTCGGAAGTGGGAGTGGGGCGCTCCACAGCGGCACGCGTTCGAGGAGTTGAAACGGAGGTTGACGGAAGCACCAGTACTGGCGTGCCCAGACTTCAGCAAGCGTTTCACCTTGCAGACGGATGCGATTGACCACGGGCTGGGGGCGGTACTCACTCAGGGCGAGAACGGCCAGGAACGGGTGGTGGCGTATGCCAGTCGACGATTGACCCAACCCGAGATGAACTATACGACCACCGAGAAGGAATGCTTGGCGATAGTATGGGCCGTCCGGAAGCTGCGCTGCTACTTGGAGGGTTATGAATTCACGGTGGTGACGGACCATCTGGCGCTGAAGTGGCTGAACTCTATAGAAAACCCGTCGGGCAGGATAGCCAGATGGGCCCTGGAGCTGCAGCAGTACCGCTTCGATGTGCAATACCGTCGAGGGAAGCAGAACGTCGTAGCAGACGCCTTGTCACGGCAACCCAAAGCCGTCCTCAACCTCGCCAAGGAAGTTCAGGGTTGTCAGTGGTGGACCCGGATGATGACGCGGGTCAGGGGTAACCCAGACCAGTATCCTGAGTACCTGGTCGCCAACGGCCAGCTGTATTGTCGATCCCGGGCCCGACCCCCAGAGGAGGAACATACCCCATGGAAACTTTGCGTGCCACAGGACGCCCGCACCAGGGTCCTTCAAGAGAGCCACGACCAGCCAACCGCGGGCCACCTGGGGATCAGGAAGACGGCGACCCGAATAGCTCAACGCTACTATTGGCCGGGATATTTCCGGGACGTGGTCAGACACGTGCGGTGCTGTCCGACGTGTCAGGCGTACAAGGTGAGTCAGCGACAAGCGGCAGGCAAGATGCTGACCCGCCAGGTGGAGGAGCCCTTCCATACGGTCTGCGCGGATTTCGTGGGACAGTTACCACGATCCAAGTCCGGCCATACGATGCTCCTGGTGTTGCTGGACCACTTCAGTAAATGGGTCGAGCTCGTCCCGCTACGGAGGGCGACGACCGCGACGCTGGAGCAGTCCCTAAGGGAGAGGATCCTAGGTCGCTTTGGTGCTCTCAGAGTTCTAGTGTGCGACAATGGGACCCAGTTCACCAGCCAGGCTTTTAGGGCTTTCGCCCAGCAGGCGGGCATACAGTTGCAACACACCGCCCCCTATAGTCCGCATCAGAACCCAACCGAGCGCGTGAACAGGACGGTCAAGACCATGATCGCCCAGTACCTGAGGCCAGACAAGATACATGGGACACTCTACTAGCGGAGTTTAGCCTAGCCATCAACACGAGTGTCTCAGATACCACGGGATACAGTCCAGCTTTTCTGGTGCAAGGGCGAGAACCGAGGTTGCCGGGAGCCCTGTATGAGGAAGTCACGCCAGGGACGGGTAAACGGACACCGACAGCGGAGGAGAGGGCGAGACAACTACAGGACATATTCAAAATTGCGCAGGCCAATGCGAGGAACGCAGCCGCGGAGCAGGCACGCCACTATAACCTGCGGAGGCGGGAATGGCGTCCCGCCCTGGGGTCATTGGTGATGGTGCGCACCCACTTCCTCAGTAAGGCCGCGGAAGGGTTTGCGGCCAAGCTAGGCCCCCGATACGACGGACCGTTCAAGGTCGTCAAATTCGTGTCGGCGAACATCGTGCGGCTGCAAGGCCTAGGAAAACGCCTGCGACGAACGGCAAACGTGGCGGACTTAAAGGAGTACCACGGGTCACCCGTGAGCAAGGAGGACCAGGACCAGGAGCAGGGGGTAGTTTAAGGGGAGGGTTACAATCGGATAAGGTCAGGAGAGTAGTTTAACTTTCGGGTCGCTCGCATTAGGTAGGGAAAAAATATAGATAGTAGTAATCCCAAGAATCCAACCCCACCTCCACAGCGCCGCCCAACCAGGGGGTGGACTCCCCACCGATGCCCCGCCGCCTCGACTGACCCGCCGGGAAGACGACGACCGCTGGGCGGCTCGGGTAACCCAGGAGGGGATGAAGGCAGCCAGGGAAGCGCAGCGGAGCGAGGAGGCCCATAGAAGGGAAAGGAGGCGGCAGCGTCTGGCCGCCCATATCACGCGCCAGTGGGTTGAATTTCACGGTCGTCACTACCCAACGGTGACGGAAAACCGACAACGGGCCCGCCTCGAAGCCCAGAGAGCCCGGGCCGCAGCTTTCGGTCCCGGGAGTGGAACTCGGCTAGCAGGGGAGGAGCGAGTGGATCACATGCCGGGCTATAGGCGGCCCTCGAACGTGGCCCTCCTCGAGGAGGTGTACCAAGCGGTGGTGGCCGAGCGGGCGCAGCGAAACGTATCCGCCTCGGATGCGCCGAACCCCAGCCCCGCCGGGGTCAGGGTGTTCAGATTGGAGTAAGTGAAGGAGACGACCGGAGCAGTAGCAGCGGAGCCTCCACCACCCGCGGAGCTTGTACCAGGGAACGACCCCGACGACTCCAGCGGCTCTTGCACCCCGCCTCCCTTCCGAGGGGTCACACCCGTGTGGACCCTATCCGACGACAGCGGGTTAGACGACACCGTGGAGGGGAACCCCACCTTGAGCTCCCCGAGGACGACGCCCCGGGACAGGAACAACCGTCCCTCCTACCTCAGACGATTCTGGAGGATGCGGGTAGCCGTTGGGGTGAGGGGTACCCCAGCCGAGTGCGACGCCTGGCTAGGGTTAGGCCGGACGACCACCCCGAACGGCGGGCAGAGGGGGCAAGCACTAAGCGCCCTAGAACCCCGGGAAGGACTCTACAGGCGGTAGGAGGCTGGGTCGACACACCCGAAGGGTGGCTCACCACGGAGGTGAGGCTACCCCGGGACTTGGTGGCCCATGTGACAGAGGAGATCGAGGAGCCAACCGCGATGCGAATACGCTATATGCGCGTATTCAACGGCTGCCGCTACCGCATCAGCCGGAATAGGACGGGGCCACCAGCGGTACTGCGCATGGACGAGTACCCAGCTGCTACCAACCCGTAAGGAGCCCCTCGGCAACAAAGGGGGGGGTGTGAAGTCTCACATCTCTAGGGTAGAACATAAGTATACTCTGTTAGGTTAAGGTTTCATGAAATATATGGATGAAGTTGAGACAAGCGGGTATGCCCGCGGCACTTTGATACAGGGTATCGGGTAGCGTTAGAGCGGCGCGGCGGCGGACAAAGGCAATGACCGACGCGGACAGAAAGCACAGGGCAATGCACGCAGCACAACTGCCCAACAGCAACAACAACGACGAAACGGACAGCAATAGAGCGCAGCATAGGACAGAAACAACGGACAGCGACAGAGCGTAATGTTGGAAAGCTAACGGCGCCCGGCGCTCACAGCAGAACCGCGCCGAATTAAGAGCGAGAACAACAACAAGTGCATTGAGCGGCGCCGAGAGTGAGCGTACTAAGGGACGCGACGACAAACGCCTCTAACGGCGCTGGATGTGCGCTACGGGCATAACGGCGCCGAAGGTGCGCGCGCTGAGAGCCGAAAGCTCATCGTTGACGGGGAACAACAACAAGTGCATTGAGCGGCGCCGAGTGTGAGCGTACTAAGAGACGCGACGACAAACGCCTCTAACGGCGCTGGATGTGCGCTAAGGGCATAACGGCGCTGAGAGCCGAGGGTCTGCGCGGCAACAGTGAGAGTGCCTAACGGCGACAAATTAAGAGCGCATAACCGCGCTGAGAGCTGAAAGATCGTCGTCGTTGCAATAACAACAATGAGGGCATCTAACGGCGACAAACTAAGAGCGAGTAACCGCGCTGAGAGCCATAAGACCGCGCGCAGCAACATGCATGCGAATGCGCACAGCAACGGCGCAGGGCATAACTGCGTAGCGCGCGCAGCGACGCCAGCCGGGCAGAGCTGAAAGCCCATGCGCAGCAGCATGCATGGAAATGCACACAGCGGCTGCGCCGGGCAGAACAGCAGAGGAGCGCAGCACAGCAGCGAAAGGCTCTTGGTTAAGAGTGAAAGCGGAGGCCGGTTACTTTTTTGGAGGCACCGAAAGCGAACGGACGCAAGTTCGTTAGACAGAGCCATAGCGACGGAAGATTCTGGAAACACGACTGACACACACCGGACAACAGGACGACCCATGAGGATGACATCCCCGACCACAACTCGCCGGTAAGCCGACGCATACGCAGTATTAAAGCTGTATCTTTAGTTCTTTTGAGTGCGAGCGCCGCGTTAGAATAGCATAGTGGGAACAAATAACGATAAGAAACAAGTGGAGTGTAGAATAGTGTAGCCATTAAGTGCCGTCCGCGGAAAAGAGAAATAAATGAATTCAACTAGGAAAAAATTAACGTGATTCATCGGTAGTGGGAAAAAGCGAGTTTCTTTGCAGGTCGTGCGCGCAGTTCACCGAGGACACCACACGACCCAGTTCCGAGTGTTATACACCAGAGCTGGATCTGAGTGGCCCTCTGCTGTACTGCGTCGAAGCTAGACCCCGACAGTCTCCGACATTTCGCCATAGCACACCGCGGCTATCACGCGACCCGGCTCCGAGCGTTATACGCCAGAACGGGATCGAGGCGATATCTGGCCTGGTTGTGCTAGTGGCCACAACGTCTCTCGCGCACCTAGTGACGGCATACCGCGAGCGCCGCGCGACCCAGTTCCGAGTGTTATACGCCAGAGCTGGATCTGAGCGGCCCTCTGCTGTACTGCGTCGACACTAGGCCCCGACAGCCCCGACATCTCGCCATAGCACACCGCGGGTACCGCACGGCCCCACTCCGAGTGTTATACACTAGAGCTGGGTTGAGGCGGTGGCCGTCCAGGCGGTGCTAGTGGCCACAGCGTCTCCCGGGCGTCTGGTGACGGCACATCGCGATCGCCCGCGACCCTGCTCCAAGCGTAATACGCCAGAGCTGGGTTGAGGCTTGCCGCAACCCCGGGCAAGCAATCGCGTGCCCAGCCCCGCTTACTCATTCCACGGTCCCGGCACTTTACAAATATTCTTGTAAATGACCCTGGGGAGACGGAGAGTTATACCCCAGCCATAGAACAAGCATCATCATCATTAGCTCCATTTGCTTCTCTTGGAGCGAACGGAGAGAGCTAATGCTTGGAAAATGGCTTCAGTATTATTGCTGGCCATTGGATGATGTGGATCCCTCGTCGTACTTTGGCGGCTGCGACTCCTGTCACTAAACGGCTGCTGTTGTTGTTGATGTTGGCCTGCTGATGTTCCTTAGCTACTTCCGCTACCGGTCTGCCTCTAGAACTGGTTAGTGGCAAAGGTCGCTCATTGCTTTCACTCCGGCCGCCTATTCCACTTCTGGGCCTGGAGCGTTGTAGGAAAGCTTGGTATTTGGTGCAGGCGGAATAGTTACCAGATTGCTGCTCCCCACAATTGAAGCAGATGCAAAGCTCATTGCGTGGTCGAGTGCAGTCTTTGGAAGGATGTTCTCCGGCGCATTTTACACATATGTGCGTTTTACGACAGTATTTAGCCGTGTGGCCAAACTGCTGACATCTATGGCATTGTACGACGGCAGTTCGCTTACGGAGTGGTTCAATGACGACTCTCGTATGGCATAGTGTCTTAACTGACAGGATCGCCTTGTTGTTGGCAGCTGATGCGATGTTCAAGAAGAGCATGTTAACTGGGCTATCCTTGGGTGTACCTGGCTCACTGCACCGCTAGAGCGTATGGGCATCAATCACTTTGTGGTCCATTTTACCGAGTTCCTCCTTAATCTGGCTAATTAAGGTGCTGTGGTGCAAGCCTTTGACGCAGACTCTGTACGGCCTGTCTGCCAGGGGTACGTCAGAGCTGCCAGCTATGACAGCAGCTCGCTTCGACGCAGCAATAGTAGCTTGATTGCTGGTGCTGGGCTGCTCGCACAGCATGCCGCTATTGTCTTCTGCATCCATATCAACTGGTGTTTGTGCAAGCAACCCGTACCGATTCGACTTGCCACTATAGTCAGATTGTAGCAGGGTAGAGTTTTCGCTACTTTTGCCAAAGTTCGATTTTTTCCTAGAGAGGTTAGGAGAAGCAGCAGCAATTATCTTGCGCTTAATTTTAGCTGTCTTGCGCTTAATATTAACATTTTGAAAGCGCATTGCTCCATTTGCGCTTGGGGAAGGTTTGGCGTTAGGTGCCACTGCATGCTCCAGTGTGATATCCATTTCGTTATTTGAAGGTTCATTGACCGCTTTCAAGAGTGCATCGCGAAGAACTTTGTCATTTGGATGTAGCTTTATAAGCTGCGCTTAAAACTCAAAGCTTAAAGCGAGCTTTTGCAATCAGATGCTTGACGATACTCAAACAGCTGTTTTGCTTGCACATGCAAGCCGGCCAGCGAAGCCCTACTTTGGAAATTGTGGTAAATATTCACTAAAATTTAAATTTTTTGAACTATTGGTGGCCTGAGAAGCCACTATTATAAATGGGGCCACTATTGTGGGCTTGTCTTTTGTGAGTAGTAAATTTAATTGGCTTAAAACCAGTTTACTATTAAATCTTGTTTCCACAGATTGCTCAGCAAACAGTACGCGCGCGAGTTCGGTTGCGGACTTTTGACAAATAACTGTAGCTCTGTCCACTGTACTGTAACTGCACATTCTTCAACTTCTAAGACCCACTCTACTATATCCATTGAACTTCAACCATCAAACTTATTTACACTATCTACTACATCTTTAAGTGTAAGCCATAATCTACTCAAAGCTACGCGCCAATGAAACTATATTCTCAGATTCATCCTCTGAATTCTCTTCTACGACTCCCAGTTCATGGTGCTCTAATAGTATGTCCTGCAATTCTACTTTGCTTCCCGCCGTACTCAGTTGTAATTCTTCTAACTTTCCTTTCAATTGGACAACAACCAGCCTTAAAATCCCACTTCGATTCATTTTACAAATATTTATGAAATTATTTAAAGTAGAAATTTAAACTTTTGTTTGCCTTTCGTAATTTAAATTATTCATCGCTTGGTCTAGATGTTTAACTTGTAAAGAAGTCTCAGTAAGGTCGCGGACAGTTTATTGAAAGCCGGGCGTGTGTTCAAAGTGTTATCTATTTACTGTTACTTTGCAGCAGCAGAAAACGTTTTTGTAAAAAACACGTGCAGCAAGAGTGCTTTTTATCTGCATATTACTGATAGTGGAGTCGCTAATCTGCTCTCGTCGCTGTGTTACGCACAGAGTGCGCGAGTTTTCTTCCTACCTAAGCAAAATATAGCAATAACGGTAAACTTCGGACGCTGCCTCGTGCAGTGTCGGCTTGTTGAAAACAACAAAATGCAAGGGGCTACATTCGTTGCCCAGTTGGGCCAAACATATTACCCCTCTACGTGCGCCCCACTGCACAAGAGGAGAAATAAACATTCCACGTCAGCTAACGGATTGTTTGCTGCAAAAAAGTAAATCAGGCTTCGCTGGCCGGCTTGCATGTCCAAGCAAAACAGCTGTTTGAGTAACGTCAAGCATCTGATTTCAAAAGCTCGCTTTAAGCCTTGAGCTTTAAGTTCAGCTTATAAAGCTACATCCGAATGGGCCTTGACAAAGTTCTTCGCGATGCACTCTTGAAAGCGGTCAATGAACCCTCTAATAACGATATGGATATCACAGTGGAGCGTGTAGTGCCACCTAACGCCAAACCTTCCCCAAGCGCAAATGGAGTAATGCGCTTTCAAAATGTTGATATAAAGCTCAAGACAGCTAAAATTAAGCGCAAGATAATCGCTGCTGCTTCTCCTAGCCTCTCTAGGAAAAAACCGAATTTTGGCAAAAGTAGCGAAAACTCCACCCTGCTACAATCTGACTATAGCGGCAAGTCGAATCGGTACGGGTTGTTTGCGCAAACACCAATTGATATGGATGCAGAAGAAAATAGAGACATGCTGTGCGAGCAGCCCAGCACCAGCAATCAAGCTGCTATTGATGCGTCGAAGCGGGCTACAGTCATAGCTGGAAGCTCTGACGTAACCGCTAAAGCACAGCCCAAACCCCCACCAATCGTGATGGAAGGGATTAATAACATCAATTTGCTAATGCAAGGCATTGAAAAAGTTACAGATCTGAACAAGGTCGAGGCCAGGGCTTCTTTGGGCGGTGTCATGAGGCTCTACACGGCTGATGCTGATACCTTCCGCAGCATTGTCAACTGGCTTGAAAATGACCAGTACGAATTCCACTGCTACCAGCTAAAAGAAGACAGGCCGTACAGAGTCTGCGTCAAAGGCTTGCACCACAGCACCTTAATTAGCCAGATTAAGGAGGAACTCGGTAAAATGGACCACAAAGTGATTGATGCCCATACGCCCCAGCGGCGCACTGAGCCAGGTACACCCAAGAATAGCCCAGTTAACATGTTCTTCTTGAACATCGCATCAGCTGCTAACAACAAGGCGATCCTGTCAATTAAGACACTATGCCGTACGAGAGTCGTCATTGAACCACTCCGTAAGCGAACTGCCGTCGTACAATGCCATAGATGTCAGCAGTTTGGCCACACGGCTAAATACTGTCGTAAAACGCACATATGTGTAAAATGCGCCGGAGAACATCCTTCCAAAGACTGCACTCGACCACGCAATGAGCTTTGTACTTGCTTCAACTGTGGGGAGCAGCACCCTGCTAACTATTCGGGCTGCACCAAATACCAAGCTTTCCTACAACGCTCCAGGCCCAGAAGTGGAATAGGCGGCAGGAGTGAAAGCAATGAGCGACCGTTGCCACTAACCAGTTCTAGAGACAGACCGGTAGCCACTCCTCGAAGCGGCGTCACCTATGCGGAAGTAGCTAAGGAACATCAGCAGGCTCCACATCAACAACAACAGCAGCCGTTTAGTGACAGGAGTCGCAGCCGCCAAAGTACGACGAGGGATCCACATCATCCAATGGCCAGCAATAATACTGAAGCCATTTTCCAAGCATTAGCTCTCTCCGTTCGCTCCAAGAGAAGCAGATGGAGCTAATGATGATGATGCTGAAACAGCAACAACAACAGACACAGCAGCAAGGGCAAATACTTAATTTGCTCACCGCTCTCCATGCACAGAAGTCACCATAATGATGCCGCTGCGCATCCTTGTGTGGAATGCCGATGGTATTGCCACGAAGCTGCACGAAGTGGAGTGCTTTGTGCGGCGACATGAGATAGATGTCTTGCTGCTCAGTGAGACTCACTGCAAAGAATTACAAGCACCTAAGATATTCGGTTTTGAGGCCTACACTGCAAACGACCCGAGCACCGGCAACGCCAAAGGAGGTGCTGCTATACTAATTAGATCTACTCTGGTCTACTTCCAGCTAACCCCAACAGCCACCTCAAAAGTGCAACTTACGTCAGCAAGTATTGAAACGGCTCTTGGCCCTATCAAGCTTTGAGCGATCTACTGTCCACCAAGATTCATCTGGACTACTGATGAATTTGAGACCATTTTAAAGCATTATCGCTCTAAATTCATCATTGCGGGTGACTGGAATGCGTCCCACTGGCTATGGGGAGCGGGAAGGTGCAACCAAAGAGGCCATGCGCTTGCAAACCTCGTCCTGAGCACGGAGATTAACGCACTGGCAACAGGTGGACCAACGAGGTACCCGTACGGTAGCAGAGGCTTCCCAGGCTACATCGATTTTGCTCTGACTAAGGGATTGCTGAGCATCCATGCTGACATAAGAGCGGTCGTTGATCTTAGTTCCGATCACCTACCTCTCATAATTACAGTCGATGCATCGGCTTTATGTTATCCTAAGACGGAGCGGCTAATCACCAGGCGTACTAACTTGGAATGGTTCCACGAGCAACTTGAGTCGTCACTGCACCTCAATATAGAGATAAGTACTGCAAAGGACGTTGATGAAGCTATCAACGTATTCAATTGCACTGTCCAGGCAGCAGCTAGAATGGCCTCTGGTTCAGCGCCACGGAGACCCGCAGCCGACAGAATTCCGGTTACCAGAGAAATTCTGCTGCTCATCGCCGAAAAGAGGAGCATACGTGGCAGATGGATGAGGTCTCGTCACCCCTTAGACAAAGCCGAGTGGAATAGAGTGCGGAGTAGGCTGCGTCGCGCACTTGTGGAGCACAAATCTGCATGTTTTGATAATAGACTTGCCAACACTGGGATTGCTAGCGACGCAACGCACTCACTCTGGAAGGCCACGCGTGGGATTAAAAGGCGTTGCGCAAAGTGCCTCTGGTCGATAGAAATGGGACATGGTGCCGTACTGACTTGGAGCAAGCAGAGGTGTTTGCTGGGCACCTTGCCGAGCGCTTCCAGCCATTCAATCTGGTCAGCCTGCAAGAAGCTCAAGATACTGAGAACCAACTGACTCAAGCGCTTCAAATGGATTTGCCTATTAAACCATTCGACCCAAGTGAGATAGCCGAAGTTATTGCTAACCTGAACACGAATAGGGCGCCAGGACATGACGCCATCTGCAATGCCACTTTGAAGGCACTGCCTAGACATGCGGTTCTCTTCATAGCGTTGGTGTTCAATGCTATAGTAAGGCTACAATACTTCCCCTCCCAGTGGAAGCTTGGATTAATCACCATGATCCACAAGCCGGGCAGGCCGGAAAGAGAACCTTCCTCTTTCAGGCCGATAAGTCTCCTCCCTTCGATATCGAAGGTGCTGGAAAGACTTATTGCCGTCCGGTTGGTTAGGATTATGGAAACTCGAGGAATTATCCCGGAGCACCAGTTTGGATTCCGTGCTGGTCCCAGCACAGTTGAGCAGCTTCATAGAGTTGTCGATCAAATACTAGCGGCCTACGACAACAAGGAGTACTGCAACGCCCTCTATCTGGACATCCGGGAGGCGTTCGATCGAGTTTGGCATGCCGGAATGCTACTAAAAATCAAACGGGCGCTTCCTGCGCCATATTTCGGATTGTTCAGGTCATACCTCGAGGGAAGACGATTCGCGGTACGCTTCCATACGGCGCTATCCACTCAGCATGATGTGGCAGCTGGAGTACCACAGGGTAGTGTCCTTGGCCCCCTGTTATACTGTCTGTACAGCCACGATATGCCGCAGCCTGATAACAGCCTGTATGGAACATCAATGCTGGCCACCTTCGCAGACGACGTATGCATAACTTACAGATCCCGATGTGAGTACGATGCAGCTGACGGCATCCAAGATTATGTGACAAAATTTGCGGACTGGGCAAGGCGCTGGAACATTGCCATCAACAGCAGCAAATCGTGTAATGTTTGCTACACGCTGAGGCGGAGAACGCCACCAGCCGTGCTCTTGGAGGGAGATCCAGTGCCGCAGGCAAATGATGCCAAATATCTCGGGGTGATACTAGATCGCCGTCTCACTTTCTCCAAGCATATAACGGCCATCACAATACGCTTACGTGCGGTTCTGAAAAAGCACTACTGGCTCCTCTGCTCGCGCAGTAAATTGTCACTCTCTAATAAGGTGACAATTTATAAGCAGATCATAGCGCCGATATGGAAGTACGGGTGCCAAATTTGGGGTCTGGCTTGCGATAGCCAAATTCGTAGAGTACAGGCCATCCAAATTAAAACCATGAGATTGGTCACCGGCTGCGAGTGGTACATTAGAAACACCACGTTGCATCGTGACCTGAAACTGGCCACGGTCTTCAACGAAATAAACCGGCACTCGAGTCGGTACAATGATAGATTGGTGCGGCACAGAAACCGGCTAGCAAGCATGCTCACAATAAACCGAACTCTTAGGAGGCTCAACCGAAGACAACCAAGAGATCTAATGCTCCGTTATCCTATTAGGTTGATTAACAGAAGCTGACGCACAGCTGCTATTATTGTGTTATTAAAGTATTGTGATGTAAATAATTGTAAATATTTGTAAATATTTGTAACTGTATATTGTACAGCTATGTAAGTTGTCCGGCGCGCCCAAATGGGCTGAATTAATAGATAACAAGCTCACAAAGGGGTTAGTGGTGAACTCCGTATGGCTTTAATAAAAATATAACAAAAAAAAAAAAAAAAAAAAAACTGATAGCGATCAGCAAGCAATTAAGTGTAGTATACCTTAAGGTCGTTCTTCTTATAAGTATTGCATACAGTCGGGAGCAACCAGTATTCTCAGTATTATTGCAGGCGCATATTATAACATTTTCTTCAACTGATTGAAGCCGCCCAGCTCAAGCAGCGACTGCCTGTGTCGAGCTCAACAGCCAACATGAAGCTACCAGGTCCGTACAATCCAGGACCTCCAAGCTTAGGTGGCAAATAGTGCCAACCAGGACCACACAACCGACACCGAAAGCGAAAGGTGCTTCATCTGCCAAGCAAGCAAAGGTATTGAAAGCCCCAACCAAGTCCCAACGCATCAAAGAAATCAGCGACGATGAAGTCAGCAGCTCCACCTTGAAACCAAGGGAAATCAAGAGGAAAAAAACATCCCCCAAATCCGTGCTGAGATGATAGCATCGATAAAGTTGACATAGGAATCTCGATGGAATCACTGCCAATCGCCCCAGGCACCCAGACTTCTTAAGCCAAGCAAATCAAGCCGCCACCAGTTTTCATCTCGGTTGTTAGAGATATAAAACGTCTGATTACTGGCGTCGTACTGGTCATCGACAACCTCAAGTTTGACTATAAGTCTGGCAAGGACAGCAGTGTCCGGATAAGCAGTTCAAGGTTTATCTTAATGAGATGCTTATCGCATTGTCATCAAAGGGACTCCACCAATCTACATACCCCTCAAGCATTAAGGATGATCGTCTGTGCAAATGCGTTGTCAAAGCCGACCTTCCACTCAAAAAGAAAGATGTACTGCAGTGCTATCGCTGCCAAGGACTTGAGCACTTCCAACGCTATTGCAAGAGTCGTGATGCCCAAGTTTGCTGCGCTCTCTGTAATGACAACCATGCAGACTCTTATAAGGGCTACAAATACTCACACCACACACACACACTAACGCCAACTCCAGACTGGATCACCTGGAAGTCATCATGGCGAAAGTCTTGGAACGATTTGCAACCATTACGCATATATATATATATATATATATATATATATATAGTTACAGAACAGTCTAGATCCAGAGGTCGCAATAACAACCAACATCGAACTGGACTGCGCCGTCGATAAACACAACATTGAAATTCATAATGCTTTTTCTCATGCCACTACCCAGATTCCACAAACAAAAATTTCACGTACTGAAATTTTGTAATGAAGTAAAGCTAAAATTGTCACATTTGAGTGCGCTCGCACAGGTTGTGAAGTTTTTCAGTCATTCTCTCACTTACTGAGTCTCATTGTGCGAACGTTAATGGTAGAAGAAACGAAGAGAGAGAGTTCGGCGGCGCTTCGCTCGCCACTCGCCTGCGCTCAACGCTAGCGAGAGGTAGACATAGTTAAATCGTCACACATACATTTATATACATATATATATATATATTTTCGAAAATCGCATCCCATTTTGCCCACTGGGCTCAATCAGGTATTACATTAAAAAAAATTCGTTATGATAGACAAACCCACGATCATTCAAACAAAATCAGACACTTAAATATAAACGCGACTCAACTAATCGAACCCAAAATCATTCACACAATTCTAAGTTGTGGTAGGCACACGCCAATGTTCATTTCCCATGCATACACATACTCAGGCACAAAGGCTCACAAATGCTTCTACGTTACCCCACATTTTTTGTGAGCATCGCGTCCCATGCGTACACACAATCAAACACATTTATGTAGGCGTATGCAGTTCACAAGATCTACCAAATGCAAATGTTCGGCTTTCAAATTCCTACAGGCAGCTAGAGATTCGCACACAGGCAGCCAAATGTTCATACATGTTTCCAGAGACTGCAAGTGTGTGTGTGTGCATGCCCGTCGCGAAATAATATTCTTTATGCGCATCAATGCTTTCATACCCTTCCCACAAATAATCATCGAAACGCTAATATTTTGTGTGCATGAGCGTGGCAAACGCTTTTAAGATTTCGGTATACTCTTCACTCAAAAGGAAAGAGCTGGGATCGTCGCTAAAAATTTCAATTTTTGTGCGCTGCTGAGTTCGATGATTTGAGAGACCATAGAGAGAGAAGAGAGAGATAGAGTGAGAGAGAGAGAGTAGGAAAAATAGCACACAGCCATGCTTCATATAAAAAGTGACCATTCGGCCTGAGCGCTCGCAGCGCACTGATTTCGTCGCGCGAACTTTTCATTGCCCGAGCCAGTAGGTACCAAGCCGAGCAAATACGAAGTTAGATGGTCCCTGCTAGATAGATTTTCGGCGTTGAAAAACTTTGTTCTACATGTCCAGTCTATGTGTTGTATGGTTAGTGGTATAGAGTAAGATTAGTTGAATGTTTTAAATATTGGAAATCCGTCAAATGGCTACATATCCGTGTGAGATCGGTAGGTAATCTGTGTTCGTATAATCGGTAAGTTTCGCCGCTATCTTTTGGCAAAAGGAATTATAGCCCAGATCCTAAAAGATAAAAAAGGAGCTTAATGTTTTTCTTATCTTAGGTTCTCCTTGTGGACCACTCTCCTTTTCATTAAGACCGTCAATTTTGTTATACCCTGATCCCATTAAAAATGGGAAATCAGGTTATAATGGTTTTGTGAAAAGTATGTATGGCAGAAGGAGGCGTGGCAGACCCCATAAAGTATATATATTCTTGACCAGAGCGATGAGCTGAGTCAAGGGCTATATCGACTGTCCGTCTGTCCGTCCGTCCGTCCGTATGAACGCCGAGATCTTAGAAGATATAAGAGTTTGAGACAGACATTTTGTATGCATACTCGAGTATACCATACGCAGTGCAAGTTTATCAAATTTTTCGATAACTCGTCCGATTACTTTTTATCGAGAATAATCGATAAATTGATTTTGTTTATTCAGCGTAATTTTGATACTTTAAGACCTAGAGACTTCATATCTACTGTGTACATATATCCGATCAATAAGCTGATTTTGTAATTTATAGATTTTGGATACCACGCCCCCTTCGCCACCAATTTGTAAAAAACGTATTTTAGGTACTAGAGACTTGTGCTTTGGAATGTATTCACATTTGCATGTTATGATTACGTTCTGAAAGTTTCATGAAGATAGTCCCACTACAAGAGAAATTATCCACACTGAAGCGCAGCCCGAGCGCAGTCGCTGCTTACTGCGCAGTTAGCAGAGCGCGTGGTTATGCGTGCGTGAATAATAGCTGCTTGTAGGGATCAGGGTATCTCCTAGTCGAGCAGTCTCGACTAGAGCCTTCTTAATTGTTTTCGTTGTACTGATATGTCAATATGTTCCCTAAGCGTCTGTTTGTTTTTACAAGATCTGTATCGCCTACTTGGAATTGTCTATCATGTCTCGTTTCATTTACCCTGTTTATTTGAAGCTGCTGTGCCTTTTGAATTTTATTTCTTATTTCCATTTCAAGTTCTGGGGAGGATGAGTGGATTATGTCGATTGGACGTTTGTCTGTTACCGAGTGAGCTGTGTTGTTGTATTCGATAGTTGCTTGAAGTATCGTTTCAAAAGTATCAGTAATTTTCCTTTGAGCTTTTAGGCATCTTGTGATGTCGCTGAGGGTGCTATGGAATCTCTCGACCTATCCATTCGAAGTACTATGAAGTGGTGTGGCGTTGACGATTTGAATGTTATACTGGCTGTTTAATAGTGATTTGATTGTTTCAGACTTTATGGAGGGTTCATTATCGCAATAGATCGTCTTGACACGTTGATAAAAATTTACATTGTATTGTCAATTATTGTATGTATGTCAATTATTGTCCTTGAAGCAATGGGTTGAACGGTTGCGAATTTTAAAAATTTGTCTATGCATGTAAGGAAGTATTTTTTATCAAATCTGTTTTACATTTTCTTGGGCTGCTCTGTGGGTTCGATTATGTTATGTTACAATTATTTCCTTTTGTTCGTTTTTGTCAATAATATCATTTACCATATGTTTTGTATATCGAAATATTGTTGTTGGGATAGTTTCAATAGAAACTAATAAGTTTATGTTGTATGAATGCCAGTACCGGTAACTCGCAATGAATTGCATTAACGCCGTATTTTTTGACTACATCGTAAACTCTTTCGTTTAACGAATCTCTGTCTGAGAAGTGAATTGTATGGCGGATTTTTTTACCGAATAAGATGACTGTACGATCAGAAGCTACTCTATTCTCTTCAAATATAATTTGGTTTTGGAAACAGTTGATTGGTTTCTCTGCTTTTCAATAGTGTACCTGAGCGATACTTCACTATGCATTGTAGCTCTGTCTGACTGTGCATCGTCTTCCAAGGCATGTTATGCCGCGATAGCGCGTCAGCAACGTAGTTTTCCTAGCATGTAATAGATGTTTGCATTATACACATCTATAAAAGCTTTCCTGATTTTTGTGTTTGGATTGCGATCAGATACTGCAAACGTCAGGGGTTGGTGGTCCGTAAAGACACTTTCTTTTCTGGCGAAACTCACATGTTGGCCTCGTATAGTTTATCTAAGACCCAGGCGATATGTTTGACGTGGTTTTCCATGTTTTCAGAAAAAAATTATTATATTAAAAATTATTTACCTGTAAACCTCATGCTCCCCACTTCCTACAGAAAAGGCTGTCTTTTCTCTGTTAACAAGCGAAATCTGCTGAAATCAGGATTTTAAATCTAGGGTTGTAAAATACTTTGCTGTACCTAAGTTGGATAAGATAGAGGCTATGTTGGGGATATTTGTCATTTTTCTTCCCTGTTCATCGGTACATTTTTTATCGACAACCGAAACGGGGTTATTGTACGGTGAACGGGACGGACATATTATACGTTTACGAATTCCGATACGCCCATTGGGTATGGGTATAATTTAGAATATATGAGATCCTCATTTTCTGTTCTAATGGCGGCAATGATGTTGGTATTATAAGGGAGTGTTTCATTTGGTTCCGCAAAGACTCCTGCTCGTTCCTTGAGCATTGTTTGAAAGCTTGTTGTTATAGCTTGAGGGGTTTCTATTTCTTTGATGTCTGTAAAATTTACGGCTGTGCATTTTAGAAATTTAATAGTCTCAGAAGTGCAGTTTGTTATTAAATTTTTTATTTTTGAAATCTAATACAACATTGCTCTGATTTAGTAAATCAAGTCCAATTATACCGTCAAATGTCGTGAGGTTTGGTAGTAAGAAGAATGTTGTAATTGTGTTAAAAAGAAGCATTGTACACTTCCTGTCAATATCGTTATAACCATGAATTGATTTTGAGGGTTTTTCTACTGGCTTAATATATTTTAATTCTTTTAATGGCTTAACATAGTCTTTTGAGGCTCCTGTATCTATAAGTAATCTTATTGTCCTTCCTGACACTGATCTTTCTATGAACGGTAACAGGAAGCCAAGTCTAAAAAATTGACCTGGTCATATTCGTCCTCAGTGTCTTTTACCTCAGTTTCTGCGATAGTCCGATATTTACTACTGTCCTGTTCATATTCTGTATCTCCTGTTTCTAAATGGTTAACTCTTTGCTGTTTCGGTCCTGTGAGTCGTGCAGTACTATTGTTTGGTCTCTTGTTTGCTTGTCCCTGATTATTGTAACTTTCATATTTTATGTATTGTTGTTGAGTCGGCCACTGAGTTTGTTGTGAGGGTGCCGTATTATTTTGGAATTAGGTCATCTGTCCAAAGCGAGAGGATGTGTCAACGTCCATTGGATCAACTTGTTCTCGTCGTGGTGAGAATTCTTGTTTCTCATAATATGGGCTTTTCCCTGGACGGTTGTATTTTGGGTCTTGATTTAGATTGTTATCCGTGCCTTGTTGTGTTTGCTCGGTTATCCGAGCCTTTTCTTTTAAACTACGTGTAGCGCTTGCCCTGTACTTCTCATTTAACGAGGAGGCAACGTTGGTGTCATGATTGTCTTATTTATGAGTAAAGTTAGTTTCTTCTCCACTTCGTCATAGTACTGTAGTAGTGTCAGATTTCCTTGACGGAGTGTTGACAGCTCTTGTTCAATTAGGTATGTCGGTCGTTTGTCTGCATACTTGAAATCTAACCGATTTATAATGACCCTAAAATTGAAAGGAGTGTCAAAGGAAGAGAGTATCATATCGGCGGCGTTTTTAATTTTGTTTCCTAATATTCCTAAAGTTTGATAATGTTTCGAGCTACCATCATATTTTTCATATACTTTGTATGCGGTATGCGCAGCTTTCCTCCATGATACGTAAGTCTTACTTTTTCCTTCAAATTCTGGAAGGGATTTCATGATATCAAGAGTTTCGTTGCAAATGACGTTCTTTATTTCCAAAAATCCACTAACTCTGACATAAATTCGTATAATCGAAGCTAGCCCTAAGCCCTGAAAGCGCTGGCATTGCATATAGTGCGAGGGATCATATATCGCTGAAAAGCAACAGTGTTGCGCGTGTACGCTTCTGCCGCTGTTGTGCAATATCCGCTTGAGACGGCTGGTGTCGTAAGCATTTATGCTGGGAATGCATGGTCAGCTTGAATATTTACGTTCTGCTGATCTGTTGTGTTAACTTACAGTTTTTATTTGGCTGCCAGTGCAAAGATGAATCGCACGCTCTCCAGTCTGCACACTGGAGAAAAAGTTTCTGCATAGCTTATGCCATACTGCTGGGAGCAACCTTTTGCCACCAAAAGTTCCTTAAGTCGATCAACTTGACCATCTTTGTCGCGTTTCAGGCTGTATACCCCTTTGCATCCAACAGCCCGCAGTCCTTCCGGCAAGTCTACCAATTGCCATGTATGGTTGGTCATTAGTGCGTCATATTCCATTTTCAGCGTATCACACCAATCTGATGCATGAACACTCTTTAACGCCTCCTTATAGAAGGATGGAACCTTTACGCTGCTGAGCGCCAAGAACATTGTCCTGCTTTCGAGGTTGGTCTGGCGTACCGGTTCGAATCAGCTTTGGTCTGCCAGGACCAATGTGAGGAACCGTATCATGTCCAACTTTCACAGTTGCGTCTTCGCTTCCTTTGCCTTTGTGATCTCCCTAGCTGCTGTCACGATCGCTGCTGTCATGATCCCTGCTGTCCCAATCGCTGCTACCAGAGCCATTACTCTCGCTACCAGGCTGCATCGTAACATTACATGTTGGCAACTCATATACAAATGAATCTTGGGTCTCATTGAAAAGAACATCTCGCCTCTCAACCACCTAATGAGATAATGGGTCGTAAAAACGATAGCCTTTGCTTGCTACCGAATCATGCGATATTCTTTGCGTTTTGGTTGCAGTTTACTCTTTCTTGAACCCTTGTCCAAACCTACTGCAATAGAACCAAATATTTTTAGATGACCAACAAAAGGTTTCTTACCAGTCCACGCTTCCATAGGCGTCATACTGCCTAAAGCATTGGTTGGCGATCGATTCCGTACATATATGGCTGTATTGACTGTTTTAGCCCACAAATATTCGTCCAATCCTGATTGCATCAACATACAACTTGACTTCTCCAACAGAGTACGGTTTGCCCTTTTTTGAACAGATCTTCCAAACTGTTGGTATTCAAATGACCATATCGTTTGTGCCACAGCACACCATCTGCCTTAGCCGCAGCATAACAGCTATTTTGCTTTCCTTGAAACATGTAAAAGTCTTTAAATTTATTTGCTTAACTATCACCTTTTGCATTACTTTTCCATACTCTTGGCCAAAAGTGATAAAGCAATTATGTATCATAGCGTTATTTACTGAGAAAAAGTTTCCGCTCATTTTTGGGCAATGGGAAATCAGGGTATAATGGTTTTGTGAAAAGTATGTAATGTATATATTCTTGATCAGGACGATGAGCTGAGTCGATATAGCCCTGTCCGTCCGTCCATCCACATGTAGATACCGGAGCTACTTTAAAACTGGTAAACGATCAAATAAATGGGTATAGAAGAATGAGGTTAAACAGACCAATACCATACAGTACAATAAATAGCAAAGACATAATAGAGTATGAAATCCATACGACAGCACCAAGAGAATTTGACAGGTACAACAGAAATAGAGCATGAAATATGAACAGCCACAAACGAACAATTAAACTCAAAGCTATATAGATATCCACCATAACATGAGGAAGAAGTAAGGAGACAAATAAAAGAAATGACAGAGCGAGGTATAATAAGGAAAAGGAATTCTAGATATTCAAGCCCTTTAATAGTAATACCAAAGAAAATAGACAATTCAGGGAAAAGAAAATATATAATAGCAATTGACTATAAAAAGCTGAACGAAATCACGATAGATGACAAGTTTCCGATCCCAAATATTGATTCAATTTTAGACAAACTCGGAAGAGCTCAATATTTCACTACACTGAACTTAGCCAAGGAATATCATCAAATTTTGGTTAAGGAAGAAGATAGAAAGAAAACAGCTTTTTTAACGCCACATGGCTTATATGAGTTTCTTAGAATGCCATTCGGGTTAAAAAATGCCCCGGCCAACTTTCAAAGGCTTGTGAACGAAATTTGAAGAGATCACATAAAAAAAAATGTGTTGTGTATCTAGATGATATACTATTATTTAGCACATCGTTGCAAGAACACATTCAGGCAATCAACGAAATTTTCCAAATTCTAGAAGAAAACAAATTTAAAGATTCAGATAGATAATTGAAACTTTATGAAAATAGAAACAGATTTCTTAGCACACATCTTGACAAATGAAGGTATTAAACCAAATCCAAACAAAATAGCCATTATAGAAAAATTTGTATTGCTTCGAACAGAAAAACAGATAAAAAGTTTTCTAGGTATAACAGGATATTATCGACAATTTATTAAGGATTATGCGAAAGTAGCACAACCAATAACAAAATATTAAAAAAAAAAATGTGAAAATTAATACAAAATATCCTCTTTATGTAGAAGCATTCGAATAATTGAAACATATTATCAGTTCACACCCCATACTTAGATTCCCCAATTTTGATAAAACATTTACACTTACGACTGACGCGTCGATTTATGCTATAGATGCAATATTATCCCAAGAGGGCCATCCAGTATGCTTTGCATCTAGAATCCAAATACTATTTTTCAAATGATCTGCGCTAAGCATATTTAATAAACTGCATTGCTTGTTCTCTCTTCTACCCGCCATTTTATACCCTGATCCCATTTTAAATGGGAAGTCAGGGAATAATGGTTTTGTTGAAATGTATGTAGCAGGCATAAGGAGGCGTGACAGACCCCATTAAGTATATATGCTCTTGATCAAGGCGACGAGCTGAGTCGATTTGGCCCTGTCCATCCGTCCGTATGAACGCCTAGATCTCAGAAGATATAAGAGCTAAAGACTTGAAATTTTGTATGCATAGTGTTTGTAATGGTCGGTACGAAACATTTTATTGAGATCGGAAATTGCAGCGCATATCGGTTGTGACAAAATTGTCACCTGCGCCGCAAGGTCAGTGAGCTTTGGATTAAGCTAAGCTGTAGAAAAAACCCTAAAGCTTTGGGACAGTGGGCGAAGTGCACCCAGCTTCAAGTTGCTTCGCTCACTGTCTCCAAAAATAGCGGAAAATGAAGTAGAGCACTGGAATGGGGCGCTATAAAAACGGAGGCACATTGCGTGCTCGATCTTTTCATTTCCGGCTCTACGAAAACAAACCCAATATATATATATATATATATATATATATATATATATATATATATATATATATATATATATATATATATATATATATATATATATATATATATAAATATATATATATATATATAAATATATATATATATATATATATATTTATTTATTGCCTTGGATAAAAAATTACTTAGTGTCCGGCTAATAAACTGAATTAATATTTAGCCCAAATATATATAAATTTAAATAATCCAAGAATTTAATCATCGCCCACGGTGCAGGCGATCACATCGCGCAGCTTCTAAAGCTTATAAGCTTTGAAAGGCTGTTTCATGAAGATAGTCCTACTACAAGAGAAATTATTCAGCAACAAAATTCTCATAGTATTGCCCACACTGCAGCGCAGCCCAAGCGCAGTCGCTGCTTACTGCGCAGTTAGCAGAGCGCGTGCTTATGCGTGCGTGAATATCAGCTCTTTGTAGGGATCAGGGTATCTCCTAGTCGAGCAGTCTCGACTAGAGCTTTCTTACTTGTTTTTTTTTTTTTTGTTTTATATATCACCTATATATACATATACACATATATATATATATATATATATATATATATATATATATATATATATATATATATATATATATATATATATATATATATATATATATATATATATATATATATATATATATATATATATATATATATATATATATATATCTATCTATATATATATTAACTACACAGCTTTTACTTCACTATTTTTTTTTTCTTTTATTTTATACCCTGATCCTGAGGGTATAATGGTGTTGTGAAAAGTATGTAACAGGCAGAAGGAGGCGTGGCAGACCCCATAAAGTATATATATTCTTGATCAGGACGATGAGCTGAGTCGATATAGCCCTGTCCGTCCGTCCATCCACATGGAGATACCGGAGCTACTTTAAGACTGGTAAACGATCAAATAAATGGGTATAGAAGAATGAGGTTAAACAGACCAATACCATACAGTACAATAAATAGCAAAGACATAATAGAGTATGAAATCCATACGACAGCACAAAGAGAATTTGACAGGTACAACAGATATAGAGCATGAAATATGAACAACCACAAACGAACAATTAAACTCAAAACTATATAGATATCCACCATAACATGAGGAAGAAGTAAGGAGACAAATAAAAGAAATGAGGAAATAATTGTAGCATAACATAATCGAACCCACAGAGCAGCCCAAGAAAATGTAAAACAGATTTGATAAAAAATACTTCCTTACATGCATAGACAAATTTTTAAAATTCGCAACCGTTCAACCCATTGCTTCAAGGACAATAATTGACATACATACAATAATTGACAATACAATGTAAATTTTTATCGACGTGTCAAGACGATCTATTGCGATAATGAACCCTCCATAAAGTCTGAAACAATCAAATCACTATTAAACAGCCAGTATAACATTCAAATCGTCAACGCCACACCACTTCATAGTACTTCGAATGGATAGGTCGAGAGATTCCATAGCACCCTCAGCGACATCACAAGATGCCTAAAAGCTCAAAGGAAAATTACTGATACTTTTGAAACGATACTTCAAGCAACTATCGAATACAACAACACAGTTCACTCGGTAACAGACAAACGTCCAATCGACATAATCCACTCATCCTCCCCAGAACTTGAAATGGAAATAAGAAATAAAATTCAAAAGGCACAGCAGCTTCAAATAAACAGGGTAAATGAAACGAGACATGATAGACAATTCCAAGTAGGCGATACAGTTCTTGTAAAAACAAACAGACGCTTAGGGAACATATTGACACATCAGTACAACGAAAACAATTAAGAAGGCTCTAGTCGAGACTGCTCGACTAGGAGATACCCTGATCCCTTCAAGCAGCTATTATTCACGCACGCATAACCACGCGCTCTGCTAACTGCGCAGTAAGCAGCGACTGCGCTTCAGTGGGGGTAATTTTATGAGAATTTTGTTACTGAATAATTTCTCTTGTAGTGGGACTATCTTTATGAAACTTTCAGAACGTAATCATAACATGCAAATGTGAATACATTCCAAAGCACAAGTCTCTAGTACCTAAAATACGTTTTTTACAAATTGGTGGCGAAGGGGGCGTGGTATCCAAAATCTATAAATTACAAAATCAGCTTATTGATCGGATATATGTACACAGTAGATATGAAGTCTCTAGGTCTTAAAGTATCAAAATTATGCTGAATAAACAAAATCAATTTATCGATTATTCTCGATAAAAAGTAATCGGACGAGTTATCGAAAAATTTGATAAACTTGCACTGCGTATGGTGTACTCGAGCATGCATACAAAATGTCTGTCTCAAACTCTTATATCTTCTGATAAACATGCACTGCGTATGGTGTACTCGAGTATGCATACAAAATGTCTGTCTCAAACTCTTATATCTTCTAAGATCTCGGCGTTCATACGGACGGACGGACGGACAGACGGACAGTCGATATAGCCCTTGACTCAGCTCATCGCTCTGGTCAAGAATATATATACTTTATGGGGTCTGCCACGCCTCCTTCTGCCATACATACTTTTCACAAAACCATTATAACCTGATTTCCCATTTTTAATGGGATCAGGGTATAACAAAATTGACGGTCTTAATAAAAAGGAGAGTGGTCCACAAGGAGAACCTAAGATAAGAAAAACATTAAGCTCCTTTTTTATCTTTTAGGATCTGGGCTATAATTCCTTTTGCCAAAAGATAGCGGCGAAACTTACCGATTATACGAACACAGATTACCTACCGATCTCACACGGATATGTAGCCATTTGGACGGATTTCCAATATTTAAAACATTCAACTAATCTTACTCTATACTCAGCAATAGTACAGGACACGAAAGAACTAAAAACAAATTTTCCACGATCACATATGAGACAGTTATTGGACACAGATATACAACATATAGAAACTGCCTTAACTCCAGTATTCGGTACTAAAATATTAAAAAAAACGCGTTCTGTGATATGAGTATCCGTCATACATTTTATTACCGAAGGAAGGCACTGAGCTACCTGGGGTGGTTAGGCCCCATATTTAATATACAACCACTTCTTTTTATTACTTTAAGTCACAAATTACATCTGCCTGTTCCATTTTTAAAGTCTGAATAAATCGTTTTCACCATATTCAATATTTTACTTTTGCACTTGTTTCACTTACCACAAGAGTAACCAATTCAAAAATATCAAAATATCGCAAAAAATATTCGATATTTGGCAAAAAAAATATTACGATATAAATATATTTTTTAAACAAAAAAATATCGATATATTGATATATCGATATATTTTCGACAACCTTAAATAATATGCTAGGCACCGTTCTTAAAGTCGTAGCTGGCACACCAGACTCCGACGACTTCGAAAAACTTAAATTTACACAAAGAGAACTTGTAGAATCAGAAAATAGACAAGTAGCTATAAACACAAAAATGCAAGAACAAATAAATAAGCTAACCGACACAGTAAACCTCATAACAAAAACTAAGCAAATTTACACGGAACATTTGTATGAAACACTGCTCTCAAGAAACTGAATAATTATTTCAGAACTAGAAACTTTAATGCTATCAGTAACACTTGCAAAAGTTGGAATTGTAAACCCCTCCATATTGGATTGTTCTGACTTAAAAAATATTGTTAACCTATAAGCCTATAAATATCACTTTTACTGACTTAATGGAAGTATCTCAAGTATGGCTGTCGAAATTTTTTAAAATATCGATGATATTTTAAGTTTTGAAAAAATATCAAAATGATATTTGATATTCAATTTTAAAATTATCGATATATCGATATTTTCGATAGTTTTTAAACTTTTTCCCCACAATAAATTTATACCACTAAACATAGAACACATAGACTGGACACGCTGAAGATTTAATAAATTTATTGATTCAAATGTAATATTGTGGAATCATTTTAACTTTAAATAAATTACTATGTAGTTAGTATGATCCATTTGACCTGCATACATATGCATCTTTTTAAAAGGATCAAATTGAGCTGTATCTGTATGTACAAGTGCACGGGTTCGGAAATCGCATACCATTTTGCCACTCGGCTCAATCAAGTATTACATTTCAAAAAAATTCAATCTGATAGGCAAACCCATGATCATTTAAACAAAATCAGACACTTAAATATAAACGCGACTCAACTAATCGAACCCAAAATCATTCACACAATTCTAAGTTGTGGTAGGCACACGCCAATGTTCATTTCCCATGCATACACATACTCAGGCACAAAGGCTCACAAATTCTTCTACGTTACCCCACAATTTTTGTGAGCATCGCGTCCCATGCGTACACACAATCAAACACATGTATGTAGGTGTGTGCAGTTCACAAGATCTACCAAATGCAAATGTTCGGCTTTCAAATTCCTACAGCAGCTAGAGACTCGCACACAGGCATATAAATGCTCATTCATGTAGCAAGGGACTGTAAGTGTGTGTATGCATGGTCGTTGCGAAGAATGATCTCTATGCGCATCACGCTTTCATACCCTTCCCACAAATACTCATCGAAACGCTAATATTTTGTGTGCATGAACGTGGCAAACGCCTTTAAGATTTCGGTATACTCTTCACTCAAAAGGAAAGAGCTGGGATCGTCGCTAAAAATTTCAATTTTTGTGCGCTGCTGAGTTCGATGATTTGAGAGACCATAGAGAGAGAAGAGAGAGATAGAGTGAGAGAGAGAGAGTAGGGCAAATAGCACATAACAATGATTCATATAAAAAGGGACCATTCGGCTTGAGCGCTCGCAACGCACTGATTTCGTCGCGCGAACTTTTCATTGCCCGAGCCAGTAGATACCAAGCCGAGCAAATACGAAGTTGGATGGTACCTACTAGATAGATTTTCGTCGTTGAAAACGTTTGTTCTACATGTCTAGTCTATGTGTTGTAGGGTTAGTGATAATAACTTCCGACATTTTGTTATAAGATACACTAAGCCTCAAATAGTATGTAAGAAATTAACAGTATACCCTGTTCAACACAATGGCATTATAATAAATTTCGCCGAAGACTACAATGTAGCTGTCTGCGGCAACCATGTAATATCAATAGGAAATTGTAGTACAACAACGTTCCGCCAGAAATTACCATATACAACGTGCACACAACAACTGCACTCAGGTGGCACTGCAGATTCTTCAACTCGACCCAGCCATCCTGGACCTCTAACCATCGTCGACGATGGCGTTATCATCATCAACGACAGAGCAGCTATAGTTGATGAGCAAATGGTGAAAGGGACATTCCTCCTTACCTTTGACAACGAGATAAAGGTACGACACCGTATATAGAAATCCTAAAAACTACGTGAGGAAATCCCCGAGACCAGCGGCATCCACGCTTCTAAATATAATGGGTCATCAGGAAATACCAAGCCTGCCGTACCTACAGAAGCTGAGCATAAGAAACCTCCGGGACATTGCCCAATTAGAAGAACGACTGGTAAGAAGACCAATAACATCTGGACTAACCGTGGTCATCCTTCTACTTTCCTGCTACGCCCTAGTGAAACTTTACCAAAGACATCGGAGGAACAAAAGTCAACGTGATCTTCAGGCGGTAATTAACAGTTTCAAGAACTCCGAGCACGTCATTCACCTAAGTGGAGAGGAGTTAACACAACTGACCAGCAGAACGTAAATATTCAACCTGACTATGCATTCCCAGCATAAATGCTTACGACACCAGCCGTCTCAAGCGGATATTGTACAACAGCGGCAGTTTATATCACTTAGAGTTAGTTGATTTTTGGAAATAAAGAACGTCCGCCGTCGCCACGGCATTGTCAAAGTCTTCTCATTTCAGGCAACACCGTTGCGTCATAACAAGTGTTAACACCGTAGGAAGGTACGTGTTAATCCACTCAAATACTAAAAAAGCTAATATAAATAACTTGCATGCTTGTTGTGAACAGAATTCAATTTTTCTGCGTAATTGTTTGTGCGCTCATGAAGGGAGAGAGGATAGGGAAACAGAAAAAGTAAGAGGAAAAGAATAACGCAAAAATAGCGCATAGCATATAAAAACGTGATCTTGTATGTTTGAGCGCTAGCAGCGAGCGCAAGCCGAGCAAATACGAAGTAGAAAATGCATACCAAAACTCGAGTGATTCGACACCTTTATTCCTTGGCATCTTTTTCATTCCGTTTTAAGTCTTCATTTATGATGCCGTAAGCTATGACGCCTTGTGCACACTCCAATACAAGCTCACTCAAGACGTTTTTCGCCGATCACGCATTCATTCACATTTTCGTTTTTATGGTTTTTTTACTTTTGCTAATATAAAACTAATAACTAATATACAACTAATAACTAATGAATATATTGGGCTAGGCCTTTTGAAACAGATTATAGTTACCACAGTGGCATTTAGTCTTTTAATATTCAGGGCAAGGAATTTAATATATGTATTTAACTTTAGTGCAAATATTTTTGTATAATAATTTTACATTGTATAACTAAATGGGTTTTTTATTTCATTTATATAAATAAATATATGAAATAAATATATCGTAATTGAAATTTTGAACCGTACTAAATGTGCTTCCATTATTTATCGATTAAAAACCTTATGGAATAATCAATTATAAAATTATATCTCCTATATCCTTACAGCTAGAGTCTCCAAATTTTAAATATAGATACATATGTATTTTATTATTTAGATTTTGGTAATAATATTTCGACGAGCATGCATACACACACCTACAGTCCCTTGCTACATGTAAGAGCATTTATATGACTGTGTGACAAGATGCGTATGTACAGGTCAAATGGACTCTAGTAACTAATAATTTAAGTAAAACCAAACGAAAAACAAGTAAGAACGTTGCAGTTGGGCGTTACCAACTGCGGAATACTCATTCACATTCCGGCTCTAGCATGTATAATTTTCAATATGACAGGGCACAAAAAGTGGCCTACAAATTATTTTTATACCCTGAACCCAATAAAAATGGAAAATCAGGGTATAATGGTTTTGTTAAAATGTATCTAACAGGCAGAAGGAGGCGTGGCAGAGCCCATAAAGTATATATATTCTTGATCAGGGCGACGAGCTGAGTCGATTTAGCCCTGTCCGTCTGTCCGTGATACTAGCGACTTGTGATTTGATAAATTCATACATTTCAATTTTATAGTCATGATATAAAAGTTTTATGAAAATAGTCCATCGACAAGAAAAGTTATTAAACAATTAAGTTCCCATAGTAAGCCCACAGTTCAGCTAATGCGTGTTTATGCGTCTGTGTGGTTGTGTTTCTTTTGAAGCAGAAAAAAGCGAAGAATTCTTGAAATATCAGTTCCTGGAAGGAAACAGAGCTTTCTTACTTGTAATCGATAGAGGATGTTGCTAGTAGCTCAACAATCAATTATATAAACTATTATCGTTTATTCTATGAGTACAGACAAAAGCGCGTTTTCTATCATATTCTAGGAATTGTTCCAGACTTATTCGATCACTTTTTCTTTTTTCATACATTCGATTTTTTATTGGGAGGGTGCGAGCTTGAATGAATAGTACTTAATATTTTTCATTTTCTTAGTCGAAAATTCTTATAAGTTTAAATTTGTTTCTCTTAAATAGCTCTCAAATGCTTATACGTAGATATATACATACATATATAAAATATGTACATATACAAAAAAGTCTGCATACACAATTTCAACACGTGTTCATTGGTATGTGTGTATGTATGTACATATAATGCGCACTCTAGCAATTTCTAAGAATCTCAATTGCGATTGATTTGTCTTTGCGTTGGTTTTGAATTCCCAGCCGCTACTTTAGCTTTTCTTTGTTATATGGCGACCTACGAATAATGTCATTTCGTTTTAATTATCATTATTACAAGTGCCGCGGTGGCGCTGTAGGCAAAGGCGCGGAATGCTATTATTTTAGCTATTTTGTTGAGGTGCGAGTTCAAATCCCGCGGAAAACTTTTTTAAAAATTGAAATTTTATGTTATTATCATTTCGTTTATATTTTTTCAATTTCATAAAAATGTTTCCTTCCGTGTTATAAATATCTACAAAGCTTATTTATATATATAAGTGACGCACGTATATAAATTTCTTAGTTGGCTGTTACAAATGCCGATTCGCTACGCCTCTAGTGGGCGTAGATTGTCGTAATTCGAACCCCGAGGAAAACTTTTAATTTGTTTTGAGATTTATAATTTAATTTTTATTTTTTAAATTCCACAAAAATGTTTTCTTCTGTGCTATCAGTGCCTATTAAGTCTAAAATTTGAATGCTTACGCTCAAAAAATGTGAAAATTACAGGGTATTTTTTGATATGCCACGCCCCTAAAGAGGCGTAAAAACTATTTTTGGGTCATCGATAGAGGAGGCTACCAGTAACTCAACTATCCGAATTTGAAGCTTCTAGCTCTATAACTGTAGGAGATATAAACTTTTGCGGATTGCCACGCCCCTTGTGGGCGGAGATATATCCACTATAGCTTATTGGTCTTGGGTGATCAACCCGAGTATATATACCAAATCTCAGGTTTCTAGCATCAGTAGTGCCCAAAATATAGTGGAATTTGAAAAATCACTATATCTTCATATCCGATCAGCGCTCTAGCTTTTCAACTAATATGATTTTTGGCATATCGGAAAATGCATTTTCCAATTTTCCACGCTCCTAGTTGGCGGATCGGGATTTTGACACTTATATTTATTTTATTTATTTAACACTTTATAAATCGGAGATATACACGATATATACGTTCCAAATTTCAAGTCTGTAGCTCTAATAGCGTCGAAATAGATAGACAGCAAGACGGACATGCACAAAACCAATATACTAATTCACTTCGCATGCATAAGCACGCGCACTGCTAACTGCGCAGTAAGCAGCGACTGCGCTTGGGCTGCGCTTCAGTGTGGGCAATACTATGAGAATTTTGTTGCTGAATAATTTTTTTAGTAGTGATCTTCATTAAACTTTCAGAACGTGAAAATATCCAAATGTATGTATTTTCCAAAGCACAAGTCTGTAGTACTTAATATAATTAAGTCGATACGTTAGGCTCCCCATTTCTCTTCTCTCTTTCATTCGCTCTTTCTCTGTCCCTCTGTCGCTCGATCTTCGAAGTTGGTTCTCCAACTTTGAGGTTTTCGAGCTCTGCCACTTTTAATTTTCTTCAAGTTTATTTGCTCGACTCCGCTGTGATTGCTGCTGCGTCCTTTTGCTGCCTTGCCAGCTTCCTCTCTGCGCCCACCTCTTTCTCTGCCTTTCTCTGCCTTTCTCTCTCTTCGTCTCCTCGTCCCTTCCTCTTTTTAATTTTTATTGAATTGGCTGTGCTTAGACTTTGGAGTTGGAAATTAAACGAGCGCGGTTTATGTTTGCTTTTGCTCAAGTGCCACTTATTGTGAGACGAAGTGAAATTTAATCAAGTTTACCCACTTCTTGCCCCTTGTGGCAGTAAAGGGTTGCACGTGCAGCAGTAGCAGCAGCAGCAGCAGCAGCTGGCTGCCCCAGAGTGGGAGTGGAGGGTGGGCAGTGGGGTACACAGAACAAAGAAACCATGTCTCAAGTGGCTGGCCATTCACTAAACTTTAGCTGCTGCCCAACAGCAACAATTTTGGTTGCTTGCTTGCAACATGCTTTTATATTCTTAAAGAAAATGTTTTATTATTATTCCTGATCAGCTTGGCAACATGAGATCCCATATAATAAAAACATTTAATATTATTCAAAGTCAGAATTATTAAGACCCTAAGAGTCTAAGAGCATAGCTACAGAGCATTAGAATTAGAGTATTAAAGTATTAGTATTGGAGTATTAGAGTATTAGAGTATTAGAGTATTAGAATATTAGAGTATTAGAGTATTCGAGTATTAGAGTATTAGAGTATTAAATATAAAACTATTAGAGTATTAGAGTATTAGAGTATTAGAGTATTAGAGTATTAGAGTATTAGAGTATTAGAGTATTAGAGTATTAGAGTATTAGAGTATTAGAGTATTAGAGTATTAGTGTATTAGAGTATTAGAATATTAGAGTATTAAATATAATGAGAGTTTCTGAATCACTCAGCCAATCAGTTTGCTTGGTTATGGGGTCAATAGTCTACTGGCTGCTTTGAGGCATGTGACATCTTACGAAATCGGCTGAGGCATTGGCGCCGCCTCCTCTGCCAAGTATTGTATCAATAGAGCTGAATGACAACCATGAAATTGCGCGTAACTTGCCCCAATATTTGACCAATATGCCAAAGTGCGTATACGCCGTGTTGCACAGCACAATCACAGACGTGTGTGTGTGTGTGTATGTGCGTGTGTAGTACAGTGCACTCAGCTTTACAAAAGCGAACTGACTCCGCAAACCGCAAATATGCAAACAGCCAGTTGACTTCCCATATGCAGTTGACTCGCTGCCCAAGTGGAGCTGTCCACATCAACATAATAATTGCAATAATGCGAATGCCGACACTTGCGGCCAGCACAAACAACCAGCAACAACAACAATAGCAACAGCAACAACAGACGACAAACAACATTAAACCAGGGCAAAGGATGCGAACGTGATGGCATTTATCTAAAACAGGACACGAGTACGAAAGCGATTCACAGTGTACGAAAATAAAGTAAACAACTGTGTAACAACACTGTTATCGAAAACTATCGATATATTTATTAGAGTTCTAGGTGTTTAGTCTTTAGTTTAGGTATTTATCAAGAAACTATTCAAGTATTATGAAAGGCAAATAAGGCCAGATACAAATTGGGGGCGAAGGGCGCGTGGTATCCAAAATCTGTAAATTACAAAAGCTGAGTCTTGATCAGAAGTATGTACACACTAAAGTCTCTAGGTCTTAAATTATGAAAATTATACTGAATAAAAAAAATCAATTTGATTATTCTCGATAAAAAACTAATCGGACGAGCTATCGAAAAATATGATAAACTTGTACGGCGTATGGTATACAAGACTATGCATACACAATTTCAAGTCTCTAGCTCTTATATCTTCTGAGATTTAAGCGATCATACGGGCGGACGGACAGACGGACAGGGCCAAATCGACTCAGCTCGTTGCCCTGATCAAGAATATATATACTTAATGGGGTCTGCCACTCCTCCTTCTGCCTGTTACATACATTTCAACAAAACCATTATTCCCTGATTTCCCGTTTTCAATGGGATCAGGGTATAAAAACACATTTAGTACGATTCAAAATTTCAATTTCGATATACATTTTATATTTAAAAATATAAATGAAATTGAAAACCCATTCACTTATACAATCTATAATATTTATACAAAAATATTTACACTAAAGTTAAATGCATATATTAAACACCTTGTCCTGAATACTCACTAAAACTGCTTCAAAAGTCCTGGTTCAATATATTCATTAGATAATTTAATAAATGTCCTATATAACCAAGTGCTGGGTAGGCGAAAAACGTCTTGAGTGAGTTTACATTGGCGTCATAGCTTACGCCATCAATAAAATAAGCGGTAATAAATGAAGACTTAAAACGGAATGAAAAAGATGCCAAGAATAAAGGTGTCGAATCACTCGAGTTTTGGTATGCATTTTCTACTTCGTATTTGCTCGGCTTGACTAAATGAGTGTGCTGCGAGCGCTCAAACATACAAGATCACATTTTCATATGATATGCGCAATTTTTGCGTTATTCTCTTCCCCTTACTTTTTCTGTTTCCCTATCCTCTCTCACTTCATGAGCTCACAAACAATTACGCAGAAAAATTGAATTCTGTTCACACCAGCATGCACATACACACTTACAGTCACACAGTTACAGTCCTATACCACATGTATGATAATTTTTGTGTCTATATGCGAATTTATCAACTCATGTACTCGCTTTCACATTTCTTATTTTTCTTATAGTCGGACTATCTTCATGAAACTTTCAGAACGTGATCATAGTGTTAAAATGTATGTATATTCTAAAGCAGCGGAAGGAAAGTCCGCGACAAACTCTCGTTGTGATCAGTTGTGTTGCGCTTGCAATTTACTAAAATCCGAGCCGTTTGTTTTGATTTTGAGTTTTACCGTTCTTTATTGCTCTTCAAGAGAAATAAGCCGCG
The DNA here is from genome assembly GCA_037075325.1 of Drosophila mayaguana. Classification (NCBI taxonomy): domain Eukaryota; kingdom Metazoa; phylum Arthropoda; class Insecta; order Diptera; family Drosophilidae; genus Drosophila; species Drosophila mayaguana. The sequence continues at coordinate 1,421,598 of JBAMCG010000039.1, read as the reverse complement.
GTGCTTATCAGCAGATATCTATTTTTAGACATCGACTCGCGCGGTGTCAGTGCAGACTGTGTAAAAAGCAATAACAACTTCTAAGTTCGAGAACCAATTGCCCACAGGGCAAGCGCGTTCTCTGTGTATTCACAGACTGCCGAACTCAGATCTCAAATTATGCACGAGATTGCATCATTAGAAAACAATGCAGAGCGATCGAATAATGCTATCAGCACTAACATCAGCAACAGTTTCAGCGATCAGGCCAGGAGCACAGATAACACAACTTCCAGCTTTGCAGTGGGCAGTTTCTCGCTTGTTAGTTCTCAACGCCCGACAGGCAGCAAACCCAAGAAAAGTTCCCAATCCACTTCTCAGAAGCCCATCTCGCACGATACGTATCGCAACAGATTTGAGGCTCTGACCAGCGATTCTGATGACGATGATGAAGATGCGATGTCGATTGAAGCCACCAACTCTACAGTATCACTAAAAAAAGTTCTTGAGCAGTGTACTGCTAGCCATCGCAATCAGCACGGCAAGCCTCTCGACACATCAGATCAACCCAGAGTTAACAAGAAACATTACCAATTGACTCTATATAGTACTAATAAAGTACAAATACGCACATCTGCTGGGGGCCTCACCCGCCTCTATGCCCAAAACATTGATACTTTCAGAAATATTCAAGATCTCTTTGAGACGGTCAAACACGAATTTTACACCTACCAACTGAAACAAGATAGGTCATATAAGTTCCATATAAGTTCACTCCACCTTACACTCCGCAATTAAAAATGAGCTTGGTAGTCTAGGATTCAACGTCACTAACATTTACTGCGCAGACAACACAAAGAGACCGGAAAACCCCATTGACTTGTTTTTCATAAGTATTGCCCCAGGCTGCAACAAAGCAGACCTTAAGAATATCCATTACCTAGATGGACAACGGATCTCAAACGAAGAAGCTCGCAAGAAGCAACAGTGGAGCCAGTGCTCACGATCCCAAAATTTCGGGCACACAGCAAGATACTGCAGGCAGACTTTTGTGCGCATCAAGTGCGCCGAACACCACAAAACCTCTGAATGCATGCTCCCAGACTCCGCACCCGCCACCTGCGCAAACTGCGGTGAGGATCATACTGCAAATTACAGGGGATGCCAAGCGTACGCGGCGTATGCAGCCCGAAACCAGCGCAAGTCTCGCAGCCAGTACCTTCATTCGTCTGCAACTCAGCCAGCTCCCAGACAGGTACCCTGACTCCTGTCATACCTAGCACATTGCCAAACGTTCCTTACCATAACTCCCGCCCTACTTATGCCCAGATGATTAGAGGTTATCCCCACGACGTAGGCGAATGGGCCTCTGTTGGACACTTCATGGATACCGGCCACACCCCCAGACAACAAACCCGCTCCACCTACAAGCCCACATCATCCACAGCACAGCCAAGCCCCGAGTTTCCGGCACTCATTGCATCTCTTAATACTCTAAACGAGACAGTAGTTAGACTAGTCAAAATGCAGGAAGAAATGCTGAGCATGCAGTCCAAAATTCTGGACCTCCGCGTCGCGGACCGAAAATTCCCGATCTGTGGCGACTGGAACGCGCATCACCAATTATGAGGCTCTGTGAGAAGTACTGCTAGGGGTAGAGACCTCTTCAACCTCACCCTGCCCACGTCCACTCAGATCATAGTCCCACTCGACTCCGAGATCATAATAGACAGCGGCCTTCCTGTGTGGACTTTGGTCTCTATAAGGGCATTCCTCAATGGAAGCTGAAAATCGCCTCTTATAACGATCTCGGCTCAGATCATATGCCTCTGGTAATCTCGCTGGATGCCGCCGTAAAATGCTACCCTCAAGCCGAAAGACTGATCAACAGAAATGCAACCTAAACTTATTTAAGCTGATCCTCAACAACAAGATGCATCCCGAATCAGAGTTACACTCGGAGCAGGATATTGATGACGCTCTGCACCAGTTCAATTAGAGTATTCGCTGTGCGGCCAAGGATGCGCAAAAAACACGCCCTGGTCATGCTCCTCGCCAAGCCGGATCCTGGTTCTCACTTTCGAGCTACGCTACCTACTGCAGCAAAAGCGACGCTTAAGGAAAATCTACCAGCGTCTCTACATCCGGCAGATAAATCTAACTGGAACAGAGCAGCGAACACACTCAGATCTGAGTTGGCCTGACAGAGGACGCAGTTGTTTGGCGACATGCTGGAAAATATGTCGACTGCAAAGGATGCCAAATTTAATCTCTGGAAAGCCACCAGAAATAGTAGACGACAAGCCATACGGCAAGCTCCCATCAAAAATGGCCCGGATAGCTGGTGTAGATCAGATGAAGAGCAAGCAGAGGCCCGGTTCCTACCGACCTATCAGTCTCCTACCTTCATTATCGAAGGTTTGGGAAAGACTGGTCATCCGTCGGCTGGTAGCAGTGGCGAAGTCAAGAAATCTGATTCCGACTCAACAATTTGGCTTCCGCACTGGGCACGGCACTACGGAACAACTGCACAGGGTGACAGACCCTCTCCTATTTAAAGGGTCGTTCTTTCAGAGTCATAGTAAAATCGAGCCAGTCCTCCACGTACTGGATAGTCGCTGGCGTCCCTCAGTGCAGTATTCTTGCACCTCTGCTTTTCTGTATTTTTACAGGTGATGCTCCTCTCCTGAGTTGCAGGCCATGGCTTATCCTCCAATGCGTCTCTCATGGGTACCTATGCTGACGATATCTGCGTGGTGGTCTCCACTAAGTCCAAGCTTGCAACGGCAGCAATTCTCCAAGACTTTTTGGACTCCTTTGCGAAATGGGCGGCCAGGTGGAATATAAAGGCGCCCGCGATTGTCTCCATTAATAATATCCCCCTCGAAAAAAAACAGGACGGTGAAATACTTGGGGATCTGCCTAGACGCACGCCTCACCCTCACCTTCAAGCCGCACATTCTGGCAACTGCAGGCACCTGCCGCTCCCGCCTTAGGCAGATGTCCTGGATGCTGCACAGCAAGCGCAAGCTGTCGCTCTCTAACAAGCGCAAGATCTTGACCCACGTTATCACCCCGATCTGGAGGTACGGTGTACAAACATGGGGAGTCGCTGCAAAGAATAATCGCCAAAAGATCCAGGTTCTCCAAAACAAGGTCTTGCGCCAAATCACCGGCTGCCCCTGGTTCGTCCGAAACTCCTGTCTAGATAGAGACTTCAAGCTGGACACTGTGGAAGACCAGACCTCATTCCACTCGAGTCGGTACAACGACCGCCTCAAGGTCCATGCTAACCGGCTAGCAAGAAAGTTGCCTAACTCTAGACCAATCAGTAGGTTATGAAGACGGCAGTTCACAAACCTTCTCTTCTCCTACCGTAATTAATTTACGTCGAATTTATGTTTAAACTTGTCCATTGTAAAACCGGGGATTGTAAATATGTCTTAACGGAGATAATAGAGCTAAATAGATTCTCTGGTGCTTCCTAATAATCCGCCGAGATCTTAGAAGATATAAGAGCTAAAGACTTGTGTTTATCATATTTTTTCGAAAACTTTTCCGATTTCTTTTTTATCGAGAATAATCGATAAATTGATTTTGTTTATTCGGCGTAATTTTTATACTTTTAGACCTCAGATTTAGTATGTATATGCATCTGATCAATACAACTTGTAAAACGTATTTTAAGTACTAGAGACTTGTGCTCTAGAATATACACACATCTGAACATTATGAACATGTTCTGAAAGTTTCATGAAGATAGTCCCACAACAAAAGAAATTATTCAGCAAATAAATTCTCATTATATTGCCCACAGGGTTCACGGTATCTGCTAGTCGAGCAGTCTCGACTAGAGCATTCTTACTTACTTTCTTAATAAAATATTTAGCTCTCTTATTTGAAGAAGAAATCGCTTACCAGATGTCTTTTGACCTCTCCATCATTCCACTTGATAGCGCCGCTACGACTTCACATAGCACCATAAATATCATATATCATTTAAAAATAGATATTAAACACAAAAGCTCTAAGAGAATAATTTATATGTATGACAGTAAATATGTTAACCTACACATAGTACAATATAACATCTGCATATCGACGCTTTAAAAGATAACATTTTCGTAGCTACGAAGTTTACATACTAAACGCTGTAAATAGTATTGTTATTTTTTACTATATCAGCTTATCATGCAAGCCGTCAGCGTCTAGTGACTTATTCGACTTAAACATATAAATGTTATCATTAGCATTGGACCTTTGAGATTTTGAGCTGGAGGTCATATTATACATATCGTCCAGATCCTGGCTAAGACGAAATCTGTATGAGAAAAAAATATTATCTACTTAGCAAAAAGGTACATAATTTGATTACTTACGTGCTCACAGGCCTGCTATAAATGGAATTTAAGGATCCTTCTAAATGGTTGCTATTGTTGCTATTGCTATCGATGTCGTGATCGTTGATATTCGAGCTGTTGTAGAGATCGCAATTTTGTAAGTACTCAGATCGCATAAACGTGTTCAAGTCACTATCGTTATCATTATTATCTGTGTAGTCCTGCTCATTATCACGTTCCTGCTGCGACTCTACCATACAAAGCCACTGGGAGTTGTGATTTCGGAACTTTTCTAGCTGTACGGAATAAAAAAATTAAAAATTAAAATTTCTGATACATAGTAAATTAAATATATAGTTCCATCAACCGTGATGGAAATCTTATTTAATAGACTCAGTCCTCCAGTGGTTTACTTACTAAAACAGAAACTTTTCGCTCGTGAAAACATTACCCTGTTTACCATTGATTTTTTCAATTATAAACATAACCAATGCACGAATTATTTACTTTATTGTACAAATAGTATCACATTATAGAAATGGAGGTCCTACTAAGTCCATTGAAAATGTAAAATCAGGATATAATGTCGAAATATACAACATTTACTTATTATTAATTACGGGAACCATTACAGCTCACCTCGCCCGGATGAAGAATATATGTAAAAGTTAAGGAGTACCCCTCGCATTTAACTGTTTAAGACTACATTTAAGCGAATGCCCTAGGTAAGCGCCCTGATCGTAACAGTCGGCGACGGTAGCTGGATCTCTGCCGGCTGTAACATTGTAGCTTATGCTGTGTCAGATCCCTTGGGCTCTTACATGTAGCTTTAGTTTTGTCTAATTATATAAAAGATCCACTAATACTATTGCTAAAGACGAATATTAAAATCAGTTCTGAATGAAGCGTGACCGCGCAAAAGCGTGGAATAAATACTATACTCATGAAGTCACCGAAGGTTAGCAATTGGATTCATAAATGGAATCCCAGCAATACTTCATAGATCGCGAGGTTCAAGCAAGAGATCAATCTTTATCTCTGTGCGACAACAATAAGTGCAGTACAGCAGTTCGGACCAGCCTTGAACTGCTCAATTTATATACTTAATAGAGCCTACCATATACATCGTTCTCCCAGTTACATATATTTTCGCAATTGTATTATTAATAGTATTTCTACATACATATGTAAATTCGCTCACATTGATCTTTTAAATATTTGTGACTGCCAAATTGATTAGAGGAGAAATTACGAAATATGATAATATATATAGATAAGTGCAAATACCCACTCTATCAACTAATATTAACTCACCTTGATACGCTTTGCCCACTCGTTGTCGCTAATTGCAATTATATCTAGACAATAATCACACACATTTCTAATTTCCTCATTCTTATCATGCATAAGATCTATAAGATAGGCAGGCGACTCAGTTTCCTTAATCATATACTCTCGCGTACTTTCATGCCTCAAAATCTGTTGGAACACAAAAATGATTTGTAACACAATCTCATCATCTTCTTGCTTTGCCTTCAATAATTCAATCAGTGAAAGCACAACCTTGGCGCGACAGAAAAGGAGCGCGCAAAGCTCATCGCATGCACATGTTCCCAGATAAACTATAGTATCAAGAACAATATCATCAAGTCTTGCGCAGGGTATTAGCACTTTTCGTATCCAAGATATTAGCTGAAAGTTTTGCAGTATTTGCGAATAATCTAGATCAGTTAATGTAAGATTTCCTAATAAACCTAAACACTCTACAATAAAAGACTCCTCTTCACAGATAGTCAGTACACGTGCAAGATCCCCTACATAGTCTATGTATTGTAGTTGTAGCGATTCATGCTGTGAAATATTTCGTAATAGTTTCATCAAGAGTGCATCCTGGTACTTAAACGCACGATCCATAAGACTGTGCAGACGCTGACCTTCAACCATAATTTGTGCATTACGTCGGTTCAATGACAAATTTATACAAAGAGCAATAAGATCCAGATCAACTTTTACATTAAGATTCAATATAATAGCATCTGTAGCCACTTGTACACACTCCGTGTGAATGAACATTGACTTGACCTGATCATCGAGGCTCATATGATAGAGTATCTTCACTGCAATGCCATGATGGTTTTCGTCATTGATATACATAACCAACATGGGCAGATAGCCAGCTGCAACCATTTTAAGACGCAGAGTTGCATCAAACGATAAATTGAACACTAGCTTAAGTGTAACTTGCACCAAATCTGTATGGGAATTTTGAAATAGTCTTGGTAGTTTTGCGATAATATTTAAGGCGCCCATTTCATCCTTATTTTCACCGACAATAGACAACTTTTTAAGAAACGTGCTGATCAACATAAGCAAATCTATGTTTTGACGGTCAAGTGCTTTGACGAGCATTTTAACAATGTGTTTTCTTCTCATTTTTTCCTCAAGCTTTACATTTTCAGCCATGTTAAGCAACAGATAAAAGGCAACACGAAGTAGTTGTTCCTGCTTCTTGGCAAATATTTTAAGTTGTTTGTTAAGTCGATCAATTTCCTCTTTTTTCATTTTAGGGTCATTTTGGTCTAATGAATCGATGCTTTGCGCTTTCATCTCAGTCGAAGAATTTATTTCTAATGCATTTGTATTTTCTGCAGAAGAAAGCGCTTCGTGATAACTGTTGTTTAGCATTTGATTTCTCATAAGCGAAGAAGACATTGTTCCATGAAAGCTACTCCAATTACCCGACTTTGGGCGCTGCTTTAACTCTGGTATTCGCCGACGTGGAGGCTCCATCTGAAAAGCCATTGAAAATGAGATATGAAATTTGAGCAAGTAAGAGTGCTCTAGTCGAGACTGCTCGACTTGGAGTTACCTGATCCCCACAAGGAGCTGATATTTACACACGCATAAGCACGCGCTCTGCTAACTGAGCAGTAAGCAGCGACTGCACTTATGCTGCGCTGCAGTGTGGGCAATACTATAAGAAATTTCTTGCTGAATAATTTCTCTTATAGTCGGACTATTTTCATGAAACTTTCAGAACGTGATCATAATGTTAAAATGTGTGTATATATCTATCTCTCTATATCTAGAGCACAAGTCTCTAGTATTTAAAATACGTTTTTTTTTAAATTGGGGACGAAGGGGGCGTGGTATCCAAGATCCGTAAATTACAAATTCTGCATATTGATCAGATGTATATAAAAAGTCTGAAGCTTCCAGGTCTAAAAGTATAAAAATTACGCTGAATAAACAAAATCAATTTATCGACTATTTTCGATAAAAAATAAATCGGATGAGTTGTCGAAAAAATATGATAAACTTGTACTGAGTATGGTATACACGAGTATGAATACAAAATTTCAAAGCTCTAGCTCTTAAATTTTTTTAGATCTAGGCGTTCATACGGACGGAAGGACGGACAGGGCTATATCGATTCAGCTCGTCTCCCTGATCAAGAATATATAAACTTTATGGGGTCTGCGATGCTTCGTTCTGCCTGTTACATACTTTTCACAAAACAATTATACCCTGATTTCTTATTTTTAATGGGATCAGGGTATAACAAAAACAAATAACACGACGCACTTTTATTACTTGCAATTGGGAAAATTACATATGGATGTTGAAACAATTAAAATAAACAAAATGCGCGCTCTGGAGTCGGACCCAAGACTACTCTATCGAGCGGCACGCTGCTAATAACAACGCCATATCACGTTTTAAAAATTGATTGGCAAAACTGAAATGAGTTCACTACTGCCGCGCCATATAGGAAATCTAAGCTAAACTAACTGTTGAGAATTCTAGCACTTCAACCGAAATGTGATTCTAAGAATATTCGAGAATATGTTTGAATGTATGTGTGCACACCTATAGGAAAACTGTTGCCGCGGCTGCACGTGCGTTTGTTAATTGGCCAAACATTTTGTTAATTTATTGACGTCTATTAACTTAACGGAATTTAACGAAACTTTCAGCATATAATCTTCATACTCTATTGAATATTTAAGATATTTAAAAAAAAAAACTCCAAATCATTCACAATTAACTATACTGGCATATAGCCCTAACTAGGGAGTTTGCTGAATTTGGAGCCGGTATCCAAAATACAAAGAAATTGTATAAAAATCATCTGAATTTATATTTCGAGACTCTAGCATTAAAGATGTAGGAGATATAAATTTATGAATTTTCGATACGATTTTTAATCGATAACAAAATAACGGGATGAGCTATCGATTTTTTGTGATAAGCTCGACATCTGCTCTGTATATACGGACATTTTAAGTGTCTAGCTCTTATATCTTTTGAAATCGACGCGTTCAAACATACGGACAGACAGACAGACAAGGCTAAATCGACTCAGCTCGTCGCCCTGATCAAGAATATATATACTTTACGGGGTCTGCCACGCCTTCTTCTGCCTGTTACATATATTTCCACAAAATCATTATACCCTGATTTCCCATTTTCAGTGGGATCAGGGTTTTATAAAATACGAGCGCTGAGCCTTATAAACTTAGGAATAATAAATAAACTAACGCGGAGTCTTACAAACTCAGGGAGGATATGTAATAGACCAATGCTGAGCCTTACAAAGTCAGAAATAGACGCACTTGAAAATATGCATGAGTCTGGTATAAACACCCGTGCTCAGAAGAATAAAGATCAATACATAACTAAACACCATTATAGTAAAGTGTATTCGTTCATGGTCCTTCGAACCGGATAAGTGTATTCGTTCAGTATTCTTAGATCGTACTGCAATCTATAAAACTCAGATTTCCTACTCCCTTGGTGAAAATGACTCTCTAAACCATAACAGAATCTCCCGCTTGTTTTACGGTTGGCGTCACATATTCTTTTTATAGCCTGAAATAAAAAAGAAAAAAAGAAAGAAAAAAAGAAAAAAGAAAGTCTCGACTAGGACTGCTCGACTACGAATTCTCGTGAACCCTTCTAGGAGCTGATATTTCAACAATGCTTCACGTCTTTTGTTTACACAAGAAACTCAAACATACAGACACACATACACAGGCACACACTCATAAACACGCATAGGTTACAGTATGGACTTACTATGGGAACTTAATTGTTTAATCAATTTTCTTGTAGATGGACTACCTTTATCAAACTTTCAGATAGTGATTATAACATTGAAATGCATTTGTCAAAGCACAAGTCTCTCATATTTGAAATACACCTTTTAGAATTTTAGGATGGGAGGGTGGATATAGTGGCGGGAAGATTTCAGATTTGATGTGTACATTCATCAACCACGCCCCCTTCGTCCACAATTTGTAAAATACGTATTTTAAGAACTAGAGACTTGTGCTTTGGGATGTATACACATTTGCACATTGTGATCACGTTTTGAAAGTTCCATGATAGTCCGACTACAAGAGAAATTATTCAGCAACAAAATTCTCATAGTATTGCCCACACTGCAGCGCAGCCCAAGCGCTGTCGCTGCTTACAGCGCCGTTAGTAGAACGTGTGCATATGCGTGCATGAATATCAGCGCCTTGTAGGGATCAGGCTATCTCCTAGTCGAGCAGTCTCGACTAGAGTTTTCTTACTTGTTATACCCTGATCCCATTGATTGGGCCCTGTCCGTCTGTCCGTATCTATGAACGCCTCGATCTCAGAACATATAAGAGCTAGAGACTTCAATTTTTTTTTTTAATTTTCGTATACTTTATGGGATATGCCACGCCTCTTTCTGCATGTCTTCAATGAGTTCAGGGTATACACATATGTATTTATTTATTTGAAAACAAAGTTGTATTTTTTTTAAATTATATGATCGCAATTAATGCTTAATTTCTAGTTGATGCTATGACATAATCATGCAGTATTGGTTACTTACGTCTTTTGGTTTTTCTTCTTTCATAATATCCAAAGAGTCATGCATACTACAATTAAGCTTGTCTTTACCAGCAACCTCCGATGGAGTAGTGGAGCAATTTGGCTGCTTTCGGACGTCCAGTTCATTGCGCATAGTTTCATAACGACGCAACTCGAAATCAATGACATCCATACATAACGATCCTATCTGTTATACAATGGCCTATAATGTAATTAATAGAACCTTATTTTTCTTAACTTACCTTGTACTGCACAATAAGGGGATGAAATTTCGTGTAAGTTGAGAAGCAAAAGAATATATAAATTATGTTTGTAGATAAATCCAAGCTTTTACGCCAATCTTCGCGAAGCACGCGAGCTAATGCACTGAGGCAGGCCTCTGCAAGAACACATTTCAGTTAAAAGCGTTTTAATTCTGTCTGTACAGTAAAATCACTTGCCATTTTTTTCTAACTCTTCCAGATTGTCGGGATTTCGAGCCATCTGCAATATCATACCAGAACCACGAACTCTCTCGCTCAGCTCTTCGTAGAGCAACTCTACATAGTCGTCAATGTTGTTAATGGTCACATCCACCATTGATATGGCTTTTATTGTGCTACCAGTAGACCCCAATCCTATAGAGTTACTTGATATGGCGACCACATTATTATATGGCCTTGATGAAGACCTCATATGAGATGCTTGTGCTGACTGACGATTGCTTGAATGCGGGTTATCTGCATTTATAAATATTTTTTATAGTTATCAACATATTGTTAGTGAAAATTGGACTAACCATTACTAGAATTATCCTTACGGTTTTTTAGATAAAATATGATTTGCTCCACTTCATTTAGTTGTGACTTGTGTATAAGCTCACATTTATCTACTACTTCCCGGGCCAGCGCAGCAGGATCTGTTTTGAAAGTCAGTGATCGCAGGCGTATGATTTTTTGGCAATGCTTTATTACCAAAAAAAAAAAATGATTTAATACCCAAGTGATAAAAAAATTTGTTTAGAATAGGAATAAGCAAACAACATCGGAGGTTAATTCTGAGGTTCAAACCTTTTTCTCTTCAATCATGGGATTATCGGGTTCTCCAAACACTGTAGCCTCGAGCTGGTAGTTAACTATTAGTGCCTTGTCTGTAGGATGCGGCTCAATGCAGCCACCTTTCCAGCGCCTGTAATATGTGAACAAATATTTATATTTTGCTTTATCCAGGTTAGCAGAAGCATTATATTTATATATCTTGAGTACATCAATGTTGAAACAAATGTAAGAAGAAGCAATATCAAATTGATTTTAACTATATACCCGTCTATCTGTATATATGAAGTTCATATTATTAACACCTCGATCTCAAACAATATACAGATATTTTACAGGACGTTCTTCCTATAAGATGTTTAGATCAGATATTAACTATTGGGTCGTTCACTATGTAATGTTGTTTAATAAGAACAGCTGATCTTATTGAATTTAGTCGCGAACAGATGATATGAATAGGCTTGAGGATAAAATAGTCATTGGTGGAAGCATATCATGATGAACAGCTCAAACCAAGTCCGATATTCATCACCCCAACACGATGATCAATTCACAAGATTATTGGGATCAAATTGGTTGGCAACTTGAAGAAGCCAAAAGGTGTATTTCACCAGGATAACGCAAGACCTCACACAAGTTTATTGACTCAACAAAAGATTTTGCAACTTGAATGCGCTGTGCTACCATATATATTCTAGATTTGGTAACTTCGGATTATTTCTTCGTCCGGTCTCTGAAAAAATTTTTTGAATGGGAGAACCTTTACCTCAACTAATGACGTCAAAACCACTTGGGCCAGTTCTTTGCCAGCAAAGACCTGATGAACATGAAATTAACCCATTGATTTTCAATTCGGTTTTTATCGATACTAAAATAATGGGAATATTGATCGTATAGCCCTTAAAATTTAATTTTATTGAGTTCAGTTTAGCAAAAAATTGTTTCTACTGCCCTAAAATTTTAATGCACTTTACTGTATTAGGTATATATTAATAAAAATAAGTAAATTTAAAAAAATGTTCTACCAAAGTTGGTAGGACCCAATCGGAATTTCCCTCCAACTTTCTTGGACGCAGTCCCATAATTGGCGTTTGCTTTGTGAACTTTTATACTTTACTCAACAAGTTTTCAATTGGAGTCAGATCAGGAAACTGAATGGGCCAAGCGAGTGTCCACATTATTAACCTCAAACCAAGTTTTTACTATTTTAGGCGTGTGTTTCAGGTCGTTATCTTGTTGACAAAACGCAGCGTAGGAGCGTGTTTTTCTCAGCACATTGTAGCATTATATTTATAAGAATATCCCTGCAGTTAGCTGCTCTTTAAATGACAGATATTAGTAAAATCGGACGTACTCCGTATGAACAGCTTCAAGAGAAACAGCCCCACACCCTAATGTTTCCACTGCTAAGCTGAACTGCTTTTTGGTGTAGCTAGATAAAACTAGAATAGTCATTTCCAAAAAGGAAAATTTTGATTTCGTCGCTAAATAGGATATTAAGCCACTTTTTTTTTTTGACCTTCAGATCCTGCCGATGTGATGTGGTCTTTAGCAAAATTTTGCCTCATATTTAAATTTTTGGTGCGCATCAAAGGAACCCTTTTTGCGATACGAGCTGGTAGTTTAGCCATTTGTAGTCTTCTTCTAATTGAAGAACCGTTAAAATTATTTTCCATTTTGGATTGCAATGACTATTGAAAATTTGAAATTTTGTTGGATTTTTCAATTCCTGTAATGCGTCGGTCCAGTTCTGGTGCGATTTTCGATGGACTTCCACGTGATTACGTTTTATTGTGCACCTTTAAAGCATTTTGCACAAAGTTAAGACATGTGTTCATCAATTTCGGTATTTCACGCAAAGATTTGCCAGCCCTTATAAGGTTTTAAGAAATTCTGCGTTCCTCACAAGAACAATGAATATTTTGACCCATCTACATAGATATTGATAATTGTTTTTCCTCTTTTGACATTTGTGTGAAGAATACTTACTATTTTATAACAATAACAAAAACCTATCATATTCAAAACTTTTTTTCAGGCTGATGCAATCGAGTCTACCTATTATTTTCAGCAGGCTCTTTACAATGAATTGTGACTATAAATTTAAGGGAAAATAGAATTTTTTTTTTTGGCATGCATCACAATACAAGATTCCGTTCTTAAAGTCAACATAACATTTATTTTGGTGTACCTATTATTTTCATCATGAGTGTATATGTGCGTGATATACAGATCCTAAATACGAACGGACGGAAGGACGGACAGGGCTAAATTCGACTCAGCTCGTCGTGCTGATCAAGAATATATATACTTCATTGGGACTGCCACACCTACTTCTATATGTTACATACACACATTACACATTACACACATAACCATTATACTCTGATTTTCCATTCTCACTGGATTTAGGCGATAAAGAGCCTTGTTTCAAATTAACTCACAAAACAAGTAAGAACGTTGCAATCGAGCGTTACCAACTGCGGAATACTCATTCACAATCCAGCTCATGCATGTAAAATTTGTGGATTTTTCAGTCGTTATTTTAGTTTTGTGAGATGACGATCTAGCACTGAAGTTACATATATAATTTTCGCTACTAGATAACTAACCGAAACAGGGGTGTCGATGGTTAAGTCGTGTTAGATAGCGTGGGTTCAAAACTTATTTGATCAAATTTTATTTTGTTCATACAAACTTCGTTTTTTATAAATTCGATATTGGGAAGGTGTGAGCTTGAATGAATAGCACTTAATATTTTTCTTTTTCTTAGTCTAAAATTGTTATAAGTTTAAGTTTGTTTCTTCTTAAATAGCCCTCAAATGCTTATACGTAGATATATACATATATAAATATGTACATACATATATACAAAAGTCTGGATACACAATTTCAAGCAATTTCAGCCTTTCTTATGCACGTGCTCAGTTGTATGTGTGTATGTACATATAATGCGTACTCTAGCATTTTCTAAGACCCCAATTGCGATTGATTTGTCTTTGCATTGTTTTTGAATTCTCAGCCGCTACTATGGCTTTTCTTTGCTATATGGCGACCTAACAATAATGTCATTTCGTTTTAATTACCATTATTGTGAAAAGCGCAGTGTCGCTGTAGGCAGACGCGCAGATTGTCTATATTTTAATTATTTTGTTGTGGTGTGAGTTCAAATTCTGCGGAAAACTTTTTGAAATATTGAAATTTTATGTTATTATCATTTCGTTTATATTTTTTCAATTTAATAAAAATGTTTCCTTCCGTTTAATATCTATTAGGCTTATTTGTATATATTGACGCACATATATTAATTTCTCAGTTGGCGCTACAAATGCTGATTCGCCACGCCTCTAGTGGGTGTTTCGAACCCCGCAGAAAACTTTTAATTGTTTTTAATTTTTTTAAGATCTATTATTTAATTTTTATTTTTTAAATTCAATAGAAATGTTTTCTTCCGTGTTCTCACTGCCTATTAAGCCTATTTCTATATATAGATGGCTCACGCATATAAATGTTGCAATTTGACATTACAAATGGCCCCTAGTGACCGTAGACACCTCATTTTTGACCAGTTCTTAGAACGAGCTAATGGTAACTTATATGCAAAGTTTGAATGCTTACGCTCAATATATGTGACAATTACAGGGTATTTTTGCTATGCCCCTAAGGAGACGTAACAATTAGTTTTGGGCCATCGATAAAGGAGGCTACCGGTAACTCAACTATCCAAATTTGAAGCTTCTAGCTCTTAAACTATAAGAGATATAAACTTTTGCGGTTTGGGTGGTCAACCCCAGCATATACACAAAATTTCAGGACTCTATCATCAGTAGTGCCCAAGATAAAAACGAATTTGACACGCACCTAGTGGTCGTAGACATATATTTAGACATATATAACAGCCGATCTTTATAGAATCGTAATATTAGCTCAAATCAAAAATTTTAGCGTTCTAGTCCGACCACAAGAGAAATTATCCAGAAACAAAATTCTAATAAAATTACCCCAGCAACCCAAGCGCAGTCGCTGATAACTGCGTAGTTACTGATTACTGCGTAGTAATGCATGACTTAATATCAGCCCCTTGTACGGATCAGAGTATCTCCTAGTCGAGCAGTCTCGACCAGAGCACTCTTACTGATTTAAATATATTTAATGGATGTTTTGTTGTTGTTGTTTTAAGTTTTTACAGAATTTTTAACGTCGACATTGCCAACCAAATTTGGACAGATCTTAAGATGCAGGAAATGAAATGTTTTAACTGATCCAAAGGCTTAAAATTGATAAAAAACATGTAAGAAAGCTCCAGTCGAGACTGCTCGACTAGGAGATACCCTGATCCCTACAAGGAGCTGATATTCACGCACGCATAAGCACGCGCTCTGCTAACTGCGCAGTAAGCAGCGACTGCGCTTGGGCTGCGCTGTAGTGTGGGCAATACTATGAGAATTTTATTGCTGAATAATTTCTCTTGTAGTAGGACTATTTTCATGAAACTTTTAGAACGTGATCATAATGTGGAAATGTGTATACCTTCCAAAGCACAAGTCTCTATTACTTAAAATAAGTTTTTACAAATTAAGGGCTGAGGGGGCGTGGTATCCAAAATCTGTAAATTACAAAATCTGATCAAAAGTATGTACACACTAAATTTGAAGTCTCTAGATCTTAAAGTATTAAAATGACGCTGAATAAACAATATCAATTTATCGATTATTCACGATAAAAAGAAATCGAATGAATTATCGAAAAAATATGATAGACTTGTACTGCGTATAGTATACATGAGTATGCATACAACTTTTCAAGTCTCTCGCTCTTACATCTTCTGAGATCTAGGCGTTCATACGGACGGACGGACGGACGGACAGACGGACAGGGCTATATCGACTCAGCTCATCGTCCTGATCAAGAATATATATACTTTATGGGGTCTGAGATACTTCCTTCTGCCCGTTACATACATTTTCACAAAACCATTATACCCTGATTTCCCATTTTTAATGGGATCAGAGTATAACAATAAACAAAAAAGCTCTAATCGAGACTGCTCGACTACGAAATACCTTGATTCCTTCCAGGAACTGATATTTCAACAATTCTTCGCGGCTTTGTGCTTCACAAGAAACACAAACACACAGACACATATAGGCACGCACGCATAAACACGCATAGGCTGCAGTGTGGGCTTACTATGGGAATTTAATTGTTTTATAACTTTTATTGTCGATTGACGATCTTCATGAAACTTTCAGATCGTGCTTATAACATAGCAATGTATGTAGCTTTTTACAAATGTAGGACTATATCCCCTATATAGGAGCAGGCGATGAATTATAACAAAAATCAAAAATCTATAAAAATGGTCTGAATCTATATAACGAATTTGGAGACTTAAAGATGTAGGAGATATAATTTTATAACTGATTTCCGATAAGCGTTTTAATCGATAACAAATTAATGGGATGAGCAATCTTTTTTTAGTGATAATCTTGATATGCGTGCTCAATATGCGGACATTTAAAAAAAATTGAAGTTTCTAGCTCTTATATGTTCTGAGATCGACGCGATCACACATACGGACAGACGCACAGGGCCAAATCAACTCAGCTGGTCGCCCTGATCAAGAATATATATACTTTTTGGGGTCTGCCACGCCTCCTTTTTTCTGTTACACACATTTCAACAAAACCATTATACCCTGATTTCCCATTTTCAATGGGATCAGGTTATAACAAGTAAGAAAGCTCTAGTCGAGACTGCTCGACTGCAGATACCCTGATCACTATAAGGAGCCGATATTCATGCGCACATAAGCACACGCTCTGCTAACTGCGCAGTAAGCAGTAAGCAGCGACTGCGCTTGGGCTGGGCTGCAGTGTGGACAATACTCTGAGAATTTTGTTGCTGAATAATTTCTCTTGTAGTGGGACTATCTTTATGAAACTTTTAGAACGTGATCATGACATTGAAATGTGTGTATATTCCAAAGCACAAGTCTCTAGTACTTAAAATATTTTTTTTACAAATTGAGGGAGAAATGGGCGTGGTATCCAAAATCTTTAAATTACAAAATCTGAGTATTGATCAGATATATGTACACAGTAAATATGAAGTCTCCAGATCTAAATGTATCAAAATTACGCTGAATAAACTAAATCAATTTATCGAGTATTCTTTATAAAAAGAAAATCGGATGAGTTATTGAAAAAATATGATAGACTTGTACTGCGTTTGGTATACACGAGTATGCATACAAAATGTCTTTCTCAAACTCTTATATCTTTTAAGATCTAGGCGTTCATACGGACGGACAGGGCTATATCAACTCAGCTCGTCGCCCTGATCAAGAATATATATACTTTTTGGTCTGCCATGCTTCCTTCTGCCTGTTGCATACTTTTTACAAAACCATTATACCCTGCTTTCCCATTTTTAATGGGATAAGTGTACAAAAATAATAATGTTTAACCTAATTTTGGCATACTTCACAAAACATTCAAAATTTTGCTGGCCAAATTAATAGGTGTGTTTTAGTAAACAAAAAAATAAAAAAATATTAAAAAGTTTCTGAGTATGCAAAGGTAGTATTTATATTGAACATAATTAGATTGAAGCATAAAAATATTTAGTTGCTACATTTTAATAAAATTAGATGGGTCATGGAGTTCACTGCAGTGCTGAAGATAGAAATCTCGTTCTTAAGCTTCGTGAAGAGGGTAAAACTTATGAAAGCATTGCATCACTTATGGAACGATCGGAAAACATTGTCACAAATGCCCTTAAGCACAAAAAAGATAAAAAGAACCCAGGTGCCCGTCGGAAAACTACCGTAACAGACGATTCCCTAAAATGGACCCTTTTAAGTCGTCAAGAGCGATTGACAGCGAAATGGGCAATGTGGTATCAGCACGAACTATTGGTCGACGGCTATTAGGCTCGGATCGACCTAGGAGAGCTGCTCGCGGGGTTCCTCTACTACGTGGATTAAATTTTCAGATGAGGAAACATTTTGATCAAACTCACAAGGCCTGGTGTGGCTTAGAGGGATAGCGTAAATGGAGAAAAAATCTCTGAAGTGATGAGAAGAAAACAAATTTTTTGGGAATGACCCAAATACACATGTTCGAAGACCAAAAGAATTGGATCCTGAATATAAAAAGAAAAAAGGTTAACCACGGAGGAGGCGGCATAATGGTTTGGGGCTGCGTTGCAAGGCAAGCTGTTGGTCCGGTTCATCAAATTGACGGCATCATGGACAGATTCCTGTATAGGGAAATATTGAGCAGTATTATGCTAACATATGCCGACGACGACATGCCTCTTAACTGGATCCTAGAAAATGCTCCAAAGTAGTTAAGAATTGGTTTCATGAAAATAGAATTGACGTTATTGAGTGGCCAAGTCAGTCTCCAAATGTCAATCCAATCGAGAGCCTTTGGGGACACCTGAAAAGGGAAATTTCCAAGACTAGCTGCTCCAATAAGACCCAAGGATCATTGAAGTCATGGCGAATAAGTGTGGTCATACAGGATATTAACCATATTCATCTAAATATATTCTAAATATTCCACAATATTTCAGAAATTTTAATTTTTTTTAATTTGCTCGCCAGCAAAATTTTGAATGTTTTGTGAAATATGTCAAAATTAAGTTAAACATTATTATTTTTTTTTTAACTTTTTTGTTGTTTTGCAAGTTGTTTTTTTAAGTTACATGAGAAATATAGATGTCATTACTCTTTAAATAAAAAACTTTTACACCTTTTAAGTTGACCATGAGTGTATATACATAAAGTGGTTCACAACTTATTTGACATACCGTCAAATACAAATTTTAACTGCTTATAACTCTGAAACAAGTAGATGTTTTAAAAATTGAAATATACATTTGTTTTTCAGCATTTAGTTATATATAAAACTGAAATTTTTCAAGCAAAATAATAAAAACTAAAATTACTCATGTTTCCAAGCCCACAGCTTATTTGACTCAGTCGAGATTATTAACTGTAACTTCAATATTATGGCTGGTTTTAACACATTTAATATTTGGTATGACCCCATTTTTAATCCATTACAGCCTTAAGTCTTCTAGGCATTGATGCCACCAATTTTTTTGATTTTCCGGGGGACCTAATATTTGCATCTAAGATGGCCCACAAAGAAATTCAATAACACTAAGGTCTGGGGACTGTGTTGGCGGTTTGGGGTTATGTAGGCAGTTCCATATCAATCAAGACTAAACAATATACAATGTGTGCTTCAGGTCATTGTCCTTATATTGAAATCCTCTTTTATATCCAGATTTTCAGCACTTCAGATACGATTTTCTTTTATGATATTTAAGTATGTACATATTTTATCCATGGCACTTTCAATAAAAGCCAATCTTCCGATTCCAGAGGCAGGCATACAGTCCCAAATCTTTAGAGTATTGTCTTTGAGCTCGGTATTCGCTTTTCGCCAGTCGTAGGGTCTCCCGTGCCAAAAATGCTGAGCTTGCACACGACAGCGAAAATAACCTAGTCTCAGTAGCTACTGTCCTTATTAATGTATGTAATGTATAAATTGAGCTATTTTGTGCCGAGTGATTCCATTTGGTTTGGTTTAGCACCAACTCCCGTTGCTCTTTGGGTGTGTGCTTTCCCATTATTGCAAACTCGTGCTTCATTGATTAAATCCAATTTTAAATTGTAAAAATTCTAACTTACTTTGCGAATGCAATGATCAAAACAAAAACTTAAAAAATGACCTTTTAAACAAGAGTTCTTTAAACAGCTTAGGCCAAGCTGTAGGGTGGAAATCTTATTTAATTTTAGTTTTTGTTATTTATTATTTTGCTTAAAAATTGAATAACAAAAATAGGTTTTACATC
Source organism: Drosophila mayaguana (assembly GCA_037075325.1). Classification (NCBI taxonomy): domain Eukaryota; kingdom Metazoa; phylum Arthropoda; class Insecta; order Diptera; family Drosophilidae; genus Drosophila; species Drosophila mayaguana. The sequence goes on along the minus strand of JBAMCG010000039.1, from coordinate 1,401,506 downwards.
TAACTATATAGCGAAGAAACATATGTGCGCTTAAATTAAAAACTCTCTCTTCGTCTCAGAGTTATAAGCATTTGAAATTTTTATTTGACGGTGGGTCAAATAAGCTGTAAGCCACTGTATGTACATATGTAAAAGTTAACACAATATAAAAAAAACAAAATATAATAACTTACATATTTCGTTCAAATGTATCAGGGTTACTTTACTTGAACACTGAACATACGTACATACATACATATGTATGTACGTAATTTCGATGGACCATTTAAATGGAAAAATCAATATTTTTTTGGTTGGAGTCCTGTTAAAAACTGTGAATGTTTTTCTGTATTAATAACGATTAAGTGTGCTATTTCTATAAGAATATAATAGCATATAACTTTATATGAATATTTTACGTGTTTTCTGAGAATTAAATTGTTTAATATGGATGTGCTGGAACTGTCAAACCTCGCAGCAAAAGTAGATAAGCACCAAGGGATTATGAAAGCTTTAAGCATTCAATAAATTAGATTCCTACTCATGAAAACTAAAAGCTTATATAAATACAATTAAATTAATTCATGAAAAATATATATGCAGAATACACTCGATTTTATGGTAGTATATAATATCTTATACTACACCCACTTTTTAATAAACTTCGCATCATCACTTGTTTGCATTGTTTTTGCTTTCGAAGAAAAAAAAGAACTAAAAAAACAAGGAAATTGATTTCCGAATTTTATTTGTTTTTACAAGCGAGCGAACGAGTTTTTTGTTAGGTTCTGGTTAGGTGTTACTGACGCCGTTTGGTTTCGAGCCACGGTAGAAACTCGAGAGTCACTGGCAATAGCATTAATATTATATAATAAATAAATTGAATAATAAGTACAAGTCTTGATCTACATGAAATGAGAAACAAAAAATAAATCCTTCTCGAAACAAATTATGACAATGACGCACGATATATGTACATCGCACACTGAAAAACGATGTTCTATCGATATATTAATACAGTAAGCAAATAAAGGTTAGGTACGCAACGACTTTTATGCTCTGAACTAGACTTGGGTAGCTCATGAGTGAGTGAGCTAAAATGAATGGCTCACTGAATTGAGCCCCTGAGCTAGCTCCTTCAATATGGCTCACTTTGGCTCACTTTGGCTCACTAGCTCACTTTGGCCACTAACCATACATGTATGGTTAGTGCTTTGGCTCACTAGCTCACTTTGGCCACTAACCATAGAACACATAGACTGGACACGCTGAAGAAAGATTTTGTCCAACTTTTTTTTGGGGCAGGCAACCCCGCACAACTTCGTATTCGCTCGGCTTTTTACTTTTAGGTTCGGCGTACGAAAATTCACGACAGCACAATCACTTCGCATCAAGCGCTCGACCGAGAAGGTCGACATTTGAAATAAAGTGGCCTTATGCTCAATTTTTTTTCTTGCTCTCTCTCTTTCTATGCTCTCTGCTCTCTCAAATATGTATATGTATGCATGCATGTGAGCACGAGCAGCAGCTCACAAAAATTCAAATTTCTTCGCAGCTAGACCCCTTGTGTTCTCTTCTGAGTGAAGAGTATACCGAACTCTTCAAATCGTTTGCCATGCTCATGCAAAATATTTGCGCTTTCGTTATTATTTATGGGAAGGGTATGAAAGCGTTGGTGCGCATAGAGATCATTCTTCGCAACGACCATGCATACACACACTTACAGTCCCTTGCTACATGTATGAGCATTTATATGCCTGTGTGCGAATCTCTAGCTGCCTATAGGAATTTGAAAGCCGAACATTTGCATTTGGTAGATCTTCTGAACTGCACACACCTACATACATGCGTTTGATTGTGTGTACGCATAGGACGCGATGCTCACAATTTTTGTGCATGCATACATATACATCTTTGAGAGAGCAGAGAGCATAGAGAGAGAGCAACAAAAAAATTGAGCATAGAGTCACTTTATTTCAAATGTTGACCATCTCGGTCGAACGCTTGAAGCGAAATGATTGTGATGTCGTGTGTTTTCGTACCCCGAACCTGAAGTTAAGGAGCCGAGCGAATACGAAGTTGTGTGGGGTCGCCTCGCTCAAAAAAAAGTTGGACAACATTTTTCTTCAGCGTGTCAAGTCTATGTGTTCTATGGTTAGTGGTTGTACATCATGACGAAGTTTTGGGTCTCTTTGTAACCTTTCTCTTTCGACCACACAATTTTTAAGCATTTTACCAATGATCTGCTCATATTTTCAACTTCGCCATTTGACTGTGGCCAGGTGCTGTCGTGGGGTAATAACGTTGTTTCGATAAAAATTTTGAAATTCCTCCATTTGTTCAATCAGCACCTTCGACGAGATAGTTTTAATAAATTTAAATTCCATATATCGGCAAAAGTAGTCGATTAACACTAGTAAAAAGTCATTGCTTGGCAAAGGTCCCAGTAGGTCGGATTCGACACATTGGCAAGAGCCTGCTGGGAGCGCATATCGATCAATCGGCTCTGGTTTAATTGGTGACGATATGAAGATGCAGTTATTACAGACCTTAACAAAACTTTCTGCTTCTCAGTCGATCCTGCACACTTTTGGTCGTAATCTTCGTTTCATAGCAGATTCGCGCGGCTGGCCCTCGTGGGCTAGTTCGCTCGTTGTACTGAGGGTATAATTATTTTGGTTTCGCGAAAAAGTACATTGCCAAGTGACGGTAACTCCTAATGGATAATATGGGCTGGATGAGTTGACCTCCCTTGAATCAATTAGTTTCTCATCCTCCATACTTTTCTCCAAGATTAACGATATGGTTAGCGAGTTTGGTTCCCCTTTTTACTACAATTTGAAAGATATTCTGCTCATCCTGGCAGTCGAAAGCTTTCCCTTTAGTTAGAAGCGACACGGAATGTGCGATGTTTTCCTTTTCTGCTTTATAAATGACTCGGAATCGGTAGGAGTAGCAACCAACCTTCGATAAGTGCCGGTGGGTTCAAAGCTGGTTTGAATATGTATTCCAAAAGCTTTTGGTCTGCTATCAGGTCGAATTCCAGTCCTGTTAGGTAGTAGTAGAATTTATCCACTGGTCACAATAATGCTAAGCTTTCTTTCTCCATTTGCGAATATGCACTATATGATGCACATTGTGGTCATCAATCTATACTAGAACAGTTCCCAATGCCACTGGGCTTCGGCGGCTATGAGACATGCACGAAAATTTTTATTAAAATATAACAGCTTCGTTATCTCGACGATTTGCATCTTCTAGATATCGAAAGTTCTTTGTTCCTTGTCGCTCCAATCAAATGTGGTTTTTGCCATTATAAATGTTTTCAGTACCTCAGTCGTGTAGGCGAGGTCCGGTATAAATTTCCCAACGTATGTTACGAGGGCAAGAAAACTTCTTGTCTCCTCCATAGTTTTTGAAGTCTGTGATCACCTTGACCTTATCTGGATCTCGAGTTTATTTCTTTTATACACACATTTCTGCTCATTCAACAACAGGTTGTGGGTATGAAAGATTTCCAGAACTGCTTTTACCGCCTTGTCGATTTCCTCTTCGTTTTTGCCAAAAACGATCACATCTCAATATAGCTAAGAGCATTTGAGCAGCCTGCTAGCAATTCCTCCAGCTGCCTCTGAAATATTTCTGGACGGAGTTAACCCCGAAAAACAGTCTTTTTTAAAGAAATAGTCCCTGTATTAAATTTAGTAATCTGCCGACTTAACTCTTCGAGCTCCAGTTGATGATATGTATTTTTCAAATCCAGCTTGGAAAAGAATTTCGCTTCCCTTAGATTGGTCATAAATATGTCGAATGTTGGCAGTGAGTGAATCTGGATTGAGATGACCAAATTCGCCCTTCGCATATCTAGACATAGCCTTATCTCTCCGCTTCCTTTAAATGCACTTACAACTGGCGAAATCCATGGGCTCGGTCCACGAACTGGCTCTATGATATATTGCTGCACAGCCTGGTTAAACCTTTCTGTGATTTGGTCTTCTAACGCAGTCGGGAATCTGTGCATTGGCTGCTGCACTGGTCTCACATTGTGATCTATGGCCAATCTAACAGGAGAAGCTCAGAATCAGCATTTTTAGAGCATAAGGCTTGGTTTAGCAATAAGAAATTGTATTCTTAGAGTTTAGTGGAATTTTGGAAATATATCGCGTTGGTCATCACCAAGCAAAAGTTATATAAAATCATCTCAACTGGCGCAATACTGCGCTTAAATAAATACATATAATTAATTACGAACTTGCTTAATTGGCTTCCAAAGAAATCGTGAAACGCTCGATTAACAAACTTTTCTAAAAAATAAAGTTTTTGGAAAAAATAATAAGCCTAACAATAAGTAAGCTCTAGTCGAGACTGCTCCACTACGAAATCCCCTGATCCCTTCCAGGAACTGATATTTCAACAATTCTTCGCGTCTTTCTGCTTCACAAGAAACACAAACACACATACATAGGCACGCACGCATAAATACGCATAGGCTGCACTGTGGGCTTACTATGGGAAGTTAATTGTTTAATAATTTTTCTTGTCGATGGACTATATCATGATTATAATATTGAAGTGCATGCATTTGCCAAGGCAAAAGCCTCTAGTATTTGATATAATTTTACAAATATAAGAGGTGTTGATAGAAGCAGGGAGGGAATTATAACAAAAATCGAAACTCTATAAAAATGGATCAGGGTATAAAAACCAACAATGTAGGCAAAAATTTGCAACGGAGCCCGTTGGTCGCCTTATTTATTATGGAATGATGTAATACATACATGTAATACATGTATATGCAGATGAGCCGAAATTTAATATATTTGGGTCGGGTGGGATGCATTTTGTTGGGTGCCAACCAAATACCGAACTACAAAATAACTACCTAAAACCAACAATGAAACATGGCGGTGGCAGTGTCATGGTTTGGGCCTGCATGGCGACTTTGGGACTTGGAAACTTAGTTTTCATAGAAGGCAATATGGACAAAAATATGTACGTATCCCTTTTATTTCCTCCAAAGTGCCGAAAAGCTGGGTCTAGAAGGGCTATTCCGATTTGATCAAGATAATGACCAAAACATAAAATGGGTATTGTCCAGTCCTGGTTGATCTGGAACTGCCCGCATGTGGTCAATCTACCAGCTCAGTCGTCCAAATTAAACTTTATTGAAAAGTTATAGGCAATATTCGACATGGCCATTCGGAAAAAGTCAATATCTAATACAAATTGCCTCAAAATGGCCCTATTGGAAGAATGGCAAAAAATCTCCAGCGAAGTCATCCAAAAATTGGTAGGCTCAATGGAATCACGTTTAAAAGAGGTGATTGAACGTAATGGAGGTCATACCAAATGCTAATTTAAGAATTTGTTGATAATTTGTAGTCTTAAGTGCAGTGAACGAAATAAGCTGTGACATGAAATAAGCCTATTATTTTAGTTTACTTTAGTTTTAAATGTTTGTTAGAATAGAAAAATATTGAGGTACCTTAACAAATAACAAGTAAGAAAGCTCTAGTCGAGACTGCTCGACTAAGAGATACCCTGATCCCTACAAGCAGCTATTATTCACGCACGCACGTCTGCTAACTGCGCGTAAGCAGCGACTGCGCTTGGGCTGCGCTGCAGTGTGGCCAATACTATGGGAATTTTGTTGCTGAATAATATCTCTTGTAGTTGGACTATTTTCAGAAAACGAAGGGATCGTGGTATCCAAAATTTGTAAATTACATAATCTTCGTTTTTATCAGATGTACATATGTAAGTTATAATATTTTAGTTTTAAATATATTGAAGTTATTATATTTTGGTTTCTTATATTGAAATGAATTAACACGTACGAAGTAACGGTGTTAACACTTGTATAGAAGCAACGGAGTTGCTTGAAATGAGAAGACTTGGATAATTCCGTGGCGACGACTGACGTTCTTTATTTCCAAAAATCAACTGACTCTAAGTGACATTAATTCTTATAATCGAAGCTAGCCCTACGCCCTGAAAACGCTGACATTGCATATAGTGCGAGGGATCATATATTGCTGAGAAGCAACAGTGTTGCGCGTGTACGCTTCTGCCGCTGTTGTGCAATATCCGCTTGAGACAGCTGGTGTCGTAAGCATTTATGATGGGAATGCATGGCCAGCTTGAATATTTACGTTTTGCTGATCAGTTGTGTTAGCTCCTCCCCCACTTAGGTGAATGCCGTGCTCGGAGTTCTTGAAACTGTTAATTACCGCCTGAAGATCACGTTGACGTTTGTTCCTCCGATGTCTTTGGTAAAGTTTCATTAGGGCGTAGCAGGAAAGTAGAAGGATGACCACGGTTAGTCCAGATATTATTGGTCTTCTTACCAGTCCTTCTTCCAATTGGGCAATGTCCCGGAGGTTTCTTATGCTCAGCTTCTGTAGGTACGGCAGGCTTGGTATTTCCTGATGACCCGTTATATGTAGAAGCGTGGATGCCGCTGGTCTCGGGGATTTGCTCACGTAGTTTTTAGGATTTCTATATACGGTGTCGTACCTTTATCTCGTTGTCAAAGGTAAGGAGGAATGTCCCTTTCACCATTTGCTCATCAACTATAGCTGCTCTGTCGTTGATGATGATAACGCCATCGTCGACGATGGTTAGAGGTTCAAGATGGCTGGATCGAGTTGAAGAATGTGCAGTGCCACCTGAGTGCAGTTGTTGTGTGCACGTTGTATAGGGTAATTTCTGGCGGAACGTTGTTGTGAGGGTTGCACTACAATTTCCTATTGATATTACATGGTTGCCGCAGACAGCTACATTGTAGTCTTCGGCGAAATTTATTATAATGCCATTGTGTTGAACAGGGTATATTGTTAGTTTCTTACATACTACGTTAGGCTTAGGGTATCTTATTACAAAATGTAGAAAGTTATTATTAAGAAAGACTTTAACTTGAGATACTTCCATTAGGTCAGTAATAGTGATATTTATAGGGTGTTCATTAACAATATTTTTTAGGTCAGAAGAATCCAATATGGAGGGGTTTACAATTCCAACTTTTGCCAGTGTTACTGAAAGCATTAAGGTCTCTAATTCTGAAATAATTATTCTGTTTCTTGAGAGCAGTGTTTCATACAAATGTTCCGTGTCTATCTGCTTTGTTTTTGTTATGATGTTTACTGTGTCGGTTAGCTTATTTATTTGTTCCTGCATTTTTGTGTTTATTGTTACTTGCCTATTTTCTGATTCCAAAAGTTCTTTCTGTGTAAATTTAAGCTTTTCGAAATCGTCGGAGTCTGGTGTGCCAGCTACGACTTTAAGAACGGTTCCTAGCATATTAGTGCTCCTAGCATGTCTATGATGGATATTTACTGTGGCTATTAGTGTTTTTATATGTTTTAAATCTATGTCTAATAACTGTCTCATGTGTGATTTTTCTTAACTCTTTCGTGTCCTTTACTATTTCTGAGTATGGAATAAGATTAGTTGAATGAATTATATATATTGAATTTATATATTGAAAATCCGTAGCCCAAATCTTAAAAGATAAAAAAGGAGTTTAATGTTTTGTTTATCTTAGGTTGTCCTTGTGGGCCACCCTCTCTTTTATTGAGAGCGTTGTCCCCAAGTCTGCGTCAATTTTGTTTTTGTTGTACAGAGGTGTCAATTGGTTTTTGTAGGTGACGGTTGTACTTAGCTGTTTTACAGATTCTGCAATGTGCAACAACTTCGTTTGCTAGTTTTGTCATTTTTGGAAAGAAATATTCTTGTAAAAACTGTTTTACACTTTCTTGGGCTGCTCTGTGGGCTCGGTTATGTTCTGCTACAATTATTTCCTTTTGTTCGTTTTTGTCAATAATGACATTTACCATATGTTTTGTATATCGAAATATTGTTGTTGGGAAAGTTTCTACTAATTTATGTTGTATGAATGCCAATACCGATAATTCGCAATGAATTGCATTAACGACGTTTTTTTTGACTACATCGTAAACTCTTTCGATTAACGAATCTCTGTCTGAGAAGTGAATTGTATGTAGGATTTTTTTACCGAATAAGATGACTGTACAATCAGAAGCTACTTTATTTTCTTGAATTATAATTTGGTTTTGGAAACAGTTGATTGGTTTGTCCGTTGTTTCTATGGTGTACGTGAGCGATACTTCACTGTGCATTGTAGCTCTGTCTAACTCTGCATCATCTTCCAAGGCATGAATATTATGCCGTGATAGCGCGTCAGAACGGTAGCAGGGAGCCAAGTCTAAAAAATTCACCTGGTCATATTCGTCCTCAGTGTCTTTTACCTCAGTTTCTGCGATAGTCCGATATTCACTACTGTCCTGTTCACATTCTGTATCTCCTGTTTCTAAATGATTAACTCTTTGCTGTTTCGGTCCTGTGAGTCGTGCACTACTATTGTTTGGTCTCTTATTTGATTGTCCCTGATTATTGTAACTTTCATTTTTTGCGTTTTGTTGTTGAGTCGCCCACTGAGTCTGTTTTGAGGGAGCCGTATTTTGTTGGTATTGGGTCGTCTGTCCAAAGCGAGCGGATGTGTCAACGTCCATTGGTTCAACTTGTTCTCGTCGTGGTGAGAATTCTTGTTTCCTATAATATGGGCTTTTCCCTGGCTGGTTGTATTTTGGGTCTTGAGTTAGATTCCTATCCTTGCCTTGTTGTTTTTGCTCTGTTCTTTGAGCCTTTTCTTCTAAACTACGTGCAAAATTCGTGGCAAACATGTAACGGTCATGATTAGACGCGACTTCTTGGGCTAATGCCAGTGCAGAGGGCAGATTAACTGGTCTAGCTGGGAATAGGACATCACTTAAACTTCTTGGTACCCGAGATGAATGCTCGTAGAGCGTCTGCCCTGTATTTCTCATTTAACGAAGAAGCAACGTTGGTGTCATAGGTCATGATTGTCTTATTTATGAGTAAAGTCAGTTTCTTCTCCACTTCGTCATAGTACTGTAGTAGTGTCAAATTTCCTTGACGGAGTGTTGACAGTTCTTGTTCAATAAGGTATATCAGTCGTTTGTCTGCGTACGTGAAATCTAACCGATTTATAATGGCCCTAAAATTGAGAGGAGTGTCAAAGGAAGAGAGTACCATATCGGCAGCGTTTTTAATTTTGTTTCTTAATATTCCTAAAGCTTGATAATGTTTAGAGCTACGATCGTATTTTTCATATACTTTGTATGTGGTATGCGCAGCTTTCCTCCATGATACGTAAGTCTCATTTTTACCCTTAAATTCTGGAAGAGATTTCATGATATCAAGAGTTTCATTGCAAATGATGCTTGCCCTGATCTCGGCCTCTCTAAATGTTTCTACATCAGGAGTGATAACTTGTACAGAACTAATACGTTGTTCAATGTCACGTAATTTCTGATCAAAGTTTTCTTTTTGCGTTCTTAAAGCGCTTGTTACTGCGCCTTCTACGATTGCTCTTAACTGTTCGTTAGACAAAGCCATTTTTAACTTTTCACCTGTATTTATACTTTGAAATTTTGTTACTAAATCCTGTATCTCACTATCACTCATAACATGCAAATAACGTGTGTGTTGTGTTGTTTATTACTAATTAATATTAAAAGGTTGGAATTGTATTTAAATTGGATTTTAACAGTTTGTTTTTTTTTTTTAACACCCTACTCACATGTTCTTAAATTATGTTAGTAGAGCTGCTGCTGCTGATGAACTGCTTCCTCGGTGAACTTCTGTTTTAGTTGCGTTGTTTATAATTTATATTGTCGAAGTGAATTAGTATATTGGTTTTGTGCATGTCCGTCTTGCTGTCCGTCCGTCTGTCCGTATGAACGCAAACTATTTCGGCGCTATTAGAGCTAGAGACTTGAAATTTGGAACACATACTCGTGTATATCTCCGATTTATAAAGTTTTAAAATTTTCCTGATCCGCACACTAGGGGCGTGGCAAATCGGAAAATGGATTTTCCGATATGCCAGAAATCATGTTAGTTGAAGAGCTAGAGCGCGTTCTGTTGACCACCCAAAATCAAAAGCTATGGCGGATATATCTACGCCCATTGGGGGCGTTGCAAATCGGGTAAAACTGTATCTCCTAGAGTCTTAAAGCTAGAGCACTCAAATTTTGCATGTGAGCTAATGTTACAATTCTATAAAGATCGGATCTAAAGATATAGTGACTTTTCAAATTTTTCTATATTTTGGGCACTATTGATGCTAGAGACCTGAAATTTGGTACGTATACTCGGGTTGATCACCCAAGACCAAAAAGCTATAGTGGATATATCTCCGCCCACAGGGGGCGTGACAAACCGCAAGAGTATATATCTCCTACAGTTATAGAGCTAGAAGCTTCAAGCTTGATAGTTGAGTTACTGGTAGCCTCCTCTATCGATGACCCAAAAATAGTTGTTACGCCTGTTTAGGGGCGCGGCATATCAAAAAATACCCTGTAATTTTCACATTTTTTGAGCGTAAGCATTCAAATTTCGCAATTGGGTTACCATTAGCTTGTTCTAAGAACTGGCCAAAAAAGAGGTGTCTACGTTCACTAGGGGCGTGGCAATCATCATTTCTAGTGTCAAATTGCGACATTTATATGCGTGAGCCATCTATATATATAAACAGGCTTAATTGGCATTGATAGCATGGAAGAAAACATTTTTGTGGAATTTAAAAAATAAAAATTAAATTATAAATCTTAAAACAATTAAAAGTTTTCTGCGGGTTTCGAAGCACAACCAATTACGCCCACTAGAGGCGTGGCGAATCGGCATTTGTAGCAGCCAACTAAGGAATTTATATGCGTGCGTCACTTATATATATAAATAAGTTTTGTAGATATTCATGAGACGGAAGGAAATATTTTTATTAAATTGAAAAAATATAAACGAAATGATAATAACATAAAATTTCAATTTTTAAAAAAGTTTTCCGCGGGATTTGAACCCGCACCTCAACAAAATAGCTAAAATAAAATCACTCTGCGCCCCTGCCAACAGCGCCACCACGCCTTTCACAATAATGATAATTAAAACGAAATGACATTATTGATAGGTCGCCATATAACAAAGAAAAGCTAAAGTAGCGGCTACGAATTCAAAAACAATGCAAAGACTAATCAATCGCAATTGAGATTCTTAGAAAATGCTAAAGTACGTATTATATGTACATACACACACACATACCAATGAGCACGTGCTGAAATTGTGTATGCAGACTTTTTTGTATATGTACATATTTTATATATGTATGTATATATCTACGTATAAGCATTTGAGGGCTATTTAAGAAGAAACAAACTTAAACTTTTAAACAATTTTCGACTAAGAAAATGAAAAATATTAAGTGCTATTCATTCAAGCTTGCACCCTCCCAATAAAATATCGAATTTATGAAAAAGAAAATGTGATCGAATAGGTCTTGAACCCACAATACCTAACACGACTTGCGTTGCCTCATCCATCGGCACCACTGCTCCGGTTGGCTATCGAGTAGCGAAAAATTATATATGTAACTTCAGTGCTAGAGCGTCATCTCACAAAACTAAAATAACGACTGAAAATTTCACAAATCAATCGCAATTCCTAGAATAGGCTAGAAGGCGCGCTTTTGTCTGTAGACTACTCGACTACGAAATCCCCTGATCCCTTCCAGGAACTGATATTTCAAGAATTCTTCGCTTTTTTCTGCTTCAAAAGAAACACAAACACACAGAGGCACGCACGCATTAAAAAGGAATTAACTGCAGTGTGGGCTTACTATGGGAACTTAATTGTTTAATAACTTTTCTTGTCGATGGACTATCTTCATGAAACTTTTATATCGTGATTATAAAATTGAAATGCATGAATTTGCCAAAGTACAAGTCTCTAGTATCACGGACAGACGGACATGTCTAAATCGACTCAGCTCGTGGCCCTGATCAAGAATATATATACTTTATGGAGTCTGCCACGCCTCCTTCTACCTGTCACATACATTTTAACAAAAACATTATACCCTGATTTCACATTTTCAATGGGTTCAGGGTATAAAAATAATTTGTAGGTCACTTTTTGTGTCGTGTCATATTGAAAATTGTATATGCTAGAGCCGGAATGTGAATGAGTATTCCGCAGTTCGTAACGCCCAACTGCAACGTTCTTACTTGTTTCGGCGCTATTGAAGCTAGAGACTTGAAATTTGGAACACATACTCGTGTATATCTCCGATTTATAGTGTTAAAATTTTTATATATAATAAATACTTTTATGGGAACATAATATCAAGCATACGGACTGTGAATGAGTATTCCGCAATTGGTAACGCCCGACTCAACGTTCTTACTTTTTTTATACCCTGATCCCATCAAAAATGGGAAATCAGGGTATAATGGTTTTGTGAAAAGTATGTAAAATGCAGAAGGAAGCATCGCAGACCTCATAAAGTAAATATATTCTTGATCAGGGAAACACGGTTTGTCGATCTATGTATATGCAAGAAATGAAATGCAAACTCTGCGTAAGAAACAGCAGATTCGTTTGAGTATCGACCGCCATAGCGGGTTGGATGTGTCAGGTCCTAAATTTGGCAAATTAGATCCTAAAAATGAGCCCCATGTAGGTGGTAACACATGGGCTGGTGGTAGCGGTGGACGCGATACAGCAGGACTTGGTGGCAAAGGTGGGCCATTTCGTCTTGACAAGGGTCATACTGTGCATCAATTGAGTGACGAGGAAAAAGCTAATATTCCAGAAGAAATAAAACGAGCCGCACGTGAAATGAACCGAAAGGCATATGAACAAAAATTGAAAGAAATAAACATGTCTGCCCACGAGTATAGTTTGTATTCTCAGTTCAGTAAAGCCAACCAAAGACAAGTACAACAGTTGAGAACCATTTTAGAGGCTATGCAGACTAAAGATAATGAACGCCAATGGCAGAAGTACCAAAGTCATGGCGACGTCGATGACACTCGTCTCATTGAAGGTATCGCAGGAGAGAAAAATATTTACAGGCGACGTATCGATGCGGATCCCTGGACGAATAACATACATGAAAAACCTAATCGACTTAAACTTGTGGTTGATGTATCAGGATCGATGTACAGGTATTATAGAATTTCAAAAATGTTATATATTTTATTTAATAAATTTTCTAAGATTCAATGGCTATGATGGACGTCTAGACCGGCAATTGGAAGCAGTAGTTATGGTTATGGAAGCCTTCGATGGTTACGAAAAAAAAATTGTGTTCGATATTGTTGGACATAGTGGTGAAGGCTGGGAGCTTCCCTTTGTGAATGTGGGCAACTGCCCTAAAACCGAAAAAGAGCGCTTTGATATTATACGTATGATGCATGCTCATTCCCAATTTTGTTGGTCCGGTGATAGCACCGTAAAAGCGGCACGAGAAGCTTGTTCCACTCTGGGAGCAGAAGTTGATTATGACAATTGTATTGTCGTTCTTCTTAGTGATGCTAATCTCGCACGTTACGCTATTTCATCCAAAGATTTAGCTGAAGCTCTTAGTGGCAGTGAACCTAAGGTTAAGGGATATGTGATTTTTATTGGAAGTTTCGCAGAAGAGGCTAACAAGTAAGTGTTTATCATATCAATGAAATATTAATTAGTCTTTTATTCACTTATTTCATGATTTCTTCTTCCAGGATTAAAAATGAAATGCCTGTGGGACAGAGCTATGTATGTTTGGACCTCACCAAATTGCCGCAAATACTACAGCAAATTTTTGCATCCTCCATTCTCTAAATGGATTGTTGGGCCCAGAAATCAGCGCAGCATAAACTACTTTTGTAATTAAGAGCCGCAGTTTGCCGAATATGTTAATATTTAAGAGTATTTGTAAAAGAGTTTACGCTCTCCCTTTAGTCAATTAAGTATATAATTAATTTTTGCTTAGTGCAGATGCTCGTGTGTGTAGATTGACTATTACATACATAGTAACGGACAGCTCGACAGTTAATGTCGCTTGCTCATTGTCTATAACAAAAACTCTATACAATTAATAACAATTAATAACTAATCATAAACTAATTCCCTTTTTCTATGTACAAGCACGCGTCAGTTCACAAAACTTGAAATTTATTCGCGACGATCCGAGCTCTTCTGAGTGAAGAGTGTATATACAGTGGGCCAAATAAGTATTGAAACACTTATGTGCTGTAACTTTTTTTTTAACACAGCTATAAGTAAATGAATAACTACATATATTTATTAAGATCATGTATTCTAATAATATTTATTTGACGAAAATTTGTGCCTATCACTAACCATGTTCTATCATTAACCATACAACACATAGACTGGACATGTAGAACATGGCACTGTCTATGTAGAACATGGAACTGTCTATGTGGAACATGGCTCTGGTAATGAAAAGAAAGCACGACGAAATCAGTGCGCTGTGAGCAGTTAAACGGAATGGTCCCTTCTTTATATACACCTATGCACCTATGCGCTATTTGTCCTACTCTCTCTCTCTCTGTCTCTCTCACTCTCACACACTCTCTCTCACTCTTACACTCTCTCATCTCTCTCTCTCTCTATTGTCTCTCAATTCATGCAACTCAACACACACAAAAATTGAAATTTTTCGCGACGATCCCAGCTCATTCCTCTTGAGTGAAGAGTATACCGAAATCTTAAAGGCGTTTGCCACGTTCATGCACACAAAATGTTAGCGTTTCGATGAGTATTTGTGGGAAGGGTATGAAAGCGTTGATGCACAGAAAAAATATGATTTCGCGACGTCATGCCCACACACACTTGCAGTCTCTGGAAACATGTATAAGTATTTGGCTGCCTGCGTAAGAAGCTCTACTCTTATAGGGCTTATAGACTGTCGAACTGTGTTAAAATGTTTTGCGCCTAATGAATATGTTTTTATTTACATGTATACATATCCTATTTGTAAAACCAACATTTGTAGTAAAAGGTAATTGAAAATAATTAAAGAGTAGGGTGAACGAATACGCTTGACTATGATGGTGTTTAGTTACGTATTAATCTTTATTCTTTTGAGCCCGGGTATTTATACCCAAACTCATACATATTTGCAACCCTTAAATCTAGTGCGTCTATTGTTGGGTCTGTAAGCTTCAGGATTGATCAATTACATTTTCTTACCTTATCGCTGAGTCTGTAAGACTCCGCGTTAGTCTATTTATTATTTATATCCTATCGCTAAGATCGTAAGGCTCAGCGTTCGTCTCTTATATCTTATCGTCGGGGCTGCAAGGGTCGTAGGTCATCTGTCTATTTTTAGAGTCCACCCCGTGGCCTCTTATCTATTCCTATCGCATTACCTGCTAGCCGTTGAGTGCGTATGAGGCAAGTATACGATCTTCGTATTTATATTTATATATATTATTATATTTATGTTAATTCCTGAACATTCTGCCGGGGTCCAGAGTGTGCGACATCCAGTACTTGGTGCCTGTAGTTTCTTTTCTTGGTCTTTTGCTCAGGTGCGGGCTCCCAAGCCAAGTGAAGTCGAGCCACTTTGAAGAATTTCCGCCGCTTATATTTGTCATCAATTGTTGAGTTTATATAGATTGCATCTATTGAGGCAGTGGCCGCTTGCTTCATAATTGCCAAAGCCAAAGTCCCCAAGCGATAGACGTCCTTATTTCGATGATGATGCTTTAGTTGCTGTGCGTTTATATGCATATACCGGCATACATATGTTGATCCGCACAGCGATGTGAATACTTTCGGAGCGACCGGCTATTGTTGGCCTCTTTCGCTCCTATGGATTCAGCAATGGGCTCGCATCGCACGCACGACGATCATCAACGTACCATACCGGGAAGAGAGAGAGAGAGAAAAGAGAAAGACGTTCAGTACGCTCTAACTAAACAAATATCATAAGCAGTATTCGCGGGTGCTCAACAAATATATTTGTTGAACGAGCACACAGTCGGCTGAAACTAGCTCAGTTTAGACTCGGGATAGCCGAAGGTTCGTTACAACTGGCACCCAACGTGGGGCCTTGCGACAAGAGTTTATTGTTATTATATATAATCTGAAAAAGAATGAGGTGCAATGTTACGGTGACGGTGCGGAGGCAGTTTGGCGAGTGGGAGAGGAATGAAGGAAGCATGCCTTACTCACTGAGGATTACCGAGCTGTGCCGACTGCATGGACGCCGTGCCCCATTCAGAGATGAGGGGCCGGCAGCCGATGCGGAGGACGATCTGGAGACGGACCTTGCGCATGTGGCGCGGCTGCGCGGTGCCCTCCACTAACGCAGCGGCACGGCTGCAGGATACACGGCAAGGTGGTATAGGAGGCACATCCACCCCACAACCTGCAATAAGGCCACGAGGGCTCGGCAGCACATCCCAGGAATATCTAAAGGTGGCCAAACAAGTGAGGGAGTGGAGCTTCCGCTTCGATGGCACCACAAAACCCTTGGAGTTCCTGGAGCAGGTGGAGTGGTCGGCTGACACATATGGCCTGGATGTGGACATGATCTCGAGGGCGATGCCAGAGCTGCTGAAAGGTATGGCTTTGAAGTGAGGCCTCTGCGCTATGGAGACGACCGCGAGATGAAGCTGATTTACAACAACAGCCTGCCCGATTTGCGCGCCTACGCCCGCCCGTACCAATTCTGGAGTCTGATGGAATTGATCTCGTTGCTCATTTTGCCAGGAGTGATCAACGAATAGCAGATCCAACAAAGATGCATATCCCTTGCCGCGGGTGCATCGTATTCTGGATCAGCTGCGGGAGGCGCGCTACATCAGCAGAAGAAGAATGGGTATTGGCAGATACCTATGGAGAAGACCAGCACACCACTGACAGCGTTCACGATGCCAGGAAAAGGGCTATACCAATGGAAACAGGTCATACCTGGAAGGCTAAAAATTTGTAGTGGTCACTGACCATAAGTGGCTCAATTCCATCAAGAGCCCATCAGGAAGGATTGCGAGATGGACACTGGAGCTGCAGCAATACGACTTCGAGATTCGCTATAAGAAGGGCAAGCAAAATGTGGTGACAGATGGGCTTTCACGGCAGCTTCTAGGCGAAGAGGCGTGCAGTTTGGTCAAGAGCAAGGAGGTGCCGGCGGAGACAGGATGTCGCTGGCTCGCTAAGCTACGCCAGGACTTACAAATGGTGCCACAGAAATTTCCAGGCTATATGGAGGAGTCTGGAAACTTATATCGGCACATCCCGCATAAAGCCGGACACGAGGATGTGGCAGCATGGAAATTGTGTGCACCAACGGAACGACGCAAACAAGCTCTGGAGGAGAACCAAGACGCAGCCATTGCTGGCCACCTTGAGAGCCGAAAAACAATCGCTCAGGTGGCCGCACGATGTTACTGGCCTGAGATGTATAGAGATGTGCGGGCATGCGTGCAGCGCTGCGAAGTGTGTCACCGATACAAGCCCAGTCAACTGCAAGCTGCTGTACAGATGCTAACACATGCCCGAGGAGCCATGGGCAACAGTGCGTGCCGATTTTGTGGGCCCATTGCCGAGATCCAGACATGGAAACACCACGCTCTTGGTTCTCGTAGACGGTTTCTCCAAATCGACGGAGATGCTGCCGCTGCGGAGTGCGAATACAGCGGCCCTCCAAAAAGCTTTTCGGGAACGGATCTTGGCGCGATTTGGCGCTCCGAAGGTGCTCATCATGGACAATGACACCCAATTTACCAGTAGGCCTTTAAAGGGTTCCTGGAGGAGCTTGGTGTGCGTCATTAACTAACAGCACCATACACGCATCAAGAGAATCCAACCGAAAGGGCGAACAGGACTATAAAGATCATGATTGCGCAGTTTGCTAGAGGTGACCAGAGATGTTGGGATGACGCGTTGCCGGAGTTGACGCTGGCAGTTAACAACAGCGTGTCAGCATCTATAGGGTATACAGCAGCTTTTATCAGGGGCGCAAGGGCGAGTGCCAAGACTGCCAAAATCTCAGTTTGACGCGCAAACCGTCGGTACAGGCCAGGAGGTACAGTGCCCGGTGGAGAGAGCCGCCAAGATGCGCGAGGTGTTCGAGATAGTGCGTCGAAATCTGGAGAGAGCTGGACAGGATCAGGCGCGGTATTACAACCTACGGAGGCGGCAGTGGAGGCCAGCTGTAAAGGAGAAAGTGTGTGTGTGGAACGCCACTTGTCCAATGCCGCGGAGGTATACGCAGCAAAACTGGCGCCACGTTTCAGCGGCCCATATATAGTGACCAGTTATGCGTCCCCAGTCATCTGCCGGATCAAGTCAGAGACGGATGTACGAGCCAGGACGGCGCATGTGGCGGATCTCGAGCCATGGAGAGGAGAGTCGGGTGAGCATTAAAACTAAAACTTGCAATGTGCAAATTTGTTCAAATTGCGTGCGCGTGACAGCAAGCTGTGTACAGTCTTGTAACTATAGACTTAGCACACACATTCAGTGTATGAACAATCAGCATCAGCGACCACACAAAATCTAAAAAAAAAAAAACAAGTAAGAAAACTCTAGTCGAGACTGCTCGACTAGGAGTTACCCTGATCCCTACAAGGCGCTGATATACACGCACGCATATGCACGTGTTCTGCTAACTGCGCAGTTAACAGCGACTGCGCTTGCTCTTCACTGTGGGCAATGTTATGAGAATTTTGTTTGCTGAATAATTTCTCTTGTAGTTGGACTATTTTCATGAAACTTTCAGAACGTGATCATAATGTGAAAATGTGTATACATTCCAAAGCACAAGTTTCTAGTACCTAAAATACGTTTTTACAAATTGTGGGCGAAAGGGGCGTTGTATCCAAAATCTGTAAATCACAATATCTGCGTATAGAGCAGATGTATATTCACACCAAACCATTTCCAGGTCTAAAAGTATTAAAATTACGCTGAATAAACCATATAAATGTATCGATTATTCTCGATAAAAGAAATCGGATGAGTTATCGAAAAATATGATAAGCCTATATTGCGTATGGTATACACGAGTATGTATGCAAAATTTCAAGTCTATAGCTCATATATCTTCTGAGATCTAGGCGTTCATACGGACGGACAGACAGACGGACAGGGCTATATCGATCTACTAACTACATCATACTAACTACAAAGTAATTTAAGTAAAGCTAAAATGATTCCACAATATTACATTTGAATCAATAAATTTATTAAATCTTCAGCGTGTCCAGTCTATGTGTTCTATGTTTAGTGGTATAAATTTATTGTGGGGAAAAAGTTTAAAAACTATCGAAAATATCGATATATCGATAATTTTAAAATTGAATATCAAATATCATTTTGATATTTTTTCAAAACTTAAAATATCATCGATATTTTAAAAAATTTCGACAGCCATACTTGAGATACTTCCATTAAGTCAGTAAAAGTGATATTTATAGGCTTATAGGTTAACAATATTTTTTAAGTCAGAACAATCCAATATGGAGGGGTTTACAATTCCAACTTTTGCAAGTGTTACTGATAGCATTAAAGTTTCTAGTTCTGAAATAATTATTCAGTTTCTTGAGAGCAGTGTTTCATACAAATGTTCCGTGTAAATTTGCTTAGTTTTTGTTATGAGGTTTACTGTGTCGGTTAGCTTATTTATATGTTCCTGCATTTTTGTGTTTATTGTTACTTGCCTATTTTCTGATTCTACAAGTTCTTTCTGTGTAAATTTAAGCTTTTCGAAATCGTCGGAGTCTGGTGTGCCAGCTACGACTTTAAGAACGGTTCCTAGCATATTGATGCTCCTAGCATGTCTATGATGGATATTTACTGTGGCTATTAGTGTTTCTATATGTTGTATATCTGTGTCCAATAACTGTCTCATATGTGATCGTGGAAAATTTGTTTTTAGTTCTTTCGTGTCCTGTACTATTGCTGAGTATAGAGTAAGATTAGTTGAATGTTTTAAATATTGGAAATCCGTCCAAATGGCTACATATCCGTGTGAGATCGGTAGGTAATCTGTGTTCGTATAATCGGTAAGTTTCGCCGCTATCTTTTGGCAAAAGGAATTATAGCCCAGATTCTAAAAGATAAAAAAGGAGCTTAATGTTTTTCTTATCTTAGGTTCTCCTTGTGGACCACTCTCCTTTTTATTAAGACCGTCAATTTTGTTATACCCTGATCTCATTAAAAATGGGAAATCAGGTTATAATGGTTTTGTGAAAAGTATGTATGGCAGAAGGAGGCGTGGCAGACCCCATAAAGTATATATATTCTTGACCAGAGCGATGAGCTGAGTCAAGGGCTATATCGACTGTCCGTCCGTCCGTCCGTATGAACGCCGAGATCTCAGAAGATATAAGAGTTTGAGACAGACATTTTGTATGCATACTCGAGTACAACATACGCAGTGCATGTTTATCAGAAGATATAAGAGTTTGAGACAGACATTTTGTATGCATACTCGAGTACACCATACGCAGTGCAAGTTTATCAAATTTTTCGATAACTCGTCCGATTACTTTTTATCGAGAATAGTCGATAAATTGATTTTGTTTATTCAGCATAATTTTGATACTTTAAGACCTAGAGACTTCATATTTACTGTGTACATATATCCGATCAATAAGCTGATTTTGTAATTTATAGATTTTGGATACCACGCCCCCTTCGCCACCAATTTGTAAAAAACGTATTTTAGGTACTAGAGACTTGTGCTTTGGAATGTATACACATTTGCATGTTATGATCACGTTCTGAAAGTTTCATGAAGATAGTCCCACTACAAGAGAAATTATTCAGTAACAAAATTCTCATAAAATTACCCACACTGAAGCGCAGCCCGAGCGCAGTCGCTGCTTACTGCGCAGTTAGCAGAGCGCGTGGTTATGCGTGCGTGAATATCAGCGCCTTGTAGGGATCAGGGTATCTCCTAGTCGAGCAGTCTCGACTAGAGCCTTCTTAATTGTTTTCGTTGTACTGATGTGTCAATATGTTCCCTAAGCGTCTGTTTGTTTTTACAAGAACTGTATCGCCTACTTGGAATTGTCTATCATGTCTCGTTTCATTTACCCTGTTTATTTGAAGCTGCTGTGCCTTTTGAATTTTATTTCTTATTTCCATTTCAAGTTCTGGGGAGGATGAGTGGATTATGTCGATTGGACGTTTGTCTGTTACCGAGTGAACTGTGTTGTTGTATTCGATAGTTGCTTGAAGTATCGTTTCAAAAGTATCAGTAATTTTCCTTTGAGCTGTTAGGCATCTTGTGATGTCGCTGAGGGTGCTATGGAATCTCTCGACCTATCCATTCGAAGTACTATGAAGTGGTGTGGCGTTGACGATTTGAATGTTATACTGGCTGTTTAATAGTGATTTGATTGTTTCAGACTTTATGGAGGGTTCATTATCGGTAGGCACACGCCAATGTTCATGTCCCATGCATACTCAGGCACATAGGCTCACAAATGCTTCTACGTTACCCCACAATTTTTGTGAGCATCGCGTCCTATGCGTACACACAATCAAACGCATGTATGTAGGTGTGTGCAGTTCATAATATCTACCAAATGCAAATGTTCGGCTTTCAAGTTCCTATAGGCAGCTAGAGATTCGCACACAGACATATAAATGCTCATACATGTAGCAAGGGACTATAAGTGTGTGTATGCATGTTCGTCGCGAAGAATGATCTCTATGCGCACCAACGCTTTCATACCCTTCCCATAAATAATAACGAAAGCGCAAATATTTTGCATGAGCATGGCAAACGATTTGAAGAGTTCGGTATACTCTTCACTCAGAAGAAAACACAAGGGGTCTAGCTCCGAAGAAATTTGAATTTTTGTGAGCTGCTGCTCGTGCTCACATGTATGCATACATATACATATTTAAGAGAGCAGAGAGCATAGAAAGAGAGAGAGCAAGAAAACAAAATTGAGCATAAAGCCACTTTATTTCAAATGTCGACCTTCTCGGTCGAGCGCTTGATGCGAAGTGATTGTGCTGTCGTGAATTTTCGTACGCCGAACCTAAAAGTAAAGAGCCGAGCGAATACGAAGTTGTGTGGGGTTGCCTGCCCCAAAAAAAAGTTGGACAAAATCCTTCTTCAGCGTGTCCAGTCTATGTGTTCTATGGTTAGTGCTTCTACTGCGTATGGTATACACGAGTATGCATACAAAATTTCTTATATTTTTTGAGATCTAGGCGTTCATACGGACGGACGGACGGACACACAGACGGACAGGGCTATGTCACTCAGCTCGTCGCCCTGATCAGGAATATATGTATATACTTTATGGGGTCTGTGATGCTTCCTTCTGCCTGTTACATGCTTTTCACAAAACAATTATACCCTGATATCCCATTTTTAATGGGATCAAAGCTAGGTTACCGTTAGCTAATTCTAAGAACTGACCGAAAATGAGGTGTCTACGACCACTAGGAGCGTGGCAATCGGCATTTGGACATGTTTCATGTATTTGAGAAGAACTCTGGCGCCAGACAGTTCGACCCAAGCAAGAGTACGGTGACTTATGTAAGCGGAAATATGTGAATACTTTTAGTATTTTGGTTATAATATTATACATAAATAAAATATTGCTATTTTATCAACCCTCATTAAAACTTTTGTGTTTTATAAAAATTGTACGAAGTTACAGCGTATTTCGTGAAAATGTATCAAGGGTACAGTGACTTTAGTTGCAAAATGTGTATATGCGTGATCCATCTATGTATATATACAGTGGCTCACAGCTTATTTCCACCAGCACGTCAAAAAAAGTTTGCTGGTCTATAAAATCTGAACTATTGGGGATATCCAAAAAATTTGAACGCAGGTTATTAGTGTGACGTTTAAACTAATACAAAATTAATTCATTTGTTTTTTAAATATTTTTTCAATATTTAGTAATGATTAAAAACTAAAAAATGAGACCAAAACAGTTCCACAGCTTATTTCAACCACTTATGAATGCCAAACTGCCTCCGCACCGTCACCGTAGCATTGCACCTCATCCTTTTTCAGATTATATATAATAACAATAAACTCTTGTCGCAAGGCCCCACGTTGGGCGCCAGTTGTAACGAACCTTCGGCTATCCCGAGTCTAAACTGAGCTAGTTTCAGCCGACTGTGTGCTCGTTGAACAAATATATTTGTCTGCTTATGATATTTGTTTAGTTAGAGCGTACTGAACGTCTTTCTCTTTTCTCTCTCTCTCTCTTCCCGGTCTCTTCCCTGCTGGTGCCCTTTTATATCCCGGCCACAGGCCCGGCTTCGTGCCTTACAGAACGGTAAAGTAGCGTGATCTGAGATGACGCCACTTTCCTGCCGAATTCCGTGACAGCCTCCCATTGGCCGACGTACCGTTGTTGCCCTGCGGCACCTCGGCTAACGGACGTTGATGATCGTCGTGCGTGCGATGCAAGCCCATTGCTGAATCCATAGGAGCGAAAGAGGCCACCAATAGCCGGTCGCTCCGAAAGTATTCACATCGCTGTGCGGATCAACATATGTATGCCGGTATATGCATATAAACGCACAGCAACTAAAGCATCATCATCGAAATAAGGACGTCTATCGCTTGGGGACTTTGGCTTTGGCAATTATGAAGCAAGCGGCCACTGCCTCAATAGATGCAATCTATATAAACTCAACAATTGATGACAAATATAAGCGGCGGAAATTCTTCAAAGTGGCTCGACTTCACTTGGCTTGGGAGCCCGCACCTGAGCAAAAGACCAAGAAAAGAAACTACAGGCACCAAGTACTGGATGTCGCACACTCTGGACCCCGGCAGAATGTTCAGGAATTAGCATAAATATAATAATATATATAAATATAAATACGAAGATCGTATACTTGCCTCATACGCACTCAACGGCTAGCAGGTAATGCGATAGGAATAGATAAGAGGCCACGGGGTGGACTCTAAAAATAGACAGATGACCTACGACCCTTGCAGCCCCGACGATAAGATATAAGAGACGAACGCTGAGCCTTACGATCTTAGCGATAGGATATAAATAATAAATAGACTAACGCGGAGTCTTACAGACTCAGCGATAAGGTAAGAAAATGTAATAGATCAATCCTGAAGCTTACAGACTCAACAATAGACGCACTAGATTTAAGGGTTGGAAATATGTATGAGTTTGGGTATAAATGCCCGGGCTCAAAAGAATAAAGATTAATACGTAACTAAACACCATCATAGTCAAGCGTATTCGTTCACCCTACTCTTTAATTATTTTCAATTACCTTTTACTACAAATGTTGGTTTTACAAATAGGAACACACATATATGGATATGTATACATGTAAATAAAAACATATTCATTAGGCGCAAAACATTTTAACACAGTTCGACAGTCTATAAGCCCTATAAGAGTAGAGCTTCTTACGCAGGCAGCCAAATACTTATACATGTTTCCAGAGACTGCAAGTGTGTGTAGGCATGACGTCGCGAAATCATATTTTTTCTGTGCATCAACGCTTTCATACCCTTCCCACAAATACTCATCGAAACGCTAACATTTTGTGTGCATGAACGTGGCAAACGCCTTTAAGATTTCGGTATACTCTTCACTCAAGAGGAATGAGCTGGGATCGTCGCGAAAAATTTCAATTTTTGTGTGTGTTGAGTTGCATGAATTGAGAGACAATAGAGAGAGAGAGAGATGAGAGAGTGTAAGAGTGAGAGAGAGTGAGAGAGACAGAGAGAGAGAGAGTAGGACAAATAGCGCATAGGTGCATAGGTGTATATAAAGAAGGGACCATTCCGTTTGACTGCTCGCAGCGCACTGATTTCGTCGTGCTTTCTTTTCATTACCAGAGCCATAGACAGTGCCATGTTCTACATAGACAGTGCCATGTTCTACATGTCCAGTCTATGTGTTGTATGGTTAATGATAGAACATGGTTAGTGATAGGCACAAATTTTCGTCAAATAAATATTATTAGAATACATGATCTTAATAAATATATGTAGTTATTCATTTACTTATAGCTGTGTTAAAAAAAAAGTTACAGCACATAATTGTTCCAATACTTTTTTGGCCCACTGTATATACACTCTTCACTCAGAAGAGCTCGGATCGTCGCGAATAAATTTCAAGTTTTGTGAACTGACGCGTGCTTGTACATAAAAAAAGGGAAAGAGTATAGAGAGAGGTAGAGTAACAAAAATAAAGCATATTGGGGCTTCATGTGAGAGTTTGTCCATTTCGTTAGAGCGTTTGCACGCATTGACTTTGTCGAGTTATATTTTCACTGCCCTAAAATATTTTATGTTCCGAAGCTTCAAAAGCGCCGAGCACACAGCAAGACGGACATTGCAAAATACTCATTTCATTTTCGTATAAAGACAGCCGAGCACATACGAAAAAACCTGCTCTACCTGGCAGGTCTATATCGACTCACCTCGTCGTCAAGAATATATATACTTTATGGGGTCTGTATGTAGAAAATAAGCGAAGAATTATTGATTTCTCAGTTCATCGAAGGGTTTAGTGGATCTTATAGCTTAGCAGTTTAGACTAGATCATTCTTGTTTTAATAGTTTTAAAAGTTGAACGCAAGTTAATTGCACTATATAATTAGTTTATTATTAGTTATTAATTGTATAGAGTTTTTGTTATAGACAATGAGCAAGCGACATTAACTGTCGAGCTGTCCGTTACTATGTATGTAATAGTCAATCTACACACACGAGCATCTGCACTAAGCAAAAATTAATTATATACTTAATTGACTAAAGGGAGAGCGTAAACTCTTTTACAAATACTCTTAAATATTAACATATTCGGCAAACTGCGGCTCTTAATTACAAAAGTAGTTTATGCTGCGCTGATTTCTGGGCCCAACAATCCATTTAGAGAATGGAGGATGCAAAAATTTGCTGTAGTATTTGCGGCAATTTGGTGAGGTCCAAACATACATAGCTCTGTCCCACAGGCATTTCATTTTTAATCCTGGAAGAAGAAATCATGAAATAAGTGGATAATAGACTAATTAATATTTCATTGATATGATAAACACTTACTTGTTAGCCTCTTCTGCGAAACTTCCAATAAAAATCACATATCCCTTAACCTTAGGTTCACTGCCACTAAGAGCTTCAGCTAAATCTTTGGATGAAATAGCGTAACGTGCGAGATTAGCATCACTAAGAAGAACGACAATACAATTGTCATAATCAACTTCTGCTCCCAGAGTGGAACAAGCTTCTCGTGCCGCTTTTACGGTGCTATCACCGGACCAACAAAATTGGGAATGAGCATGCATCATACGTATAATATCAAAGCGCTCTTTTTCGGTTTTAGGGCAGTTGCCCACATTCACAAAGGGAAGCTCCCAGCCTTCACCACTATGTCCAACAATATCGAACACAATTTTTTTTTCGTAACCATCGAAGGCTTCCATAACCATAACTACTGCTTCCAATTGCCGGTCTAGACGTCCATCATAGCCATTGAATCTTAGAAAATTTATTAAATAAAATATATAACATTTTTGAAATTATATAATACCTGTACATCGATCCTGATACATCAACCACAAGTTTAAGTCGATTAGGTTTTTCATGCATGTTATTCGTCCAGGGATCCGCATCGATACGTCGCCTGTAAATATTTTTCTCTCCTGCGATACCTTCAATGAGACGAGTGTCATCGACGTCGCCATGACTTTGGTACTTCTGCCATTGGCGTTCATTATCTTTAGTCTGCATAGCCTCTAAAATGGTTCTCAACTGTTGTACTTGTCTTTGGTTGGCTTTACTGAACTGAGAATACAAACTATAGTCGTGGGCAGACATGTTTATTTCTTTCAATTTTTGTTCATATGCCTTTCGGTTCATTTCACGTGCGGCTCGTTTTATTTCTTCTGGAATATTAGCTTTTTCCTCGTCACTCAATTGATGCACAGTATGACCCTTGTCAAGACGAAACGGCCCACCTTTGCCACCAAGTCCTGCTGTATCGCGTCCACCGCTACCACCAGCCCATGTGTTACCACCTACATGGGACTCATTTTTAGGATCTAATTTGCCAAATTTAGGGCCTGACACATCCAACCCGCTATGGCGGTCGATACTCAAACGAATCTGCTGTTTCTTACGCAGAGTTTGCATTTCATTTCTTGCATATACATCGATCGACAAACCGTGTTTAGCCAGTACGTTGGTGATTTGCTTAAAAGTCTCCGGTTGGTACCGATCAAAATCAAATACATTCCCTACAACTTCAGATATATCTTCCTTAGGATAACGCTCCAAGTGTTTAACAATGCTAATGACTTCCCTCGTAGAATACGGATAATTAAGTAGCCCCTCGTCTGCCATACTGCGAAGCTCACCAAATGCATTTACAAACATTGTGAGAGTTTTAATAGGTAACGATGGTCCATACCGCTGTAGGAGGTATATTTCCGATTGCGGTGTGGGATTATCAATAGCATGGCAACTGAAAACGTCACCTAATGCCGCAAAGAAATCATTGCCTAGAAATGGGTACCCTGGCCGGTTGGCCAGCACAATAACTCGGAAGTTTGCGTGCGTTTCGATTAAATCTGGATCTTTTCCACAAGCCCCAAATGGGACAATCATACGACCATCTGAGAGTACCATCTCGCCGCGCTCAATTAAAGTGCGAAGAATGCAGGAAACATTGACTGGTGCTTTGTCCGCTTCATCTATAACGAGCACATGGCCAAACTTCACTGCTTTTACCAGAGCACTATCCTGATAGACCACTTTCCCATCGCATAGCGTTGATTGTACTGTTAGGCTATGTACAGTAGTATCCCTATGTAGCTGTAAATACTCACGGGGACGGCGCATGAGTTCAAGTAAGCGATCTACGAGTTTGTTTTTGCCCACGCCCTGATTACCCACTAAAAGCAAATGTTCACCGATGAGGAAGTCCTGAAGGAGGCGTTCAAGCATCATAACGTGCTGTGGCATATCGTAAAATAGAGTGCTAGGCACTTTTGATTGCTGAACCAGTGATATCTCTGATAGCTCCATCTCAGTTTCTCCAATTCGTAGCTTATTATTCACTACACTAATTTGTCGTCTGTCTTCATCATTGCATTGAATTGTTTTTGTACATTTTTCAATTCCTGCTTTCATAATTGCCTCTTCTAATGCTGTACGAGAAAGTGAGGGCATAAATTTCATCAGAAATGTATGTTGCAAAATATCATAAATATCGTTTAGATTGCTTGAGGGATATGCTTTTAAGCGTCTACCAACTTTTACCAATCGGCGTGTTGATAATGTCTCAGCTAGGCCATAAAGTAATGGATTTTTTGAGTTTCGTAATAGTTGTGCGAGCTTCATTAGCTTTTCCATATTAGGATGCAATTCGCCGCACAATTGAATTAGCAGCTCTTGCTCTTCACTCTGTTGCAGTGGCCGCAGCTCCTGATAGAGGAACATGCTTAACAATTGTGGTGTCAGCCAGTTAAATTTAGCAGTGTTCGATTTCAAAGGCTCGCCCAATGCAATAATGCGAAAACTATCTGGTATGGGCAGCACATTGCGCTCAGTCAGCTGACTCTTGCTAAATCCGTCTTGCAGGAGTGCTTGATAGCGATCCTGACGAAGTAGTCTTGTGCCATCACATAATTGCACTTCGCGATCATGAATTAATCTAAGGGCGACCAGATAAAAAAAAAAATTATTATATAATAAGAAATTGGAAAACAATTAAAAATTATATTTGCCGGTGTCTAGTTTCTTTGAAACTTCCTAATAAGTCTATTTATATATATAGATGGCTCACGCATATAAATTTCGCAATTTAACACTAGAAATGGCGATTGCCACGCCGTGGACGTAGACATCTCATTTTTGGCCAGTTCTTAGAACAAGCTAATGGTAACCCAACTGCAAAATTATGCTTATGCTCAAAAAATGTGAAAATTACAGGGTATTTTTTGATATGCCACGCCCCTAAAAAGGCGTAACAACTATTTTTGGGTCATCGATAGAGGAGGCTACCAGTAACTTATTATCCAAATTTGAAGCTTCTAGCTCTATAACTGTAGGAGATATAAACTTTTGCGGTTTGTCACGCCCCCTGTGGGCGGAGATATATCCATATCCAGCGCTATAGCTCTTCAACTAACATGATTTCTGGCAAATCGGAAAATACCGGAATCGGAAAATACCGATTTGCCAGAAATCATGTTAGCCCCTAGTAGGCGGACCAGGAAAATTTTAACACTTTATAAATCGGAGATATACACGAGTATGTGTTCCAAATTTCAAGTCTCTAGCTCTAATAGCGCCGAAATAGATTGCGTTCATACGGGCAGACGGACAGTCGGACAGACGGACGGACAGCAAGACGGACATGCACAAAACCAATATACTAATTCACCTAGTGAATTGGTATAAAAACTGTGTTCATACGGACAGACGGACGAACGGACAGCAAGACGGAGATGCACAAATTTCACTTTCGTGAATGAGTATATTATAAATTATACATGGCTTTCGAAGTCGCACCACAATTGAATGTCATGTGTGTCAAAAATAAAAGAGAAAAAGAGCACAACATCGGTAGTATTCTAGCTTGCGTAACTCTGCATGCTCGACTAACCCTAAGCCCTTCCAGGAACTGATATTTCAACAATTCTTCGCACCTCTCTGCTTTCGCAAGAAACACACACACATAGGGACGCTCGCATGGGCTGCCGTGGGGCTTACTATGGGAATTTAATTGTTTAATAACTTTTCTTGTCGATTGACTATCTTCATGAAACTCCATTACACTCTGATAACTTATCGAAGAGAAAACCCTCACTCTACATAGAATTTCGTTCATCCATATAATATATTGTGGACTGTAAATACGCATTAGGCTGTTAATCACCTCCAAACTGTTCTCAAAATTGTTCTCAATGTTTCGTTAATATCTACCGTTGCAGAACCGGAACTGTGCTTCTATGAAGTCTTTGAATGCCATTTAGTATTGCCACTGATCCGGTTTTAGCTGCTCTGATCAATGGAGAATCACGCCAGATTGTGTCTCCTACTTCATTAGTAACGCGCTGTTGAATAAGATCCCGAGACGTCAAGTCTTCATAAAGCATCATAGGTTCAGGGATTTGGTTGACTATACGCAAAAGCTCGATTATTAATGTTGCTTTTCCAACACCATTATCGCCTAATAAACAAACATCTCCAACTACATAGGATTGTAGCAAAGCAGCAAGTACTTGGCGCTGATGCGGCAAATCGACAAATTTTCCGTTTAATAGTTTTGGTGATCTGCAAGGCATGCTTATTTGGACTTTGTCCAGACGCACATCAACAACCAAATCTTTAGCACAACTACTTATACGTTGTACATCTTGCGTACGAGTGCACTTGAGTGACAAATTTGTAAACATTTCTTCAACTCTTTTTTGCTGCTCTGATATTAGTATAGAATTGTAGGGATAGAGTGATAATAAGACGTCGTACACGGTTAGCTGCGGATTATTTTCCTAAAAGTGGACTTTAACTAAATATTTCATTGAGAAGATAATTTCAGATTATACTATACCATCATTTGAACGCCTTGATGTAGATTATGCAATGGAAAATCTGGGAGTTTAAGTGCTTCGCTAGCTGCTTGAAGTGTAAATGCACATTTAACCAACTGCTTTAATGCTGAGGAAGGCACACAAGACGATAATTTATGTAGATTCTCGTACAGCTCTTCAAAGGTGCATGGTATTATATTTCGCGACTGAAAGCGTGATCGTAGTGGTGGATCTAGTGGGGTGCCCTTATATTTCTGTGTGGGAAGTCCTATTGCCACTACTCGAAAGTCTTCTGAGACACGAAGTAAGCCCCAGTCATCAAGCTGTCGTTGACTATGTGTCTGAAATTTTAGAGTGCAGTTATAGTTTCACATGAGCTTAAAACATTCTTTAAGACACACCTTTAACAATTTATCGTAACGATTCCATGCCATAAGAAATTGACCACTTTCTAGGTGCATTTCACGATTTTCGAGGAGATTGTTGAGTACCGGCAATACATTGCGTTCGGCATGCTCAATGCCGTCGAGTATCAGCACTCGTCCATGCAAAGCAGCCCGAACTGCAGCCTGGTCATGGTATATGGCAGACTTACCGTGAATCTCCCGACGTTGCTTAATATCGCTTTCAGTGGTATCGCGACTTAGCGCAACATATTCATATTCGCGTTCCGTAATTTCTAAAAATTGCATCACCAGGTGTCGACTCAGTGGTCCTGGTGCACCCAAGAGAAACATGTCTTGTTTCAGTGCATCTTTTTGTAACATCCAACGAAGATGATGAAGCGTTGTTTGATCCACTTTAACTGCCCCATTTTCTTCATAAATTACTATAAGTTTACTTATTAAGGATGAGGCGGAATTATATATTGAACTGAACTTTGATCTATCAATAGATTAATTGAATAAGTATATATAAATCTTACCATACTTTCGTGGCACCAAATGATCTTCCTTGGGCTTTGTTAAACGTGCGTGTACATCACCAATGGTTATTTTCCTGTTACCTTTTGCTTTTCTTATATTCATTGCCATTCCACAAGCTCGACTCCTAGCAGTGTTCTGAAGCCCATGACGCAACAGACAGCTGCTACGTGCATATAGATGCAATACCATGGTGATTTAAAAGAACAAGTGATTTGAGGCTCGGAAGAGTGAAATCGTAGATCATTTAAGGAAGGAAAACATTCAATTACGTAAACTAAAATGACCAATTAACAGTAATTAATTTTCCATTTAACGATGTTTAGATTCAGATTTTTCAAATAACTTGCTAAAGTAGCTTTCGTCAATATAAATAAAAACATGCAGGATAAAAATATTTCATTATGTTATTAATTAAATATTACATTATATTAAAGAATAAACTGAAGTAATTGTCGAATATCAGCAGCACTTCGAGATGAGCAAATGTAGTTTGTGTTAATCGATATCACTAACCATACAACACATAGACTGGACAAGCAGAACAAATTTTTTACAGCCGAAAATGTTAAGTTCAGGGACCACTATACTTCGTATTTGCTCGGCTCGGTCGCTGGAGGCTCGGGCTGCACGGCAAAATCAGTGCGCTACGAGCACTCAAACAGAATGGTCCCTTTCTTATATGAAGTACGGCTATGTGCTATTTGTCCTACTCTCTCTCTCACTCTATCTCTTTGTTCTCTGTCTATGGTCTCTCAAATCATCGAACTCAACAGCGCACAAAAATTGAAATTTTTCGCGACGATCCCAGCTTTTTCCTTTTGAGTGAATAGTATACCGAAATCTTAAAGGCATTTGCCACGTTCATGCACACAAAATGTTAGCGTTTCGAGCAAGTGCTCCAAAACAAACTAAAGGTAGTTTATATTAGCAAGTTTCAATATTAAGTACCAGAAAAGGGGTCAATCCATTATTTTATATGATTGAGGTAATGGAATGTGCTGGAAAGCCTTTAGGCAGCAGCAATAATGTGGCCAAAATGGGCGATGGGAAGGAATGGCTAATGGAGACAGTTAATTCACTGTCGGTAATGTTTATTTATGCGCATCATCTTTGGCCATCGTACTTATTATACTATTTATTTATACTATTTATTTTTACAAATTGAAGCCTTAGATAATAAAGTTAAAGTCATTCTACGCAAAAGTAAAAGTGGTCAAGGGATTGGGTGGGTGATCAATAACTGTGTAGAAAACGGCTTAGAATATAAAAATTAGCAAAACCCCTTATATTGTTCGACTCATGAATCTATATAGAACTTGTCTTTTATTTTGTTTCCTATTTTGAGACAGATAACAGTGTCAAAATTGCTTGACTTCTTATGTACAAATCTAAAAGCGCGTGCAACCTTTTCTGAAATAATGACGTCACACTGTCAAAACAGGTGTTCTCTTTGCAAAGTGTATCACTCTATCGTGTGCATAATCTTAAGTGTGTGTGTGTATGTGACATAAAATTAAATGCTATCGGCTTATTCAGTGTATTAATTTATTTGCCAAATCTACAATCCGTCGCCAAATACACAAGGCAAGTCGGGAATTCAATAATAATTACCCCCATACCAACAACCTCGCTACGCCCCTGTACAAGAAATATAAAACAGCGTAGCATTTCTTTATCAGAATTTATTGATTGTTAGATGACGAGTCAGTAAGTTACTTTTTTTCAAAGTTATTTTAAGCAGAAACTATTTTTTTATTCATTGACTATCATGTTTAACATCACAAAAAGCAAAAAATTAGTTATACTGGACTGTGATGGTGGAAGTGACGATGCTTGGGCTCTACTTCTACTCCTACGCGCCGAGAAGTGCGGTGTATTACAACTTTTGGCGGTAACCACAAACGGTTGCGGTAATACAACGTGCGAAAATGCCGCACGTAACATGAGACGTATACTGATAGCGTGCTCCAGAAAGGATGTGAGTACATGAAACTATCAAAAAATTGTAGATATGTACATGTATACATGTATGTATGTACATACACTTGCTAGCATAACTCTGCGTACACCAGGAAACAAAATATTTTGTTTGTGTTCAGGCGCCTCTAACATTTGCTACAAGGCACTTATGGAACTGATTTTTTGAAATTATTCATTTAATTACATATTATTTGTCCGTGTATTTGCTTTATTCAAAATAAGTATTTTTATATTTTAACAAGAGTGCTTCAGTTGAGAATGCTCGACTAGAAGATACCGTGATCCCCGCAAATAACTGATATTCCAATCATTCTGCACATCTTTTATACAAGCATGCAAAAGCACATGCACACATACATTCACACACACGTATATGCACGCGCTCTGCTAACTGCGCACTAAACAGCGACTCCGCTCGGGCTGCAGTGTAGATAATAATATGAGAACTTATTTGTTGAATAATTACTCTTGTAGTTGGACAATCTTCATGAAACTTTCAGAACATGATCATAATGTTCAAATGTGTGTATATTCGAAACCCCAAGTCCCTTGTACTTAAATTTTTTTTTTATATAATGGATAAATTGATTTTGTTTATTCCATTATTATTGGTATATATAGCTTTATTTAAAATCATGATAAATTCAGTTTTAATTTTAGATTGGGTAAGTAGTCGAAGATATCTAATTTCTAATTATTAAATTTAACTCTAAAAGGGTCGTAAATATTAATTTTATGATATGCTCTTCCAGATGGGATAGCTTACATAGAACAAGTGATGTACAGAATAAAACGCATTGGTATGTGTTTAAAAAAATTAATTTCCAAGGTATAAGTAGCATGTTAGGGGCATTGTGAATTGCTAAATTATTCTTTTATATGCTGTGCCACAAATTAGTGAAATATTTTATATTACAAGTTGGTCGTGTTGTTTAGGTACCAATTTATATGGGTGCAGTTGAACCTCTTGCTGGTTACGTTGATGCTGATAGAAAGTTATTCCATGGACGTGATGGATTCGGTGATTGTTTAAATGATGAAGACGGTTCGCATGTTTCCAGCTATGTGCAACCGCAACATGCAGTTGTGGCCATACATGAATTTTGCAAGGATCGACCTCAACAAATCACTATTATTGCGGTGGGTCCACTGACTAATTTGGCGCTTGGGTACACTATGTATGGTGAACACTTTGGACGGTGTATCAAAGATATTTACATTATGGGTGGAAACTATCAAGGAGTCGGAAACTCATCACGATCCGCAGAGTTCAATTTCCATTCAGATCCAGAGGCTGCACATGCTGTGTTATTAAAAAGCCGATGTCCAATTACAATACTGCCATGGGAGCCATGCACCAAAGAACGTTTCAACATACCTATTGTAAGTAACAAAATTTCTATGAATTTTTATAATATTCATCAGTTTCTCTTAGAATTGGCGACTGTGTGAGCTCGGCAAATGTGCTGCTGCTTACAAGCACCATGCAATAGATATACTTAACAAAGTAGAAAACTCACAGTATGAGATCGATAATTGGAATCCCTGTGATGCCTTGCTAGTAGCTGCATGTCTTTTTGACAAACAGTTTATTAAAAAGTCTAGTACTTGGCACGCTACCGTTGATCTTACAGGAACACATACTCGAGGCCAAATGGTTCTTGACCATTTAAGGGAGTGTAACAAGTTTCCGGAAAATGTCCGCCTAATTGAATTCGTCGACGATGAATTTTTTAAACATATAGTAGAGTGGGTGGCTGGATTGCGGGTTACCTTAGACTTAAAGTAAATAATAATAATATAGAACATCTAATGTGAAGACTAGCAAGAAACAATTTAACAAGGAATAATTTAATTTTTATATATAAAAAATGCAATCATATGTAAATAATAAAGTCGTTAATAAAGTGTTTTAGTTAATCATTTCTTAACTTAATTGACAATAACATTAACATTAGGATAAGATGGCATATGTACACTAAAAGAACATTACTATGAGAATTTTGTTGCTGAATAATTTCTCATGTAGTGGGGCTATCTTCATGAAACTTTCAGAACATGATCATAATGTTCAAATGTGTGTATATTCAAAAGTCTCTAGTATATAAATTTTTTTTACAAATTGTGAGCGAAGGGGGCGTGGAATCCAAAAGCTGTAAATTACAAAATCTGCGTATTAATCAGATGTATGTATACAGTAAATATGATGTCTCCAGGTCTAAAAGTATTAAAATTACGCTGAATAAAAAAAATCAATTTATCGATTATTCTCGATAAAAAGAAATCGGATGCGTTATCGCAAACATATGAAACTTGCAGTCTCTGAAAACATGTATGAACATTTTGTTGCTTGTGTACGAACACTAACCATACAACACATAGACTGGACATGTAGAACAAAGTTTTTCAACGCCGAAAATCTATCTAGCAGGAACCATCTAACTTCGTATTTGCTCGGCTTGGTACCTACTGGCTCGGGCAATGAAAAGTTCGCGCGACGAAATCAGTGCGCTGCGAGCGCTCAGGCCGAAGGGTCACTTTTTATATGAAGCATGGTTATGTGCTATTTTTCCTACTCTCTCTCTCTCTCTCACTCTATCTCTGTCTTCTCTCTCTATGGTCTCTCAAATCATCGAACTCAGCAGCGCACAAAAATTGAAATTTTTAGCGACGATCCCAGCTCTTTCCTTTTGAGTGAAGAGTATACCGAAATCTTAAAAGCGTTTGCCACGCTCATGCACACAAAATATTAGCGTTTCGATGATTATTTGTGGGAAGGGTATGAAAGCATTGATGCGCATAAAGAATATTATTTCGCGACGGGCATGCACACACACACTTGCAGTCTCTGGAAACATGTATGAACATTTGGCTGCCTGTGTGCGAATCTTTAGCTGCCTGTAGGAATTTGAAAGCCGAACATTTGCATTTGGTAGATCTTGTGAACTGCACACACCTACATACATGCGTTTTATTGTGTGTACGCAAGGGACGCGATGCTCACAAAAATTGTGGGGTAACGTAGAAGCATTTGTGAGCCTTTGTGCCTGAGTATGTGTATGCATGGGAAATGAACATTGTCGTGTGCCTACCACAACTTAGAATTGTGTGAATGATTTTGGGTTCGATTAGTTGAGTCGCGTTTATATTTAAGTGTCTGATTTTGTTTGAATGATCGTGGGTTTGTCTATCATAACGAATTTTTTTTTAATGTAATACCTGATTGAGCCCAGTGGGCAAAATGGGATGCGATTTTCGAACCCGTGCACTTATATTTATTTGAGAGAGCATAGAAAGCGCACAGAGCCCAGAGCCAGGCACCAAGATTAAATACACAGGCAGCCAAATGGTCATAATTTAATATATTTATTGATTCAAATGTAATATTGTGGAATCATTTTTAATTTAGCTTTACCTAAATTACTATATAGTTAGTGTTGGGCCAAATCACTCAAATTTGTATACTTTTCTTCTTAAATTTGGGACCACCCTAATTACGTGGCTCTCTTGTAATGTATCACTCTTCTATTTCACTCATTCGCCAAACTGTAAGCAAGCTGCGCTTGCTCATCCGCCTCTGTAATTAGTCTATAGCGAGAACTCTGAATAAACGCTTGCACCGAGGTTGTGTAGAAATTTATATACAACTCCTTTTATTCGTGGAATAGCACCCCCATACTGTAGAAACTCATGCTGGACTGGAAAACGCTCCTGTTCCTACATTTTTTGGCGCCCAACGTGGGGCAGTGCTATTCAAAGTTCCGTGCATCGTTTTAATTTGCTCTAATTTGGCTTATGTGCATATATATTCTGCATATACTTATGTACATAAGCGAAAATGTTCCAGCATACAAAGTGTTAACTGTGCATACATTCGCTTGCCTTGCTCTTCGCACCGCCGAGACACCGTTTATTCGCTTTGGTTGACTTCGCTGTCGCTCTGTGACCCCCCGCCGTCGCATCACCGAGTCATCTCTATCGTTTCGTCGTTCGTTCGCAGCAACAGCTTCTGCTTGCAATCTTCGTGCTCAACGTCACTTCGCTGTCCCCACGATCCCCGCGCGATCACAGCAGCAAGTTACCGGCACTGCGCTTGTCATCATTTTCGTCAAACTTTTGGACAATCATATTCGTCTAAGCAGCAATAAGTGCAGCTGCTCACAAACGCACATACATAAGCCACAACTGCGCTGCATAACATAAACACAACAACAAGTTGAGTGGAATTTGTCGGCAAACATTCTGCACGCTCAGTTGAGTGAAATTCGGCTCGTACATTCGTAATTCTTCGGCTAATATTCTGCACACGAAATTGAGTGAAATTTGTGACTTGTATTATTCGCTGCTCTAATAAATATTTTGCGTAATTTAAATTTGACTCTGGCAGTTAATTTGATCACTTTAAATTTAAATTAAAAATTATCTCAATTTACTCAAATATAAACATAAAGTTGTTTTTGGTCTAATAATGTCTTTGGAGAGCCTTAAAACACAACGCGCGAATACTCGCCGGAATATTACTCGCATTCGTAATGTCGTTGACCCCAAGCTGAGAGATGGGAAGTCTGCGCCAACTCAAGCTGAATTAAAGTGTCGCTTGGGAATTTTGGAAGCTTACTTTAAGCAAGTAATGGTCTTGCAGACGGACATTGAAAAGGAATGTCCGACTGATTCAACACGCGCCGAGCTGGAGGAGCTGTATGTAGACATAAAGGTTTGCATTACAGAACAACTTACGGAAGAGATGAACGAATTAACATTTGCTGCGACATCTGGGCCTACATTCTTATCGTCAGCCAAGCTGCCCAGACTTACGCTACCTACATTTGATGGCAATTATGCGGACTACAAGAATTTTAGTGCATTATTCACTCAAATGGTGGATCAGCAGAACAGCTTAGCAAACATCGAGAAGTTTAATCAGCTGATAAGCTGTTTAAAGGGACCAGCATTGGAAACAGTAAAGGCATTTCAGATCACACCTGAAAACTATCGGAAGGCACTTGCTCGTTTGAATCAGCGCTACGACAATCCAACATTAGTGTTCTTGGACAATATCTCGTCGTTGTTTATGCTCAAGAGTGTGTCGAGAGCAAATAGTCAAGAAATTCGAAGTTTGATTGACAACTCTACAGCATTGTACAACTCACTAACTTCATTAGGCAACGAGTCACAAATTGCACAGGCAATGTTAATAGCCATTGTCATGGATAAGATGGATATGGAAACTAAACGCAAATGGAACGAATCATTGGATTATTCAAAGTTACCTACGTGGGATTTGTGTGTACAGGTAGTTGAAAGGCATTGTCAATATTTGGAATCATGCGGTAAGTCCGAATCGAGCCAGGCTCGAACTGTGACTATTAGCAAACCACGAAGCCAGACGACCACGCGACATGGTTTGTCTTTTAATTGTTCGACTAATTCATGTCCTATTTGTCTTAGTTCAGAACATCGAGTATCACGTTGCAGTCGGCTTCAGGAGATGTCTATTACAGATCGCTATGAAGCAGCAAAACGACATGCTCTGTGCCTAAACTGCTTTGGCAAGGGCCACCAGGCATCCAAGTGTCCCTCTGCCCAAAGATGTCGATTCTGTTCGAAACTTCATCACAGCTTACTACATCGAGAGACAGCTGCGACTAGATCGGCATCTACGTTACCCATCGTTTCCAATTCAAACGAAGTTGTCACACATACACACACCAATCGAACAGACCAAGTCATTCTAGCAACGGCCATCGTCGAGGTCATGGATGCATCTGGAACTTACAGGATCGGTCGTGCTCTATTGGATTCGTGCTCCCAGGTGAACTTCATCTCAGAACGGTTCGCACAATCACTACGCTTGCCAAGAGTCGAACGGCATATGCGAATATCTAGCATTGGCGAGTCACATACACACATCAAGTTTGGCACTTCGGCCACAATCAGGTCACGTTTGGAGGATTTCAAGATGCCCATTGATTTCTGCGTGACGTCACACATTGCATATCAGCCGGATTCGGACATCGACATTTCATCTTGGAACATACCGAAGAACACACCACTAGCAGATGAGCAGTTTCACAAAACTCATCATATTGATTTACTCATTGGAACTGAAACATTTTTTGAAATTCTTGCAGTGGGACAAATCAAATTGGGTCCCTGCCTTCCTACGCTTCAGAAAACGTTACTTGGATGGATTGTATCTGGACGCTATAAAGGCACACAAAGACCGGCACACTGCTACTCGCTTTCACAGGAGGAGTCAATCAACAACAATTTGGAAAGGCTCTGGCATATCGAAGATTTGAGTAAGCCAATCGAAAGGCTTACACCTGAGCAACTGCAGTGCGAACAAATGTTTAGTCGATCTGTACGTCAACAAGCGGACGGTAGAATTATTGTTCGGCTACCATTTAAGGATGACCCAAGATATCTAGGATCTTCATACCAGTCAGCCAAACTGAGAGTCGAGTCATTGGAACGGCGCTTAAATCGCAATCCTCAGTTAAAGGCATCATATACGGAGTTTCTGCGCGAGTATGAAGATCTGAATCACATGAGTTTGGTAAACGCACCAAGGCTGGACGAGCCACACTACTACATACCACATCACTGCGTCTTCAAGCCAAATAGCACTTCAACGAAGTTAAGAGTTGTCTTCGATGCATCAAATCGAACCTCATCGCAACGATCACTGAATGATTTATTAATGGTTGGACCGACTATTCAGACGGATCTATATACGCTGCAGATGTTGTGAAAATGTTCAGACAAGTACTGATGGATTATCGTGACCGCAAGTTTCAATATATTCTTTGGAGAGATTCAACAGATAAGCCACTTCGCACATATCAACTGAATACAGTCACCTACGGGACGGCCACAGCACCATATCTCGCAATACGCAGTATGACATATTTGGCTGATCTACACATACAAACTCACAAACTTGGAGCACAAGCTATAAATTCATCGTTCTACGTGGATGACTTTCTGTGTGGGCATGACACATCGGAAGGCCTACAACAACTCAAGGCAGAGGTCATCGAGGTACTTGGCAAAGGCAAATTTGAATTGGCAAAATGGCATTCAAACCACCCGGACTTCGTCGACGATAACACTATCAAGGAGTTGAATCTAGAGGATGGTTCCGTTACAAGCACATTGGGCTTAACCTGGAATCAACGTCAGGACGTATTGTTTTTCGCTTTTCGACCCAAATGCTCCGTTGATGCAATCACCAAGAGGACAATTTTATCAGTTGCGTCTTCACTCTTCGATCCATTGGGACTAGTAGCGCCAGTCATTGTGACAGCAAAGATCATTCTACAGGAGTTGTGGATACTGAAATTGCATTGGGATGAATCTGTGCCGCAAACACTTTGTCTAGCTTGGAAATCGTTTGCTGCATCGCTTCCATCTCTGGAGTCGCTGACAATACCTCGATTCTGTATGCAGCCGAACATCAAGGAGTTGCAGTTGCATGGATTTTGTGACGCTTCTATTCGGGCATACGGATGCTGCATCTACGCACGCACAG
Source organism: Drosophila mayaguana (assembly GCA_037075325.1). NCBI lineage: Eukaryota > Metazoa > Arthropoda > Insecta > Diptera > Drosophilidae > Drosophila > Drosophila mayaguana. The sequence continues at coordinate 1,360,688 of JBAMCG010000039.1, read as the reverse complement.
TTGCAGCGGACGGCAACGTTGAAGTCCACCTGATCACGTCAAAGTGCAGAGTAGCACCAACTCGAAAGCTATCGCTACCAAAACTGGAGCTCGCGGCTTCACACCTGCTGGCACAGCTCTACGTGAAAATCAAGGGGATTTTCACATTGAACCAACAAACCTATCTGTGGAGCGACTCGTCGATAGTTCTTCATTGGACACATCAACATTCTGCGACACTATCAACCTTTGTTGGAAACCGCGTTTCTGACATCCAAGAAGCCACACCGGACTGTCATTGGAGGCACGTCCCAACACAATTAAATCCCGCCGATCTGATTTCAAGGGGATGTAAGCCCATGGAATTGAAACAATCTATCTGGTTTATGGGGCCGGCGTATCTGAAGCAGAGCCCGCACGCTTGGCCAAAGGACAAACGTCACGAACCAGATCCTGAGGTCATAACACTTGAGATTCGCAAGTCAGCTTTCAAGGTTACGACGGATAGCAACTATCTACTCGACACACTTAGAAGCATAAGTTCGCATCGTCGTTGCTTGCGAATTGTTGCTTGGATGCTGCGCTTCACACACGCGCTTCGGAGACCCGTTGAGCTGTCTACGCCCTCGCCGACACCTCAAGAACTTCAGCGTGCATTTAATTGCATTATTTGGAATCTACAGCAACAGCACTTTGCAGATGAAATCCACGCTTTGCAGAAAAACAGGCAAATATCAAGTCACATAAAGTTTCTAAATCCATTTTTGCAGGTTATAGACGGATATCTACTATTGAAGGTTGGCGGCCGTCTCGAATTGGCAAATGCACCAGACGCTCAGAAACATCCGATTCTACTCCCCAGCAAAGATGACCTCGTTCGTCACTACGTACAGTTTCTTCATGTGCAACACTACCATGCTGGCTCAAAGGCACTTGTTGCACTACTTCGTCTACAATTCTGGATCGTAAATGCTCGAGACCTGGCTCGCTCCATCGTCAGGAAATGCGTGCACTGTGTGCGCTACAAGCCAAGGATGCAACAGCAACTCATGGGAAATCTGCCTATCGAACGATTAACTCCATCGCGACCTTTCGCTCATTGTGGAGTGGACTTTTGCGGACCAGTCAACGTCTATCTTCGCATTCAGGGCAAGGCTCCACGGAAAGCCTACATTGCCATATTCGTATGCTTCGCAACCAAGGCTGTGCATATCGAGGTAGTATCTGATCTCTCAACGGATGCCTTCTTAGCCGCTTTGAGGCGCATGATTGCACGACGTGGATTGCCTATGGATATATTTTGCGATAACGCGACGAATTTCACTGGAGCAAGCAATCAATTAAAGGAACTACGGAACTACTTCTTCAAGCAAGAAAATCAACAATCAATTATTTGTTTTTGCGCAAATGAATTCATAAACTTTCGTTTTATCCCACCCAGAGCACCACACTTCGGCGGCCTCTGGGAGGCGGCAGTCAAAAGCGCCAAAGGACTCATGACGCGCAGCCTAATGAATGCCCGCTGCACGTTTGAGGAATTGGCTACAATCACAGCGGAAGTAGAAGCCATTCTCAACTCACGCCCGCTCACTCCACTGTCATCAGATCCAAGCGACTTGGGTGCTCTGACACCTGGTCACTTCCTAGTTGGAGACTCCTTGCGAGCATTGCCTGAACAACCTATAGAAGATGAACAGCTGAAATCTTTGGACCGCTGGCGTTTGATAACTGGTATCAAACAACACTTTTGGCGACGCTGGTCAGCAGACTACTTCAACGAGTTGAACGTACGCTCCAAGTGGACCAAACCAGCATCTAGTATCTCTATCGGAGACATGGCTCTCATACATGAGGACAACATACCTTCTCAGAAGTGGATAATGGGTCGCATTACAGCTACAATTCCTGGACGAGATCATCGAGTACGAGTTGTAGATGTACGCACTGCCAAGGGCATAATCCGGAGACCAATTCACAAAATAGCTATTCTTCCTGTTTCTTGAAAGACTGCGTCATTCAATGGGGCCGGGATGTTGGGCCAAATCACTCAAATTTGTATACTTTTCTTCTTAAATTTGGGACCACCCTAATTACGTGGCTCTCTTGTAATGTATCACTCTTCTATTTCACTCATTCGCCAAACTGTAAGCAAGCTGCGCTTGCTCATCCGCCTCTGTAATTAGTCTATAGCGAGAACTCTGAATAAACGCTTGCACCGAGGTTGTGTAGAAATTTATATACAACTCCTTTTATTCGTGGAATAGCACCCCCATACTGTAGAAACTCATGCTGGACTGGAAAACGCTCCTGTTCCTACAGTTAGTATGATCCATTTGACCTACATACATATGCATATTTTTAAAAGGCTCAAATTGAACTGTATCTGTATGCACAAGTGCACGGGTTCGAAAATCGCATCCCATTTTGCCCACTGGGCTCAATCAGGTATTACATTAAAAAAAATTCGTTATGATAGACAAACCCACGATCATTCAAACAAAATCAGACACTTAAATATAAACGCGACTCAACTAATCGAACCCAAAATCATTCACACAATTCTAAGTTGTGGTAGGCACACGCCAATGTTCATTTCCCATGCATACACATACTCAGGCACAAAGGCTCACAAATGCTTCTACGTTACCCCACAATTTTGTAAGCATCGCGTCCCATGCGTACACACAATCAAACACATTTATGTAGGTGTGTGCAGTTCACAAGATCTACCAAATGCAAATGTTCGGCTTTCAAATTCCTACAGGCAGCTAGAGATTCGCACACAGGCAGCCAAATGTTCATACATGTTTCCAGAGACTGCAAGTGTGTGTGTGTGCATGCCCGTCGCGAAATAATATTCTTTATGCGCATCAATGCTTTCATACCCTTCCCACAAATAATCATCGAAACGCTAATATTTTGTGTGCATGAGCATGGCAAACGCCTTTAAGATTTCTGTATACTCTTCACTCAAAAGGAAAGAGCTGGGATCGTCGCGAAAAATTTCAATTTTTGTGTGCTGCTAGGTTCGATGATTTGAGAGTCCATTGAGAGAGAAGAGAAAGAGAGTGAGAGAGAAAGAGTAGGACAAATAGCACATAGCCATACTTCGTACAAAAAAGGAAAATTCGGCTTCAGCGCTCGCAGCGCACTGATTTCGTCGCGCGAACTTTTCATTGCCCGAGCCAGTAGATACCAAGCCGAGCAAATACGAAGTTGGATGGTACCTACTAGCACTAACCATAGAACACATAGACTGGACACGCTGAAGAAAGATTTTGTCCAACTTTTTTTCATTGCGCTTCAAGCGTTCGACCGAGATGGTCGACATTTGAAATAAAGTGACTATCCTCAATTTTTTTCTTGCTCTCTCTCTCTGTGCTCTCTGCTCTCTCAAATATGTATATGTATGCATGCATGTGAGCACGAGCAGCAGCATGTGAGCATTTATATGCATGTGTGCGAGTCTCTAGCTGCCTGTAGGAATTTGAAAGCCGAACATTTGCATTTGGTAGATATTGTGAACTGCACACACCTACATACATGCGTTTGATTGTGTGTACGCATAGGACGCGATGCTCACAAAAATTGTGGGGTAACGTAGAAGCATTAGTGAGCCTATGTGCCTGAGTATGCATTGGACATGAACATTGGCGTGTGCCTACCACAACTTAGAATTGTGTGAACGATTTTGGGTTCGAATAGTTGAGTTGAAGTGATTGTGCTGTCGTGAATTTTCGTACGCCGAACCTAAAAGTAAAGAGCCGAGCGAATACGAAGTTGTGTGGGGTTGCCTGCCCCAAAAAAAAGTTGGACAAAATCTTTCTTCGGCGTGTCCAGTCTATGTGTTCTATGGTTAGTGCTACTAGACAGATTTTCGGCGTTGAAAACGTTTGTTCTACATGTCCAGTCTATGCGCTGTATGGTTAGTGCTCTAACACAGTAGAGTTGACATCCCCAAATGGCAGTTATAGATCCAGTATGCAATCTGTATATTGTACGTACATATATGTATGTATTTGATTTTAAAAGAACGCTATTATATGATACAAATATGCGAAATGAAAAATGAGTATTGACAGAGCGCTGACAGAAATGGTTGCCAAGAATATGCAGCCATTCAATATCGTAATATATTAGGGTTTTCTTAAATACTCTATGGTATTGGATCCCTGGCACTCAAAATCAACGCAAAGTTAAATTGTTTCTAAATATCGATATTAAGAAAACCATATCGATGTTATTCTAAAATTCGAAAATATCGATTACAATGATACTGAGGCGATATTTTTGCAGCACTGGCATATCCATACTTCGTTAAAAAGTTGACAATCTCTGCGGAGCGCATGAAGCAGAATAATTTGTGTTCCCATATGTTCGTAGCTCGAACCTAAAAGTACCGACATTACGATATTCATCCCCTACGAACATCGCTGATTTTGTGTTCAGCATCGATAATGATCGATTATTGATGCTCATACTGGTCTACTAGTAAATTAGTACTTGCCTGATGACCAATATTATAATTTAGGTTGGGAAAAAGAGAATCCTAAAAAAAAGTAAGTTTATTTTAATGTTTGCCTTTTATTTACACACCGATAGTAAAACGAAAAGTCATCTTGTATTTAACCAATATAGATTAATATGATTCTGCATATCAGTATTCTATTTTATATCGATCATACATTTGGATTCACACAATTGCCGGTACCGAATGTACTTATATTATTGACTGATGATCAGGACGTAGAGCTACATGGCATGTATCCACTACAAAAAACTACAGAATTTCTTACTGAGTATGGTACAACGTTTACGAATGCATGTACAAATACACCACTTTGTTGTCCCGCGCGAGCAAGCCTATTCACAGGACAGTATGCACATAACCATCTGACATTTAATAATTCGATAGATGGTGGTTGCAATGGTCATCATTGGCGTACAGTTTCGGAGCCACGCACATTGCCTGTGTTATTGAAAAAGCTATAAATTCATCGTTCTACGTGGATGACTTTCTGTGTGGGCATGACACATCGGAAGGCCTACAACAACTCAAGGCAGAGGTCATCGAGGTACTTGGCAAAGGCAAATTTGAATTGGCAAAATGGCATTCAAACCACCCGGACTTCGTCGACGATAACACTATCAAGGAGTTGAATCTAGAGGATGGTTCCGTTACAAGCACATTGGGCTTAACCTGGAATCAACGTCAGGACGTATTGTTTTTCGCTTTTCGACCCAAATGCTCCGTTGATGCAATCACCAAGAGGACAATTTTATCAGTTGCGTCTTCACTCTTCGATCCATTGGGACTAGTAGCGCCAGTCATTGTGACAGCAAAGATCATTCTACAGGAGTTGTGGATACTGAAATTGCATTGGGATGAATCTGTGCCGCAAACACTTTGTCTAGCTTGGAAATCGTTTGCTGCATCGCTTCCATCTCTGGAGTCGCTGACAATACCTCGATTCTGTATGCAGCCGAACATCAAGGAGTTGCAGTTGCATGGATTTTGTGACGCTTCTATTCGGGCATACGGATGCTGCATCTACGCACGCACAGTTGCAGCGGACGGCAACGTTGAAGTCCACCTGATCACGTCAAAGTGCAGAGTAGCACCAACTCGAAAGCTATCGCTACCAAAACTGGAGCTCGCGGCTTCACACCTGCTGGCACAGCTCTACGTGAAAATCAAGGGGATTTTCACATTGAACCAACAAACCTATCTGTGGAGCGACTCGTCGATAGTTCTTCATTGGATACATCAACATTCTGCGACACTATCAACCTTTGTTGGAAACCGCGTTTCTGACATCCAAGAAGCCACACCGGACTGTCATTGGAGGCACGTCCCAACACAATTAAATCCCGCCGATCTGATTTCAAGGGGATGTAAGCCCATGGAATTGAAACAATCTATCTGGTTTATGGGGCCGGCGTATCTGAAGCAGAGCCCGCACGCTTGGCCAAAGGACAAACGTCACGAACCAGATCCTGAGGTCATAACACTTGAGATTCGCAAGTCAGCTTTCAAGGTTACGACGGATAGCAACTATCTACTCGACACACTTAGAAGCATAAGTTCGCATCGTCGTTGCTTGCGAATTGTTGCTTGGATGCTGCGCTTCACACACGCGCTTCGGAGACCCGTTGAGCTGTCTACGCCCTCGCCGACACCTCAAGAACTTCAGCGTGCATTTAATTGCATTATTTGGAATCTACAGCAACAGCACTTTGCAGATGAAATCCACGCTTTGCAGAAAAACAGGCAAATATCAAGTCACATAAAGTTTCTAAATCCATTTTTGCAGGTTATAGACGGATATCTACTATTGAAGGTTGGCGGCCGTCTCGAATTGGCAAATGCACCAGACGCTCAGAAACATCCGATTCTACTCCCCAGCAAAGATGACCTCGTTCGTCACTACGTACAGTTTCTTCATGTGCAACACTACCATGCTGGCTCAAAGGCACTTGTTGCACTACTTCGTCTACAATTCTGGATCGTAAATGCTCGAGACCTGGCTCGCTCCATCGTCAGGAAATGCGTGCACTGTGTGCGCTACAAGCCAAGGATGCAACAGCAACTCATGGGAAATCTGCCTATCGAACGATTAACTCCATCGCGACCTTTCGCTCATTGTGGAGTGGACTTTTGCGGACCAGTCAACGTCTATCTTCGCATTCAGGGCAAGGCTCCACGGAAAGCCTACATTGCCATATTCGTATGCTTCGCAACCAAGGCTGTGCATATCGAGGTAGTATCTGATCTCTCAACGGATGCCTTCTTAGCCGCTTTGAGGCGCATGATTGCACGACGTGGATTGCCTATGGATATATTTTGCGATAACGCGACGAATTTCACTGGAGCAAGCAATCAATTAAAGGAACTACGGAACTACTTCTTCAAGCAAGAAAATCAACAATCAATTATTAGTTTTTGCGCAAATGAATTCATAAACTTTCGTTTTATCCCACCCAGAGCACCACACTTCGGCGGCCTCTGGGAGGCGGCAGTCAAAAGCGCCAAAGGACTCATGACGCGCAGCCTAATGAATGCCCGCTGCACGTTTGAGGAATTGGCTACAATCACAGCGGAAGTAGAAGCCATTCTCAACTCACGCCCGCTCACTCCACTGTCATCAGATCCAAGCGACTTGGGTGCTCTGACACCTGGTCACTTCCTAGTTGGAGACTCCTTGCGAGCATTGCCTGAACAACCTATAGAAGATGAACAGCTGAAATCTTTGGACCGCTGGCGTTTGATAACTGGTATCAAACAACACTTTTGGCGACGCTGGTCAGCAGACTACTTCAACGAGTTGAACGTACGCTCCAAGTGGACCAAACCAGCATCTAGTATCTCTATCGGAGACATGGCTCTCATACATGAGGACAACATACCTTCTCAGAAGTGGATAATGGGTCGCATTACAGCTACAATTCCTGGACGAGATCATCGAGTACGAGTTGTAGATGTACGCACTGCCAAGGGCATAATCCGGAGACCAATTCACAAAATAGCTATTCTTCCTGTTTCTTGAAAGACTGCGTCATTCAATGGGGCCGGGATGTTGGGCCAAATCACTCAAATTTGTATACTTTTCTTCTTAAATTTGGGACCACCCTAATTACGTGGCTCTCTTGTAATGTATCACTCTTCTATTTCACTCATTCGCCAAACTGTAAGCAAGCTGCGCTTGCTCATCCGCCTCTGTAATTAGTCTATAGCGAGAACTCTGAATAAACGCTTGCACCGAGGTTGTGTAGAAATTTATATACAACTCCTTTTATTCGTGGAATAGCACCCCCATACTGTAGAAACTCATGCTGGACTGGAAAACGCTCCTGTTCCTACAGTTAGTATGATCCATTTGACCTACATACATATGCATATTTTTAAAAGGCTCAAATTGAACTGTATCTGTATGCACAAGTGCACGGGTTCGAAAATCGCATCCCATTTTGCCCACTGGGCTCAATCAGGTATTACATTAAAAAAAATTCGTTATGATAGACAAACCCACGATCATTCAAACAAAATCAGACACTTAAATATAAACGCGACTCAACTAATCGAACCCAAAATCATTCACACAATTCTAAGTTGTGGTAGGCACACGCCAATGTTCATTTCCCATGCATACACATACTCAGGCACAAAGGCTCACAAATGCTTCTACGTTACCCCACAATTTTGTAAGCATCGCGTCCCATGCGTACACACAATCAAACACATATATGTAGGTGTGTGCAGTTCACAAGATCTACCAAATGCAAATGTTCGGCTTTCAAATTCCTACAGGCAGCTAGAGATTCGCACACAGGCAGCCAAATGTTCATACATGTTTCCAGAGACTGCAAGTGTGTGTGTGTGCATGCCCGTCGCGAAATAATATTCTTTATGCGCATCAATGCTTTCATACCCTTCCCACAAATAATCATCGAAACGCTAATATTTTGTGTGCATGAGCATGGCAAACGCCTTTAAGATTTCTGTATACTCTTCACTCAAAAGGAAAGAGCTGGGATCGTCGCGAAAAATTTCAATTTTTGTGTGCTGCTAGGTTCGATGATTTGAGAGTCCATTGAGAGAGAAGAGAAAGAGAGTGAGAGAGAAAGAGTAGGACAAATAGCACATAGCCATACTTCGTACAAAAAAGGAAAATTCGGCTTCAGCGCTCGCAGCGCACTGATTTCGTCGCGCGAACTTTTCATTGCCCGAGCCAGTAGATACCAAGCCGAGCAAATACGAAGTTGGATGGTACCTACTAGCACTAACCATAGAACACATAGACTGGACACGCTGAAGAAAGATTTTGTCCAACTTTTTTTCATTGCGCTTCAAGCGTTCGACCGAGATGGTCGACATTTGAAATAAAGTGACTATCCTCAATTTTTTTCTTGCTCTCTCTCTCTGTGCTCTCTGCTCTCTCAAATATGTATATGTATGCATGCATGTGAGCACGAGCAGCAGCATGTGAGCATTTATATGCATGTGTGCGAGTCTCTAGCTGCCTGTAGGAATTTGAAAGCCGAACATTTGCATTTGGTAGATATTGTGAACTGCACACACCTACATACATGCGTTTGATTGTGTGTACGCATAGGACGCGATGCTCACAAAAATTGTGGGGTAACGTAGAAGCATTAGTGAGCCTATGTGCCTGAGTATGCATTGGACATGAACATTGGCGTGTGCCTACCACAACTTAGAATTGTGTGAACGATTTTGGGTTCGAATAGTTGAGTTGAAGTGATTGTGCTGTCGTGAATTTTCGTACGCCGAACCTAAAAGTAAAGAGCCGAGCGAATACGAAGTTGTGTGGGGTTGCCTGCCCCAAAAAAAAGTTGGACAAAATCTTTCTTCGGCGTGTCCAGTCTATGTGTTCTATGGTTAGTGCTACTAGACAGATTTTCGGCGTTGAAAACGTTTGTTCTACATGTCCAGTCTATGCGCTGTATGGTTAGTGCTCTAACACAGTAGAGTTGACATCCCCAAATGGCAGTTATAGATCCAGTATGCAATCTGTATATTGTACGTACATATATGTATGTATTTGATTTTAAAAGAACGCTATTATATGATACAAATATGCGAAATGAAAAATGAGTATTGACAGAGCGCTGACAGAAATGGTTGCCAAGAATATGCAGCCATTCAATATCGTAATATATTAGGGTTTTCTTAAATACTCTATGGTATTGGATCCCTGGCACTCAAAATCAACGCAAAGTTAAATTGTTTCTAAATATCGATATTAAGAAAACCATATCGATGTTATTCTAAAATTCGAAAATATCGATTACAATGATACTGAGGCGATATTTTTGCAGCACTGGCATATCCATACTTCGTTAAAAAGTTGACAATCTCTGCGGAGCGCATGAAGCAGAATAATTTGTGTTCCCATATGTTCGTAGCTCGAACCTAAAAGTACCGACATTACGATATTCATCCCCTACGAACATCGCTGATTTTGTGTTCAGCATCGATAATGATCGATTATTGATGCTCATACTGGTCTACTAGTAAATTAGTACTTGCCTGATGACCAATATTATAATTTAGGTTGGGAAAAAGAGAATCCTAAAAAAAAAGTAAGTTTATTTTAATGTTTGCCTTTTATTTACACACCGATAGTAAAACGAAAAGTCATCTTGTATTTAACCAATATAGATTAATATGATTCTGCATATCAGTATTCTATTTTATATCGATCATACATTTGGATTCACACAATTGCCGGTACCGAATGTACTTATATTATTGACTGATGATCAGGACGTAGAGCTACATGGCATGTATCCACTACAAAAAACTACAGAATTTCTTACTGAGTATGGTACAACGTTTACGAATGCATATACAAATACACCACTTTGTTGTCCCGCGCGAGCAAGCCTATTCACAGGACAGTATGCACATAACCATCTGACATTTAATAATTCGATAGATGGTGGTTGCAATGGTCATCATTGGCGTACAGTTTCGGAGCCACGCACATTGCCTGTGTTATTGAAAAAGCATGGATATCATACATTTTTCGCTGGAAAGTATTTAAATCAGTTTAAAGGCGCTGAAGTTCCGCCCGGTTGGGATAAGTTTTATGGCCTTCACGGAAACTCCCGCTACTATAACTATACAATACGTGAAAATAGAAGAAATGTCAGCTATTCGGATATATATTTAACAGATATGTTAAGAGACCGAGCGGTAGAATTTATTCATAATGTGAGAAAAGGTGAGAAGCCTTTTTTTGCAATGATTTCACCCCCAGCCGCTCACGCACCCTTCACTCCAGCACCGCGGCATAAAGGTGTATTTTCTCATGTGCGAGCGTTACGTACTCCAAGCTTTAACGCTCCCAGTAAAGGTATGCCTTTCTCAATATTAAATATTTAAACATATTATTTTTCTGCAGATAAACATTGGCTGGTTAGAACAGCGAAGCGTTTGCCGAACTCCACTGTCCTCACAGTTGATAAGTATTTCCAAAAACGCTGGGAAACTCTTCTCGCAGTTGATGAAATGATGGTGACCATAGTAACATTGCTTAAGAAATATCAATGCCTCGATAATACCTATATCATTTACACCTCTGATAATGGTTATCACTTGGGTCAATTTGCCCAGCCGTTTGATAAACGACAACCTTATCAGACTGACATAAGGGTGCCCTTGCTTATTCGTGGACCAGATGTACCTGGCAGTATTTCAATGAACTTCGCTGTTAGTTTGGTAGATCTCATGCCTACCATTTTAGAATGGGTCGGGTTATCGGTCCCCGACTATGTTGATGGCCGCTCTTTTAAAGATGAGTTGCTACAGCAGCAGCAGACGAAACGACAATCACAACATCGAATATTGCTTGTTGAGTATTGGGGTGAAGGAAACGACGAAACATATAATTCAGAGTGTCCAGGGAAGCAGACAGATCATTTAGCAGAATGTACGCTAGATGCAGATTGTCATTGCCAAGATGCGTGGAACAATACATACAAGTGTATTAGAGATTTTCGGTATAAGCTGGATCGCATTTATTGTGAGTTCGATGATACTGAGGTAACTAAGTTGAATTAATAAAAATATTACAATAATACATTGTAATTTTATGTCTAGAACTTTATTGAGGCATATGACTTAATCCAAGACCCCTATCAAATGACAAATATCGGTTATGAACTGCTTTCAACTGAACGTATTTTATACGGATTTTTAATTGGAAATCTGACAGCATGTGCAGGAAAATCGTGTCATATCAACTATTAATGCTTTTATTTCATTACCTAATACGATACGCTCGGACAAAGTGCTGTCGCAATATTGGTAATATGTATTTACGTATTTAGCTTTAATTTGATTTGAATAAAGTAGGTTAATATAAACAAGAGTGCTCCAGTCGAGACTGCTCGACTAGAAGATACCCTGAACCCGGCAAAGAACTGATATTCCAATCATTCTGCACTTCTTTTATACAACCATACAAAAGCACATGAACACATACATTGACACGTACGTATAAACACGTGCTCTGCTAATTGCGCAGTAAACGACAATTTTGTTGTTGAATAATTTCTCCTGTAGTAGGAACATCTTCATGAAACTTTCGAAACGTAATCATAATGTTAAAATGTGTGTAAGTTATTATATTTTGGTTTTCTTATATTTAAGTGAGTTAACACGTACGAAGTAACGGTGTTAACTCTTGTATAGAAGCAAAGGAGCTGGAGAGCAAAGGGGGCGTGGAATTCAAAATCCGTATTTTATGTACTAGAGACTTTTGCTTTGGAATGTATACACATTTGCACACCGTGATCACGTTCTGAAAGTTTCATGAAGAGCAGTCTCGACTAGAGCTTTCTTACTTGTTTATACCCTGATCCCATTAAAAAAGCAGTTTCAGCAAGATAATGGCCCAAAATATTCATTTTATTTTGTGCAGGAGTGGCAAAAAACATCCCTAATCACCGGATTTCAATCCCATAGAGCATGTGTGGGACCTACTGGAACCAAAGATATCACAAAATAACCTCAAAGGATTCTTTAAAAAAGGCGCTACGCATTGAATGGGCCATAATCACCACTTATGGAACGTCAAGGCTAATAAATAGCATGAAGAGACGTTTACAGGCGGTTATTCAGTCAAACGGAGGACCAACATGGACGATGGAAAAAACTGATTACGCCTCTTGTGCCAATACTTTTTTGAGGAAATTTGTGCCTATATACATATGTATATATTTTTGTCCAATGCAAATGAACCAAAGCAAAAATTTAATTTATTTTTTGTTAAATATTATTACAATACATGCACTTAATAAATATAGTTGTTCATTTATTTATAGCTGTGTTCAAAAAAAGTTACATCACATCGAAGTTTGATTTTTCAAGTGTGCCAAAACTTTTTTACCCACTGTATCTTCCGCTTGGTTTTTAGACAGTCTGTTGCCGAATACCTCTCGTTGTTGCATTTGAAGCAACGCTTTGCCTTCTCTACGTTGTTGACCCCAGTTTCAAAAATCTTATTTTTCTAGAAAGGTGTCACTGGGCAGACTTCTTCTGCAAACGCTTTATTCATTTTTCTGGGGTCATCAAAACATTCCATATTCGCTTGTATGCAAAAAAGTCTTGCTTTCGTGCTATAATGCGAACTTTTTATCGCGCTCCACATTCGCAAATTTTCGATGCATGTCGGCCTTGGATATTTTGTTTTCAAATGTCGTCTTTAATTTCTCTGTCAGTTTATACAGCCCCATAAAGTATATATATTCTTGAAGAAAGATTTTGTCCAACTTTTTTTTGGGCCAGGTTACCCCACACAACTTCGTATCCGCTCGGCTCCTTACTTTTAGGTTCGGCGTACGAAAATTCACATCACAATCATTGCGCTTCAAGCGTTCGACCGAGATGGTCGACATTTGAAATAAAGTGACTTTATGCTCAATAGGCAAACCCACGGTCATTCAAACAAATATAAACGCGATTCAGCTATTCAAACCCAAAATCGTTCACACAATTCGAAGTTGTGATAGGCACACGCCAATGTTCATTTCCCATGCATACACACATGCACATACTCAGGCACATAGGCACACAAATGCTTCTACGTTACCCCACAATTTTTGTGAGCATCGCGTCCCTTGCGTACACACAATAAAACGCATGTATGTAGGTGTGTGCAGTTCACAAGATCTACCAAATGCAAATGTTCGGTTTTCAAATTCCTACAGGCAGGTAGAGACTCGCACACAGGCATATAAGTGCTCATACATGTAGCAAGGGACTATAAGTGTGTGTATGCATGGTCGTCGCGAAGAATGATTTCTATGCGCACCAACGCTTTCATACCCTTCCCATAAATAATAACGAAAACGCAAATATTTTGCATGTGCATGGCAAACGATTTGAAGAGTTCGGTATACTCTTCACTCAGAAGAGAACGCAAGGGTTCTAGCTGCGAAGAAATTTGAATTTTTGTGAGCTGCTGCTCGTGCTCACATGCATGCATACATATACATATTTGAGAGAGCAGAGAGCACAGAGTGAGAGAGAGAGAGCGAGAAAAAAAATTGAGCATAAAGCCACTTTATTTCAAATGTCGACCTTCTCGGTCGAGCGCTTGAAGCGAAGTGTTTGTGCTGTCGTGAATTTTCGTACGCCGAACCTAAAAGTAAAAAGCCGAGCGAATACGAAGTTGTGTGGGGTTGCCTGCCCCAAAAAAGAGTTGGACAAAATCTTTCTTCAGCGTGTCCAGTCTATGTGTTCTATGGTTAGTGGTACAGCCCAAGCGCAGTCCTTGCTTATTGCGCAGTTAGCAGAGCGCGTGTCTAAGTGCGCGTGAATATCAGCTCCTTGTAGGGATCAGGGTATCTCCTAGTCGAACCTCATGTTAGTCTACTACAATTCTGAATTTCTAGTCTCTAGCATTAAAAGTGTTCAAAATACAGCAGTCATTCTATTAATTATGCTTTGTTAAATTTTGATATTGTGTATAATGTACCAGTTGTTACAAAAAAAATACTTAATTGGTTTCACCAAAGTAATTCTTTATTTTATTTAACCGTTTTTATTTAACTTGCGAAGCGGATATGCATTTTCGTATCCATAATTATATACATTGAATGTTAGTTAATTTATGTAAACGTAATAATATATTGTAATTCATACTACAATAAGAAAGTAACTTCATAATCTGTTGCTTATATTTATGATGGTTGTATTCATAAATATCCTAATGTAGCATATGTCTTCACAAATGTTCCATCGTTGGTGTTGACATTTCTATGATAAGGCTTAATTCAATTAATTTCTTGTGATATATTTTTAATTGTACTTACTCATCTTCCCAGGGACATACTGCGTTATACTCGGTTTCATCAGTATTTGATTGCGCAAGGATGTCAGGCTTTTCAGTTAATTTATCTCGTTCGTCCAATGAGCTTAGCTTCTTAGTTGCAGAATTCCGCTTTTTACGCCGCCGGCAAACTTCATCGTTGATTAATACAGGCGTTAATGTTTTGGCAGCTGTAGACTCATCTAAGGGTTCATCATCCACTATATCGACTTCTAATACAGCGAGCGGAGCCAATAAAGGAGCCGGTGTCGGTGCCGGCGGTGTACAGCCAAGATACCTCTCGGTTTCTATAATATCGTAGTCGAAAACTTCATCCTTACTACTAAAATGCATTCCTTCTTGATACTCATCAGTAGTGGGTGACAGCTCAGCCTCATTTTCTTGAATATGATAATCAATTTTTTCTTCGACAGTTAATTGCTCCGACGGTACATTTATTTTTTTAACACTTTCTAATTCCTCTTTGCTACTGAGATGAGATTTATTTTTGGGGTCACTTTCTTTCGTAAATATTTTGATTGGCGGACCGGAAATAAGCTTTTGTAGCGTGTTACTATTTTTGTAGACGGAAGACTCAATCAGTTCAATTTTAACTTCTTTGATGACATCTAAGTCTGATTCAAGTTGACAATCAATTTTAATTGCCGGTGCACTTGTGATAGCGCTAAATCTAGTATCACTCTCGTTTCCTAATTGACTCGTAGGTGTCGTCGAGTTTAAATGATGTTCACTGGCTTCTAGATCAACAATTTCGCACTCTTTACTTAGTAATTTAATGTTGGTTGCTTGCGGTATTCTCGGTAATGATTCTGACATGGAAAAAGGCTTATCACTATTTTGTGACATTGATTTACCATCCGCTTTATTTATATTTAGTATATCTTCTGTACTAATAATTCCACTGTTATCATCGACACGTGCATCGTGAATATTCGGGGGTTGTAAATTGGAGTTAACGATGGGTACCGACGAAGTCAAAGAGGAACTGAAGCGTCCCGTATCATATTCACTGCTGAAGAAAAGCCGAAAAAAGAAAAAATGGCATATATTAGACATTTATGGTATTCGTATAAAGCAAATGTAGTTTATTATAGAAAATAAATACAAAGATTTTTATTTTATGCTTTTTAAACTTTAAGCCCATTAGAGTATAATAGTTTTATTAAATGTATTAATATCAGATTCCATGATCAGAAAGTGCTTCTACCGTACATCGCCATGCTGTGCTATTAACAGCGTTATGGTAATCGCATAGCTCCAACACCAAATCTCCTACTAGCTGTCGGTACTTAGCGTTCCACTGAGTACATGCTCTCTCACCCTTTTTCTGGTCACTTGTCACTACTTCTATTGACACAAAATCTATCACATACTACTAAGAAAAAACACAGCGATCTTCTTTCAATCCACGTTCTTTCCTTTTCTTTTATTACCCCACACCAATAAAATGTATGTGAGAGGCAGAAGGGGGAGTATGGAGACCTTATAAAGTAAATATGTATATTCATGATCAAGGCGACGAGCTGAGTCGATATAGCCTGGTCCGTCTATGGCGTATGAACGCCTAGATCTCAGAAGATGTACGACCTAGAGACTTGAAACTTTGCATGCTTACTCGTGGATACCATATGCAGTACAATTTTATCACATTTTTTTCGATAACTCATCCGAATTCTTTTTTATCGAGAAGAATCGAGAAATTGATTTTGTTTATTCAGCGTTATTTTAATATTTTTAGACGTGGAGACTTCAGATTTATTATGTATATACATCTGATCAATACGAAGATTTTAAAATTTACAGATTTCGGATAGTCTTCGCCACCAATTAGTATAAAAAATTTTTATTTTAAGTACTAAAGACTGGTTTAGAATATACACCCATTTGAACAAAATGATTACGTTCTTAATATTTCATGGAGATAGTCCCACTACAAGAGAAATTATTCAGCAATAAAATTCTCATAATATTATCCACACTGTAACCCAAGCGCAGTCGCTGTTAATTACGCAGCAGAGTCAAGCACTCTCGACTAGACCACTCTTACTTGTTCTACTATAATGCACTGAAAATATCCATTATAATTAATTTCTCAGTCTTCGCGGTTAGTGCACAGGAAATAATTATTTTGTATTCGTATGATTCAAATGAAATAAAAAAAGTCCACCAACTCTGTGTTGTATATAAAATAAGATACCTGTGCATTAATGAAATGGAAGCACGACGTTGTTCATTTAATTTTTTTGTTGTAATCCTTATACAGGCCTCTGCATTATCTATGGTGTTCTGATGTCGTATGCAAAAGTTCCGTTGTATACGTTCAATAACTTCACAGCATTCTAAATTGCTATTTTAAGAGTTAGCTTATTATATACAAAGATTTAATTTATTTATTTACCTGGCAGATGTCTTTGACTGCTCTAAGACATTGGCATCACATGGCCGATGAGGTAATGGAACTTCGATATTTACGTTATTACGTGAAATCGAGATAACATCATCAGGTAAATTTATAGTTGATTCGTCCCATGGACATATAGACCTATCTGGCGGTGCTGGCATAACGTCCCCGGTAGTTTCTAGCTGAACGAACTTCGAATTCGGTGATTCTCTGCGTAATATAAGAAACATTTTTTAAATTTAATATTTGTTTCAGATAGGGGGACTTAGATTAGATTTAGATTAGATTCGCTTTTTTTGTGGCGCTGTCGCAGTGAGGTCCCGTCGTTTTAGCTAGTGGCATAATTGAATTAGAATTGCGGAGGTTCGCGCCCTGCCAATGTTAATGTCACAATGTCACTTTAATTTTTAACAGTCATGTTCGATTGTGGTGCGACTTCTTTTAACAGAAATGTACATATGTATTACCGGAAAAATTAAATTTGTTTGTTTTTTGCTTTTTAAAAACATAAATATTTAAAATCTCGAGTCATATGGGGTTCAAGGGATCTCCTAGTCAAGCACTTCGACTTCTCTTACCTGGCAAATAAATAATTAATTAATATATTATATATTGTAAAGGCGATTTTCCTTAATTCGTGTAAATAAATACGAGCACGAACACAATTGAGAGATTGAGTTTAAAAGGGCTATCAAATTTTGATTTTAAAGCAAGCTTATAAATGAATAATTAGAATATATAATTATATTATATTGATTTTGTGAAAGTATAGGCGTTCAGACCCTATCTATATTTTTAATCAGTATATATCTTCTTGATTAGGGCGACGTGCTGAGCTGAATCGATCCAATGAAAGTCCATCTGTCTGCCCGTCCGTCCGTCAGTTCGTATGTATGGTTGCGGCGCTCTTTTTTTGGTAGGTTCGTGACTGCTCGACTAGCAGTTACCCTGAACCCTACAAAGAACTGATATTCACGCATGCATACGCACGCGCTCTGCTAACTGCGCAATTAACAGCGACTGCGCTTGGGCTGCACTATGTGTAATATTATGAAAACTTTGTTGCTGAATAATTTCTCTTGTAGAATGACTATCTTAATGAAACTTTCAGAACGTAAAACTGTATGTAACAGGTAAGAGGAGGCGTAGTAGACCGCATAAAGTACATATATTCTTGATCAGGGCTACGAGCTGAGTCGATATAGTCATGTCCGTCTGTCTGTCCGTCCGAATGCCGAGATCTCAGAAGATATAAGAACTAGAGACTTAAAATTTTACTCGTGTATGCGCTACAAGCTTATCATATTTTTTGATAACTCATTTATTTTTATACTCATTCACGAAGTGAATTAGTATATTGGTTTTGTGCATGTCCGTCTTCTGTCATCTGTCCGTATGAATGCAATCTATTTCGGCGCTATTAGAGCTTTATATATAAAGTTTTATAAAGTGTTAAAATTTTCCCGATCCGCCCACTAGGGGGATGGCAAATCGGATCTGAATATATAGTTATTTTTCAAATTCTGCTATATTTTGGGCACTATTGATACTAGAGAAATTTGGTATATATACTCGGGTTGATTACCCAATACCAAAAAGCTATAGTGGATATATCTCCGCCCACAGGGGCGTGGCAAACCGCAAAAGTTTATATCCCCTACAGTTATAGAGCTAGAAGCTTCAAATTTGGATAGTTGAGTTACTGGTAGCCTCCTCTATCGATGTCTTAAAAATAGTTATTACGCCTCTTTAGGGGCGTGGCATATCAAAAAATACCCTGTAATTTTCACATTTTTGGGCGTAAGCATTCAAATTTTGCAGTTGGGTTATCACTAGCTTGTTCTAAGAACTGGCCAAAATAGAGGTGTCTACGTCCACTAGGGGCGTGGCAATCGCCATTTCTAGTGTCAAATTGCGACATTTATATGCGTGAGCCATCTATATATATAAACAGGCTTAATAGCCATTGATAACACGGAAGAAAACATTTTTGTGGAATTTACAAAATAAAAATTAAATTATAAATCTTTAAAAAATTAAAAACAATTAAAAGTTTTCTGCGGGGTTCAAAGTACAACCATCTACGCCCACTAGAGGCGTGGCGAATCGGCATTTGTAGCAGCCAACTAAGAAATTTATATACGTGCGTCACTTATATATATAAATAAGCTTTGTAGATATTCATAAGACGGAAGGAAACATTTTTATGAAATTGAAAAAATATAAACGAAATGATAATAACATAAAATTCAATTTTTCAAAAAATTTTTCCGCGGGGTTTGAACTCGCATCTCAACAAAATAGCTAAAATAAAATCACTCTGCGACTTTTCGAATAGCTGAATAGCCTTCCCATAAATAATAACGAAAATGCAAATATTTTGCATGAGCATGGCAAATGATTTGAAGAGTTCGGTATACTCTTCACTCAAAAGAGAACACAAGGGGTCTTGCTGCGAAGAAATTTCAATTTTAGAGCTGCTGCTCACATGCATGCATACAAATACAAAATTGAGAGAGCAGAGAGCATAGAAAGAGAGAGAGCAAGAAAAAAATTGAGCATAGAGTCACTTTATTTCAAATGTCGACCATCTCGGATGAACGCTTGAAGCGAAATGATTATGCTGTCGTGAATTTTCGTACGCCGAACCTAAAAGTAAGGAGCCGAGCGAATTCGAAGTTGTGTGGGGTAACCTGGCCCAAAAAAAAGTTGGACAAAATCTTTCTTCAGTGTGTCCAGTCTATGTATTCTATGGTTAGTGGTGCTATTCATTCAAGCTCGCACACTCCCAATAAAATATCGAATTTATGAAAAAGAAAATGTGATCGAATAGGTCTTGAACCCACCACTAACCATACAACACATAGACTGGACATGCTCAAGCCGAACGGTCCCTTTTTATATGAAGCATGGCTATGTGTTATTTGTCCTAATCTTTCTCTGCTCTCTCTCAATGGTCTCTCAAATCATCGAACCTAGCTTTTTTTTTTTTGTTTTTTTTTGTTTTTTTTTTTTTATTAGGAAGCACCTGAGCATCTATTTAGCTCTATTATCCCCCTTAAGACATATATACACAATCGCAGGTTTAACAAAGAAACAGAAACATAGCGACGTAATTTAAACTTAACAGAAACTTAACGTAATTTAAATTTAATTTTAGTTATTGTTGGACTGTGGAAGTGGCGTCTTTTTAACCTACTGATCGGTCTTGATTTAGGCAATTTTCTAGCTAGCCGGTTCGCATGGACCTTGAGCCGGTCGTTGTACCGACTCGAGTGGAACGATATCTGGTCTTCCACTGTGTCCAGCTTGAGGTCTCTATGAAGACAGGAGTTTCGGACGAACCAGGGGCAGCCGGTGATTTGGCGCAATACCTTGTTTTGGAGGACCTGGATCTTTTGGCGGTTACTCTTTGCGGCTACTCCCCATATTTGTACGCCGTACCTCCAGATCGGGGTTATTATGTGGGTTAAGATCTTGCGCTTGTTAGAGAGTCACAGCTTGCTCTTGCTGTGCAGCAACCACGACATCTGCTTAAGGCGGGAGCGGCAGGTGCCAGCAGTTGCCAAAATGTGAAGGCGTGCGTCTAGGCTGATCCCCAAGTATTTCACCGTCCTGGTTTTTTCGAGGGGAGTATTATTGATGAAGACAGTCGCGGGCGCCTCCCTTCTTAACGAAAAGCATAGACTTTTGCTTTTTGAGGCGCTGATTTTTATGTTCCATCTGGCAGCCCATTTTGCGAAAGAGTCCAAAATATCTTGGAGAATTGCTGCCGCTTCAAGGTTGGACTTTGTGGAGACCAGCACACAGATATCGTCAGCATACGTAGCCATGAGAGACGCATCGGAAGATATGCCATGGCTCGAAACATCGGGGAGAGGAAGATCACCTGTAAAAATACAGAAGAGCAAAGGTGCAAGTATACTGCCCTGAGGGACGCCAGCGGCAATCGAGTACGTGGAGGACTGGCTCGATTTTACTCTCACTCTGAAAGAACGACCCTCCAAGTAGGATCGGATCAGAGAAAAGAAGTGAGAAGGCAGCTGCTCTTTTATCTTCTGTAGAAGTCCAGGATGCCATACCCTATCGAAGGCCTGTTCGATGTCCAGGAAAATGGCATTGCAGTACTTCTTGTTGTCGAAGGCCCAACTCTTTACTTATGAGTGAAAAGTATGCCGAATTCTTAAAGTCGTTTGACATGCTCATGCGCACAAAATGTTAGCGTTTCGATAATTATTTGTGGAAAGGGTATGAAAGCGTTGATGCGCATAAAGAATATGATTTCACGTCGGGCACACATACACATTTGCACTCTCTGGAAACATGTATGAACATTTGGCTGCTTGTGTACGAAGCTCTTATAAGGCTTATAGACTATCGAACTCTTCAAAGGGCTACCATGTTATTATATATATACAAGTTAACACAACTGATCAGCAAAACGTAAATATTCAAGCTGACCATGCATTCCCAGCATAAATGCTTACGACACCAGCCGTCTCAAGCGGATATTGCACAACAGCGGCAGAAGCGTACACGCGCAACACTGTTGCTTCTCAGCGATATATGATCCCTCGCACTATATGCAATGCCAGCGTTTTCAGGGCTTAGGGCTAGCTTCGATTATAAGAATTAATGTCACTTAGAGTTAGTTGATTTTTGGAAATAAAGAACGTCGGTCGTCGCCACGGAATTATCCAAGTCTCCGCATTTCAAGCAACTCCGTTGCTTCTTAACAAGTGCTAACACCGTTACTTCGTACGTGTTAATTCATTTTAATATTAAAAACCAAAATAAAATAACTGGCGCCCAACGCAATCGAACAAAAAACCCAAATTTTAATTAAACAAATACCCAACGCAATTGAACAAACACCCGAATTTAATTAAGCAAATACCCAACGAAATCGAACAACACCCCGAATTTAACTAATCAAATTTCCAACGCAATCGAACATAACAACATTGGAAAAAAAGACAATATAAATTATAAACAAAGCAACTAAAACAGAAGTTCACCGAGGAAGCAGTTCATCAGCAGCAGCAGCTCTACTAACATAATTTAAGAACATGTGAGTAGGGTGTTCAAAAAAAAAAAAAAAAAAAAAAAAAAAAAAAAACTGTTAAAATCCAATTTAAATACAATTCCAACCTTTTAATATTAATAAGTAATAAAACAAGTAAGGAAGCTATAGTCGAGAGTGCTCGACTAGAAGATACCCTGATCCCTACAAAGAGCTGATATTCACGCACGCATAAGCACGCGCTCTGTTAACTGCGCAGTAAGCAGCGACTGCGCTTGGGCTGCGCTGCAGTGTGGGCAATACTATGAGAATTTTGTTGCTGAATAATTTCTCCTGTAGTAGGACTATCTTCATGAAACTTTCAGAACGTGATCACAATGTGCAAATGTGTGTACATTTTAAAGCACAAGTCTCTAGTACTTAAAATACGTTTTTTGCAAATTGAGGGCGAAGGGGGCGTGGTATCCAAAATCTGTAAATGACAAAATCTGCGTATTGATTAGATGTATATACACACCAAATCTGAAGTCTCCAGGTCTAAAAGTATTGAAATTACGGTGAATAAACAAAATCGATTTATCGATTATTCGCGATAAAAAAGTAATCGGACGAGTTATCGAAAAAAAAAGATAAACTTGTACTGCGTATGGTATACATGAGTATGCATACAAAATTTGAAGTCTCTAGCTCTTATATCTTCTGAGATCTAGGCGTTCATACGGACGGACGGACGGACGGACGGACGGACAGACGGACAGGGCTATATCGACTCAGCTCGTCGCCCTGATCAAGAATATATATACTTTATGGGGTCTGCCACGCCTCCTTCTGCCTGTTACATACTTTTCACAAAACCATTATACCCTCTGCACTGGCATTAGCCCAAGAAGTCGCGTCTAATCATGACCGTTACATGTTTGCCACGAATTTTGCACGTAGTTTAGAAGAAAAGGCTCAAAGAACAGAGCAAAAACAACAAGGCAAGGATAGGAATCTAACTCAAGACCCAAAATACAACCAGCCAGGGAAAAGCCCATATTATAGGAAACAAGAATTTTCACCACGACGAGAACAAGTTGAATCAATGGACGTTGACAGATCCGCTCGCGTTGGACATACGACCCAATACAAACAAAGTACGGCTCCCTCAAAACAGACTCAGTGGGCGACTCAACAACAAAACGCAAAATATGAAAGTTACAATAATCAGGGACAATCAAACAAGAGACCAATTAACCATTTAGAAACAGGAGATACAGAATATGAACAGGACAGTAGTGAATATCGGACTGTCGCAGAAACTGAGGCAGAAGACATTGAGGACGAATATGACAAGGTGAATTTTTTAGACTTGGCTCCCTGCTACCGTTCTGACGCGCTATCACGGCATAATATTCATGCCTTGGAAGATGATGCAGAGTTAGACAGAGCTACAATGCACAGTGAAGTATCGCTCACGTACACCATAGAAACAACGGACAAACCAATCAACTGTTTCCAAAACCAAATTATAATTCAAGAAAATAAAGTAGCTTCTGATTGTACAGTCATCTTATTCGGTAAAAAAATCCTACATACAATTCACTTCTCAGACAGAGATTCGTTAATCGAAAGAGTTTACGATGTAGTCAAAAAAAACGTCGTTAATGCAATTCATTGCGAATTATCGGTATTGGCATTCATACAACATAAATTAGTAGAAATTTTCCCAACAACAATATTTCGATATACAAAACATATGGTAAATGTCATTATTGACAAAAACGAACAAAAGGAAATAATTGTAGCAGAACATAACCGAGCCCACAGAGCAGCCCAAGAAAGTGTAAAACAGTTTTTACAAGAATATTTCTTTCCAAAAATGACAAAACTAGCAAACGAAGTTGTTGCACATTGCAGAATCTGTAAAACAGCTAAGTACAACCGTCACCTACAAAAACCAATTGACACCTCTGTACAACAAAAACAAAATTGACCCAGACTTGGGGACAACGCTCTCAATAAAAGAGAGGGTGGCCCACAAGGACAACCTAAGATAAACAAAACATTAAACTCCTTTTTTATCTTTTAAGATTTGGGCTACGGATTTTCAATATATAAATTCAATATATATAATTCATTCAACTAATCTTATTCCATACTCAGAAATAGTAAAGGACACGAAAGAGTTAAGAAAAATCACACATGAGACAGTTATTAGACATAGATTTAAAACATATAAAAACACTAATAGCCACAGTAAATATCCATCATAGACATGCTACGAGCACTAATATGCTAGGAACCGTTCTTAAAGTCGTAGCTGGCACACCAGACTCCGACGATTTCGAAAAGCTTAAATTTACACAGAAAGAACTTTTGGAATCAGAAAATAGGCAAGTAACAATAAACACAAAAATGCAGGAACAAATAAATAAGCTAACCGACACAGTAAACATCATAACAAAAACAAAGCAGATAGACACGGAACATTTGTATGAAACACTGCTCTCAAGAAACAGAATAATTATTTCAGAATTAGAGACCTTAATGCTTTCAGTAACACTGGCAAAAGTTGGAATTGTAAACCCCTCCATATTGGATTCTTCTGACCTAAAAAATATTGTTAATGAACACCCTATAAATATCACTATTACTGACCTAATGGAAGTATCTCAAGTTAAAGTCTTTCTTAATAATAACTTTCTACATTTTGTAATAAGATACCCTAAGCCTAGCGTAGTATGTAAGAAACTAACAATATACCCTGTTCAACACAATGGCATTATAATAAATTTCGACGAAGACTACAATGTAGCTGTCTGCGGCAACCATGTAATATCAATAGGAAATTGTAGTGCAACCCTCACAACAACGTTCCGCCAGAAATTACCCTATACAACGTGCACACAACAACTGCACTCAGGTGGCACTGCACATTCTTCAACTCGATCCAGCCATCTTGAACCTCTAACCATCGTCGACGATGGCGTTATCATCATCAACGACAGAGCAGCTATAGTTGATGAGCAAATGGTGAAAGGGACATTCCTGCTTACCTTTGACAACGAGATAAAGGTACGACACCGTATATAGAAATCCTAAAAACTACGTGAGCAAATAACCGAGACCAGCGGCATCCACGCTTCTAAATATAACGGGTCATCAGGAAATACCAAGCCTGCCGTACCTACAGAAGCTGAGCATAAGAAACCTCCGGGACATTGCCCAATTGGAAGAAGGACTGGTAAGAAGACCAATAATATCTGGACTAACCGTGGTCATCCTTCTACTTTCCTGCTACGCCCTAATGAAACTTTACCAAAGACATCGGAGGAACAAAAGTCAACGTGATCTTCAGGCGGTAATTAACAGTTTCAAGAACTCCGAGCACGTCATTCACCTAAGTGGGGGAGGAGTTAACACAACTGATCAGCAAAACGTAAATGTCACTTAGAGTTAGTTGATTTTTGGAAATAAAGAACGTCGGTCGTCGCCACGGAATCATCCAAGTCTTCTCATTTCAAGCAACTCCGTTGCTTCTTAACAAGTGTTAACACCGTTACTTCGTACGTGTTAATTCACTTCAATATTAAAAACCAAAATATAATAACTTACATCATATAGGGTATTAAAATGTGTTGCGCCTAATTTATATTAAGTGACAAAATTTATATAAAGTTAATCTCCCTACTATTTAATTATTTACAATTTCCTATTAAAAATGTTGGTTTTACACATACGCAAACAAACACATATATGGATATGTATGCATGTAAGTAAAAACATATTCATTAGGCGCAACTCATTTGCAAATAATAGCAAAAACCTTATAATTTTACTTATAATTATTGTAAACTCTTTCAACAGACTGGTACACTTTTCAATTAGAAGGGCAAAATGGGATCGTCGCCAATAACTTTTCATTTTTGTGCGTAGAGTACATACATACAGTGCCTTCACATTACATTACTTCGCACACAAGCAGCATACATGTTTCCAGAGTTATGCGCATCAACGCTTTCATACCCTTCCCACAAATAATCATCGCAACGCTAACTTTTTGTGAGCATGGCAAACGGCTTTAAGATTTCGGCATACTCTTCACTCATAAGGAAAGAGCTGGGATCGACGCGAAAAATTTAAATTTTTGTGTGCTGCTAGGTTCGATGATTTGAGAGACCATTGAGAGAGAAGAGAAAGATAGAGTGAGAGAGAAAGAGTAGGACAAGTAGCACATAACCAGGCTTCATATAAAAATGGACCATTCGGCTTGAGCGCTCGCAGCGCACTGATTTCGTCGCGCGAACTTTTTATTGCCCAAGCCAGTAGATACCAAGCCGAGCAAATACGAAGTTGGAAAACGTTGAAAACGTTTGTTCTACATGTCCAGTCTATGTGTTGTATGGTTAGTGGTAAAACCAAATTAAAACAGATTGTACAATATTACATTTGAGTCAATAAATATAAAAAAACAATAGATATACAAATTCATTCTGATAGGCAAACCCATATATATATATATATATATAAAGGGAGAGAGGGAGAGAAGGAAAGGGAGAGAAAACCAAGTAAATTTACAAGTCTGTTACAAACATTTCAACAAAACCAATCTACCCAATCTACCATATGCAGGAAATACAAATTAAGCATAGAACGAGTTTGTTCAAATGTCGATCAATTTGGTCTATCGCATAAAGCGAAATGATATTGCTTTCTAAAATTTTGATGTGTAAAAAATGTTATTGAGGTGTCCAGCCTATCTGTTAAGTGGCAAGTGCGTATACACAGTTGCTTTCACTAGCTTACCTGTATGGAAGCTCACACAGATTATTTTGTGAGTGAGAGTGCGGCACTTTGGAACTAGCGGTCTTATTAACAGCAATGACTGCTAGCTCAAGTGCAGATCCTGTAAGACTGCGGTCGCTACCACGTCGTCGCGCTAGATTACCAGAAGGCGCATTTGTAACAGTGCAAGTACCACAAGCTGTACTACCTGTCATCATGCTCTTAGTCACTTCGCCTAAATTTTGTTGATTTGAAAGGGCGGCAGTCATTTTCTTCTTTGCTCCGCTTACGGCACCAAAATTAAAGAAACGTTTTTTATGCGAAGGTTGGATACCACTATCAATAAGTCGTTTGTAGTGATCGGAACGTATAAATCGGGGATAACAGTCCTTTTTCAACAGAAGCATGTAAATATGCTCTGAAGCGGAGTCAAAAGTGAAGCGCGATGGATTCTTGAGACCGCGTAATACGCTTTCCATAGTTTTTCCATCGATATTAATTTCACAGGGCGCTCCAGGTTTAAGAAACTCTCTGAAACCAAAAATTCAGCATGATTAACCGTCCATTTATACAACAAATTTGCTTACTCAAATATCTCGTTAACTGTGCGGGCCACTTGCGAGTGAGCAGTTCGGCGGAGACGATTTACAGCATTCCAGAAACGTATGTTTTCATGAGAGTACTCTTTTTCTAAAAATGCTGTAAACTCCTGCAACCCTGTGGGATCAGAAACTAGTTCTTCTATAGAAATAGCCCAGCGCTTTACGCGCTTTTCAGTAGGTGTGTCCACAAAGGTACTGTTCAGCTGCCAAAAAGTAATATCTTCTGTAACCCAGGGATTAGAAGGAAGCGGGGGCTGTAGAAAAAAATCGTACTCGCAGAATGTCTCCGAGTAGCAAACAAGAGATTCACATGCTTGAGACATTTTCATCCGTGTTCCACTTAAGGTTTTGCTCAGAAATTCCACTTCACGTTGTATATCATCAACAGTCTTCTTTTTGCTTGGTTTCTGGCCCTGACGATCTCGTGATGGGATAGGGCACGGCTCAAGGGGAGTAAATTGACCGGGTGGTGGACGATGTACGCGCCAGTAAGCACGTTCCTGTGAGTCGCCTACAATTTTGTCACCTTTCTTACGCTCCTTAGCAAGCCGTACTTGCTCTTCGGCCTGCATAGAAATAAAGTCCCACTTGCCTTTGAGGTTCTTATGGAGTGAAGCGAAAGCTTCAGCCTCGTAGTCTTCTAATGCATGGCGCTGCTTGTTCCGAAGTGAACGTTTGGCCAAATAAATAGCATACTCCACATTGTCTGGTGCCTTGTGCTGCCACGGCCAATAATAAGGAGTTTGGAAGCGATAAAGAGATGAGTCGTCCTTAACAGTAAGAGTCTTGGAATCACTGACAGGGAAAAAGTAGCCATGTAGGCACAGCTGATTGGCAATGTTTAATGCCTCCGACTCCTCTATTTGTAAATGATCCATTAGCCACTCAATTAAATCATAGCCTGTGCGATTAAAGATGTCGTTATATGCTGTTTCAAAGCTTTTTGTGTTAAGTGTCGGACTTACCCATAAAAGCGTATGGGATAGATGTAAGAAACATCTTTTGCTGTCGCACTGGGACACCATGCTCCTGATCCTGCATTTCTCGCACAAGGACTTCCATCTATAAAAAAATTTAGTATTTGGTTAAATGAAAAAATTCTTACTGGAACAGATTAAAAACAAATTAAACAAGTAAGGAAGCTCTAGTCGAGACTGCTCGACTAGGAGATACCCTGATCCCTACAAAGAGCTGATATTCACGCACGCATAAGCACGCGCTCTGCTAACTGCGCAGTAAGCAGCGACTGCGCTTGGGCTGCGTTGCAATGTGGGCAATATTATGAGAATTTTGTTGCAGAATAATTTCTCCTGTAGTGGGACTATCTTCATGAAACTTTCAGAACGTGATCACAATGTGCAAAGGTGTGTACATTTTAAAGCACAAGTCTCTAGTACTTAAAATAAATTGGGGGCGAAGGGGGCGTGGTATCCAAAATCTGTAAATGACAAAATCTGCGTATTGATCAGATGTATATACACACCAAATCAAATGAAGTCTCCAGGTCTAAAAGTATTGAAATTACGGTGAATAAACAAAATCAGTTTATCGATTATTCGCGATAAAAAAGTAATCGGATGAGTTATCGAAAAAAAAAGATAAACTTGTAGTGGGTATGGTATACATGAGTATGCATACAAAATTTGAAGTCTCTAGCTCTTATATCTTCTGAGATCTAGGCGTTCATACGGACGGACGGACGGACGGACGGACGGACGGACGGACGGACGAACGGACGGACGGACGGGCGGACGGACAGACGGACAGGGCTATATCGACTCAGCTCGTTGCCCTGATCAAGAATATATATACTTTATGGGGTCTGCCACGCCTCCTTCTGCCTGTTACATACTTTTCACAAAACCATTATACCCTGATATCTCATTTTTAATGGGATCAGGGTATAACAAGTAAGGAAGCTCTAGTCGAGACTGATTGACTGGGAGATCCCCTGAACCCTGCAAAAAACAGATATTTCAATCATTCCATTATTCACATACAAGAACACATGTATCCACACGCTGAATACTCACTTTGGAGTTGGTGGATTTAGCGCGCACTATTGGAAAAGTGCCGTATTTTGTTGTTGTGTTTTTGCTGCTGAAGACGCAGCATTTGCACATTATTGGAATTACGAATTGATATTTGGCATCATACGTAATAAACAGCGCACTATTAGAAAAGTGCCGTATTTTGTCTTATTGGTTATGTTCGGCTATTAGAGACGCAGCAATTTCGTCACATTACGTTGACACCTGCCTTTGGACAACTTGGATTGGCTGTTGGCAGCGCACCAAGCTGCAATGGAAAATCTACGTACTTTATTAGGAGCCACAGGTAGATTGAAGGCATCAATTACCCGTATTTCTGGATATGCGGACCATTATCCTGATGGCTGCACTTTCTTTGACATTGATACCGAATTGGACACGCTGGTTTAAGTTTGGAGGCAGTTTGTCAACCTTGGCGACGAACTTTACAAATATGACAACGTTATATATGAGGAGCGCTATGAACGGGCTTGTGCTCTTCTTAAGGAACAACACGCTAAGTACAAACCCCACAAATTGGAGGAGTCCAATACTACATCCATGGATAACGAGTCACCGTCAGGCTCACAGGAAGTCGCGGGACTATCAACGAAGGATTGGGAAATGCCAGGGATTCATATCGCACTATTTGATGGAGATTATAAGGAATGGTACGCGTTTAAGGGTCTATTTCACAGTGCCTTTCAAGGCAAGTCTACGTTAATAAATATTTAGAAGTATCATTACCTAAAATCTTTTTTAAAGGGAAGATCTGCAATACTTATCCAGCATCTGACCTTAGCCGATGCCAACTATGAAATAGCTTGGAATTCAATAGTTGAACGATACGATAATCTGCGCTATTTGGTAAACTTGTTGTTGGATACAGTTACTGGACTGCCCAAGGTTGCGGATCACATCCTACGATAATAATCAATCAATATTTGGATGGATTATCACCTCAGTAGGAGGAAAAGCTAGTCCTACAACTAAGTAACTCTTAGATACCATGGATATCAACGCATTCTTGCAAAAGTTTTGGGAACTGGAGGATGTCCAAACACACTCCCGTATCGCCGAAGGGAGATACATAGTCGAGCTACCGTTCAAGCAAAATAGCCCAGAGTTTGCCGACACCTTTCAAGGAGCCAAGTCTCGCTTCTTGGCAGTGGAACGGCGTTTAATGAAGGATGCAGCTTTTCGATCGATGTATGTACAGTTCATGAGGGAGTACATACAACTGGACCACATGAACGAGGTGGATGCAGAAGAAGGCGCCACTTCGAAGAGAGTTTTCTAAATGCCGCACTATCCGGTGTTAGGTGCAAAGCTGCGTGTGGTATTTGATGGCTCATTCTAAGACCAAGAAGGTCGGTCGCTAAACGATGCGCTTCATATCGGTCCATGTATACAACTCAATCTGTTCAACGTATGCATGAGGTTTCGAATGCATAAGTTTGTGTTTTCGGGTGATATAGTGAAGATACTTGGATATATTTTGGTTGTACCTAAACATCAGATTTATTAATTATTATTAATTATTATTAACACTCAAGTTGAGCTGGTCGCACTCATGTCACGTGCACAATTGGAATTGGGAAAATGGATCTCAAATAGCACACTACTGAGGACTGCGCAAGGCGATATAGTCGACATATCAACAGCAATATCAAATTTACTAGGACTATATTGGAATCCTGGAGAAGATAACCTTGCATACAACATTATATTGTAGGAGAATGCAAGCTGTATAAAGCGACAAGTGCTATCCGATGTAGCACACATTTTTGATCCTCTTGGCATTTTGCCGCCAGTGGTAGTCCAGTTGAAGATTCTACTCCGGTTGCTTGATTTGGATTGGGACTCTGAGCTCCTGATGAAACAGGCGCACTCTTGGCAGATGTATCACAAGGACATTTCGTCGCTATAACAGCTCTAGATACCCCGCTTCATAGACAGTCATATGGATCACATTGAGTTACATGCATTTTCGGACACTTCGCTTAAGGTTTATTCTGCGGTCGTATATTATAGAGTTGAGTATAGTGATAGCTCTATATGAGTTGTTGCTGCTTAGACTCGCGTCGCACCTTTAAAACTAAAAACACTGTCACGCCTCGAGCTGTGTTTAGCTATACTACTGACTAGACTTGTTAAGGCTATTCAAACCAGTCTGAGCAAAAAGGAAGTAAAGGTATGTGCATGGTGCGATTCTACAATCATGGTTTCCTGGCTGTCCAATCAACCCTGTAAACTGAAGATGTCCGTAGCCAATCGCACGGCAGAAATACTTGAGACAATCCCACGGGACGGGACGGAAAATCAGGATATAATGGTTTTGTTGAAATGTATGGAACAGGCAGAAAGAGGCGTGGCAGACCCCACAAAGTATATATATTCTTGATCAGGACGACGAGCTGAGTCGATCTAACACATTCCGTCCATCCGTCTGCCCGCATGTTTGAACGCGTCGATTTCAGAAGATATAAGAGCTAGAGACTTGAATTTGTTTTGTAAATGTCAGTATATATAGCGGGGATATCGAGTTTATCACTAAAAGTCGATAACTCATCCTGTTATTTTGTTATCGCTTAAAATCCTTATCGAAAAATCAGTTATAAAATAATATCTCCTACATCTTTAAAGGTAAAGTCTTAAAATTTTAAATATATATTCAGATGATTTTTATACAATTTCGATTTTCGTGATATTTTAGATACTGGCTTCAAATTCACCAAGCTCCCCAGTGAAGTTCAGATGTCAGTATTAATAATTGCGAATGATTTGGTATTTTGTTAAATAATTCAAATATTCAAAGATTTAATGAGATCATATGCTGAAAGTTTCATTATATTCCATTGGCAATCGACGTCAATAAATTAACAAAATGTCTGGCCAATTATCAAACGCACGTGCAATAGGCGTAACAGCTTTCCTATACGTGTGCACACATACATTCAAACTTATTCTAGTATATTCACATTGCGATTGAAGTGCTAAAATTCTCAAAGTTAGTTTACTTTAGATTTGCTAGATGGTGCGGCAGTAATGAACTTATTTCAGTTTTGCTATTGGAGTTTTGAAAAGTGAAGTGGCGCTGTTGCTAGCAGCGAGCAGCTCGATCGGGAAGTCTCGGGTTCGAATCCAGAACGCGCAATTTATGTTTACTTTAATTGTTTCAACATAAATATTAGGGTTGTCGAAAATATATCGATATATCGATATATTAATGTATCGATATTTTTGTTTAAAAATTATATTTATATCGTAATTGTATTGTATTGTCGTATTGTTTTTGCCAAATATCGAATATTTTTTGCGATATTTTGATATATTTGAGTTGGTTACTGTGGGAACCAGCACAGGGATGCTAAGCATCAATCGATGACTGGAAGGCAGATCCCGTTAACTCTCTCTCTCTCTCTCTCGATAACTTCCTATTCTCTCTCTCTTTATCGGAATTAAGTTTTAGTACTTGTGTGACCATTGAAGTGGACACATCGCAGCAGAAAAATATATATTGAAGCACATTGAAAATAAAGTGTTTTTCTAAAGTACTGGGTTATTACATTGGCGACGAGGATGGGATGTTTAATAAAGAGAACTATCTGACAAAGGTCAGTGGCAGTTAGCCGATCGAGTATTAAACAAATGTTTAATACAGAAAACTATCTGACAAAGGTCAGTGGCAGTTAGCCGATAAATTATTAAACAAATGTTTAATAAAGAGAACTATCTGACAGAGGTCAGTGGCAGTTAGCCGATCGAGTATTAAACAAATGTTTAATACAGAAAACTATCCGACAAAGGTCAGTGGCAGTTAGCCGATCGAGTATTAAACAAATGTTTAATACAGAAAACGATCTGATAAAGGTCAGTGGCAGTTAGCCGATAAACTATTAAACAAATGTTTAATAAGGAGAACTATCTGACAAAGGTCAGTGGCAGTTTGCCGATCGAGTATTGAACAAATGTTTAATGCAGACAACTATCTGACAAAGGTCAGAGGCAGTTAGCCAATAAATTATTAAACAAATGTTTAATAAAGAGAACTATCTGACAAAGGTCAGAGGCAGTTTGCCGAAAAAAAAAAAAAAAAAAATTAATAGAACAAATGTGTTGAGAATAATCGATAAATTACAACTTGGTCGATAAAAGCATTGAATAATTGGTCTTTACTTTCAGACAATCATCGATACTTATTCGCAATGGCCGAAGGCGTCATAAAACCTTTTCTGTGTGAAAGCACTAACCATAGAACACATAGACCGGACACGCTGAAGAAAGATTTTGTCCAACTTTTTTTAGGGGCAGGGAACCCCACACAACTTCGTATTCGCTCGGCTCTTCACTTTTAGGTTCGGCGTACGAAAATTCACGACAGCACAATCACTTCGCTTCAAGCGCTCGACCGAGAAGGTCGCCATTTGAAATAAAGTGGCTCTATGCTCAATTTTTTTTCTTGCTCTCTCTCTCTCTATGCTCTCTGCTCTCTCAAATATGTATATGTATGTATGCATGTGAGCACGAGAGTTATGTATAAGTCCACTCCTTTCCCAGAATTACAGAGACTAAAAAACCAAATACAAAAACAATAAGTACAAATTATTGAACGCTCTAAATACTTGGAATGACCAAGTTCATCAGAAATGTTAAGCATTCCGTCTCGCAACAGAAACGCAAATGCAATAGCCCAAATTTCCAATTAATTTTAAGCAACATATGTAAAGCCTCAACTAAAAAGATTTCAAATAAAGAGTTCAGTTGATGTTAACCACAGCAAGCATTCGCATCGTTTCTTTTTTTTAAGAGAATAATTTTCAGTTAACAAAATTGGCGCAGCCGGTAGGATCCTTTTTTGTTAAAAAGGATTCAGTGATAACATTCGAACGGAAAAAAAAAAAAACTAAACTAAACTGAAAAAAAAAAGAACTAAAAATCAGTTTTTTTTTTATAATCAGTACAGTGCGGTGCACATAAAGCTCAACTACAAATAAGTTGAGAAGTGTAACTGTGGTCAATTCTAAATCGAACTGATATCAATTCAGTCCAGTGTTCAACTACAAATAAGTTGACAAGTGAACATTTAGAGCATCAACTCAGTTAGAAGATCAATTCAGTGCTCAACTACAAATAAGTTGACAAGCGAAGAAGATCAACTCAATCTGACCTTAAGAAAACAACAGAGAGCAATCAGATAATCAGAGGCAATGATGACGACTGATAACCCCGAAATGCCACAGGCGGAGTTAGTGGAACAATTGGCCATTAGAGAGCGCCAACTGGAACAACTGCAGCAAGCTTATGTGCAGCTTCAAGCTAACACCAGCAGTACAGCACAACAAGAACGTTTATTTAAAAACATAACACATATGGCAACGTTCACCGGGACAGGGGACATCTCGATAAACTCATTCTTCAGCAGCGTAGAGTACTTGCTTATGTCAATACAGGACCCAGAGCTGAAGCGAGAGGCCACCAGGATGATATTCTACAGGACGATTCAAGGACAAGCAAAGGATGTGGTGATCAACGTGCCGGAACCCGACAACTGGGAGCTGATCAAAGCAACTTTAAAACTGAGATATAGACCGGACACCGAACCACACCAGATTTATCGAAGAATCTGCAATCTAAGAGTAAACACAGTGAGCGAACTAGCTGTAGAAATACAAAATATAAAATATAAAACTGATGAACTAATAGTTTACCATAAAAATGATAACTTCATAGATTTAAGTAATGTTGAAAGCTTATTAGTAAACACAGTTAAAGAGATGACACAAGGCACTTTGCTAGATAAAATATATGAAGAAAAAGAATTAGGAGCAATATTAAAAATTATGATGTTGCGCAGATATGAGAACAGTTGTATTAGATATCAATATAGAAAAGTCAGAACTAACAGAAACAATCTAGAGGCAGGGCCTAGCAGCAAAAGTCAAGGAAATCAAAATAATCAAATTGAACAACAGAACTATAGGAATTGTAGTCAAAGCAATACACAGTTGAACAATCAGCAATCTTTTAAAAAACCAGATTGGAGCCAAAATACTAGAAACCAACAACAGAACTACAGGAATAACAATTCAGGACAATATAGACAAAATAATGCACAACTAAATATGAAAAATAATAACTCAGGGCAAAGCAGACAAAATCAAAACTATCAACAATCAGGTTCACAACAATCCAGACAGTATAGACCAGGACATGCAGAACCGATGGAAATCGACAATTTAGAAACCGACCAACACAGGGACAATGACAACGACCAGTATCAGGATGACGACTACAACGGTAATAACCATTCAAACGATCGGTGCGATCACCAGACAGAGGTTAATAATACTGTTTTTTTTATGAAACAGCCTCGGAAGGACTACCATTAATAGAATTAAATATAAATAGAGAAAAATATGTAGCACTAATAGATACCGGAGCTACTTTAAGCCTGGTAAGCGACCAAATAAAGGGGTATAGAAGAATAAGGTTAAACAGACAAATACCATACAGTACGATAAATAGCAAAGACATAATAGAATATGAAATTCATACGACAGCACCAAGAGAATTTAATTTACCAAACAACGCAAGGGTTCGATGGAAAGTAGTCCCATTATCAGGAAGAAAGTATAGTTTCATCATAGGCATAGACCTATTGAATTTCTTAAACGCTTTTATTAATATCGAAAAAAAAGTTTTAACATTAAATTACAAAGAAAACTCAATCATAAATAACCCGTATCAGGACATGGAAGTATGTACATTAGAAAATAATGAAGGAAACCTCGATAGTCTAAAACTAGATCATTTGAACAAAGAAGAGCGAAAAGAAATAGAAACCATTATTCGACGTTTTAGCAAATTATTTTTCAAGGAAGGAGACGTATTGACTAGTACAACAGAGATACAGCACGAAATAAGGACAACCACAAATGAACAATTAAACTCAAAACAATATAGATATCCACCACAACATGAGGAAGAAGTAAGGAGACAAATAAAAGAAATGACAGAGCAAGGTATAATAAGGAAAAGTAATTCTAGATATTCAAGCCCTTTAATAGTAATACCAAAGAAAATAGACAATTCAGGAAAACAAAAATATAGAATAGTAATTGATTATAGAAAGCTGAATGAACTTACAATAGATGACAAGTTTCCGATCCCAAATATCGATTCAATTCTAGACAAACTCGGAAGAGCTCAATATTTCACTACACTGGACTTAGCCAAGGGATATCATCAAATTTTGGTTAAGGAAGAAGACAGGAAGAAAACAGCGTTTGTAACGCCACATGGCTTATATGAGTTTATCAGAATGCCATTCGGGTTAAAAAATGCCCCGGCCACCTTTCAGAGGCTTATGAACGAAATTTTAAGGGATCACATAAATAAAAAATGTGTTGTGTATCTAGATGATATACTAATATTTAGCACATCATTGCAAGAACACATTCAGGCAATCAACGAAATTTTCCAAATTCTAGAAGAAAAAAATTTAAAGATTCAGATAGATAAGTGCAGTTTTATGAAAAAAGAAACAGAATTCTTAGGACACATCTTGACAAACGAAGGTATTAAACCAAATCCGAACAAAATAGCCATAATAGAAAAATTAGTATTGCCTCGCACAGAAAAACAGATAAAAAGTTTTCTAGGTATAACAGGTTATTATAGAAAATTTATTAAAGATTATGCGAAAGTAGCACAACCAATAACAAAATATTTAAAAAAAAATGTGAAAATTAATATAAAGGATCCAACTTATGTAGAAGCATTCGAAAAATTGAAACATATGATCAGTTCACACCCCATACTTAGATTCCCCGATTTTCATAAAACATTTACACTCACGACTGACGCGTCGAATTATGCAATAGGTGCAGTATTATCCCAAGAGGGCCATCCAGTATGCTTTGCATCTAGAACCCTTAACAATCATGAAAAGAATTATTCGGCTACCGATAAAGAGTTTCTAGCAATTCTTTGGAGCGTTAATTACTTTAGACCCTATTTATATGGAAGAAAGTTCAAGATACTGACCGACCACCAACCCATAAAATTCTTGCATTCAAAGCATAAAGGAAAGGACATTTCACCCAGACATCAAAGATGGTTATTGAAACTAGGAGAGTACCAATTCGAAATAGACTATTTAAAAGGAAAAGAGAATAGAGTAGCGGACTTTTTGAGCAGACTCCAAGACAATGACTATATACATGATAAAAAAGATGACATACAAAATGAAAATAACGAAATGTATCAGATGCAAATATGATAGCAAATGTAGAGGACAAAGAAGATGATACGTCTATGGCAACAGTACATTCAGCGGAAGAAAATTTACACAATCATTTTTTTATAAAGGACGAAATAGTTAATAAATACAAAACACAGATAATCATTACAGACTGTAAAACAGAAGAAATTAAAATAGTAAATGGTAAAAGAATAATTTTTATAGCAAAGTATGATTTTCCAACAATGGATGAGATTTTCAGGAAATATATAAACAAGGGTAAAATTGGGATTTACTCGGAACTACCATACCATGAATACAACATAGTACAAGAAAAATTAATAGAAATGTTTTCAAACGACAAACAAATAGAATTTATAAAATGTACACTTAGAGCTCAAGACATTGAATACGAGACAGAGGCAGTGAAACAAATATCGTTCTACCACGTAAGAGAAAGCATGCATTCAGGTATTCAGGAGACTTATAACCAATTAAAAAACAAAATTTACTATCCAAAACTACTAGAACTGGTGCAAATGGTTATTAACCAATGTGACCTATGCAAAGAAATTAAATATTATAGGAGACCTATAAAAAACAAATTCAAGAAATCAGAAACCCCTTCAGATAAGAATCAAATTGTCCATATAGACACATACGTAATAAAAAATACACATTTTTTAACGATCATAGACAAGTTTTCCAAGTTTGCAGCAGCATATTCATTGAATGATAGAAATCACTTGACAATAATAGAGCAATTGGAGGAACATTTCACAAAAATAGGAAGGCCTGATAAAATCATAGCGGATAATGAATTTAACTCACTCAGAATTAAGGAATTAATAATGCAAGAAGGAATAGAGCTACATCTAACTAAGCCAAATAGTCACACGGGAAATTCAGACATTGAAAGACTACACAATTCATTGGCAGAAATATTTAGGGTAGCACTTAAAACAGACACATCAAACATGACAATAAAACAGATAATGCAAAAAGCCGTAAGAAATTATAATAACAGATACCACTCTACAATTAAATGCACTCCTAACGAAGCTCATAATAATAAGGTGGACTTGAAAAAAATTAAAGAAAATATAGAAAAAGCCAAGAATAAAATGCTAGAAAAAAACAACAGTAACAGAGAAAATTATGAAGAAAAACGAGAAGAAGGATTTATAAAGAACTATAAGGCAGTCAGGCACAAAGAAGCCCCAAAGTATAAAAAAGCTAAACTAAAAAACATTGACCCAACGAATATTAAACGAGCTTACAAATTTACAGAAGATGCTATTAATTCTGACGACATTGAAGACAGTACCAGGAACGTTGACCACGCATAAAATACTTGACCAGGACGGGTACGCACCAATAGACACAAAAAGCGAAGATATACAGTGGTTCACAGCTTATTTCAACCAGCACCTCAAAAAAAGTTTGTTGGTCTATAAAATCTAAAGTATTGTAGATATCCAAAAAATTTAAACGCAGGTTATTAGTGTGATGCTTAAACTAATACAAAATGTATTTACAGTCTGTCAAGAATGAGTTGGCACACTGCAAAAAAATTTAATTTTTTGACTTTGGATGCAAATATCTAAGTAATTAATGCATAAAAAAATTTGTTTTAAAATAGGAATATGTTTAATATTATTTTATTAATTTAAATATAAAAAAAAGAAACATAAAATTCAATATGTAAAGAACAAATCAACAAAAACAAACATCACTCATAAATAACAGTGTCAATAATGTGTTGGCACACTTACACTCTATGCATCTTAATTTAAAATTAAATCTAAATTATGAATAATTAACAAAATTTTAATATTTAGTGTGACCCCCTTGGGCATTTATAACATGTTTAAGGCGTTTTTTCATCGAAAAAATAAGTCTTTTAATAAAATCAAGAGGTATTTTGTCCCACTCTTGAATTATAGCAGATTTTAGTTGTGTGCGGCTCTTAGGATTTGTTTTTCCAACTTTTTTCTTCAAGTATGCCCACACATGCTCAATAGGGTTAAGGTCCGGGCTCTGGGGGGGTGTGTCAATGACTTTGCCACAGTTGTGAAGTAGCCAAGTGCGAACATTGATCTCTTTATGTTTAGGATCATTGTCTTGATAGAACTTAAAATTTGGCTTGTTGCCATTCATAAAGCCAAACCTAGCCGCACTTGCTCTCAAATTAGTTTTCAAAATTTGGAGGTACGGCTCCGCATTCATTGTGCTTTCAATGAATGCAATTTCTCCGACTCCTTTGCTTGATATACACCCCCATATCATAATCGATAATTTGCCAAATTTAACAGTCGGAATTAAATTTTTCATATCAAGAGCCGTCAATGGCTTGCGCCATACCCTGGGAGGACCATCGTTATAATATTGCATAATTTTTGTTTCGTCACAAAATATGACATCGTCCCAATATTCTGCGGGGTGACTAACCATGTTAACAGCAAAATTTAAGCGCTTTTCAATATTTATTTCTGATAACAAAGGCTTTTTCCGTGCTACCCTCGAACTGTACTCATGGGTTATGAGAGCTTTGCGTACCGTTTCATGTGAGACATCTATGCCACATTCTTCCTTAAGCTCTTTGGCAAGACTTCTAACAGAAATATGCGGATTAGCGTTCACTTTTCTTAGAATAAGCCGCTCCACTCGGCCGGTTATCTTATTTTTCGGCCCTCCTCCCGTCTTTAAAAGCAGCCTGTTTTCTTTTTTGGCCCGGCTTATGACATTATACACCGTTCTCCTGGGTACAGAAAACATCTCCATCAATTCTGGAACGGATTTGCCCATCTCATGGTTGTAGTAGATGAGCTGCACCATCTCAAAGCTCAATC
This sequence comes from Drosophila mayaguana, assembly GCA_037075325.1. Taxonomy (NCBI): domain Eukaryota; kingdom Metazoa; phylum Arthropoda; class Insecta; order Diptera; family Drosophilidae; genus Drosophila; species Drosophila mayaguana. Next base: position 1,319,928 of record JBAMCG010000039.1, on the reverse strand, counting down.
GCTTTCCAGGCATATTTAAAAAATATTAAATGCGTTATAAAATGCGTAACTAGCGAAAGTCGTTATTCAAATGGCCAGAAATGTACAAGAAAACGATCATAGATGCATAGAATATGAACAGATAACAGTAAAATACCGTTACTTCCAAGAACGCGAGCACAGCAGATGTGCAAAACGGTCAGTGCCAACACATTATTGACACTGTTATTTATGAGTGATGTTTGTTTTTGTTGATTTGTTCTTTACATATTGAATTTTATGTTTCTTTTTTTTTTTATATTTAAATTAATAAAATAATATTAAACATATTCCTATTTTAAAACAAATTTTTTTATGCATTAATTACTTAGATATTTGCATCCAAAGTCAAAAAATTAAATTTTTTTGCAGTGTGCCAACTCATTCTTGACAGACTGTAAATACATTTTGTATTAGTTTAAGCATCACACTAATAACCTGCGTTTAAATTTTTTGGATATCTACAATACTTTAGATTTTATAGACCAACAAACTTTTTTTGAGGTGCTGGTTGAAATAAGCTGTGAACCACTGTAGATAAAACAATAGACAGTGTAGTACACATAATCAGTTTAAAAGACATTGACGGTATTTTAGGTAACTTAGAAAACAATATAAAAATGATAAACAAATTTATATTAAAACATATTTCAATGATACAATCAATTATGTATATCAATCATATAATTAAGTAAGATAGAAAATCAATAGAAGATCAATTGAACACAGCTAGTAAGTACAACCGACAGATTAAAATTCAATTAATAAGAAACAAAATAGAACACTTACAAGATAATATTGTTATACACCCTAGCATACAAACTGATTACGAAATCCAAAAATACAATATAAACTTTAATAAACTTAATCATCCTAAGTTAGCAACAAAAATATGTAAAAATAATTTATTATTATTTTCAATAGAAATTCCTACAAGCTTTTTTAATTTTGTAATAAGCAAGAGTAGAATTCAGGAGAATTCTTGTCCAAAGGGGGGAGAAGTTATGTATAAGTCCACTCCTTTCCCAGAATTACAGAGACTAAAAAACCAAATACAAAAACAATAAGTACAAATTATTGAACGCTCTAAATACTAGGAATGACCAAGTTCATCAGAAATGTTAAGCATTCCGTCTCGCAACAGAAACGCAAATGCAATAGCCCAAATTTCCAATTAATTTTAAGCAACATATGTAAAGCCTCAACTAAAAAGATTTCAAATAAAGAGTTCAGTTGATGTTAACCACAGCAAGCATTCGCATCGTTTCTTTTTTTTAAGAGAATAATTTTCAGTTAACAAAATTCGAGCAGCAGCTCACAAAAATTGAAATTTCTTCGCAGCAAGACCCCTTGTGTTCTCTTCTGAGTGAAGAGTATACCGAACTCTTCAAATCGTTTGCCATGTTCATGCAAAATATTTGCGTTTTCGTTATTATTTGTGGGAAGGGTATGAAAGCGTTGGTGCGCATAAAAACATTTTTCGCGACGACCATGCATACACACACTTACAGTCCCTTGCTACATGTATAAGCATTTATATGCCTGTGTGCGAATCTCTAGCTGCCTGTAAGAATTTGAAAACCGAACATTTGCATTTGGTAGTTCTTGTGAGCTGCACACACCTACATACATGCGTTTGATTGTGTGTACGCATAGGACACGATGCTCACAAAAATTGTGCATTTGTGAGCCTATGTGCCTGAGTATGCATGGGACATGAACATTGGCGTGTGCTTACCACAACTTAGAATTCTGTGAACGATTTTGGGTTCGAATAGCTGAATCGCGTTTATATTTAAGTACCTGATTTTGTTTGAATGATCGTGGGTTTGCCTATCAGAATGAATTTTTTAATGTAGAACCTGCTTGTGCCCAGTGGGAAAATTGGGACATATACAGGTCAATTTGACCTTTTTGACCTTTTTAAACAGATGCATATGTACTTTATTCAGGTCAAATGGACTTTTTTAAAAGGGTACATACGTTAGATGTCATAAAAATCATGCAAGTAAAAAATACCTATAAAAAGTGTTTTGTGTTTTATATTTTGTACGAAATTTGTACGAATCTTTTGAAACCATCAGATGAAATGCAATGCTCGTCAGAGTATTTGATACTCAATAAAAACTTTCATTATATTAACCAATACCTTAAGTTGAAAGCCCCTTCTGACCATTTTTATGAGTTAATAAAACTTCATTTTGACATATTCAAGAAAATTTTCGACAAGAAGCCATACATAGCAAAACTTAAAGAAAAAATTGTTATGCTCTGCATGCACGCTACAGCTAAGTCAATTTCACATAATGAATGGTTTTCTCCTACCCACCCTTGCTTTGACCATCGAAAATTCTTGCTCAATCAGTTTGCATTAATTTTAATAAGAAAAAATTGTAAATGGCTTACAGATAGCATAGTTAATAAAACTAGTAATTTAAGTCAAACCAAATTAAAAATGATTCGACAATAATACATTTAAATCAATAAATATAAAACACAAAACACTTTTTATAGGTATTTTTTACTTGCATGATTTTTATGACATCTAACGTATGTACCCTTTTAAAAAAGTCCATTTGACCTGAATAAAGTACATATGCATCTGTTTAAAAAGGTCAAAAAGGTCAAATTGACCTGTATATGTCCCAATTTTCCCACTGGGCACAAGCAGGTACTACATTAAAAAATTCATTCTGATAGGCAAACCCACGATCATTCAAACAAAATCAGGTACTTAAATATAAACGCGATTCAGCTATTCGAACCCAAAATCGTTCACAGAATTCTAAGTTGTGGTAGGCACACGCCAATGTTCATGTCCCATGCATACTCAGGCACATAGGCTCACAAATGCACAATTTTTGTGAGCATCGTGTCCTATGCGTACACACAATCAAACGCATGTATGTAGGTGTGTGCAGCTCACAAGAACTACCAAATGCAAATGTTCGGTTTTCAAATTCTTACAGGCAGCTAGAGATTCGCACACAGGCATATAAATGCTTATACATGTAGCAAGGGACTGTAAGTGTGTGTATGCATGGTCGTCGCGAAAAATGTTTTTATGCGCACCAACGCTTTCATACCCTTCCCACAAATAATAACGAAAACGCAAATATTTTGCATGAACATGGCAAACGATTTGAAGAGTTCGGTATACTCTTCACTCAGAAGAGAACACAAGGGGTCTTGCTGCGAAGAAATTTCAATTTTTGTGAGCTGCTGCTCGTGCTCACATGCATACATACATATACATATTTGAGAGAGCAGAGAGCATAGAGAGAGAGAGAGAGCAAGAAAAAAAATTGAGCATAGAGCCACTTTATTTCAAATGGCGACCTTCTCGGTCGAGCGCTTGAAGCGAAGTGATTGTGCTGTCGTGAATTTTCGTACGCCGAACCTAAAAGTGAAGAGCCGAGCGAATACGAAGTTGTGTGGGGTTCCCTGTCCCTAAAAAAAGTTGGACAAAATCTTTCTTCAGCGTGTCCGGTCTATGTGTTCTATGGTTAGTGGTGAAAGTTTGGGGAATGCAATACTCCAAAGTGAATGGGAAAAGTGGCTGCGAGCTTTTAAGATTTATCTGGAGGTGGAAGAGGTCAAAACGCCAATTAAAAAAAAAAGAACAAAAATTTTACATTTGGGTGGTATGCAATTGCAGACGGTTGCGTACGCATTACCAGGGGCCATTGTGGAATTTAGTGAAGCCGATCAAAATGATGTTTTTTTTTTCTATAATGGTCGATAAATTGATAGCTTACTTCTCACCCAAGCAGAACTCAACTTTTGAAAAACACCTTTTCAGGAAAATCTCTCCTGAAGAAGGTGAAACATTTGGGAAGTTCATGTTGCGTTTGAGGCAACAAATTCAAAAATGTAATTTCGGGTCTACGAAAGCCAAAATAGAAGAAATTTGTTTAAAAGATAAACTCATTGATACGTGGGCTAGTACAGAACTAAAAAAAGAAGCTATTGGAAAAAGAACAAACGTTAAGCGAAATCATCGAAACCTGTCAAGTTGATGAGGAAATAAATAAGCAGTCGCAGCTTATGCAATTGAAGTCATTGCCAGAAACCATAAATAAAATCACTAGTGCGGACGGCCAGGGCATAGGGAAGACAGCCAGATGTGCCCAACACGCCAGTTTAAATGCAATCGATGCTCTCGCGTAGGTCATTTTGCCCGCAAATGCAGAACAAACAGTAAACGTCCATACCCACAGTCGAAGGATAAGGTAGCGAGGGAAAACTCCAAACGAAGATATGAGCACGGAGTTGAAAACGGGAACCCAGAGGCAAATAAGACGATCCAACGGAATTGTTTTAAGATAGACAGTGACGAGGAGTATGAAGAGACGATGCAATGCAGAATTGGAGGTGCAGATGTTTCCCTAGTAATTGATTCGGGATCCCGATTTAACCTTATCTCTCAAGACGATTGGTTAACTCTTCAATTAAAGAAAGCAACAGTTTTTAACATCCGCGGAAACTAGCAAAGTCATTCGTGAAAACTACCCTTTGCCGACATTTGAGTTTTTTATGACTAAATTAATAAATGCCACAATCTTTTCACGACTGGATCTTAAAGACGCGTACAATCAGTTGGAGTTGGATGAAACAAGTCGGCAGATAACAACCTTTATTACACCTCGCGGGTTATTTAGGTATAAGCGACTAATGTTTGGCATAAATGCGGCACCTGAAATTTTTCAACGACGAATGGAAGAACTTTTAGCACCGTGCAATAACGTTATGAATTATAGCGATGATATTATAATTTTTGGGAGTAGCAAGGAAGAGCACGATAAAGCATTGGAAAAAGTTCGAAACATTTTCAAAGATAATAATGTGACTCTGAGCAATGAGAAATGCAGGTGGGAAACAAACAGAATTAAATTTTTGGGACACATTTTAACAGACAAAGGAATTGAAGTAGATCCTGATAAAATTGAATCGATTAGATTATTTAGGCCACCTAAAAATAAGGAAGGGACTCGTAGTTTCCTAGGGCTAGTAACCTATGTAGCAAATTCATTGCAGACCTAGCGGACCAAACAGAGCCTTTGCGTGAGCTGTTCAAGAGAGATCGGAAATTTATTTGGGGACTAGCTGAAGAAAATGGGTTTCAAAAGCTAAAATCAGCGTTGACTAAGATCCCGGATCTCTCATGATTTAACCCCAACAATAAAACACGATTAATCACTGATGCTAGTCCGGTGGCTCTCGGTGCAGTACTATTGCAATTTAACAATGAGGGGGAACCGAATATAATTGCATTTGCTAGTAGGAGCCTAACAGATGTAGAAAAGCGATACTCTCAAACGGAAAAGGAGAGTTTAGCATTGGTCTGGGCGGCAGAGAAATTCTATTTCTATCTAATGGGACTAGAGTTCGAATTAGTGACTGATCACAAACCACTGGAGACCATTTTTAAGCCTACATCAAAACCTCCAGCGCGTATTGAAAGATGGCTTCTGCGTCTTCAAGCGTATAAGTTCAAGGTCATTTACAAATCAGGAAAGGAAAATATAGCTGATAGTTTATCCCGTTTGTGTGAGCAAACGCTATCCAGTTGTTACGACATCAAAAGAGAGCATAGCATATTACGAATTATTGAAAGCGCGACACCAATATCAATATCCATATCTGAAATCGCTGAAAGCAGCACACAAGATGAGGAAATAGTAGACGCAATGATGTGCCTTCAACAGGGCTCTTGGGACTCGGCAATGTCAAATAAATTATACCCATTTCGACACGAGCTGTCAACGATTGGGACAATCATGCTAAGAGGAGTTCGAATTGTTATTCCATCAGCATTGAGACAGAAAGTACTGGAGCTTGCACATGAAGGACATCCGGGTGAATCAGCCATGAAGCGTAGATTGAGATCCAAAGTCTGGTGGCCCCAAGTTGACAGAGATACTGAGAAATTCGTAAAGAATTGCTTTGATTGTATTCTAGTATCACAAGCGATAAATCCACCGCCAATGAAGAGAACAGCATTCCCGAATGGGCCATAAATTTCGGTCGCTACAGATCTCTTAGGGCCATTACCCAACAATGAATATATATTAGTTTTAATAGACTATTACTCTAGATACATGGAGTTTAAATTCCTTCGCTCCATCACTTCAGAGTCAATAATTGGGGCGTGTAGGGAAATTTTCAGTAGGCTGGGGTTCCCGAAAGAGTTACGAACCGATAATGGCCGACAGTATGTAAGCCTTGAGTTCAGAAACTTCTGTAAATCGTGCGGCATCGAGCAAATAACAACACCTCCTTATTGACCACAAGCTAACGGCGAGGTCGAAAATATGAACAGGGCATTAGTCAAGCGGTTGAAGATAGCTCACCAAAACAAGAAGAATCTTAAGGACGAAATTCAGGCATTCACACTAATGTATAATGTAACCCCTCATGGTACCACAGGCACCGCTCCTACAGAGCTGATGTTCAACCGAGTCATTAGGGATAAAATTCCAGGTATACAAGATTTAGTGGGCGAGTTCACAGACTCAGCGGAAAGGGATAATGACCTCATTAATAAACAGAAGGGGAAAGTGGTGGCAGACAAAAGGAGAGGAGCAAAGGAAGTAAATATTAATGTAGGAGATAAGGTGGTTCTCAAGAATGTAGTTTTTCCCCACAAACTAACATCAAATTTTGACACTACTGAATATGAAGTCCTAAAGAAAGAAGGGAATATAGTACAAGTAGGTGGAGGAGGAAAAACGCTCACCAGAAATGCAAATCACCTTAAAAAGATCTCTAGTGAAATGGAATCGTCCGATGCTACCAACACAAAATCGGTTCCAATACCTGCCCCCTAACCAGACCCCTCAGTCAACCTCACAACCCGAAGAGCAAGCACCAGAGGAGGACTGCGGAAACCCCACCGAGGGATTAAAGCTTAAGCGCGTGAGGAAAGGAGGGATGTGGGAACCAGCACAGGGATGCTAAGCAGCAATCGATGACTGGAAGGCAGATCCCGTTAACTCTCTCTCTCTCGTTAACTTCCCATTCTCTCTCTCTTTATCGGAATTAAGTTTTAGTACTTGTGTGACCATTGAAGTGGACACATCGCAGCAGAAAAATATATATTGAAGCACATTGAAAATAAAGTGTTTTTCTAAAGTACTGGGTTATTACAGTTACTCTTGTGTTAAGTGAACCAAGTGCAAAAGTAAAATCTTGAATATGGTGAAAACGAATTATTCAAATTTTAAATATATAGTATAGAGTATACATTTATTGTGGGAAAAAAGTAAAAAAATAGAATATAAAATATCATTTTGATATTTTTTCAAAACTTAAAATATCATCGATACGATATTTTCAAAATTTTCGACAACCCTAATAAATATATAATTTTCCCAATTGCAACTAATAAAAGCGCGTCATGTCATTTGTTTTTGAAATACAGTCGAGTCTCGATAATTCGAAATGGCATGCGAACAGAATTTTTACGAAATACAGAGGTTTTCGATTAGCCGGTTTTTATACCCTGATCCCATTAAAAATGGGAAATCAGGGTATAATGGTTTTGTGAAAAGTATGTAACAGGCAGAAGAAAGCATCGCAGACCCCATAAGGTATATATATTATTGATCAGGACGAGGAGCTGAGTCGATATAGCCCTATCCGTCTGTCCGTCCGTCCGTCCGTCCATATGAACGCCTAGATCTCAGAAGATATAAGAGCTAGAGTCTTCAAATTTTGTATGCATACTCGTGTATACCATACGCAGTACAAGCTTATCTTTTTTTCGATAACTCATCCGCGTAATTCAGCGTAATTTTGATACTTTTAGACCTAGAGACTTCAGATTTGGTGTGTAAGTTAACACAACTGATCAACAAAACGTAAATATTCAAGTTGACCATGCATTCCCAGCATAAGTGCTTACGACACCAGCCGTCTCAAGCGGATATTGCACAACAGCGGAAGAAGCGTACACGCGCAACACTGTTGCTTCTCAGCGATATATGATCCCTCGCACTATATGCAATGCCAGCGTTTTCAGGGCTTAGGGCTTATTAACAAGTGTTAACACCGTTACTTCGTACGTGTTAATTCACTTCAATATTAAAAATCAAAATATTATAACTGGCGCCCAACGCAATCGAACCAAAACCCGAAGATAATTAAGCAAATGCCCAACGCAATCGAACCAAAACCCGAATTTAATTAAACAAATACCCAACGAAATCCAAAAAAAACCCGAAAATTAATAAACAAATTTCCAACGCAATCGAACAAAAAAAAACTGAATTTAACTAAAAAAATATTCAACGAATAATTACTCCGCAAGCGCAGTAATAAGAACATTGAAAAAACAATACAACTAAAGCAGAAGCTCACCGAGGAAGCAGTTCATCAGCAGCAGCAGCTCTACTAACATAATTTTAGAACATGTAAATAGGGTGTTCAAAAAAAAAAAAAAAAAAAATGTTAAAATCCAATCCAGATACAATTCCAACCTTTTAAAATTAATTAGTAATAAAAAACGCAACACACACGTTATTTGCATGTTATAAGTGTTAGTGAGATACAGGATTTAGTAACAAAATTTCAAAGTATAAATACAGCTGAAAAGCTAAAAATGGCTTTGTTTAACGAACAGTTAAGAGCAATCGTAGAAGGCGCAGTAACAAGCGCTTTAAGAACGCAAAAAGAAAACGTTGATCAGAAATTACGGGATATTGAACAACGTATTAGTTCTGTACATGTTAGCACTCCTGAGGTGGAAACATTTAGAGAGGCCGAGATCAGGGCAAGCGTCATGTGCAACGAAACTCTTGATATCATGAAATCCCTTCTAGAATTTGAAGGAAAAAATGAAACTTACGTATCATGGAGGAAAGCTGCGCATACCGCATACAAAGTATATGAAAAATATGATGGTAGCTCTAAACATTATCAAGCTTTAGGAATATTAAGAAACAAAATTAAAAACGCCGCCGATATGGTACTCTCTTCCTTTGACACTCCTCTAAATTTTAGGGCCATTATAAATCGGTTAGATTTCACATACGCAGACAAACGACCGATATACCTTATTGAACAAGAACTGTCAACACTCCGTCAAGAAAATTTGACATTACTACAGTACTATGACGAAGTGGAGAAGAAACTGACTTTACTCATAAATAAGACAATCATGACCTACGATACCAACGTTGCTTCTTCGTTAAACGAGAAATACAGGGCAGACGCTCTACGAGTATTCATCTCGGGCACCAAGAAAGGTTTAAGTGATGTCCTATTCTCAGTTGATCTTCCCTCTGCACTGGCATTAGCCCAAGAAGTCGAGTCTAATCATGACCGTTACATGTTTGCCACGAATTTTGCACGTAGTTTAGAAGAAAAGGCTCAAAGAACCGAGCAAAAACAACAAGGCAAGGATAGGAATCTAACTCAAGACCCAAAATACAACCAGCCAGGGAAAAGCCCATATTATAGGAAACAAGAATTCTCACCACGACGAGAACAAGTTGAACCAATGGACGTTGACACATCCGCTCGCTTTGGACAGACGACCCAATACCAACAAAATACGGCTCCCTCAAAACAGACTCAGTGGGCGACTCAACAACAAAACGCAAAATATGAAAGTTACAATAATCAGGGACAATCAAATAAGAGACCAAACAATAGTAGTGCACGACTCACAGGACCGAAACAGCAAAGAGTTAATCATTTAGAAACAGGAGATACAGAATATGAACAGGACAGTAGTGAATATCGGACTATCGCAGAAACTGAGGTAAAAGACACTGAGGACGAATATGACCAGGTGAATTTTTTAGACTTGGCTCCCTGCTACCGTTTTGACGCGCTATCACGGCATAATATTCATGCCTTGGAAGATGATGCAGAGTCAGACAGAGCTATAATGCACAGTGAAGTATCGCTCACGTACACCATAGAAACAACGGACAAACCAATCAACTGTTTCCAAAACCAAATTATAATTCAAGAAAATAAAGTAGCTTCTGATTGTACAGTCATCTTATTCGGTAAAAAAATCCTACATACAATTCACTTCTCAGACAGAGATTCGTTAATCGAAAGAGTTTACGATGTAGTCAAAAAAGACGTCGTTAATGCATTGCGAATTATCGGTATTGGCATTCATACAACATAAATTAGTAGAAACTTTCCCAACAACAATATTTCGATATACAAAACATATGGTAAATGACATTATTGACAAAAACGAACAAAAAGAAATAATTGTAACAGAACATAATCGAGCCCACAGAGCAGCCCAAGAAAGTGTAAAACAGATTTTACAAGAATATTTCTTTCCAAAAATGACAAAACTAGCAAACGAAGTTGTTGCAAATTGCAAAATCTGTAAAACAGCTAAGTACAACCGTCACCCACAAAAACAAATACTTGGAGAAACTCCTATACCTTCCTATGTGGGTGAAATGCTACACATTGACGTATACTCAACCGATAAAAAATACTTCCTTACATGTATAGACAAATTTTCAAAATTCGCAACCGTTCAACCCATTGCTTCAAGGACAATAATTGACATACATACAATAATTGACAATACAATGTAAATTTTTATCGACGTGTCAAGACGATCTATTGCAATAATGAACCCTCCATAAAGTCTGAAACAATAAAATCACTATTAAAAAGCCAATATAACATTCAAATCGTAAATGCCCCACCACTTCATAGTACTTCGAATGGACAGGTCGAGAGGTTCCATAGCACCCTCAACGACATCGCAAGATGCCTAACAGCTCAAAGGAAAATTACTGATACCGTTGAAACGATACTTCAAGCAACTATCGAATACAACAACACAGTTCACTCGGTAACAGACAAACGTCCAATCGACATAATCCACTCATCCTCCCCAGAACTAGAAATTGAAATAAGAAATAAAATTCAAAGGGCACAGCAGCTTCAAATAAACAGGGTAAATGAAACAAGACATGATAGACAATTTCAAGTAGGCGATACAGTTCTTGTAAAAGCAAACAGACGTTTAGGGAACAAATTGCCACCTCTGTACAACGAAAACAAAATTGACGCAGACTTGGGGACAACGGTCTTAATAAAAGGGAGGGTGGTCCACAAGGAGAACCTAAGATAAACAAAACATTAAACTCCTTTTTTTTTTGTCTTTTAGGATTTGGGCTATAATTCTTTTTGCTACAACGATAGCGGCGAAACTTACTGATTATACGAACACAGACAGATTACCAATATTTAACACATTCAACTAATCTTACTCTATATTCAGCAATAGTAAAGGACACGAAAGAACTAAGAAAAAATTTTCCACGATCACACATGAGACAGCTATTAGACACAGATATACAACATATAGAAACACTAATAGCCACAGTAAATATCCATCATAGACATGCTAGGAGCATTAATATGCTAGGCACCGTTCTTAAAGTCGTAGCTGGCACACCAGACTCCGACGATTTCGAAAAGCTTAAATTTACACAGAAAGAACTTGTAGAATCGGAAAATGGCAAGTAGCAATAAGCACAAAAATGCAGGAACAAATAAATAAGCTAACCGACACAGTAAATCTCATAACAAAACAAGTAAGGAAGCTGTAGTCGAGACTGCTCGACTAGGAGATACCCTGATCCCTACAAAGAGCTGATATTCACGCACGCATAAGCACGCGCTCTGCTAACTGCGCAGTAAGCAGCGACTGCGCTTGGGCTGCGCTGCAGTGTGGGCAATACTATGAGAATTTTGTTGCTGAATAATTTCTCCTGTAATAGGACTATCTTCATGAAACCTTTAGAATGTGATCACAATGTGCAAATGTGTGTACATTCCAAAGCACAAGTCTCTAGTACTTAAAATACGTTTTTTGCAAATTGGGGGCGAAGGGGGCGTGGTATCCAAAATCTGTAAATAACAAAATCTGCGTATTAATCAGATGTATATACACACCAAATCTGCAGTCCAGATTTGTATTTTGTCTAAAAGTATTGAAATTACGGTGAATAAACAAAATCAATTTATCGATTATTCGCGATAAAAAAGTAATCGGACGAGTTATCGAAAAAAAAGACAAACTTGTACTGCGTATGGTATACATGAGTATGCATACAAAATTTGAAGTCTCTAGCTCTTATATCTCCTGAGATCTAGGCGTTCATACGGACGGACGGACGGACGGACGGACGGACGGACGGACGGACAGACGGACAGGGCTATATCGACTCAGCTCGTCGCCCTGATCAAGAATATATATACTTTATGGGGTCTGCCACGCCTCCTTCTGCCTGTTACATACTTTTCACAAAACCATTATACCCTGATTTCCCATTTTTAATGGGATCAGGGTATAAAAAGAACAAAATTATTACATTTGGGTGGTACCACTAACCATACAATACATAGACTGGACATGTAGGACAAACGTTTTCAACGCCGAAAATCTGTCTACTAGGTACCATCCAACTTCGTATTTGCTCGGCTTGGTATCTACTGGTTCGGGCAATGAAAAGTTCGCGCGACGAAATCAGTGCGCTGCGAGCGCTTAAGCCAAATAGTTCTCTTTGATATGAAGCCCAGCTATGTGTTATTTATCCTACTTTCTCTCTCTCTCTCACTCTATCTCTTTCTTCTCTCTCTATGGTCTCTCAAATCATCGAACTCAGCAGCGCACTAAAAATTTTAAATTTTTCGCGACGATCCCAGCTCATTCCTTTTGAGTAAAGAGTATACCGAAATCTTAAGTCGACTTTTGAAAGAGACCTTTTCAGGAAAATCTCTCCTGAAGAAGGTGAAACATTTGGGAAGTTAATTTTGCGTTTGCGTCAACAAATTCAAAAATGTAATTTCGGGTCTACGAAAGCCGAAATTGAAGAAATTTGTTTAAAAGATAAACTCATTGATACGTGGGATGGTACAGAACTAAAAAAGAAATTATTGGAAAAAGAACAAACGTTAAGCGAAATCATCGAAACCTGCCAAGTTGATGAGGAAATAAATAAGCAGTCGGAGCTTATGCAGTTAAAGTCATTGCCAAAAACCATAAATAAAATCACTAGTGGGAAATCAAGAAAAATTAATCAGAGCGATTGTGGAAGGTGCGGACGGTCAGAACATAGGGAAGACAGTCAGATGTGCCCGGCACGTCAGTTTATATGCAATCGATGTTCTCGCGTAGATCATTTTGCCCGCAGATGCAGAAGAAACCTTAAACGTCCATACCCACAGTCGAATGATAAGGAAGTGATAGAAAACTCCAAGCGCAAATATGGGCACCGAGTTGATGACGGGAACGCAGAGGGAAATAAGACGATCCAACGGAATTGTTTTAAGATAGAAAGTGACGAGGAGTATGAAGAGATGATGCAATGCAGAATTGGAGGTGCAGATGTTTCCCTAGTAATTGACTCGGGATCCCGGTTTAATCTTATATCGCAAACGATTGGTTAACTCTTCAATGAAAGTAAGCAACAGTTTTTAACGTCCGTGGAAATTCGCAAACTCAATCGCCTTAGATAAAATTCTTATCGTTATTTATATTTTCGAGCCGCTGATATCGATCAACCAGAACCCCGAGCTGATTGCATCCTTTTTCGTAATTGAAAAAGAACGGCAGTCACTACTGGGTCGGGAAACGGAACGAAGCTAAAGTTTTTGCGAGTGGGACTACCGGTTAACAACAATGAGATTGTACCGCCATTTCCCAAGTGGAAAGGTGTTAGTATAAAACTAACGATAGACCCCTACGTCGATCCTGTGAAACAACCAATGAGGCGTATTCCTGTTGCGCTCGAAGAGAAAGTCAACGCTAAGTTAGAGGAAGCCTACAATCTGGACATTATTGAACTGGTCAAGGGTCACAGCCCGTGGATCTCTCCAATGGTGATCGCGTTCAAGGAAAGTGGTGATATTCGAAAATGTTTGGACATAAGGCAAAGCAACCGTGCGTTTCTTCGTGAAAATTACCCTTTGCTGACATTTGAATCTTTTATGACTAAATTAAGAAATGCCAGAATCTTTTCACGACTGGATCTAAAAGACGCGAACCATCGTTGGAGTTGGATTAAACAAGTAGGCACCTCGCGGGTTATTTAGGTATAAGCGACTAATATTTGGCATAAATGCGGCGCCTCAAATTTTCCAACGACGTATGGAAGAACTCTTAGCACCGTGCAATAACGGTGGGAGTAGCAAAGAAGAGCTCGATAAAGCATTGGAAAAGGTTCAGAGCGTTTTCAAAGATAATAATGTGACTCTGAACAATGAGAAATGCAGGTGGGGGGACAAACAGAATTAAATTTTTGGGACACATTTTAACAGACAAAGGAATTAAAGTGGATCCTGATAAAATTAAATCGATTAGATTATTTAGGCCACCTAAAAATAAGGAAGGGACTCGTAGTTTCCTAGGGCTAGTAACCTATGTGGGCACGTTCATTGCCTAACAGATGTAGAAAAGCGATACTCTCAAACGGAAAAGGAGAGTTTAGCATTGGTCTGGGCGGTAGAGAAATATTATTTCTATCTGATAGGAGTAGAGTTCGAATTAGTGACTGATCACAAGCACTAGAGATAATTTTTAAGCCTTCATCAAAGCCTCCAGCGCGTTTCGAAAGATGGCTTCTGCGTCTTCAAACGTATAAGTTCAAGGTAATTTACCAATCAGGAAAGGAAAATATAGCCGATAGTTTGTCCCGTTTGTGTGAGCAAACGCCATTCAGTTGTTATGGCATCAAAGGAAGTAAATATCAATGTAGGAGATAATGTGGATCTCAAGAACGTAGGTTTTCCCCACAAACTAACACCAAATTTAGACATTACTGAATATAAAGTCTTGAAAAAAGAAGGGAATGTAGTACCAGTTGTGCAGGAGGCAAAACGATCATCCGAAGTGAAAAGGAATCGTCTGCAAGGCAGAGCCCGTTAACTCTCTCTCTCTATTTCTCTAAGGTAAGATAGAAGCAAGGATTTTATATTGGGAAGAGAGAGCTCTAAGTGAAAAACGTGATGATATTTATTATCATGTAAACATAGTACATGAAACGCACTATGTAAGGAATAATCCGTAGTACAGCACGGAAGGTAGAGAGGACGATAGTGTCTAGTTGATCGGGACGGAGCCGAAAATTTTAGACGCATCAACAATGAGGGGGAATTAATATTACCGTTAATCAATTTATGCAGAAAAACAATTCCCAAATTGTTCTGCGATTGATTAACGATGGAAAATCAATAAGTTGAAGCCTACTAAGGTAAGACGGTAATCGTAAGTTACAGTCCCAGTTAAGATCCCTTAAGGCAAAGAAAAGAAACTGTTTCTGGACCGATTCAATACGATCCTGATACAGTTTATGTTGAGGAGACCATACAACTGAGCCATACTCAAGGATGGGACGCAAAAGCGAAATAAATAGTTGCCTGGTAGTAAAAGGATCTTTAAATTCCTTAGCGATGGTAGAAATATAAAGATTGAAATTAAGTTATTGAAATTAAGTTCATGTGTTGACAAATTCGCATACGGACACAAAAATTATCATACATTGTTATTTAATAGTTTGGTTCAGCGTAGTATTTAGTCGAGCATTATAGACTAGAGTTTTCTTATTTGTTTTTCTTTTTATTGTTTTTACAAACAAATTATATAATTTTAACCAAAACTCTATTTTCTTTCCTTAATTCGTATTAACTCATCATGTTAACGATGCATTTCAATTCAATCCATACAAAACACTATCAAGTTTAATTAACAAAGTACTTTAACATAATTATTATTATACCCATGATCCCATTAAAAATGGGATATCAGCGTATAATGGTTTTGTGAAAAGTATGTAACAGGCAGAGGGAAGCAGCGCAGACCCCATAAATTATATATTTTTTTGATCAGGGCGACAAGCTGAATCGATATAGCCTTATCCGTTCGTCCGTCCGTATCAACGCCTAGATCTCAGAAGATACAAGAGCTAGAGACTTGAAATTTTGCATACATACTCGTGTATACCATACGCAATACAGGCTTATCATATTTTTCGATAACTCATCTGATTTCTTTTTTATCGAGAATAATCGATAAATTGATTTTGTTTATTCAGCGTAATTGTAATACTTTTAGACCTGCAGATTTCAGATTTAGTGTGTACATACATCTGATCAATACGAAGTAATTTACAGATTTTTGATACCACGCCCCCTTCGCCTAAATTTGTAAAAAAATCATTTTAAGTACTAGAGACTTGTGCTTTGGAATGTATACACATTTGAATATCATGATCACGTTCTGAAAGATAGTCACATTCCATGAAGATAGTCCCACTACAAGAGAAATTATTCAGCAACAAGATTCTTACAGTATTGCCCACAATGCAGCCAAGCGCAGTCGCTGTTAACTGCGCAGTTATAGCGCGTGCTTATTCGTGCGTGAATATCAGCTCCATGGAAGGATCAGGGTATCTCCTAGTCGAGCACTCTCGACTAGAGTTTTCTTACTTGTTATAATTTTGTTCATAGTTTATATTGTACGTTTATATAATACGGTGACTTTTGTTAGCGTAATTATGTGAATAATTTTAGTATGTTAGTGCAATATTAGACAGAAATAAAATACTGCTATTATTTAAATGGTATTATGTAGTTAAAAGATTATTTTATCAACGTTCATAAAATTTTTGTGTTTTATAAAAATTTGATGAAATTACAGCGTATTTCGTGAAAATGTATCAAGGGTACGGTGACTTTAGTTGCACAGTGTATATCAGTCGCACATGCATATAAATTTCTTAGGTGGCCGCTACATATGTATGCCGATTCGCCACGTCTCTGGTGGGCGTACATTGCCGTGGTTCGAAACCCGCAGAAAACCTTTAATTGTTGTCAATTCTATCAAAATGTTTCCTTCCGTGTTATTAATTGGTAAACATACCTTTTAAGTGAAATAAAATGTATTTATTAGGATTAGTTTATGTATAAGATAAGTTCTGAAATAAGTGGAGAACAAAATGTTTATATATATTCCAGTTTTCAATTCTCTACTGCTGAACTTAAAGCAGGGACTGAACACATTAAAATTAGGAAATCATCGATAGTTCTTCCCTTTTATATCTACTAAATCCTTGGAATTTTTTAATTTTGCATAAAGATGCATGTATAATTTATACAATTTTTATATTTGTTTTATTTTTGGTACCGGCTCCTAATTTTTCCGAATTCTTTTAATATCGATTGCCAATTTAGCCTTTTGAATGAGTTGGCAGTTTTAACGAAATGTCTAAAGTACAATACAATATATAGATCAAAATCAATTTAAGTCATTCGATTTTAATAAATCAACAAAATGCTTGGGCGATTAACAAACGCACGAGTTGCAGCCACAATAGTTTTCTAAACGTGTGCACACATACATTCAAAGTTATTATAGAATATTCTTAGAATCTCATTGCGATTAAAATGTATTAGAATTCTCAGTAGTTGCTTTAGTTTAAATTTGCTAGATGACGAAGTGAACTTATTTCAGCTTTGCTGCCCCCAAAGTATATATATTCTTGATCAGGACGACAAGCTGTCCGTCTGTCCGTACGTCCACATGTCCATATGAACGACGAGATCTGAAAAAATATAAGAGCTAGAGGCTTGAAATTTTACATGTATACTCTTGCATCCTAACCACTAACTATACAACACATAGACCGGACATGTAGTGCAAAGTTTTTTGCACAGTGAAATTTAAAGCAAAATCCTGCACTAAGTCACCAAAATGTAGTCCCTGCGTCCGAAAAGGTGAAAAGCACAGTTGTTACCTTCGTTCAGCATACAGCTCAGCGAATTCACAAAGGTGCATGACGAGCTCGCCGAGGACGCAAGGGGCCGGAAGGCAGTTATAGGTAGATTTCAACTCATGGTTTTTAGAATGGGGAAGCCACACAACAAATGCCAGAGGCAATATCCTACTGAGAATCTTCGCAACCCTGGATGTTGCTCTGCTCAAGACTGGTCAATAGTTCACCTTCAGCCGTGAAGCCATTGCGATAGTTATACGGGGAAGCGATCAATCGGCACTTCTGTTCACAATAGGTAAGCTCCTTGCGAAGGCGCCAACTTTGTGGAGAGAACCGTTTCAGCTGGATACTTTTGATCCCGCAGTATTTTCATAGCTCATGCAACGGCACAATAGTTTGAAGGCCGTCGCTGGTAATGTATACCAGTGTTCGTCCTCTGAAGTAGCTTTCTACTGTATCTTTTAGATATTTAGGAATGTTATATTGCAACAGCGCATCCCTAAATATCTTTTAGATATTTAGCAATATTATATTGCAACAGCGCATCCCTAAATATCTAAAAGATACAGTAGAGAGCTACGTTAGAGGAGGAAGTAATTGATTTGTTTATTCAGCGTCATATTAATAATATTATAGCTTTTAGACCTGGAGACATCTAATTTACTGTGTATATACATCTGATTAATTTATAGATTAGTTTTGTAAAAACTTTTTTTGAGTACTAGAGAGTTGTGCTTTGGAATTGTCCACAGTGCAGCTCAGTTTCATATTCTATGTGTTAATTTTAATAAACGTTTCCACGTTTTTTCCTCAGAGCCCTCTCCTCCTTAAATAAAATTCTTGCTTCTAGCTTACCTTAGGGAAATCACTCGCAGTGCCCAGGTATAAGCACTGGTATACCTTATGTTGCCAATGTTGCTGCAGTGATTTCTCTACCCTATCCTATATTCTATTTTACCTCTTCTTTTACTCTTTTCTCTTTATTTCTTATTCTGTTGATGAACTATTTTGCTATATCGTTAACACTTTTTTTACGAATTGTTATCTTAAGAACTATTTAAAATTATATTTATATGGTGATACTATTTGAATAATTCTCTGTACTTTTTGTAGGCTAGTTGACCCCCAGAATGTCAATATCCTTTAAATATAATAAAATAAAAAATAAAATAAATGCGTATATTCAATATTAATTAATTTATAATACAGATCATCTGGAGCTTAGAGAATCTTCTAGTCGGGTACCCCTACTTGTCTAATTTTCTACACAGTTAAGTTCAACCATACTCACCTTATCAAATGCCATTGGACGAGAAAGCTTTTCAATGGTTTGCTGCTGGGGTAGCTGTGAGGAACCACTTAATCCAGTATCATTACTTTGGTTGGGCTCGTGATATGAACCAATTGCTGCTGGACTTGTAGGCTGCTGGTGGCGCAGATGGGGATGATGTGCATGAAGATGTCCCAAGGAACTCCCACTGAAAGCAGAGGCATTAATGGTTGTTGTAGTGGAAGTCAACGCAGGACACCTTTCACCATTCATATTGGTACTGGCACTGCGAGTAAGAGCTGTTAACGTAGCAAAACTTTTTTGTGTCGAGGGTTGCATGAACGACTGATTTGAAATTAATGGCTGTGGGCTCTTTGAATATTGTGATATTCGCACCAAATGTTCCTGCGTTTGCTTTTGTTTTTCTATATGATGGTCTGTTGTCGACGTTGGCAACGTTTCAACAGTGATAAACGGATCGCAAAGAACCAGCTGTTGTTCTCTGTTCGGCTGTAAGCGACCAGGTGGCTCCATTGCTCTTTTTGCAAAAATTGCTTAGATATATGTTTCGTTGCTTAGTCAGATTAGTTATATTTTTCTATATATATTTTTTCATATACACATTTTTTCAAATCCAAATTCCTGCAATAATTAGAATAAACGTGATTAGTTTACTTAATAAGGTGATCGAATCTTCATAATATATTTGAAACAAATAAATATTTGCACCCTAATTAGCGGTTACAAGGGAACATACAATAAATGAAGATCGTATACAACCCCAACGTTCGGTTGACATAGTGAGACTAAGTTTATTGTTCTTATTGTTCTTCTTAATAGCTAAGTACATGATAGCGTTGTCACTTACATGAGAGTTGCCAGATCAACACTCTTCCTAAATTCTTATATTTTCATTAACCCAAGCAACACTGTGCATTTTATATGCTTTACTTTTGAAAAATTCTAAGTTAAATCATTTCATTTGATGGACAATAGGATAAATCGATCAACTTATTTTCATAACAGTTTCGTATATGATGATACTTAATATAAATATGTTTGTTTCGCTCAGGATATATTGGGTTCCTCACAAGATTCAACGCGCCTACATTCTCTCCATACATTTTTATACAATAAGGCTTAAAATATAGTTTCATTTCACTTATTAACTTCCTTAAATAAATCGCCTCCTTTGCAGCATCGGAGAGCGCCATATACTCCGCCTCAGTACTGCTCAGCGCCACCGATTTCAGTTTTTTCGAGGTCCACGAAAAGCCGAACCTCCCCACATGGAGGCATATCCTGTGAAAGTCTCTTGCTCAATCTGCATCTGCGTAGCCAGCAATCTCCCCTCCGGTCCTCTCATAGACTAGCGCTAGATCTGCTGGGGTATGCAGATATATAGCTGTTAAATACTTGGTGTATAGATATGGCTCGCTCTCGTATGCCCTGTATCTTATTTTGGTTAGAGCACCATCCAGCTTAGTGCTCAAAACCCGACCAGCTTGTGGCCTTTTAAGCTTCAACACATATCCATTGTAGCGCTCAACTTCTCCAGATGTATTCGTCTTTAAAGTAAACATCCATTTGCAGCCTATGGGCTTCTGACCAGGTGGTGATTGAACCAGGCTCCATCTGTTATTACACATCAATGCGTCATACTCTTCCTGCAGTGACGATTTCCACTCATCTGCTTGTGGACTCGATTGTGCTTGCTGCACAGCTAAAGGAACTTCAATGTTATTGCTTAACATTACATTTGCCACGTTGCACTGCTTGGTTGGCCGTCCCTTTAACCCCGTTCTGATTATTTTACGCCTGCCTGGGCCTCTTCTTAATCGTCAGGTTGCTTCTCCGTATTGGAATGATTCTCCTGTGCACCTTCATGATCAGCATTATCACCTGCGACCATAATCGTAGCGCTAACTTTCCCGGTTGACTCAGATACGCTGTCCTGGACGAAATAAACGTCCCTGCTGATTTTAAGTCACCTGTGTTCTTGTCGATATGCTTTTGACGACTCTGAGTATCCGACCATAATATACTCTTTTCCTTTATCCCGGAACTTCTTCTTTGGACCCTTTTCCAGTGCAATTGCTGTGTAGCCAAACACCTTCAGGTGCTTGACAGCTGGCTTGAGCCCTGTAAACGCCTCGAAAGGTATTATGCCATCCAGAGCTTTCGTTGGTGATCGGTTTCTTAGATATGCAGCGCATGCCTGCCTGCCTGCCTCCGCCCAGAAACTCTCGT
This sequence comes from Drosophila mayaguana, assembly GCA_037075325.1. NCBI lineage: Eukaryota > Metazoa > Arthropoda > Insecta > Diptera > Drosophilidae > Drosophila > Drosophila mayaguana. The sequence goes on along the minus strand of JBAMCG010000039.1, from coordinate 1,298,622 downwards.
TTATCCATCCTGTTGTTTAAAAACTGTTTAAATATGGCTACCCTGCAGACAGGTCCAGATGAGCGAAGTAGCTTTCCCAGTTCGTTCCATACATCTTTTGCATAAGTGCAACTCTTCACATAGTTTACTTGCGACGCACTCATCGACAGCATTGCATTGCCTTAGCGTTGTCGTTCTCACGCTTCCATATCTTGAACGCTTCACTAGCTTCATCATCTGGCTTCATAAAACCATTTGAAACCACGGCCCATAAGTTTTTATGATCCAAAACACTTTCTACCATGACACTGCAACAGTCAAAGTTGATGTCATCCAGAACTTATTTTCAGTTTTATACTTTCCTGCACTCCCTGCAAGGCCACTTATGTACCTGTTGGCAAGTATTTTGCGCGTGGATGATAAGAACCGCAACGTTCGGCTGCCAGAGTGAGGCTAAGTTTATTGTTCTTATTTTTCTTCTTAATAGGTAAGTACATGACAGCGTTGCCACTTATATGAGAATTGCCAGATCAACATAAAACAAGTAAGGAAGCTCTAGTCAAGACTCCTCGACTAGAAGATATGCTGAATCCTAAAAGGGCCTGATATTCACGCACACATAAGCTCACGCTTTGTTAACTGCGCGGTCAACAACGACTGTGGTCGAGCTGCAGTGTGGGCAATACTATGAGAATTTTGTTGCTGAATAATTTCTCCTGTAGTAGGACTATCTTCATGAAACTCTCAGAACGTGATCATAACGTGCAAATGTGTGCACATTCCAAAGCACAAGTCTCTAGCACTTAAAATACGTTTTTTGCAAATTGGTGGCGAAGGGGGCGTGGTATCCAAAATCTGTAAATTACAATCTTCGTATTGCTCAAATGTATGTACACAGTAAATATGAAGTCTCCAGGTCTAAAAGTATCAAAATTACGCCGAATAATATCGATTATTCTCGATGAAAAAGTAATTGGATGAGTTATCGAAAAAATATGATAAACTTGTACTGCGTATGGTATACATGAGTATGCATACAAAATTTGAAGTCTCTAGCTCTTATATATTCTGAGATTTAGGCGTTCATACTGACGGACGGACAGACGGACAGGACTATATCGACTCAGCTCGTCGCCCTGATCAAGAATACATATATTTTATGGGGTCTGCAACGCCTCCTTCTGCCTGTTACATACTTTTCACAAAACCATTATACCCTGATTTCCCATTTTTAATGGGATCAGGGTACAAATATGTAATAGACCAAAGATGAGCCTTACAAACTCAACAATAGACGCACTAGACAGATAGAAATACCAGGACTCAGAAAAATAAAGATCAATACGTAACTAAACACAATGTATTTTATATAATAAATTACGATACAAAATTATGCAGTTAATAAAGTTGTTATTAATCAATTATTAAACAAAACCCGCGCTGCCAGCTGTTCCATTATCAAAGTGGAAGAATATATATATAAGAAAAATATTTCTTATAATTTTCGATATCAGTTCATTTGCTTTAATAGTTATATTTTTTAACAATGATTGATATATTTTTTTAGTAGAATAACTTTCCTAATCAAACTTTTAGATCGTGAATGGGATTCCTATATGTATGTAAATATGTCAATATACGTCATAAAAGATAAGATAAGATATATAAAGCTGTTTTATTTACTTATAAGCACTATACAACTCAAAGACTAGACAAGTAGAACAACTCTTCAAATCGTTTGCCATGCTCATGCAAAATGTTGCGTTTTCGTTATTATTTTTGGGAAGGGTATGAAAGCGTTGGTGCGCATAGAGATCATTCTTCGCGACGACCATGCATACACACACTTACAGTCCCTTGTTACATGTATGAGCATTTATATGCCTGTGTGCGAATCCCTAGCTGCCTGTAGGAATTTGAAAGCCGAACATTTGCATTTGGTAGATCTTGTGAACTGCGCACACCTACATACATGCGATTGATTGTGTGTACGCATGGGACGCGATGCTCACAAAGTATGGGATTTCAATTGTAGAAGTATTTATGAGCCTATGACCCTGAATATGTGCATGTGTGTATGCGTGGGGCATGAACATTGGCGTGTGCCTACCACAACTTATAATTGTGTGAACGATTTTCGGCTCGAATAGCTGAATCGCGTTTATATTTAAGGCCCTGATTTTGTTTGAATGCTCATGGGGTTGCCTATGCGAATCAGAGGCCTAAATTTCTAAAGAACATGTTTTATGTACTAGAGACTTGTGCTTTGGAATATACACACATTTGAACATTATGATCCCGTTCTAAAAGTTCCATAAAGATAGTCCCACTACAAGAGAAATTATTCTGCAACAAAATTCTAATAATATTGCTCACAGTGCAGGCCGAGCGTAGTCGCTGCTTAGGATATCTTAGGATATCTGCTAGTCGAGCAGTGTCGACTAGAGCACATTTTTTTTTTCTTTTTTTTTATCGAGAATAATCGATAAATTGATTTTGTCTATTCAGCATATTTTTAGTATTTTTATACTCATTCACGAAAGTGAAAGGAGTATATTGGTTTTAAGTATGTGCGTCTTCCTGTCCGTCCGTCTGTCCGGCTGTCCCAGTTTGTTTTCGACTGCTGCGGCGAACGGACGTGCTGTTTTCGTTTTCGCATCTTTTGAAGATTTTTTATTGCGGGCAATAAAATACGCGCGTTAGAGATTTTATTTCGTGCATTCCGCGATAGGCGATCTTTGTGTGCGCGTGTATTATTATTATACCCTGATCCCATTAAAAATGGGAAATCAGGGTATAATGGTTTTGTGAAAAGTATGTAACAGGCAGAAGGAGGCGTGGCAGACCCCATAAAGTATATATATTCTTGATCAGGACGACGAGCTGAGTCGATATAGCCCTGTCCGTCTGTCCGTCCGTCCGTCCGTCCGTCCGTCCGTCCGTATGAACGCCTAGATCTCAGAAGATATAAGAGCTAGAGACTTCAAATTTTGTATGCATACTCATGTATACCATACGCAGTACAAGTTTGTCTTTTTTTTTCGATAACTCGTCCGATTACTTTTTTATCGCGAATAATCGATAAATTGATTTTGTTTATTCACCGTAATTTCAATACTTTTAGACCTGGAGACTTCAGATTTGGTGTGTATATACATCTGATCAATACGCAGATTTTGTCATTTACAGATTTTGGATACCACGCCCCCTTCGCCCCCAATTTGCAAAAAACGTATTTTAAGTACTAGAGACTTGTGATTTGAAATGTACACACATTTGCACATTGTGATCACGTTCTAAAAGTTTCATGAAGATAGTCCTACTACAGGAGAAATTATTCAGCAACAAAATTCTCATAGTATTGCCCACACTGCAGCGCAGCCCAAGCGCAGTCGCTGCTTACTGCGCAGTTAACAGAGCGCGTGCTTATGCGTGCGTGAATATCAGCTCTTTGTAGGGATCAGGGTATCTTCTAGTCGAGCACTCTCGACTATAGCTTCCTTACTTGTTTTTTTTATGTTTTTATTATTATTATTATTTTTTAATTATTATTATTATGTTTTGATTATTAATTTATTAAAGCCATACGGGGTATTCCATTAACCCTTTTGTGAGCTTTATATTATCTTATCTTATCTTTTAATTCTACCCATTTGAGCGCACCGGACAGCTTACATAAGCTGTAGCAATAAACATATTTACAAATATTTACAGATATTCAGAGTATAATAATAACATAATAATGTGCGGCTATGCGTCAACTTCTGTTGACTATCCTAATAGGAGATCGGAGAATTAGGTCTCTTGGTTGCCTTCGATTGAGCCTCCTAGGCGTTCGGTTTATAGTGAGCATGCTTACTAGCTGGTTTCTGTGCCGCTTCAATCTGTCATTTTACCGACTCGAGTGCTGGTTTATTTCGTTAAAGACCGTTGCCAGTTTCAGGTCTCGGTGCAATGTGGTATTTCTTAGAAACCATTCGCAGCCGGTGACCAATCTCATGGTTTTACTCAGGGTGACCTGTACTTGTACCTGTAATTTGGCTATCACAAGCCAGACCCCAAATTTGGCATCCGTACTTCCATATTGGCGCAATGATCTGTTTATAGATTGTTACCTTATTAGAGAGTGACAATATACTTCGCGAGCATAGGAGCCAATAGTGCTTTTTCACAGCCGCACGTTTATTGTAACTATATGCTTGGAGAAAGTGAGACGGCGATCCAGTATCACCCCGAGATATTTGGCATCATTTGCCTACGGCACTGGATCTCCCTCCAAGAGCACGGCTGGCGGCATTCTCCTCCTCAGCGTGTAGCAAACACGATTTGCTGCTGATGATTAAGTTATTAAGTGTAGAACCTGACATAACATTAAGTTCCATAACAAAACTAAGGAAAATTATTTACAGAGCCAAACCTCTTATCGAGATATGAGGATTTCCAGTGGTGGAGGTATTAGTGAAGGCCAATAGTTTTAGCAAAGTTTTGCCGTTTTAGTCGCCTTAGTGGCCTCGCAGGGAGCAATCTTCTCGCTAGTCTGTAGCGGTGTGTAGCTAGTCTTTCACTATATCGACTGGTATGTCTTCCAATCTGTTCCTCCACTGTTAACAGATTCAGATCCCTATGGAGGGTAGAGCCACGCACATACCAGGGGCAGTTAGTAATTTGTCGCAATGCTCAGTTTTGCAGGACCTGTATGCGTTTGTAGGTGGATTTAACAGATGATTCTCAAATCTGCACACCGTAGAGCCAAATCGGTGCCACACAGTGGACATAAACAGCTCTCTTATTTTATGGTTTTCAGCGGATTAATCTTCAGGTTCCACCGTTTACATCAAGCAGCAAGAGTATCAAGATACCTTTGTAGACCTGTACTGCCCTCTGCTGTAAATGACTGCGATGTCATCGGCATATGTCGCCTTAATAGCCTTGGCGGGATCATCCATATGTTGGGAGGTGGGGCTGGGTATATCAGAGATATACAAGGAAAAGAGCAGTGGGCCTAGGACACGGCCTTGTGGCAGTCCTGCTCTCATTGTATAAGTGGACGAGTGTATGGCCTTTACCTTGAGAAGAATTCTGGAAAGACAATCCATACAAATGTCCTCAATAAAAATTTGCCAAAGGTCTGGGAGATATGGAATTCATCGCCATATACTGCTCGCCAAGGAATAGACTTGAAGAAAGACACTTTAGTCACATACTTGCCTCCTGTGGTCAAAGATATCTGGTTGGTGGAGACTGGAATGCGCGACAGTGGCTGTGGGGAGACACGTATGACTCACCCAGGGGCCGAAAGCTAGCCGAAGCCATCTCAGCAAGAGGAGCTAATATTCTCGCTATGGGATCGCCAACCAGATGTCCATATGTGTCGAGTCACACACCTAGTTGTATCGATTGCGCTTTATACCATGGGATACCGAAGTCACAAGCAATTATAAGCCAAAGCTGGGACTTGGACTCTGATCACATAGCCCTTGTTGTCAACCTATAAGTAGATGGCTCCATCGTCAGACCAAGCCACTAACCGCACTAGCATCACGGAGTTCAGACCACATATTGAATCCTCCATCCAACTGAATTCCACCCTAAATTTAGGAGAAGACATTGAGAAAGCTGTTGATTCTCTAACCGAAACGCCACCTACTTCTGGCATACGTCCCACAAGATATGGCACAAGAGAAGCTAAAGAATTAATTAGAAGAAAGCGGTGCCTCCGAAGAAGAGATATCCGAACTCAAGATCCTTGGGACCGAATTCTGTGGAATCGAGCTACGAGAGAGCTACGTAACCTTCTAAGGGAAATCAGAAGCGATTTCTTCGAGCAAAAATTCGCTTCTATGGACTATACGATTGATACCAACTACTCTCTATGAAAATGCACGAAATCTCTCAAGAAACAAGCCTTTGAGACTTCTCAGTTGATAATTATCAGACGTTTTTACTTTTGCTCTATAAATTTGTTTATTTTTTGTTTTAATATTTTAAACAATTCCATTAAAGTTTCATATAATTGCGGTCGGCCAATTAATACAAATTCGTTATATGGCTGTGCATGGTTTCATCCGTGGTTCGCTGTGTCTTCAATAATATGCGTTTTTACATTATTAGCATTTGCTTCAGTGTTTCTATTTTTTGGCGCTCTCCCCACTTCGCACTCACTTTTTTTTTTTTGTATTTACCTCTCTCGTGCTATGCAAGTATACTCTCTGGTTGTGCACCTTCGTTCTGCTATCTAACGGCTGTTTTGTTGTTGTGGCTTGCTCTCTCAACATTTTTATTTTTTCTCTCTTTGTGTTTATATTTCTGTTTTATTTACTAAATTTGGTGTGATCTCAATTGCCAAAATGAGCTGCAGCAAAAAAGCTTGCACTTTCAAGTAGGCAGTTGATTCGGCACAGCCGCAATTTGTAAGTTGTAAGTTGTTGCAGGTCTTACTGGGCGTGATTATGACAAGATTATGTCTACTGCCAAAATTGGCAATGGGGGCGTACGCTGGTCTTGTTCGAGTTGATTGGATAAACAAAATTACTAAAATGTATAGTGCTGTGAGGGCTCAATTTTTATACCCTGATCCCATTAAAAATGGGAAATCAGGGTATACCTGATCCCATTAAAAATGGGAAATCAGGGTATAATGGTTTTGTGAAAGTATGTAACAGGCAGAAGGAGGCGTGGCAGACCCCATAAAGTATATGTATTCTTGATCAGGGCGACGAGCTGAGTCGATATAGCCCTGTCCGTCTGTCCGTCCGTCCGTATGAACGCCTAGATCTCAGAAGATATAAGAGCTAGAGTCTTCAAATTTTGTATGCATACTCGAGAACTCGAGAACGCATACTTTCGAGAACTCATTCGATTCGAAATTACCACGTCAGCTAACGAATATTTTGCTGCACAAAAAAGTAAATCAAATAAGTAAGCAAGGTCGATCTTAAAGCCCAACTTTAAGTTTAAAGTTGCCAGTAATATTAAAAAATTAAAATGGATGAGAATAATTTTCCTAACTATCAGCTTAGTAATAAGCTTCCTATTATTTATTGATGATTGATTATGAGTCGAGTTGCTGGCAAATCACCACTAGAAATCAAGGCAGAGTTTCTAAAAGGTCAACACCTCCTATGTACTGATACTCATAATATTAGTAATACAACTACAACACTAACATTTACTAGCGCAACTAGTCAATCCATTTATACGAACGCAACAGAAGCTACTGCAGCAATCTGCTGTGTGAGCCCTAGCGGAAGCACGGCTAACCTTGTAACTGGCTCGGTCCGACGCTTCGCAGATACTCTCCCTCCAATATGCATTGAACCTGCATGAGCACATGAACAAATGAGCACCCCAGTACCTAGTGGAGCTGTTATAAAATTGGTGACAGCTCAACGAAACCTGAAAAATAAAAGAAAACTTTCTCCTCCCTATACTACCGTAAGAGGTCGAACAAAGACTTGAAACTGGACTCGACTGCAGCAACAACCAGCACATTAAACTCTAGTAATAGATTTGCCTTGCTAGATATGGACATTGATGCAACCAATGAAATCCACGACGACGAAACTCGTAAAGTTTCTAATGAAGGAAATAATAGCTCTTCTGATGCTGCTCTTCAGAATATTCTCATTGCTAATCCTAATGACACGGCCAACATGGCGCAGCACACCACATCTAATGCTCATAAAATATAAATAGTGGCTATTACCGACCTTAATGATCTCTTTGAACTCATCAAGGAGGTAACAATCTTAGAAAACGTGTCCATCAAAGTCAATCAAGGTGAAACAGCGCGAATATTTCCCAAAGACAGTGACACATATGGAACCATTGTAAATCACTTTGATGCTATTGAAATTGAGTTTCATACTTACCAACTAAAGGAAGATAAGCCCTACAGAATAGTTGTTAAGGGGCTTCACCACAGCACGCTAATCCACGAAATTATTGAGGAATTAGAAAAAATTGGCTTTGTTGCTCTGCAAGTGCGTAATATATTCTTTATTAATATAAGACCATGTCAAAATATTAATGAAGTATACAACATTAAGATACTGTGCCGACAAAAAGTGAGGGTAGAGAAGTTGCGGAAAACAGCTGAAATCGCCCAATGCAAACGATGCCAAGAATATGGTCACACAGCCATTTGGCTCACCAAGCTATGCGCACGTTCCATAGAAGAACAGCCCACTTGCATTCACTGTGGAGGTAACCACATGGCAAGCTACAAAGGATGCCGGTGGTATCAGGAGTTCAGCCGACGAACAACGGGCTCTACAATAAAGCAACACTCCGACACAGTACTGCCTGTACAGAACAGCAGGGGTCAAAAACAGGCAAAGCTACAGCAGCCACAACGAAAACAGAGGCAACAGCACACACAACAAACCACCAACCCTAGAGTCGATCCTGGAGGTAAATCCTATGCTGCAATAGTCCATAGCGGCAATGCACCTCCCTAGCGTAAAATTCAAGAACCGCAGAAACAAATAAATTTATATGCGCCAAAGGTTATAGTTATCAACAGCAACATCCAGTTGACATTCAGTCATTATTAAAACAACAGCAACAGCAATTTCTGAAATGGCAACAACAGCTGCAACTACAGCAGCAGCAGCAATTCCTCTTATGACTCCAAGAGCAAAAAAGAGAACAGCAACAACAAAACAAGCAAAACAGCTAACGATTAGAGCGGCTTGATGGATGGAGATGCACAACGAATTCCCTCAAGATCCTTATTTGGAATGCTAACGGCATTTCATCAAAAGCAAAAGAAGTTCAGCTATTCGCACACAACAACAGCATTGATATTCTTTTTTTGACGGAGATTAGGATTAAGCGTGGAGACACGATAAAAATATATGGATACGTCTGTTATCCAGCGTTCAGGAAATAATAACAGCGTTGGTGGAGTGGCTGTATTGGTAGAACAACTCTACGCCACTTCCCTCAAAGAGTCATTGAGACCCGTAATATACAAATGTCATCAGTAAAAGTAGCTATGGGTCTGGGAGACGTGGAGTTTAGCGCTATTTACTGCCCTCCAAGGGTCAGAATTGAGGAAATGCACAGCCATTTGGCTCACCAAGCTATGCGCACGTTCCATAGAACAACAGCCCACTTGCATTCACTGTGGAGGTAACCACATGGCAAGCTACAAAGGATGCCGGTGGTATCAGGAGTTCAGCCGACGAACAACGGGCTCTACAATAAAGCAACACTCCGACACAGTACTGCCTGTACAGAACAGCAGGGGTCAAAAACAGGCAAAGCTACAGCAGCCACAACGAAAACAGAGGCAACAGCACACACAACAAACCACCAACCCTAGAGTCGATCCTGGAGGTAAATCCTATGCTGCAATAGTCCATAGCGGCAATGCACCTCCCCAGCGTAAAATTCAAGAACCGCAGAAACAAATAAATTTATATGCGCCAAAGGTTATAGTTATCAACAGCAACATCCAGTTGACATTCAGTCATTATTAAAACAACAGCAACAGCAATTTCTGAAATGGCAACAACAGCTGCAACTGCAGCAGCAGCAGCAATTCCTCTTATGACTCCAAGAGCAAAAAAGAGAACAGCAACAACAAAACAAGCAAAGCAGCTAACGATTAGAGCGGCTTGATGGATGGAGATTCACAACGAATTCCCTCAAGATCCTTATTTGGAATGCTAACGGCATTTCATCAAAAGCAAAAGAAGTTCAGCTATTCGCACACAACAACAGCATTGATATTCTTTTTTTGACGGAGATTAGGATTAAGCGTGGAGACACGATAAAAATATATGGATACGTCTGTTATCCAGCGTTCAGGAAATAATAACAGCGTTGGTGGAGTGGCTGTATTGGTAGAACAACTCTACGCCACTTCCCTCAAAGAGTCATTGAGACCCGTAATATACAAATGTCATCAGTAAAAGTAGCTATGGGTCTGGGAGACGTGGAGTTTAGCGCTATTTACTGCCCTCCAAGGGTCAGAATTGAGGAAATGCATTTCATCAACACACTTCGCGCTTGCGGCCAAAGGTATTTAGTTGGTGGGGAGACACTTAGAACTCACCAAAGGGACGCGAACTAGCAGAAACCATCTCAGTTACTGGCTCTAGGATCTAATCACCAAGCACACAGACCTGCTCGTCTTTAGGCAACACTTAGAGAGTTCCATACAGCTGAATACCACACTAAACTGTGGTGAAGAAATTGAGATGGCTGTCAATAACTTCACTGAGAACATTTATACGGCTGCTGCTGCATCAACACCTTCTGAACCACAGGTAGGTTCCACTTATGGAATACCATTAACAAGAGAGGCTTTTGTCGCTGAAAAGACGACTTCGAAGACGCGCAATCAGATCGCAGGACCCATTGGACCGAATTTTATGGAACCGGGCTGCCAAGCAACTACGAAATTTATTGAAGCTGGCTTCCTTTGACTATACAGTTGATGCTGGAAGTCCGAGTAAATGGAGTCGAGAACTATCTGAACGCACTGTCAGATTGGTGTAAAAGATGGAATCTTAAGATAAATATACTTAAGACCACCCTAAAAATACTAATTAGCCATACCCCGCCTATACGGTTAGACGGAGTAACTCTGGATCAGCCTACGCAGGCAAATTACCTTGGCATCACCCTTGACAAGCGCCTAACATTTGGTCCTCACCTAAAAGCTGCGGCCAAGGGATGTGGACAACGCATGCAACAACTGCGGTGACTGGTAAACAGGCGAAGTACCATGTCACTGAGAGCTGTTATGTCCACTGAAGACGGGCTACATATCGTAACAGACTAGCGAGAAGATTGCTACCTGCAAGGCCACTTAGGCGACTCAAACGGCAAGGCTTTGTTAAAACACAACACTGAGACTTCCACCACTTTAAATATGTACATAGATATAGGTTCTACACTTAATAATAATAATTTAAAAAAAAAATCTTCAATGCTGTCATCCTGCTACAATACTTTCCAAGTCAATGGAAATTAGATGCAATCACAATGATATACAAGCCTGTCAAGCCAGAAACGGATCCAGAGTCATATAGACCAATAAGTCTCCTACCCAACCAATTTGGCTATCGAGAGGGGCACAGGACTGTGGAACAGGTCCATATATTAGTGAACATCATGCAGGCGTATGACGATCTGGAGTTCGCAAACGCGGCTTTCATTGATATGCAGCAAGCATTTGACAGGGTTTGGCACGATGGTCTGCTGTACAAAATAAAAAAACCTCTTGCCATTGCTGCCTACTAAGGTCATATTTGGAGGAACGAGATCTCTTAGCTCTCTGTCCATTGATGCTTCGTGTGTATTAGTGCGTGTGTGAGCGGTTCACCGCTACTCGTTCGTGATTGGCCTGCCAATCAAAACGGAGACCATTCCAAAGAATGTAGCATACTTTTGTGCGACGCGACCATCGTCAGTGATTCAGCGTCTACGTGGGCTGCGTATGACTGGAGTGTAAGCGAGAGGGATTTAAGTGACCACAACATCATTACTGTTGTGGTGACGCTTGAAAGCCGAAAGGAATACGAGAGGATGATACTCAAAGCGCAAGAAGAGAAAGTCAGTCTACAAGATCTGCCGAGGCCGCAAGACGTGCACCGATTTCGGTTGCCTTCGCTGGAACAACTAGCAGTACGGAACCTGGCACGACTGCGCCAATGCAAATTTGAAATTTGAGCCACGGGATGGGTTGATGGCCGAGGCCAGCTCAAAGAGGTTGGCCTCCTTAGTGCAATGTTATGCTCCATAGCTTCTTTCCTGCTGCGGAGAGGCCAGTGGACAATCCCGTTCCTCGCGAAGTGCCCCCAGCCCGCGAAACTTTCGAGGTTGAGATGTGCATCGCCAGAGCTTGGAGCAGGCGCTCACCTGGCTTAGATGGCATAACTGGGGGCATACTCAAAGCAGCCTGGCGCGCCATCCCGGAGTACTTGACAGCGTTGTACTCTCGCTGCCTGGCAGATGGGTCTTTCCCCACTGAGTTGAAACACTGCGCTCCTCAAAGGCTTCGACAAGAATAGGAGCGATTCAGCGTCCTATCGAGGCATCTGCTTGTTGCCTGTGTTTGGCAAAGTGCTGGAAGGGATCATGGTGGATCGTGTAAAGTGGGATGGCAATTCGGTTTTCGCCCCGGACGCTGCGTCGAGGATGCCTGGAGGCACGTGGTGAGCAGTGTCGAACCCAGCCCGGCTAGATACGTGCTTGGAATCTTCATTGATTTCAAGGGAGCATTCGACCACGTTGAATTGGACGCAGCGTTCGTTACGCCGACTATCGGAGCTTGGATGCAGGGAAATTGGGACCTGGCACAGTTTCTTTTCTTCAGCAGCTTTGGCGAACCCATCGTTAGTGTCTCACGTGGCTGTCCGAAAGGGGTCTATTAGTGGTCCATTTATATGGAACATCCTGATGGATGTATTCCTGCGCCGCCGAGAAGCGCATTGCACGTTCAGTGCATACGCTGACGATTTGCTGCTGCTCCTCGAAGGGAACTCCAGATCCTAACTGGAACTAACAAGCACCCAACTTATGGAGATTGTTGAAGGATGGGGATTGAGGTAGGCGTCTCAGTCTTGGCAACGAAGACTGTGACGATGCTCCTTAAGAGAAAGCTGTCATCTGACAGGCATCCCGCCGTAAACTTTGCTGGAGCAAACTGTTCTCGATGGTGGAGAACCTAGCCGACCAGTGCCGGTCTGACGTTAGTCAAAACTGAAAGTAGACTTGTTTCCGAAGGTCTGACAAGTCCTTAAATTTGAGAGACGAATCCATTCGGAGGAGTCAAAGGGCTGACCAGAGCCTCAATCTTGCAGACTCTCTTTTCGAAGAGAGTCAAAGGGCCTTTATCTGGAAGACAACTCCATCAGGATGAGTCGAAGGGCTGACCAGGTTACCTCATTCATTTAAGATGCCGCCGGTGCATACCCAAGCGCGAATTGTGCCCGACGGCGCAATTCAAGTTGATAGCTAAAAAAAATTCTTTTAGGGGCGTTGGTGGATGCATTAAATTCACCCGCTGTACTATGTGTCACATATGTGGCGCATACGATTACCGTGGTAGTAAACTCCCAAGGGATACACGCGACGTAAACAAATCGAGGATTCTGTCCGGCTCTCCGTATGAACGCAGTTTATTTCTGCGCTAATGGAGCTAGAGACATGGAATTTAGAACACATTCTCGACTATATCTCTCTATATCTCCCGATCCACCTACTAGGGGCAAATCGGAAAATGCATTTGTAGATTCGTGTTGACGAAGCAAGATCAAAAAGCTATGGCGAGAATATATACGCCCATTGGGGGCGTGGAATATCGGCTAAAACTTTAACTCCTAGAGTTTTAAATTTTGCGCATGAGCTTATGATTCTATAAAGATCGATGATCGAGCAAATCGCATCTGAAGACATAAGGATTTTTCAAATTCTGCTATATTTTAGGCACTATTGATGCTAGAGACCTGAAATTTGGTATATATACTCGGGTTAACCACCCAAGATATATAAAAATAGGCGTAATAGGTATTGAAAACACGAAAGAAATCATTTTTATGGAATTTAAAAATATAAATTAAATTATAAATAAAATAAAAAATTAAAAACAATTAAAGGTTTTCTGCAGGGTTCGAAGCATGACAATCTACGCCCACTAGAGGCGTGACGATTCGGCATTTGTAGCGGTCAACTAAGAAATTTATTTGTGTGCTCACTTATATATATAAATAAGTTTAATAGATATTCATAAGACGGAAGGAACCATTTTTATGAAATTGAAAAAATATAAACGAAATAATAATACCATAAAATTTAAATTTTTAAAAAAAGTTTTCCGCGGGATTTGAACTCGCACGACAACAAAAATAACTAAAATAAAGACAGTCAAAATATAGCAAAGAAAAGCCAAAGTTGCGGTTGGGAATTAAAAAACAATGATAAATCGCAATTGAGATTCTTAGAAAATGCTACACACATACAACTGACCACGTGCATAAGAAAGACTGAAATTGTGTATACAGACTTTTGTATATATGTATGAACATATTTATATATGTATATATGTACGAATAAGCATTTGAGGGCTATTTAAGAAGAAACCAATTTAAACTTATAAAAATTTTCGACTGAGAAAAGGAAAAATAATAAGTGCTATTCATTCAAGCTCGCACTTTCCCAATAAAATATCGAATTTATATAAAACGAAATATGTATAAAAAAAATATGGGATCGAATAAATCTTGAATCCTCGCTACCTACATAACATCGCCATCCCTGCTTAGCTTGGTAACCTACTAGCAAAAATTACATAACTTCAGTGCTAAAGCGTCATATCACAAGCCAAAAATAACGATTGAAAAATTCAAATTCTCATAATATTCCTCGCAATGCAGCCCGAGCGCCGTCGCTGTTAACTGTGCAGTTAGAAGAACGCGTGGTAATCCGTGCGTGAATATCAGCTCGTTGTTGGGCACTTTTTCTTGTTTATATATATCCTTCTATTTGTTACATACATTTCAATGGGTTCAGTGTATATCACACGCATATCGAGTTTTTCTCCAAAAATCAATAACCATATCGAAAATTAGTTATTAAGTTATCTCTCTTAGACCTTTAACGCAAGAGTCTCCTAATTTTAAATATAGATTCAAATCACTAACCATATAACATATAGACTGGACATGTATAACAAATTTTTTCAACGCCGAAAATCTGTCTGGTAGTTACTAACCAGCTTCGTATTTGCTCGGCTTGGTATCTACTGGCTCGGGCAATGAAAAGTTCGCGCGACGAAATCAGTGCGCTGCGAGCGCTCAAACGGAGTGGTCCCTTTTTTATATGAAGCACACCTATGCGCAATTAGTCCTACTCTCTCTCTCTCACTCTATCTCTCTCTAAGGTCTCTCAAATTATCGAACCTAGCAGCACACAAAAATTGAAATTTTTCGCGATGATCCTAGCTCTTTACTTTTGAGCGAAGAGTATACCGAAATCCTTAAGGCGTTTGTCACGCTCATGCACACAAAATATTAGCGTTTGGTTGATTATTTGTGGGAAGGGTATGAAAGAGTTTATGCGCATAAAGAATATGATTTCGCGACAGGCATGTACACACGCACCTGCAGTCTTTAGAAACATGTGTGAGCATTTGGCTGCCTGTGTACGAATCTCTACTATTATAGAGCTTATAGACTATAGACTATAGACTAACGAACTCTTCAAAGGGCTATCATGTTATTAATATATATATAAAGGGTGTTAAAGTGTGTTGTATGTTGTAGTCGAGCAGTCTCGACTAGAGCACTCTTAATGTTTAAAATTAAAATTTTATGTTATAATTTCGTTTATATTTTTAAAATTTCATAAATTTCTTCCGTCTTATCTATTATATTATATATATATATATATATATATATATATATATATATATATATATATATATATATATATATATATATATATATATATATATATATATATATCTTATATATTTATATATATATAATAGGGGGTGTAGATTGTCGTGGATCAAGGCCCGCAGACAACATAATTGTTTTTATTTTTATTTTTTTATTTATTTATACCTTGAACCCGTTGAAAATGGAAAATCAGGGTGAAAATTTTAACACTTTATAAATCGAATATATGCTCCAACTGTCAAGTCTAGCTTCAATAACGCTGAAAAAACTGCGTTCATATGGAGAGACGTACGGACAGCAAGACAGACATGTACAGAACCAATATACTCATTACACTTTCGGGAATGAGTATAAAAAGAATAATTTAGTAAAATAGTAAAAGCTAATCGTAACCATTAATTAATAGTTGTTATGTATCCATAACCCTACCTATCTACCTACATACATATGTATCTATCTCATCCTAACGAAAAATTTCCCTTTTAAGTATGTAACTGGCAGAAGGAGGCGTGGCAGACCCTACAAAGGGTCTTGATCAGGGTGACGAGTTGAGTCGATTTATCCCTGTCCGTCCGTCTGTCCAACCCTGCACTCAGAGTAACTTATGTATGAACGCATCTCTTTCCAGTTAAGATTATAGCTCAGTAAGTAAAGCGCATTTTTATCTTCTACATACATACATACATATTTACATATGCCAAAAAAAATTAAACATTTTTATATATGTATATGTATACATAAATGTAAACTGTGCACATATGTAGATAAGATTGTTCTTGTTTTATATGTATGTATGTACCAATGTATAATAATAAGAAGAAAATCTTGGAATTATTATTTCTGCTTTCTATTAAATCAGTCATATTACCTAGTGTACATTAGTGCGCCCAATCAAAAGAGCTAACAAAAATAAAATGATTCAAATAATATACAGATCACTTCAGTTGATTGGTCACTGGCTATTTTCTGAAATTAGAGTAAAACTACACCGCTGGATGAAACATGCCGCAATTTACTCTAATACTAATAATAGTTATTATGCACGTACATATGTATGTATGTATATAGGGCTTTGGCAAACAAATTTAGATGTGAAGCAAGAAATTTTACTAACAAAAAAACGCAACAAGCTCACAAAAAATAGTACACTATTTTCCTAGTAATTCCTCAGCTTCAATGGAAATGTTTAGTCCTCTATAATAATATAATTTTTTATATCTAGATATTTTAATTCGCAAAATTCACTAAAACTTACGTAGGTGGGTAGTGTTTCACTAATTCACGAAAAGAAAAAAAAAAACAAAAAAACAGTTCATACAGATATGAACGGCGTTTATCTCAAATATTTTAAAAAGTATTTTTAATAACTTATTGGCATTTTTGCAGTTATTTAAAGAAAAAGTGTTTATTTGTTAATGTTTGCCTTTGCGCTGATAGTCCGAGTAAATGATGCACTCACGACAAGGACGTCCGCTGAACATAATAGACCTTGTATTCTCAGCTAGAAAATATGGAAAATGGATTTTTCTGCGCAGTGTGTCGCCGGTCTGCGCAGAGCTCCTTTATAGAAATAAATATTAAGAGAGAGAGACAAGTAATGTATGTATTGGCTAAGAGAACAACCTTCAGCTCACAATTCTCGTTGAAATTTCGTAGAGATTTACTTTCCTTCCGCTAAAGTGCGAAACCCTGGAACGGCCTCTCCATAATGGAAGTCTGCAAAAGACGAATTGTTTTTATAATGGAATTAAGTTTTTCATCATATAGAAACATTGCACAGAGGATAATATTAATACATTAATGAAGGCATTTAATTAAATAAATGTTTTTGTACACAAAATAAGAAATTTTAATAACTGATTAATATTGATTATATCAAAAATTTTTCAAATATTAATAAAATAGTAAAATAATGAGTATAATAATATAATAATAATAATGTTTCTTTTGTCCACTGGCTCTTCATACATGTATGTATAGTCGAACAGAAGTTATGTACATCCATTGTACTGAAGAAAACAACAAGCAAGACCATTGCAGTAGGTCTCAACCGACTGAGAGATTCATTATTCTCAACCTGTGCTTAAACCTTGAACCCGAAAAATCAGGGTGTACTAGTTTTTATACCCTGAACCCACTGAAAAGGGGAAATCAAGGTATAATGGTTTAGTTAAAATGTATGTAACAGGCAGAAGGCGGCGTGGCAGACCCTATAAAGTACATACATTCTTGATCAAGGCGACGAGCTGAGTCGATTTGGCCCTGTCCGTCGTATGTATGAACGCGTCGATCTAAGAACATATAAGACCTATGACTTAAATTTGTTTTGAAATGTCCGTGTATTGAGCGCGCATATCGAGTTTATCACTAAAAAACGATAACTCATTCTGTTATTTTGCTATCGATTAAAAAGCTTATAGAAAATCAGCTATAAAATTATATCTCCTACATCTTTAAAGCTAGAATCTTCAAATTTTAAATATAGATTCAGATTAATTTTATAAATTTTTGGTTTTTGCTATAATTCACCTCCCACTTTTTTAGCCACACCCTCACCCCAACATTTGAAAAAAGCGTATTTCAAATACTAGAGCCTTATGCTTCGGTAAATACATGCATTTCTATGTTATAAGTCCATCGACAAGAAAAGTTATTAAACAACTAAATTCCAATAGTAAGCCCACACTGTTTATGCGTGCGTGCCTGTGTGTCTGTGTGTTTGTGTTACTTGTGAAGCAGAAAGACGCAAAGAATTGTTGAAATAACAGTTCCTGGAATAACAGTTCCTAGAGCTTTCTTACTTGTTTAATTCTAAATATCGAGAACTATAGCTCTCGTACATCTTTAGAGGTACACAATCCAAATTTTGTATATAACTTTGTATTTTATAGATTTTATATATATATATTTGATACCATCTCTAAAATTTTATTAAACTCCTTTATAACGTCAACAAATAAATTCATATACATATGTATTTACTATTTACAGCGCAGTTAGCAGAACGCATACTTATACGTGAGTGTGAATGTGCTTTTGTTTTTTTTTTTTTAATATTGAAGTAAATTAGCACGTACGAAGTAAAGGTGTTAACACTTGTTAAGAAGCAACGGAGTTGCTTGAAATGAGAAGACTTGGATAATTCCGTGGCGACGACCGACGTTCTTTACTTCCAAAAATCAACTAACTCTAAGTGACATTAATTCTTATAATCGAAGCTAGCCCTAAGCCCTGAAAACGCAGGCATTGCATATAGTGCGAGGGATCATATATCGCTGAGAAGCAACAGTGTTGCGCATGTACGCTTCTGCCGCTGTTGTGCAATATCCGCTTGAGACGGCTGGTGTCGTAAGCATTTATGCTGGGAATGCATGGTCAGCTTGAATATTTACGTTTTGCTGATCAGTTGTGTTAACTTACATATGTGTGCACATGCTGTCTACTTTTATAAAAGAAGTGCAGAATGATTGGAAATCAGTTCTTTGCAGGGTTCAGGGTATCTTCTAATCGAGCAGTCTCGAATCGAGTACTCTTACTTGCGTAAAATTAAAATGTTATGTTATAATTTTGTTTATATATTTTTAATTTCATAAATTTCTTTCATCTTCCGTCGTATGAGTATCTATTAAGCTTATTTATATATATAAGTGACTCACGCATATAAATTGCTAAGTTGGTCGCTATAAATTTGGATTCCCTACCCCTCTAGTGGGCGTAGATTGCTGAATTGGTTCAAGACCCGCAGAAAACATAATTGTTTCTAATTTTTTAAACTCCATAAAAATGTTTCCTTCCGTGTAATAATATTTATTAAGCCTATTTATATGTATAGATAGCTCACGCATATAAATGTCGCAATTCGACACCACAACTGCCGATTGCCACGACATTGGTGGCCGTAGACACCTCAGTTATCGCCAGTTTAACTGCAGACTTCAGATTTACTGTGTTTATACACCTGATCGATACGAAGATTTTCTAATTTAGAGATTTTTGATACTACGTCCCCTACGCTCACAATATGTAAAAAGGCGATTTGAAGTACTAGAGACTTGTGCTTTAGAATATACACCCATTTTAACATTATGATCTGAAATTTTAATGGAGATAGTCCCACAACAAGAGAAATTATTTAACAAATAAATTCCCATATTATTGTCCACAAAGCAGCCCGATCGCATTATCCTTGCTTCGGCAACTCTAATTTATTTAAGCATATTGTGATTTAGCTGTAGTTTGCTACCAGGAGGAAGTAGCCTCGTCATCTTACCGGCTTTTGGCATCATCGACTGCCGGCAATGTCTTTAAAATTTAGTCCACTGTCTCTAAGATATTTATATGATCTCATTTGTGAGATTGTGGAGCCCCGCATAGTAATGTCTCTACAAGGCAGTGTTATTGTGGTAAAGGTAACACTTGCACATTTGGTGTTGTTGATGCCTTTCATTTCGTTTCATTTTCGAGCCCTGTCACATATTGTTGCAGGGCCTCCGTAGCTAGGTCTCCGTAGGACTTCTGGTCAGGAGGACAATAGTTGCTAAGGACACATCGTCTTCGCCCAAAGCAGTTATTACACTTGAGGCCCGCATATCAGCTGTGTATAAGTATAGATTGTCATGCCACACCCTGGCAAATGTTTGCTAAATATCCATGAAGTTTAAAACTGTGCATTCCATTGCATCAAGACCAAAATTTACCACATGATGAAGCTTTTGCGTAGTGCCGGGACCTTTTCTAAATCCAACCTGCAATTTTGCATCTGCAAGATGCGATCCAGAATCACCCTTTCTGTCATCTTCCCTAATGCTGAGAGCACGCTAATTGGTCAAAATTCATCAACTTCAGTGTGATCCTTTTCAGACTTGGGTACCATAGTCATTAGCGCCTTCTTCTAGCTCTTTGGGAAATGACCCATTCTGAGTATATTGCTGATTAGCAGAACACTAAACAGGGCATTTTCTGGTAATAGTTTTAATGTCTTTTTATCCATCATCCAGGTCCATCACATCTTCACATCTTGAAGTGTGACTGGACTTGCTGGCCGTGACATCTAGAAGGGCACATCTAGGCCTAGCTTAACTTATCTTCGTGTAACATCAGATGTGAGGTTAAATGGTATAAATCTTTCCTCTAAGCTGTTAACCTTCTGTCGACTGAAGTAACACCAACCACCTGATGGACTTAAAAATGGGTTTTTCGGCTTCTAAGCTGTTTAAGTCGATTATAGACTACTTAAGCTCTGAGTTGTTGATATTCAGTACCACCGAACATCTAAGAATTCGCGAATGTCGAGTTTAGTCTGTTAAGTTTCTCTTCACTCGGTCTCGTTATGTCAGCATAGGAGAGTCCACTCTTCACTGTGGCATTTGAGATGACTTGTGACCTGCCTTATTGTCTTTTATTTTTGCTGCTGATTTGGAGTACATCTTCTGATAACCTTGCTGCAGGCTTAAGCTAGTTGTTTAGCTAAATTCTGACTGAACAACATTTATAGTTAGATAGGGGACATCGCCGCAGCACATATGGATTGTTACTAAGTCGAAGATCACACGATTTTCAGCCAGTAACGTGGGTGCCTGAGCATTTGACACATACTGCCTTTTTAAGGCAGTAATTTCTGGTATGTCCAAAGTCTTGGCAACTGAAACATTGCACCAAGTCTTTACTTTGCTTTGCCTTTGTCATTGTTACTCAATGCCTTGAAATTTGAGAAATTTCAACATTTTGACTCTTCTATAAGTTTACACTATTTCTGTTTCATCGTCTGAGTTCACTTCAATGTTACCCCAGTCTGGCTTTCTGGGACAGTAAGTATTTAAGACTGTGTAGCCCTTATCATTGAGCGCGCATTCAATTATTTGTCATTTGAATGGGCACCTCGAATAATTAGCATGAATGACATATGCTCTTTTAATTGATGGTGCCAGAATTCACAATTTTGTTCCGTAGCATACTGAATTTCACAAAAGGCTTTGGAGATAAATTTGGAATACTCCTAATCTGGATGTGTGAATGTCATACTCGTCTGCTAAAGTTACATAATTGAGTTGCCTTCAAGTTTGCTCATATTGACTGCTCTTTGCCAATCACAGTTAGCAGTTTTCTAGTCTCGGCTTTCTTAGTCCAAATGTATTGTATATAAATATATATATATATATATACAACAATATAAATACCTAACGTAGGTTAAAGACCACATTGAACTATACAAATATACTTTCGGGTATGTAATACGACCCATCGCTTATATACAAGCCGATCGTAGCGCACGCGAAACGCTGAGCATGCACTTTGAACTCAAGTGGGCCAAGACGCATACACATATACACGAATATTTAAGAAATAAGCACATTATGTATTAGACTTAAGCAAAACGAATTATAACTGATTAAAATCAGAATTTAACTGCCAGGCCGAATGGAGCAGAGGACAAAATTAAAGGCTTATCTTTAATTGTATATCAAATCAATTACATAGCGTCCGTGACAAGTGTCGCAAACATGTTGACATAATATTAAACGGGACGTAAAAAAAACTTAAAGAAATTCAGCAAGAGTGCTCTAGTCAAGACTCCTCGACTAGAAGATACGCTGAATCCTAAAAGGGCCTGATATTCACGCACACATAAGCTCACGCTTTGTTAACTGCGCGGTCAACAACGACTGTGGTCGAGCTGCAGTGTGGGCTATGTTATGAGAATTTGGTTACTGAATAATTTCTCTTGTAGTGGGACTATCTTCTTAAAACTTTTAGAGCGTGATCAGAATATTCAAATGTGTGTATATTTCAAAGCGCAAATCTTTAGTACTTAAAATACAAATTGTTGTGAAGGGAGGTAGGTATCCAAAATCTGTAAATTACAAAATCTTCTTATTGATCAGATGCATATACACAGTAAATCTGAAGTCTCCAGGGCTAACGGTATTAAATTGACCTTACCTTACTAATAGACACGGGTGCAGATATATTATTTATAAAAGAAAATAAAGATATTGTACGGCGGTTCGCCAACACACCGCTTTACATTGTTTGGTTATGTATGTCGAAATTTGTAGTGTGTAAGCTATAGCGAGTAAGAAATAAGTTAGTAGTTAGCAGGATAAAAGTGCCGTTGAATTGGTATTAGGTTTTGGTAGTTATATTGACTTCGATTGTTTAATTTAAAATCGGATGAGCACGCGCAACTTCGGCGATCGGCAATGCAGCCCTGACCCAGCGCAGAAAGGGCCGCGACGCCGACGTCGAGGTGAATTAGGCGGCCACGAGCGCGAGCGGCTCAAGGAATAATAAGTTAGATTGCATTGTGGAGAGCACGCGCAAAAAGTTGGATTTTAAGCATTGTGGGGAGCACTCGCAGAAAAGTGAGGTTCGTAAAGTTGCAAAGAGCACGCCCGGTAAGTGCGCAAGAATATCATTAAGAAGGCAAATGTGAAAAGAGACACTGCGAAGAATAAGACAAACAAGTACACGTACTGAAACAAAAACCGTAATTCGCTGAAATCATTTTGTTTATTATATCATACCTCATGTTCACAAAGAAGAAGTAAATAGACTAGTCAATAAACTTAATCTTGATAAAATAGTAGAACCTTCAGTTTCAGAATATAGCAGTCCAATTCTAATGGCTTGCCTGGTTCTGATACAGAAAGATGGCGATTAGCACTAAAATATCGTCAAATTACTAAAGAGCTGTTATCCGATAAATTCCCGCTTCCAATAATCGATGATATTCTTGACCAGCTAAGGGAAGCAATACCTAGACTTAAAGCACTAATCATACAAAACATAGACTGGACATGCAGAACAAATTTTTTCAGCGTCCAAAATCTGTCTAGAAGGTACCACCCAACTTCGTATTTGCTCGGCTTGGTATCTACTGGCTCAGACAATGAAAAGTTCGCGCGACGAAATCAGTGCACTGCGAGCGCTCAAGTACCTAGTACCCAGATTTTCGGCGTTGAAAACGTTTGTTCTAAAATTGTTCCGTAAAAGTTTATCTTTTTTTTCGATAACTCGTCCGATTACTCTTTTATCGCGAATAATCGATAAATTGATTTTGTTTATTCACAGTAATTTTAATACTTTTAGACCTGGAGACTTCAGATTTGGTGTGTATATACATCTGATCAATACGCAAACTTTGTCTTTTACAGATTTTGGATACCACGCCCCCTTCGCCGCCAATTTGCAAAAACGTATTTTAAGTACTAGAGACTTGTGCTTTGAAATGTATACACACTTGCACATTATGATCACGTTCTGAAATTTTCATGACGATAGTCCGACTACAAGAGAAATTATTCAGCAACAATATTCTCATAGTATTGCCCACACTGCAGCGCAGCCCAAGCGCAGTCGCTGCTTACTGTGCAGTTAGCAGAGCGCGTGCTTATGCGTGCGTGAATATCAGCTCTTTGTAGGGATCAGGGTATCTCCTAGTCGAGCAGTCTCGACTAGAGCTTCCTTACTTGTTTATACCCTGATCCCATGGTTTTGTGAAAAGTGTGTAACAGGCAGAAGGAAGCATCACAGACCCCATAAAGTATATATATTCTTGATCAGGGCGACGAGCTGAGTCGATATAGCCCTGTCCGTCTGTCCGTCCGTCCGTCCGTCCGTTCGTCCGTCCGTATGAACGCCTAGATCTCAGAAGATATAAGAGCTAGAGACTTCAAATTTTGTATGCATGCTCATGTATACCATACGCAGTACAAGTTTATCTTTTTTTCTTCGATAACTCGTCCGATTACTTTTTTATCGAGAATAATCGATACATGGATTTTGTTTATTCGGCGTAATTTTAATACTTTTAGACCTGGAGTCTTCATATTTACTGTGTATATACATCTGATCAATACACAGATTTTGTAATTTACAGATTTTGGATATCACGCCCCTTCGCCGCCAATTTGTAAAAAACGTATTTTAAGTACTAGAGACTTGTGCTTTGGAATGTATACACATTTGCACATTGTGATCACGTTCTTCTCATAGTATTGCCCACACTGCAGCGCAGCCCAAGCGCAGTCGCTGATTACTGCGCAGTTAGCAGAGCGCGTGCTTATGCGTTCGTGAATATCAGCTCTTTGTAGGGATCAGGGTATCTCCTAGTCGAGCAGTCTCGACTAGAGCTTTCTTACTTGTTTTCTTACTTCGTCTGCAAGTATGTGTGTGCATGCCCGTCGCGAAATCATATTCTTTATGCGCATCAACGCTTTCATACCTTTCCCACAAATATTCATCGAAACGCTAATATTTTGTGTGCATGAGCGTGGCAAACGCCTTTAATATTTCGGTATACTCTTCACTCAAGAGGAATGAGCTGGGATCGTCGCGAAAAATTTAAAATTTTGAGTGCGCTGCTGAGTTCGATGATTTGAAAGACCATAGAGAGAGAAGAAAGAGATAGAGTGAGAGAGAGAGAGAGAGAGTAGGACAGATAGCACATAGCCATGCTTCATATAAAAAGGGACCATTCGGCTTGAGCGCTCGCAGCGCACTGATTTCGTCGCTAGAACTTTTCATTGCCCGAGCCAGTAGATACCAAGCCGAGCAAACACGAAGTTGGATGGTACCTACTAGACAGATTTTCGGCGCTGAAAACGTTTGTTCTACATGTCCAGTCTATGTGTTGTATGGTTAGTGGTGGTACGCAATTGCAGACGGTTGCGTACGCATTGCCAGGGGCCATAGTAAAATTTAACGAGGCCGATCAAAATGATGTTTTTTCTGTACTAGTCGATAAATTGACAGCTTACTTCTCACCCAAGCAGAACTCGACTTTTGAAAGAGACCTTTTCAGGAAAATCTCTCCTGAAGAAGGTGAAACATTTGGGAAGTTAATTTTGCGTTTGCGTCAACAAATTCAAAAATGTAATTTCGGGTCTACGAAAGCCGAAATTGAAGAAATTTGTTTAAAAGATAAACTCATTGATACGTGGGATGGTACAGAACTAAAAAAGAAATTATTGGAAAAAGAACAAACGTTAAGCGAAATCATCGAAACCTGCCAAGTTGATGAGGAAATAAATAAGCAGTCGGAGCTTATGCAGTTAAAGTCATTGCCAAAAACCATAAATATAATCACTAGTGGGAAATCAAGAAAAATTAATCAGAGCGATTGTGGAAGGTGCGGACGGTCAGAACATAGGGAAGACAGTCAGATGTGCCCGGCACGTCAGTTTATATGCAATCGATGTTCTCGCGTAGATCATTTTGCCCGCAGATGCAGAAGAAACCTTAAACGTCCATACCCACAGTCGAATGATATCGATCAACCAGAACCCCGAGCTGATTGCATCCTTTTCCGTAATTGAAAAAGAACGGCAGTCACTACTGGGTCGGGAAACGGAACGAAGCTAAAGTTTTTGCGAGTGGGACTACCGGTTAACAACAATGAGATTGTACCGCCATTTCCCAAGTGGAAAGGTGTTAGTATAAAACTAACGATAGACCCCTACGTCGATCCTGTGAAACAACCAATGAGGCGTATTCCTGTTGCGCTCGAAGAGAAAGTCAACGCTAAGTTAGAGGAAGCCTACAATCTGGACATTATTGAACTGGTCAAGGGTCACAGCCCGTGGATCTCTCCAATGGTGATCGCGTTCAAGGAAAGTGGTGATATTCGAAAATGTTTGGACATAAGGCAAAGCAACCGTGCGTTTCTTCGTGAAAATTACCCTTTGCTGACATTTGAATCTTTTATGACTAAATTAAGAAATGCCAGAATCTTTTCACGACTGGATCTAAAAGACGCGAACCATCAATTGGAGTTGGATGAATCAAGTAGGCAGATAACAACCTGAATTTTTTTTTCAACGACGTATGGAAGAACTCATGGAACTGTGCAATAACGTCATGAATTATATCGATGATGCTATAATTTTTAGGAGCAAGGAAGAGCATGACAAAGCATTGGAAAAATTTCGAAGCATTTTCAAAGATAATAATGTGACTCTGAACAATGAGAAATGCAGGTGGGAAACAAACAGAATTAAATTCTTGGGACACATTTTAACAGACAAAGGAATTGAAGTAGATCCTGATAAAATTAAATCGATTCGATTATTTAGGCCACCTAAAAATAAGGAAGAGACTCGTTTCCTAGGGTTAGTAACCTATGTGTTCATTGCCTAACAGATGTAGAAAAGCGATTCTCTCAAACGGAAAAGGAGAGTTTAGCATTGGTCTTGGCGGTGGAGAAATACTATTTCTATCTGATAGGACTAGAGTTCGAATTAGTGACTGATCACAAGCCACTAGAGATAAGCGCAACACAAATTACAAAATCCATATCTGAAATTGCTGAAAGCAGCACACAAGATGAGGAAATAGTAGACGCGAATGTGCCTTCAACAGGGTTCTTGGGACTCGTCAATGTCAAATAAATTATATCCATTTCAACATGAGCTGTCAACGATTGGGACAATTATGATAAGAGGAGTTCGAATTGTTATTCCTTCAGCATTGAGACAGAAAGTATTGGGGCTAGCACATGAAGGACATCCGGGTGAATCAGCCATGAAGCGTAGATTGAGGTCCAAAGTCTGGTGGCCCCAAGTTGACAGAGAAACCGAGAAATTCATAAAGAATTTTTTTGATTGTATTGTAGTATCACAAGCGATAAATCCACCGCCAATGAAGAGAACAGAATTTCCGATTGGGCCATGGATTTCGATCGCTACAGATCTTGTAGGGAAATTATGAATATATTTTAGTTTTATTAGACAATTACTCTAGATACATGGAGTTTAAATTCCTTCGCTCCATCACATCAGAATCAATAATTGGGGCGTGTGGGGAAGTTTTCAGTAGGTTGGGGTTCCCGAAAGAGTTACGAACCGATAATGGCCGACAGTCAAGCGGTTGAAGATAGCTCACCAAAACAAAAAGAATCTTAAGGATGATATTCAAGCTATCACACTTATATATAATGTAACCCCTCATGGTACCACTTGCACCGCTCCTACAAAGCTAATGTTCAACCGAGTCATTGGGATAAAATTCCAGGTATACAGCGGAAAGGCACAATCACCTCAGTAATAAACAAAAGGGGAAAGTGGTTGCAGACAAAAAGAGCAAAGGAAGTAAATATTAATGTAGGAGATAAGGTGGTTCTCAAGAATGTAGTTTTTCCCTACAAACTTAAAAAAAGAAGGGAATAGTGTACAAGTAGGTGGAGGAGGAAAAGCGCTCATCAGAAATGCAAATCACCTTAAAAGGATCCCAAGTGAAATGGAATCGTCCGATGCTACCAACACAAAATCGGTTCCAATACCTGCCCCCTAACCAGACTCCTCAGTCAATCTCACAACCCAAGGAGCAAGCACCAGAAGAGGATTGCGGAAACTCCACCGAGGGATTAAAGGTTAAGCTTGTGACGAAAGGAGGGATGTGGGAACCAGCACCAAGATGCTAAGCGGCAGTCGACGGCTGCAAGGCAGATGCCGTTAACTCTCTCTCTATGATTTCTTATTCTCTCGCTCTCTTTGTCCGAATTGTAGTACTTTTGTGACCATTGAAGCGGCCGCATTGAAGCGGAAAAATATATATTGAATTACATTGAAAATAAAGTGTTTTATTAAAGTACCGGGAAGAAGAAGAAACTGTGAGTTTGATCTCCTTGCACTACCCCTCCCCAACCTTCTCGAATGCGGCTCCATTCCCCGAGAAAACGCCCCCCTAATCTCTATCCACGCGTTGTGCCACCCTGCTGAGAAACGCGTGGACGCGACGGTCAATTCTCCAATTTTGATGTCCACCTGTTCTTCCACTCCCCACCCGTGTCTTATCAATTATAAATATTCTTGGAGTGGACCCTGGGCAGACCAAGCCTGCCCCAGCTTATAACGTAACCTTACATCGTAAAAAACGTGCTTTAATTACTAGAGATTTGTGCTTTGAAATATACACATTCATATTTTTACATTATGATCATGTTCTAACTTCTTTTAAATTTCTTGAAGATAATCTCACTCAAAGAGAAATTATTCTGCAACAAAATTCTCATAATATTGCCAACAGTGTAGCCCAAGCGCAGTCACTGTAAACTACGCAGTTAGTTAACAGGCGGAAGGAAGCATCCCAGACCCCATAAAGTATATATATTCTTGATCAAGGCGACGAGCTGAATCGATATAGTCCTGTCCGTCTGTTTGACCGTCCGTCAGAAGATATATTCGTAAAATACGTATTCTAAGTACTAGAGACTTGTGCTTTGAAATGTAAACACATTATGATCACGCTCTGAAAGTTTCATGAAGATAGTCCGACTACAAAAGAAATTATTCAGCAATAAAATTCTTATAGTATTGCCCACACTGAAGCGCAGCCCAAGCGCAGTCGCTGCTTACTGCGCAGTTAGCAGAACGCGTGCATATGCGCGCGTAAATATCAGCGCCTTGTACGGCTCAGAGTATCTCCTAGTCGAGCAGTCTCGACTAGAGTTGTCGTACTTGTTTTTAATATGTTTTTACTGATTATTTTAATTGCACGCTCTACAACAAAACAGGAATATGTGAAGATTGGAGTTTTATTAGGTTAATTAGGAGTTTGTTTTTTTTTTTTTTTTTTTTTGTTCTTTTTTTTTTTGGTTTTGGGGCTGTCGCTTAGTCTTGCACAGCGATGGGCATAGCTGTATATTTTATATTTAAAACTTGATAAGCTTTAAACTGAACTCCGCGATAACACAGCAGATCGGTACGAGGTCTAATCGACGACTGTGCCATGGGAAGTATCAATACGCTTTCGGATAAACAGCGTAATTAAACGGTTTACCCTACTGCCAATCTTCATTTTACGCACAAGTAATTTGATTGATATAGATCACACTTCATACTGTGGTCAATTGTGATTGTAATAAATCACTCGACCACAGCAAAGCTTAATCTATTAGCAGGAATTTTAGAAATAAATGCTATCCAGCTTAAGATGAGTACTTAGTAAGATTTTGAATCTTCATTGAAGGAAACACAAAAATAATCATGCATAAAAATACAGAGATAAAACAAGTAAGAGTGCTCTAGTCGAGACTGCTCGATTAGGATACCTAATACTCTAATACCTGCAAGTCGCTAATATTCACGCACGCATAAGCACGCCCTCTGCGAACTGCGAATACTATGAGAATTTTGTTGCTGAATAATTTCCTTCCTAGTAACAAGATGTTCATGAAACTTTTTTTAGTACTTAAAATAAGTTTTTTACAAATTGTGGGCGAAGCGGACATGGTATCCAAAGTCTGTAAATCACAAAATCTGCGTATTGATCAGATGTATATACACATCAAATCTGAAGCCTCCATGTCTAAAAGTATTCAAATTACGCTGAATAAACAAAATCAATTTATCGATTATTCTCGATCAAAAAGAAATCGGATGAGTTATCGAAAAAATATGATAAACTTGTACTGCGTATGGTCACTAACCATACAACACATAGACTGGACATGTAGAACAAATTTTTTACAGCCAAAAATGTTAAGTTCAGGGACCACTATACTTCGTATTTGCTCGGCTCGGTCGCTGGAGGCTCGGTCAGTGAAAATACATTCGGCTCAAGCCGAATGGTCCCTTTTTATATGAAGCATGAAATCATATTATTTATGCGCATCAACGCTTTCATACCTTTCCCACAAATTATCATCGAAACGCTAACATTTTGGGTGCATGAGCGTGGCAAACGCCTTTAAGATTTCGGTATACTCTTCACTCAAAAGGAAAGGGTTGGGATCGTCGCGAAAAATTTCAATTTTTGTGCGCTGCTGAGTTTGATGATTTGAGAGACCATAGGCAGAAAAAAAAGAGATAGAGCAAGAGAGAGAGAGAGAGTGGGACAAATAGCACATAGTTGTGCTTCTTATAAAAAAGGACCATTCGATTTGCGCGCTCGCAGCGTACTGATTTTGTCGTGCAGTATTTTCACTGCCCGAGCCTCCAGCGACCGAACCGAGCAAAAATCGAAGTATAGTTGTCCCTGAACTTAACTTTTTTGGCTGTAAAAAAATTTGATCTACATGTCAAGTCCATGTGTTATATGGTTAGTGGTATGGTATACATGAACATTCATACAAAATTTAAAGTCTAGTTCTTATAAGTTCTGCGATCTAGTTCATACGGACGGACGGACGAACGGACAGACGGACAGGGCTATATCGACTCAGCTCGTCGCCATGATCAAGAATATATATATAACTTATGGGGTCTGCCACGCCTCCTTCTGCCTGTTACATACTTTTCATTCCATTATACTCTGATTTCCCATTTTTAATGGGATCAGAGTATAAAAAAGGCAGATAACGAAAAAGCACCGTTGTATCGAAAAAATATAGTAAACCAGAATTGGAAAATGTTTCATGACACTAATCGAGTTAATTTTTGATAATGAATTCTTCACCGTTTGTACATCCTAAACCCATTATAAATATGGAATCAGGGAATCCGCACTTCGAAAGAGAGACAGAGTATAAAGAGATAGATTAAGGAAAATACATATGTATGTATGTATGTATGTATGTATATCACATATTGATGCGTCATAAAGGCGCTTGTAGCGTACTGATTTTGTCGTGCCATCTCCTAGTCGGGTACCACCAATTAGAACACTCGTACTTGTGCATACATACAGTGTGCAACTAAAGTCACCGTACCCCTGATACATTTTCGCGAAATTCGCTGTAATTTCATCAAATTTTTATAAAACACAAAAATTTTATGAACGTTGATAAAATAATCTTTTAACTAGACAATACCATTTAAATAATAGCAATATTTTATTTCTGTCTAATATTGCACTAACATACTAAAATTATTCACATAATTACGCTAACAAAAGTCACCGTATTATATAAACGTACAATATAAACTATGAACAAAATTATAACAAGTAAGAAAACTCTAGTCGAGAGTGCTCGACTAGGAGATACCCTGATCCTTCCATGGAGCTGATATTCACGCACGAATAAGCACGCGCTATAACTGCGCAGTTAACAGCGACTGCGCTTGGGCTGCACTGTTGGCAATACTGTAAGAATCTTGTTGCTGAATAATTTCTCTTGTAGTAGGACTATCTTCATGAAACTTTCAGAACGTGATCATAATGTGCAAATGTGTATACATTCCAAACCACAAGTCTAGTACTTAAAATAGGTTTTTTACAAATTAGCGAAGGGCGAAGGGGCTCCTCGCTAAAAGCCATACGTAAGTTTAGTAAATAGAAAGAAGCGTTTGGAGTTTTCGAAGGCGTATGTAGACAAACCAGTTGAGTTTTGGCGTAAGGTGATCTTCTCAGACGAGTTAAAGTTCAACATTTTTGGCTTGGACGGCCGCCTACGCGTGTGGAGAAGACCAGGAGAGGCCCTAAACCCAAAAAATACAAAACAGACGATAAAGCACGGCGGCGGTGGACTTATGGTTTGGGGTTGTATAGCTGCATCGGGCGTTGGCAGCTTGGAGTTTATTGACGGAGTGATGGACCAATACACCTACATTAACATTCTCAAAAAAATTTGAAAAGCAGCGCTGAAAAACTTGGTATAGGGTCAGATTATTACTTCCAACAAGATAATGATCCTAAGCATAAGGCGATGAATACCCGTCTCTTTCTCGCCTACAACACGCCTCATTTATTGGAGACGCCACCACAGAGTCCCGACATACACCCAATAGAGCATGTGTGGAATATGCTCGAAACAAAAATCCGAAAACACCACATCAGCAGCAAAAATCTGTTGAGAGAGGCTTTGCATCAGGAGTGGTGCAGACTTGGTAATGATTATATCGAAAAACTAGTCATTTCAATGCCAAATCGCCTCCGAGAGGTGATTAAAATGAAGGGATATCCAACTAGATACTAAGTTAATAATTTTAGTTAGTAATATCATATTTATAGTTAATTAATACGTCTGAATATTAAGAGTACGGTGACTTTTGTAAGCGCAAATATGTGAATACTTTTAGTTTTTTAGTTATAATATTAGACTAAAATAAAATATTGCTATTATTTAAACGGTATTATGTAGTTAAAAGATTATTTTATCAACCCTCATCAAAACTTTTGTGTTTTATAAAAAATTGACGAAGTTACAGTGTATTTCGCGAAAATGTATCAGGGGTACGGTGACTTTAGTTGCACACTGTACATATGTATGTATGTACAAAAAGCTCAAAGGGCACATGGAAGAAAATATAGGTATTTTATATATGTATGTACATATATACATACATACATATTTTTGCATGTATTTATATGGAGCATGCGCAAAGTACGGAGATTATTGTATATCACTGCTATGTCATCAGTTGTTGATGGTAGAAGAGCACAAATTTGTTATTAATTACATAAAAGGCGCGCTAATCAATAAAATATAAAAATTGTTAACTACATAAATATCACATGTATATGTACATATATATAGTCGCTGCTAGTGTACTGCAAGGTTACAAATAAGCTGTTTTAAGCACCGCTTTGAAAAAGAGCATAATTAACAGCAACATGACGTTGGAGCATACTTTTTTAGGAACCTGGGAGGTAATTTATTTCAAATTACTATATTCACAGCATTTAGTCATTAAATAACGCAATTCACAGATAATTTCATGTACTTTCGAAGGCAAATGCGAGGTTTCTGGACTAGAAGGGTGAGTATTTGTACACAGTTTCAAACGTTATATATGACCATTTCCTTTCCTAGAATAAAATTTCGCCTAGACGATACGAGCGACATTACCTGGTACAATGATTTGGTTAGTCCAGTTCCTGAAATAACTGATTGCAGCGCTTGCAATGATTCAGCAAGTGTTTTATTTAGTTGTGAAACATTTGATGTACACGAAACTAATCCTCGTCTCGTATTTGGTGATTTTACTGGCCACAGTATTGAATTCAGTGTGAGTACTTTTATATTATAATTGATTATACAAATTATTCTGTTTTTATCCGTATACAATATCTACAGACGAGTACATTAATGCCAACTGATTCACTAGTGCTTAGTTGCGAAAACTGGTATTCAATTGAATGCAAAAGGCTTCAGGACGACCGACCGAATGGTCAGGAAAGGCAATTCAGTTTTGGTGAAGCACTACTGGAGCGCTATTTCAGCGATGTATTAGTGAAAAGTTGTACTGGATTAGAATACACTCTTCATTCTTCTATACTGCGTCTTAACGGATTCGACTGTAGTATGTGTGCAAGCAATACCCTGCTATCAACATCTCAAAACTTGCAGCCTTTGCATTTCACGCCAACTATATCAAGTCTAAATCCAATAAATATATCTATTGGTATAACTGATGCTGGAAAAGAACATTCAAAAAATTTACTAAGCAATAATTTATCCTCCGTATATATGCAGCCAGTTTGCGATTTTCAACTTTTGGCTCCAACCGCAGGATTGGAGACGCAGCGTTTTCATTATTTTGGTAGCAGTTTTAACTGCCTAAGTAGTGGCAATATGAAAGATTCAGTTGAGATATCCCAAGAATCGAAAAATATTTTTAATTTTTGTCAGGATTTGTTGAAACCTGTGTCGCCTGTCCTCCAAAGCAGTGGAACCGGTAATCTGACTATATGCAATACACGCCGACCGCCACTGTCTCCTTATCGACTGCGCAGCTCTTCGCCGTTTACAAATTTAATAGATACGCCACCGTCTTCACCGCTAACGCCAGTTGGAGTCCTTTTCAATTTACCGACATTTCTGTTGAACCCGATCTTACATTGGTTGTATACAGAATCGTTGCTACCTGAACTGAATGAGGATGATTGTGAGAAGCTGATCAGTTTTTGCGAAGCGCAACCTTCACTAATAAAGCTGGTGCCACCAACTCGCAAGTACCTACGTTTACTGCGATTTAAAAAATGTGAGTATAACTTTCCAAATCCAATGTTTTAATTTAACTTTTTATACGCCAACTAAAAGTGGTTGAAAATATAACAATGGATCTGCACAACATACTTAACCGCGTAATACAGTACATTGATCCTGTCACAATATCTTACACACCAGCATTACTTTACGCAACTTTTCAAAATGGACTGCGGGAATGTGCAATAGGTAAGAGTGTTTACGAGTGATAACACACTTTTAACTGCATGTAAATGATGAAACGCTATTCAAATACAATTAGTGATGTACACTTATTTAAGTTTACTACAAGTTATAAAATTTTCATACCAACATTTTCTTGTCGATAATTTATCAAATGAAAATATGTTTGATTATATTGCTGTCAAGATAGCTTAAAACCAGTACAGTAGTGCCACTAACCATAGAACACATAGACTAGACACGTTGTGTAAAAAATTTGTCCAACTTTTTTTTGAGCATATGACCCCACACAACTTCGTATTCGCTGGGCTCCTTACTTTTAAGTTCTGGGTACGAAAATACACGACAGCACAATAATTTCGCTTCATACGCTCGACATAGATGGTCGACATTTGATATAAAGTGGCTTTATGCTCAATTTTTTTTCTTGCTCTCTCTCTCTCTCTCTCTCTCTCTATGCTCTCTGCTCTCCTCAGATATATATATGTATGTATGCACGAGCATAAGCAGCAGCTCACAAAAATTGAATATTCTTCGCAGCAAGACTCCATATCGTCCTTTCTGAGTTAAGAGTATACCTAACTCTTCAAATCGTTTGCCATGCTTATGAAAAACGTTTGCGTTTTCGTTATTATTTGTTGGATGGGTATGAAAGCGTTGGTGCGCGTAAGAGCATGTTTTCACGTTGAGCATGCATACACGCACTTACAGTCCCTAGCTGCATGTATGAGCATTTATATGACTGTGTGCGAATCTTTTGCTGCCTGTAAGAAATTAAAAGCCAAACATTTGGTAGATCTTGTGAACTACACACACTTACATACATGCATTTGATTGTATATACGCATGGGACGTGATGCTCACAAATTATTTCACGATTTTAAAAGTATTTGTGAGCCTTTGTGCCTGAATATGTGCATGTGTGTACGCATGGGACATGCACATTGACGTGTGCCTACCACAACTTAGAATCGCATTTATGTTTAAGTCCCCGATTTTGTTTGAATGATCGTGAATGAGATCCGAATCCGTGCACTTATGCATACATATACAGGTCAATTTGACCCTTTTAGAGGGCTACGTATGTAGTTTATAAAGGTCACATGGACTCTAGTACCTAGTAATTTAAGTAAAACCTAACTAAAAATAATTCGACAATATTAAATTTAAATCAATAAATATATTAAATTATTCTGATAGGCAATCCCACGATCTTCAAACAAAATCAGCTACTTGAATATAAACGATATTCAGCTATTCGAACCCAAAATCGTTCACGCACACATGCACATATTCAGGCACGTAGGCTCACAAATGCTTCTACAATTGCAGCCCTATAATTTGCGAGCATCGCGTCCCATGCGTACACACAATCAAACGCATGTATGTACAGTGGGTCAAAAAAGTATTGGTACACTTGAAAAATCTGAAAATGAATCTGAAAGTGCTTAATATATATGCACAATAAGATAACACTTTATGACTTTGGTGTTTTGATTTGCATTATTTATATTTATATTAAATGTATATTTCTGCTGCTACTATATGTAGAACATGTGTTCATGTAAGGGTATTAAGCAGTCACTCGCTCGCAATCTTCGCGTAGCGAAAAACTGTTCGCTCTTCGCCCTATGCCGACGTTCGCCCATTGGCCCCGTTCGCGACAAAAATAGGCAGATAATAACTTTAATTACACCGCTAGGTTTATTTAAGTATAAGCGACTAATGTTTGGCATAAATGCGGCGCCTGAAATTTTCCAATAACGTTTTGAGTTATATCGATAATGTTATAATTTTTGAAAGTAGCCAAAAAGAGCCCGGTAAAGCATTGGAAAAGGTTTCGAGCGTTTTCAAAATAATAATGTGACTCTAAACATAGAGAAATGTGGGTGGGAGACGAATAGTATTAAATTTTCGGCACATTTTAATAGACAAGAGAATTGAAGTAGATACTGATAAAATTGAGTCTATTAGATTATTTAGGCCACCTAAAAATAAGGAAGAGACTCTTAGTTTCCGAGGACTAGTAACCTATGTGGGCAAGCCCATTGCAGACCTAGGGGACCAAACAGAGCCTTTACGTGAGCTGTTAAAAAGAGATCGGAAGTTTATTTGGAGATCAGCTGAAGAAAATGGGTTACAGAAGCTGAAATCAGCATTGACTAAGATCCCGAGTCTCTCATATTTTAACCCAAACAGGTAAGAAAACTCTAGTCGAGACTGCTCGACTAGGAGATACCCTGATCCCTACAAGGCGCTGATATTTACGCGCGCATAAGCACGCGCTCTGCTAACTGCGCAGTAAGCAGCGACTGCGCTTGGGCTGCGCTGCAGTATGTGCAATACTATGAGAATTTTGTTGCTGAATAATTTCTCTTGTAGTCGAACTATCTTCATGAAACTTTCAACACGTGATAACAATGTGCAAATGTGTATACATGTGTAGTACTTAAAATAATTTTTTTACAAATTGTTGTGGGCGTGGTATCCAAAATCTGTAAATTACAAAATCTTCGCATTGCTCAGATATATGTACACAGTAAATATGAAGTCTCCAGGTCTAAAAGTATCAAAATTACGCCGAATAAACAAAATCAATCTATCGATTATTCTCGATAAAAAAGTAATCGAACGAGTTATCGAAGAAAAAAAGATAAACTTGTACTGCGTATGGTATACATGAGCATGCATACAAAATTTGAAGTCTCTAGCTCTTATATCTTCTGAGATCTAGGCGTTCATACGGACGGACGGACGGACAGACGGACAGGGCTATATCGACTCAGCTCGTCGCCCTGATCAAGAATATATATACTTTATGGGGTCTGCGATGTTTCCTTCTGCTTGTTACATACTTTTCACAAAACCATTATACTCTGATATCCCATTTTTAATGGGATCAGGGTATAAAAATAACACGCCATTAATCGCTGATGCTGGACTGGTGGGTGTAGGTGCAGTACTGTTGCAATTTAACAATGAGGGCGAGCCAAATATAATTACATTTGCTAGTTGGAGCCTAACAGATGTAGAAAAGCAGATGTAGAGATACACCCAACGGAAAGGGAAAGCTTAGCTTTGCTCTGGGCGGTGGAGAAATACTATTTCTATCTGATAGGACTAGAGTTCAAATTAGTGACTGGTCACAAGCCACCAGAAACCCTTTTTAAGCAAACATCCGAGCCTCCAGCGCGTATCGAAAGATGGCTTCTGCGTCTTCAAACGTATAAGTTCAAGATAATTTACCAATCAGGAAAGGAAAGTATAGCCGATAGTATATGCCGTTTGTGTGAGCATTACGACATCAAAAGAGAACATAGCATATTACGAATTATTGAAAGCGCTACACCAATATCAATATCTATATCTGAAATTGCTGAAAGTAGCACACAAGATGAGGAAATAGTAGACGCAAATGTGCCTTCAACAGGGTTCTTGGAACTTGGCAATGTCAAATAAATTATATCCATTTCCACATGAGCTGTCAACGATTGGGACAATTATGCTAGAGGAGTTCGAATTGTTATTGCTTAAGCATTAAGGCAGAAAGAGTTGGGGCTGGCACATGAAGGACATCCGGGTGAATCAGCCATGAAGCGAAGATTGAGGTCCAAAGTCTGGTGGCCCCAAATTGACAGAGATACCGAGAAATTTGTAAAGAATTGTTTTGATTTTTTTAGTATCCCAAGCGACAAACCCACCGCGAATGAAGAGAACGGAATTTCCGATTGGGCCATGGATTTCGATCGCTACAGATCTTGTAGGGAAATTATGAATATATTTTAGTTTTATTAGACAATTACTCTAGATACATGGAGTTTAAATTCCTTCGCTCCATCACATCAGAATCAATAATTGGGGCGTGGGGGGAAATTTTCAGTAGGCTGGGGTTCCCGAAAGAATTACGAACCGATAATGGCCGACAGTATGTAAGCCTTGAGTTCAGGAACTACTGTAAATCGTGCGGCATCGAGCAATAAGTATACTCTTCACTCAGAAGGGAAGACATGGGATCTTGCTGCGAAGAAATTTCAATTTTTGTGAGCTGCTGCTTGTGCTCATATGCATATATACATACATATATTTGAGAGAGCAGAGAGCATGAAGCGAGAGAGAGAGCAAGAAAAAAATTGAGGATCGAGCCACTTTATTTCAAATGTCGACCATCTCGGTAGAGCACTTAAAGCGAAATTATTGTGCTGTCGTGTATTTTTGTACCCCGAACTTAAAAGTAAGGAGCCGAGCGAAAGCGAAGTTGTGTGGGGTCACGTTGCTCAAAAAAAGTTGGAAACAATTTTTACAAAGCGTGCAGTCTATGTGTTCTATGGTTAGTGGATTTACTATGTATTTTCTAGTCGAGAAGTCTCGACTGGAACACTCGTACTTGATACTTGTTCAAACTATGAGATTTTGTATATAAGTCAGCGAAGTATGTTTTTGAATCTTATAAGCTGGAAGCTCAATATAATAAATCTATATTCTAATTTTTTCTTAATTAAAAATTTAACTGAGGACAATTTTTTTTTTTTTCAAACTAATTTTCTTAAAGGCTGCGCTAAACTGTTACAATTTTGCAAAATCTTTATAAAAGACGCCACTCACCTTAGTCGTTATCAGAAAAATGAGATCGCAAAATTTGTCAGAAATCGTATACCAATATTTATATCGCAAGTTCTGCAATTATTGCGCAATACTCTGGAAGTATTTATTGGATTAAGCATTAATGAAAAGGAAGATTTGGTGAATTACCTTGTACCTGAAGTAAACTACTATGATATTATTTAACTTCCACATTACTAATGCTATCACCTTTATTAGATTGAATCTACTTTACGGATTTTAACTACTGTGATAGAAGAAATCAAAAAGTCCATGGAAGCTATGTGTAAGGTAAGGGAAAATTTTTATTGATATTAAGTAAAAGTTACATATAAAATTATTATGTTAACTTAAAATTTATTCTCTTGAAGCAACTATTCCTACCAATGAACTAAATTTTTTGACTTCAACTATTAATAATTATAGCTTATGTTAATTGCAAAGAGCTCTTGACTATGAACTATGGTCAAAAAGTCCGATTTTTGGATATACATATAGTCCTGAAACTCATTGAAAATGGAAAATCAGGGTATAATGGCTTTGTGCAAAAGTATGTAACAGGCAGAAGGAAACCCTAAACGCGATTCAGCTATTCGAACCAAAAAACAATGATAATATTCAATTTTGGTGAGCTGCTGCGTTTGCTGACGTGCATACATACATATACATATATGAGGAGAGCAGAGATAGAGAGAGAAAGGAAGAAACAAATTGAGCATAGAGGCATTTTGTTTCAAATGTCGACCATCTATGTCGAGCTCATGAAGCGGAATTATTGTGCTGTCGTATTTTTTCGTACCCATAACTTAAAAGTAAGAAGCCGAGCGAATACGAAGTTGTGTGGGTTTCTACGCTCAAAAAAAAGTTGGACAAAATTTGTACACTGCGTGACCAGGCTATGTGTTCTATGGTTAGTGTTATAATACTTTTAGACCTGGGGACTTCAGATGTACTGTGTAAAGTTACAGATTACAGATAGAATACCACGCTCCCTTCGAAACAATACGTAAAAAAAAAGTATTTTAAGTACTAGAGACTTGTGCTTTGGAATATACACACATTTATGCATTGTAACCACGTTATGTACATATGTAATAGTAAATCTAAAATATAAACTTTGCAGAGCTAATTATGAACTTAATGTAACATAAAATTCTGAAAACTAATAACTTTAACAAGTAAGAGTGCTCTAGTAGAGACTAATCGACTATGAGATACCTGTTTTCTGTACAAGGAGCTGATATTCATGCACACCTAAGCACGTGCTCTGCTAACTGCGTAGTAGACAGCGACTGGGCTTGTTGCTGTATAATTTTTTTTTGTAGTGAGACTGTCTTCATGAAACTTCGCTGTGAATATCAGCTCCTTGTAGGGTCCATATACTATATTTGTTTTCCAATAGAGAATTATTAAAAAAAAGAAAAAAAAAATAATAATATTAATAGTAATACTATTCTTAAAATATATACATATATTATTTTGTAATCTATTAGTGTTAATTGATTGCCAAATCCAAATTACGAGCTACTCGTCGCGCGCGTCAATAACTTTTGTTATCCGGCGAACTTTTCGTTATATTTAAAGCTTACACAAAGCAGACAACGCAAGGAAAAAAAAGGAAAACCATGTGAGTACAAGGCAAGCCTTGCTTAGGAGTATTTTAATGCTTATTGCCGATAAAATTTAGAATTTATTTTTTTTTAATTATTAACTATTTGCACCATTAGTGGCGAATGGAGAAACAGAATAGTTTAATAACATCTTCGATTATAAACCAAGAACAGCACACAGAACACAATATTGTAAATCAGCAACGGCAGAAACTCAGTTTAGTTTAGAATAAGAGATAGCAAACCTTATAGGTGAAGTTCTAGCACAACAATCACCAACACTGTTACAATCACTTAATATTACTAAAACAGAATTTGCGAACGCAAACTAGTAAAGTTATAAATCCGGAACATCGGGAAAACTTAACAGATCTTGATCGAATAACCGATATAGTGAAAGGAATAAGGAAATTTTCAGGCAATCCTGAAGAATTTAGTACATGGAAAAAAGGAATCGATAAAATTTATTATACTTATGGCAACCTTTTCGGTACTCCAAAGTATTTTGGTATTCTACATACCATTCGAACCAGAATAATTGGAATCGCTAATACTGCACTCGAATCGTATAACCTGCCTCTAAATTGCAGATAAACGAGACTTAGGTACCTTAGAGTACCAAATGACCACAATAGTAAGGGAAGTCATCAGTCATTGGAAGAACTCTTTCAAAATGTTTATAAGCAATTCTCGTTCATCCTAAACAAAATAAATTGTATGGGATTAGGAAACGAAGCTGAAACGGTAATGAAGAAATCATATCGCGACAAAGCACTAGATACATTCGTACAGGGATTCCCTGGAGACTTATCCCGATTATTAGGAATAAAGGAGCCAGTAGATCTCCCAAGTACGTTGTATTTATGCTTAAAACTTGAAAACCAGAGCTGTAGGACCAGAACTCAGATAAAATCAAAGACCGATTCCAGTTTCACGATCAATATTATCAGCTCAAACATGGGCCAACAAAACGTGCTTCCTCAACACTCACATAATACTAACCGAAACGTCACTCATTCTCAAACATTAAACGATATCCAACTAAATAACACTGGT
Organism: Drosophila mayaguana; assembly: GCA_037075325.1. NCBI lineage: Eukaryota > Metazoa > Arthropoda > Insecta > Diptera > Drosophilidae > Drosophila > Drosophila mayaguana. The sequence goes on along the minus strand of JBAMCG010000039.1, from coordinate 1,256,914 downwards.
CAGAGGACAACACTTTGCTCTTACGCGACTATTCCCAAATTCCCAGCAACCACAAATGGCTCCACCTCGCCCTTTGGCACTCAAGCCGCCGCAAGGCCCAGCACAATGGAAGTGGACCCCAGTACTATAAGTAGACAAGTCAATTATATGAAAAGGCCTCAGTTTGAATCCAGCAAAAGACCATCTTTTCCTTCAAACCAGACCGACAATAGGCAACGAAACCTTAATATCCAAACAAGCAAATACACGCAAGAGCAACAGCTACAAACTGAATCATATGCCATTCTTGCAGAACGAACAGAATACGAACAGGCGATTGAAGACCACGAAAGTCAGAACAACTATGAACAAACTATAGACGATTACATACTTCTAGCGAACTCAAACAATGCAGCCTTGAATTTTTATACCCTGATCTCATTACAAATGGGAAATCAGGGTATACATACATCATACAATCTGAAGTCTCCAGATCTAAAAGTATTGAAATTACGCTGAATAAACAATATCAATTTATTGATTATTCTCGATAAAAAATGGGATGAGTTATCGAAAAAATATGATAAACTTGTACTGCGTATGGTATACATGAGTCTCTAGCTCTTATATCTTCTGAGATCTAGGCGTTCGTTCGGACGGACGGATGGACAGACGGACAGAGCTATATCGACCTAGCTCGTCGCCCTGATCAAGAATATATATACTTTATGGGGTCTGCGATGCTTCCTTCTGCCTGTTACACACTTTTCACAAAACCATTATACCCTGATTTCACATTTTTAATGGGATCAGGGTATAAAAAAATGTACTGGTATCCAAAGATGTAGTTCTTCACTACCCCGATAGTGACAAGGAATTTCAGATGCCCCAAATTATGTTATAGGTGCCGTATTATCTCATTCCTGTCAAGAACTCTTTCGAAGGCCAAAGAAAACTATGCTACTAATGAAAAACAAATTTTAGCTATAGTTTGGGCTCTGAAATCCTTTAAAAATTACCTTTACGGTAAATCTAAGGTGAAAATATTTACAGATCATCAGCCACTACTTATTCATTTAGTAGTTGGAATGGAACCGCTAGAATTAAAAAAATGGAAATCATATCTGGAAGAATACATTGAGCTTCATTATAATCCAGGAACAAACAAAAGAAACTCATATTCCTCAATATCCTGGACATATAATACACATAGATATTTACTCTACAGAAAAAGTACTGGTTCTGACGGCAATAGACAAATTTTCAAAGCTTGCTCAAGCGAAAATCATAAAATCAAAGGCAATAGTACATTTAAAAAAAACATTACACGATATTCTATTCTACTTTGGAGTTCCCAAAATTTGTTGTAATGGATAATGAAAAATCCCTCAATTCCGAAACTATAACGTTCATGTTACAAGACCAACTAAATATACAAATTTTTTAGACACCACTTTACAAGAGTTCTGTCAATGGACAAGTCAAGAGATTCCGCTCTACTTTGTCTGAGAGTAACGAATAAAAGACCATTGGACGTATTTTTCAGACGAAGAGGCAAGACACTACAGACAAAATCACACAAAAGCAGCTTAAAGATCTTGAACATCACAATAAGAAACGTAAAGAAATACTGAGCTACGTAACAGGACAAGAAATATTCGTCAAATGCAATAGCAAATTAGGAACGAAACTATCGGCATGATTTAAAAAAGAAGTTGTCAAGAAAGATAGAGGTTCAACAATCTTGACAGAAACAGGAAAAGTCGTTCATAAAAGCAACATTAAGAGTTAATTAATAGCAAGACTATAGACAACCAATTACTCATTTACATATGTTATAAAATGGCTAATCTTGTACATAATTCTAAAACTAGTAATACGAAAATCCGACTGTGAACCAAATTGTATTCCTAATTTAATTGAAACATGTAAATTTTATAACTATAGGAAAAAAGAGGAGAAACAAGTAAAAAAGCTCTAGTCGAAATCTCGGCGTTCATACGGACGGACGGACAGACGGACAGGGCTATATCGACTCAGCTCGTCGCCCTGATCAAGAATATATATATGGGGTCTGCGATGCTTCCTTCTGCCTGTTACATACTTTTCACAAAACCCTGATTTCCCATTTTTAATGGGATTAGGGTGTAAAAACAGCTCGAGCAAATACATGGTTGTGTTGGGCTTCTATTCTCAAATTTTGCTGTGTTTTTTCACTTTGCTCTAAATATACAGTCCATGTGCTGTATGCTTAATGGTATATGTTAAACTTGCTCTTGTGGTTGAGTAAACTTTAACCAAATATTCGCGAAATATCAAAAAAGACTTTAAACATAATAGAGAAATTATCGGTTGCTGCGAAACTTATTAACCATAAATTATATTTTGCTTGATTTACAGTTTAGTTCTATTATTTTCCCACAGAATTTAAAATGCAATCATATTGATAAATCGCAGGAAGAGGAACATTTGAACAATGATATTGCCATGCAGATGGGATTTGTTAACGAAGCTATAATATCGGCTCGACCACGCCATTGCCCACCTTTCGGCACAGCACTTTATGACAATCATTCCGAGCAACGCTTCGGCTCCGTAGAAAACGATTTAAAATTTGTACTGTATATGTGCGAAGTACGAAAGATGCGGGATATTTATGGACGCATTACTACTGCCCTGGAAATAATAAAAGCCAAAAGGTATGCAAAATCTTATAATATGTTCATACATTTTTTACGCATCCAGGTTTCTTTACTTCATTATACTTTTAAGAAGTACCTTCTGTGAAATGGACGTCTTTAGTAAACGCAGTACGATTAAACGAAATCTTGAAAAGCTTATTGTGGATATACCTACCTACATATCTATTATAGAGAATCTTTCAGATCGCTTAGATGATAAATTAGGATGGAAGCAATTCAAATTCTGCTTCAAATTAGCTACCAGCCAAATTGTGAGTATTACTTGGAAATGTACTCTAAATAATTCTTTTTAATCAAATACATATGCTATTTAAGTATATCCGATTTTTCATCTTTATATTATATCCGGAACTCATTAAAAGTTGTAAATTAGGGTAAAATGTCTGCAACAGGCAGAAGGAAGTGGGACAAGAAACTTATTGATCAGAACGGCAAACTCAGCTGATTTAACCCTGTGAATCTAGAGCGATAGACACTGTATGGGACATTATTCAGCGTAATTTTGATACTTTTAGACCTGGAGACTTTACATTTACTGTATATATACATATGATAAATACGAAGATTTTGTAATTTAAATATTTTGGATACCATGCCCCTTCGCCCACAATTTGTGAAAAACGTATTTTAAGTAGTATAGTCTTGTTCTATGGAATATACACACATTTGAAAATCGTGATCACGTTCTAAAAGTTTCATGAAGATAGTCACACTACAAGAGAAATTATTCAGCAACAAAATTCTTATAGTATTGCCCACAGTGCAGCCCGAGCGCAGTCGCTATTAGCTGCGCAGTTAGCAGAGCGCGTGCTTATGCGTGCGTGAATATCAGCTACTTGTAAGGATCACGGTATCCATGTGTGTATATTCGGCGTTCATACAGACGGACAGACGGACAGCGCTATATCGACTAAGTCGTCGCCTTAATCAGGAATATATATATGGGTATGCCACTCCTCCTTCTACCTGTTACATACATTTAACAAAGCCATTGTATCCGGACTTTTTTTTTAAAAGATCATTTGAGCTTTACTGTATGACAATTATCTTGACAACATGAATATTACATACTTTTTTTAGAATGGCGTTATTGTAAAGTTATTGGATCACAAGTCAGCCCTTCGACAAGCTATTGAGCAAATATGTAAGGTAGTCCGAAAACAAGAATTTTTGATGGCGGTTATTGAGCTAGGTCTTCTGGAGCCATCTAATCAATTACTACATGAACTCAAGCTTGCTGACCCCGAGAATAATTTGGATAGTTTAGGTCAGGGGAGTAAAAAAACGATACCTATGAATCAATTTAACGATTTTAAGGTATATGTGTGCAAACATTTGTTTAATGTGTACCATATAACATTAGAAACTCACTTACTATCACACAGCTTAACTTAATTAGACATTTGTGTGAGCCGCCCATTGCAGCCCACAGTAATCTATCAAAAAATGCATTACGCTTGCTTCACTCGACACAAATGGCGGATATGGAATTTGAAGTTCATACATACGCATCATCGACATCAAGGAACAAAGGTTGGGCTACATTGATGGTGTCCCACATTGAAGACAAAAACATGTCACTTCAAGTTCATAGCTTTAAGGCCCATCGAGTTATTGTGGCTGCACGCTGTGAATGGTTTAAAAAAGCTCTAATGTCCGGAATGCAAGAATCTATCAACAGAAAAGTAGTTATTACGGATACTTCGCCGGTAATCTTTCGAAGACTTTTGCTCTACATTTATGGTGCGCCTATAGATCGTACTGTTGGAGCAGATCAAATATGCGAGCTAATGCTGCTGGCCGATAGATACTCAATTGATAATTTGAAGGTAGTTTGGCCAAGTTCCTAATCATTTAATTTTTACCAATATATATATATATATATATATATATATATATTTTTTTTTTTTTTAGGAAATATGCGAGATTACCCTGAATTCCTTGATAGATGAGGATTCCGTCGTTTATTTGCTAGGGATAGCGGATCGATACTTTGCAACTCTGCTCAAGTCCAATTGCATTTCATTTTTATCGCAGCACGCTCATCTTACGAAGTGTGAAATATTCAAAGAACTGCCCCAAGCTCTTCAAGTAACCGTAACATTAAATTAAATTAAGCTTTTTATTAAAGAATCGTTATTGCAGGTAGAGGTGATTGACTTAGTAAATTGGTTCCGACGTGCACCGGAACCATGGAACGACTATAGCTTTCAACCACGAAGCAGTTCACGTCACAGTCTTAAAAGTCCATCTACGCCTCATTCACGGTGCCGTAAATCATCACCGTCATTTATGTGACATTGACAATGTGCAATCAACAGCAATGTGATTATCACTCATATATAATAATATTAACATGGTACATATTACAATGTTTCACATCCTTACAAATTCGTATATTATGTATATTTAAACCTAAATAAATGGCCATATATACATATATATATATATATATATATATATATATATATATATTAACACCATGATCCAGCTCCATTCCCACGCCCATCTCGTCGAGCCCGCGTCAACGCATTAGCGACCAGAATGCAGGTCGTTGCGGTTGCATGCGTCGCAGTCTTCTAACGCGCACTGACGTCGTCGACGTATCGAAACAACAACGCTGGCGCAACTACATTAAGCCATTGACGAATTAACGACGGAATATATTAAGTTCTATCATTTCAGGACTGTTATGTCGGTAATGACAAATACGGACAGCGAGAACCCACTTTAGAGTCCTTGCTGGAGCGGCGGTCTTAACTGGCGCCAAAAGGGAAATAAGGGCACAATATTTTTCTGAAAATGTCTGTATTTAACATGCAGAAGGTTGCCTGCCAAATAAAGTATGTATATTCTTTATCAGGGCGACAAACCGAGTTGATATTTCTATGATTTACTGTGTATTTGACGAATACAAAGATGTTAATATTTACAGATTTTGGATACCACGCCACCTTCATCGCCAATTAAAACCAGTAAGAAAACTCTTGTCGAGACTGCTCGACTAGGAGATACCCTGATCCCTGCAAGGCGCTGATATTCACGAACGCATAAGCACGCGCTCTGCTAACTGCGCAGTAAGCAGCGACTGATCTTAATGTCAGTGGTCGAAAAAAAAGATAAACTTGTACTGCGTATGATATACATGAGTATGTATACAAAATTTGATGTCTCTATCTTCTGAGATCTAGGCGTTCATACGGACGGACGGACGAACGGACGAACGGATGGACGGACGGAGAGACGGGCGGACGGACGGACGGACAGGGCTATATCAACTTAGCTCATCGTCCTGATCAAGAATACATATACTTTATGGGGTCTGCGATACTTCCTTCTGCCTGTTACATATTTCTTACAAAACCATTATACCCTGATTTCCCATTTTTAATGGGATCAGGGTATAAAAAGGGAAATCAGGATATAATAGTTTTGTGAAAATTAAAACAGGCAGAAGAAGGTGTGGCAGACCTCATAGTGTATATATATATATATATATATATATATATATATATATATATATATATATATATATATATATATATATATATATATATATATATCAGGACGAGCTGAGTCGACAATCGAAAGACCACACTGTGTGTGTGTGTGCGTGGGTACATGTGCTATTGTCTGTGTAAGCAGAAAACAGAATAATCACTAAAATATAAGTCGCGCTGTCTCGACTAGAGCTTTCTTACTTGTAAAATATTTGCTCATAACGCGTTTTGGGATGACATTTGGTCTTCCACTATAGGTAGGTTGAGGTCTCTGCGCCGATATAACGGACGAACCAGAATCAGTGATTGGTTTTGGTGCAGCACGTCTACTTCAAATAAAATCATGTGACATATGCTCATTTTGGTCAACATGGGAACGAATCGCAAAATTTGATAATACCTGGTGTAGCAACAGATAATTCCGAAGTATCTGTAACCAATACGATATACCTTTGAGCCTATGAGCTGTTAAAGTTACCAAATAGTTTTAAAGGAAGTCCAGTCCGCACAATATCACTATCAGATGCGGACGAGTTTCTAAATTATGTAAGGACTGTAGTCAACCTTTGGGTTGACTGGTCGATCTGCCGATATTGCCACCCGTGCAACATATACATATAATACAAAGTATCCCGTCGACGAAGCTTTGGTATTGTAAAAATATGATTACCGACTTAGTTAACTAGACAGGCTAGTAGGAAATCGTTATAGCAGAACATGTACCGATCAGAAAAGATATCTATTGAAATAATACATGCGTCTATTTATACATTTATAACGGTTGTCATATATAAGATTTAAACTAGTAAGAACGTCGCAGTAGGATGCAACCTACTGCGCGATACTTTGTTCCCCTTTTTGTTTTGATGACCTGATTGAATATCGGAAAATTTGCAATGTTTCACGCGCAGATATATATAATGTATTTTACATAGTGTTTATCGTTATGACAATCTCCAAAAATGCATAAAAATCTTTTTTTATATATAGAGGATATTATCATATAGAAGTTATTATCATTTGAAGTTAGTCTAAAGCACTAACCATACAACACATAGACTAGACTTCTAGTGCAAAGTTTTTTGCACAGTAAAATTTGTGAATAAATTCTCAGAATAAGTTCTCGTATTTACTCGGTCCCTTTACTTTTAGGTTGGGGCACGAAAATATAGGAACGCAAAATCCTTTTACTCCATGTGCTCGGCTGCGATGGCCGTCTACGATGTCTCGCTATGCTCATTGTTTTTCTTGCTCTCTGTTCTCTCTTAATGTTCGCTGCTCTCTAAAATACACATAAGTATGTATGTATTGTGAAGAATCACATGTTGTCCATTTATTTTTCTAAGATTTAAGTATGTTGTGTTAGATTTAAGTGACGTTATGAAGTTCTCATTCTTATAGGATAGAGTAGCAGGAGCAACAGCAACAACAACAAAAGCGAGCAACACAGCAGCGCAGAATCAGACAGAAACAACGACAAAACGGACAGAGACAGTAACAACGCTGAGAAATCTAACAGCGCTTAGCCGAGCAACGGCAAAACGAACATAGACAGAGAACAACGCTGGAAACCTAACGGAGCCTCTCTACTGTTTCGCAGCACAGCAATTGCAAAAGAGTGATAATAAAAGCAGAAATGACATGAAAATAATATCAGTGGAGTTGCCAAGTGTTGCCAGGTCTCGAGTTACTGTCCACAGCGGATAGCATACGATCCAGCTCCAAGTGTTATACACCAGAGCTGGATCTGGGCGAAACTGGCCCCAACGTTTTCTATGTATCTCATCATAGAACCGCGGATGCCACGCGATCCTGCTCCGAGTGTTATACACCAGAGCTGGGTGGAGGCGCTAGCCAGTGCTGTGTTATTGGCCTTAGTGTTTCCCAGGTATTTTGTCACAGGACACAGCGAATAACGCTCGCTCCGGCTTTGAGAGTTATACACCGGATCTGGATTCAAACGGCAGTCTCGCCTCTCGGCTTGGCCTTTAGGTTTCCGCGTTGCATGCCTGTCATTGTCATATACGGCGGACGCCACAATAGACCTCCTCTGAGTGTTTTACACCGGAGTTGGCTTCAGCTTTCAGCGTGGCTATACGCCTTTAGCTCTGCGTCGCTGCTGCGCTCTCTCTCTATCTCTATTCTGCGCGGTCGATCGTTGCTGTGTACATGTGATCTATATGATCATTGTTGTTTTCGCTGCCAAGCTATTGCTGAGCGCTGCTGTCCGTATTGCCCGTTCGTTGGGCCGCTTAGCTGCAGAGAGGCGCTGATAGCTTTCTATGCGGTGGTCTCTGTTGTAGCTCTTTCGTATTTGCTCGCGCATGAAAGACATGAATCGCCTGAGCGTTCGCTGCCGCCATAGCTGTTGTTATAACTTGCTATGCTGTTGATATACATGAGTCACTAGGCTGTGTAGCTGTAAAGGTGCCGTTACCTTTTCTTGGCATTGTTTTCGGTCGGTGACCCTCTTGTCGTTGCTGCTGACCTATGCCAAGCGGTTAATGTATAATTTTATAATTTAATTCTATAATAAAATTTCATACATCAAATTTAATGTCACTAGCATCAATAGCTCTCAAAATATAGAAGCTGCAGAAACCATATATATTCTGATTTGATATGCCACACCTATAGCGGGCATCATATAATCTTCATTGATATTTGTAAGATCGTAACTATATACTATACTGTTTCACCCAATTTGTAACGCAAGTATATGTACATTTCAAACTCTCTAGCATTTCGACTTTTAGCCAACACATTATCAGACAAGAGTGTAAACAATTATACGTTTAAAATTTCAAGGCTCTTACTTCAATAGTTCGTCGATATGATTTTCATTCTTAAGTACAAATAGATAGACACCAAAACGGACATTGTACACACATGCTTGTTTTTTCCTTTGGCAACAAAATACAAAAACTCAATACTCACCGCTGGAAAGAACTAACCCCAATAAGCTGAAAAGGATATTTGAAGTAGGGAAAAAACGTTGCAAACACCAATCAAAAATTGGGTAAAAAATGTGCAGAAAATATTATTTAACCAAACCTATGTATATTTGTTCTCATTAAGGGGAGGGTGGTTCACAACAACAACGACACAACAAATATAAAAACTCTATTTGGGAACTCCAAATGATGGAAGTTTTTAAATATACGGTTATGTGATTACAAATGAAAAACAAATTAAAACATAAATTAAGTTGACAAAATAAATTATGTTTAATACTTAACGGAATTAAAGAAAACTTCCTGAATATGATCAACACACTCGAATAAGTATTTGAAATTTTTTAAAATGCGAACTCATTCATTAGCTACAATTAGCTACAATTGCAACTTGGAACCAGTATTCAAAATATAACGAAAATCAAAACTCTATAAAATACATCTATGTAAGTCTATATGAACAGTGTATGAGATATAATAAATATTGTTTATCTGCGCGAATAGGACAAGTGTGGTAGAAGAAACAGGAAACTTCTCTTAATTATTTCCCCAGTTCCACAAGCGAAAGATGTCTATCATATCATAAAAAATCTCTTGCCCATATTAACAGGCTAAACACATCAAGTCATAAGTGAACAAGTAAGGAAGCTCTAGTCGAGACTGCTCGACTAGGAGATACCCTGATCCATACAAAGAGCTGATATTCTGATTATTGCTGAATAATTTCTCTTGTAGTGGAACTATTCTCATGAAAATTTCAGAACATGATGATAATGTGCAAATGTGTATACATTCCAAAGCAGAAGTCTCTAGTACTTAAAATACGTTTTTTAAAATTGGGGGCGAAGGGGGCGTGCTATCCAAAATCTGCGTATTCATTAGATGTATGTCTACACCAAGTCTGAAGTCTCGAGGTTTAAAACTATTAAAATTACGCTGAATAAACAAAAACAATTTATCAATTATTCTCGATAAAAAATAAATCTGATGAGTTATCGAAAAAATATGATAAACTTGTACTGCGTATGGTATACTCGAGTATGCATGCAAAATTTCAATTTCTCTAGCTCTTATATCTTTCAAGAGCTCGGCGTTCATACAGACGGACGCACAGACGGACAGGGCTATATTGACTAAGTCGTCGCCTTGATCAGGAACATATGCACCTCTTTTGGGTATGCCACTCCTCCTTCTACCTGTTACATACATTTAACAAAGCCATTGTATCTGGACTTTTTTTTTTAAAGATCATTTGAGCTTTACTATATGACAATTATCTTGACAACATGAATATTACATACTTTTTTTAGAATGGCGTTATTGTAAAGTTATTGGATCACAAGTCAGCCCTTCGACAAGCTATTGAGCAAATATGTAAGGTAGTCTTCTGGAGCCATCTAATCAACTACTACATGAACTCAAGCTAACTGACCCCGAGAATAAATTGGAATCAATATGACTACATAAATTTATTGTATTGAGCAGATGTATATACACACTAAATCTGATTTCCCATTTTTAATGGGATCAGGGTATAAAAAACTTGCAGTACCAATAATTTAGTTCGTCACTGTATATTCATTTGAGAGAGCAGACCGGAGAGAGAAAGAGCAAGAAAACCATTGAGCATAGTGGAACTTTCAAAATTCGACCATCTCGGGCGAGTGCATGAAGCGGAATGATTTTGCATTTCCCTAATTTTCTAATCAATCTCCAATCCACTTTCAAAGCGAGCAGGCTTGTCCGCGGGCGGTTGTGATTATTGTTCGTAAATAACGACAGTTTTGGTGAAAATTAATTTTGGCAAATGCTTTAAATCGTGCGATTACTGTTAAGCGATCAGTATAACCGTTACAGTGCTCTGAATCACATAGTGTTTATTTATTTTAAAAGATATTGACAATTCATGAGTAAACGAGATTTATTTCTGAAGGGGTTAGAGCTGCTCAGCAATCCGCTCTGCGGTGCCCTAACTCCAATCTATGTTAAATCACTTTCATATTCCTTGCCCCTTCCTGCTCACTTCACGTCACAAACCCCTTTGCATAGCTAATAGGCCGCCTTTTCGCTCCTCTCATAATGCTGTTACGATTTCATAAAAACAACAACCGAAGAATAAACAAGTAAGGAAGCTCTAGTCGAGACTGCCCGACTAGGAAATACCCCGATCCCTACAAGGAGCTATTATTCACGCATGCATAAGCACGCGCTCTGCTAACTGCGCAGTAAGCAGCGACTGCGCTTGAGCTGCGCTGCAGTGTGGGCAATACTATGAGAATTTTGTTGCTGAATAATTTCTTTTGTGGTAGGACTATCTTCATGAAACGTGATCATAATGTGAAAATGTGTATACATTCCAAAGCACAAGTCTCTAGTACTTAAAATACGTTTTTTGCAAATTGTGGGCGAAGGGGGCGTGGTATCCAAAATCTGTAAATGACAGATGTATGTACACAAAAAATATGAAGTCTCCAGGTCTAAAAGTATCAAAATTACGCCGAATAAACAAAATCAATTTATCGATTACACTCGATAAAAAGTAATCGGACGAGTTATCGAAAAAAAGATAAACTTGTACTGCGTATGGTATACATGAGTATGCATACAAAATTTGAAGTCTCTAGCTCTTATATCTTCTGAGATCTAGATCTTACAGACGGACGGACGGACGGACGGACAGACGGACAGGTCTGTATCGAATCAGCTCCTCGTCCTGATCAAAAATATATATGTAGAGCCGCGCACATACCAGGGGCAGTTAGTTATTTGTCGCAATACTCGGCTTTGCAGGACCTGTATGCGTTTGTAGTTTTGCAGATATTCCCCAAATCTGTACACCAGAGCCAAATCGGTGCTACACAGTGGACATAGACAGCTCTCTTTGCTCGCCTGTTTACCAGCCATCGCAGTTGTTGCATGCGTTGTCCACATCTCTTGGCCGCAGCTTTTAGATGAGGACTAAATGTTAGGCGCTTGTCAAGAGTGATACCAAGGTACTTTGGCTGCGTAGGTTGATCCAGAGTTACTCCGTCTAACCATATAGGCGGGGTGTGGCTAATGAGTGCTTTCTGGGCAAAGCATGAGTCGGTGGTCTTAAGTGGGTTTATCTTAAGAAGCCATCTTTTACACCAATCTGTTAGTGCGTTCAGATAGTTATCCACTCCATTTGCTGCCTCGGTACGGCATTTCGAGCTGTAGAGTACTGCAATGTCGTCTGCATAAGTAGCAAGAAGAGCTTTACTCGAAGTCTCTATGTTGTGCACACTAGGGGTGGGTAAATCGGCTGTGTATATGGAGTAGAGCAGCGGCCCTAATACGCTCTCCTGTGGAACTCCAGCTCTGATCTGGCAAGGAGTCGAATACATACTCCGTACTCTGACCATAAATTGTCGGCCTTCCAGGTACGATCGTAAGATCCCGAAGTAAGGCGCAGGGAAGAGCTTTTTGATATTGATTAGAAGTCCTCCATGCCAAACTCTATCGAATGCTAGCTGCATATCCTGGTCATCAAAGGCCTGAAAAATGTGATTCGTCAGCCTGTGTACCTGCTGCACAGTTCCATGACCCTGCCGAAAGCCAAACTCCTGATACCACCGGCAGCCTTTGTAGCTTGCCATGTGGTTACCTCCACAGTGAATGCAAGTGGGCTGTTCTTCTAAGGAACGTGCGGATAGCTTGGTGAGATGACCTTCGCCACATCGGCCACAGTTGGGATGACGACGGCAGTATTTAGCTGTGTGAGCATATTCTTGGCATCGTTTACATTGCGCGATTTCAGCTGTTTTGCGCAACCTCTCTACCCTCACTTTTTGTCGGCACAGTATCTTAATGTTGTATACTTCATTAATATTTTGACATGGTCTTATATTAATAAAGAATATATTTAGTTTTTCCTTGCTAGGAGTCCTAGCTCTTAAGTTATGCACTTGCAGAGCAACAAAGCCAATTTTTTTAATTCCTCAATAATTTCGTGGATTAACGTGCTGTGGTGAAGCCCCTTAACAACTATTCTGTAGGGTTTATCTTCCTTTAGTTGGTAAGTATGAAACTCAATTCCAATAGCATCAAAGTGATTTACAATGGCTCCATATGTGTCACTGTCTTTGGGAAATATTCGCGCTGTTTCACCTTGATTGACTTTGATGGACACGTTTTCTAAGATTGTTACCTCCTTGATGAGTTCAAAGAGATCATTAAGGTCGGTAATAGCCACTATTTATATTTTATGAGCATTAGATGTGGTGTGCTGCGCCATGTTGGCCGTGTCATTAGGATTAGCAATGAGAATATTCTGAAGAGCAGCATCAGAAGAGCTATTATTTCCTTCATTAGAAACTTTACGAGTTTCGTCGTCGTGGATTTCATTGGTTGCATCAATGTCCATATCTAGCAAGGCAAATCTATTGCTAGAGTTTAATGTGCTGGTTGTTGCTGCGGTTGAGTCCAGTTTCAAGTCTTTGTTCGACCTCTTACGGTAGTATAGGGAGGAAAAAGTTTTTTTTATTTTTCAGGATTCTTTGGGCAGTTGCCAATTTTGTAGCAGCACCACTGAGTACTGGAGTACTCACTGTATACTGGAGGGATCGACGGATCGAGCCAGTTCCAAGGTTAGCCGTGCTTCCGCTAGGGCTCACACTGCTGATTGCTGCAGTAGCTGCTGTTGCGTTAGTGTAAATGTTAGTGTTGTAGTTGCATTACTGATATTATGAGTATCAGTAAATAGGAGGTGTTGCCCTTTTAGAAACTCTGCCTTGATTTCTAGTGGTGATTTGCCAGCAACTCGACGCATTTTTATACCCTGATCCCATTAAAAATGGGAAATCAGGGTATAATGGTTTTGTGAAAAGTATGTAACAGGCAGAAGGAGGCGTGGCAGACCCCATAAAGTATATATATTCTTGATCAGGGCGACGAGCTGAGTCGATATAGCCCTGTCCGTCCGTCCGTCCATCCGTCCGTATGAACGCCTAGGTCTCAGAAGATATAAGAGCTAGAGACTTCAAATTTTGTATGCATACTCATGTATACCATACGCAGTACAAGTTTGTCTTTTTTTTTCGATAACTCGTCCGATTACTTTTTTATCGCGAATAATCGATAAATTGATTTTGTTTATTCACTGTAATTTCAATACTTTTAGACCTGGAGACTTTTAGGTGTGTATATACATCTAATCAATACGCGGATTTTGTCATTTACAGATTTTGAATACCACGCCCCCTTCGCCCACAATTTGCAAAAAACCTATTTTAAGTACTAGAGACTTGTGCTTTAAAATGTACACACATTTGCACATTGTGATCACGTTCTGAAAATTTCATGAAGATAGTCCTACTACAGGAGAAATTATTCAGCAACAAAATTCTCATAGTATTGCCCACACTGCAGCGCAGCCCAAGCGCAGTCGCTGCTTACTGCGCAGTTAACAGAGCGCGTGCTTATGCGTGCGTGAATATCAGCTCTTTGTAGGGATCAGGGTATCTTCTAGTCGAGCACTCTCGACTATAGCTTCCTTACTTGTTTCATAATCAAGCTGCTTATTACTAAGCTGATAGTTAGGAAAATTATTTTCAACCATTTTAATTGCTTAATATTGGTGGCAACTTTAAATTTAAAGTTGGGCTTTAAGATCGACAATGCTTACTTATTTGATTTACTTGTTTGTGCAGCAAAAGATTCGTTAGTTGACGTGTACTTTGATTTCCCCTCTTGTGCAGTGGCGTGCATGTAGAGAGGTAATAAGTTTGGCCCAGCTGGGCAACGAATGTAAAGTTTGTCGGAGTCCCCTTTTTATACTCACACACGAAGTGAATTAGTATATTGGTTTTGTGCATGTCCGTTTTGCTGTCCGTCCGTCTGTCCGTATGAACGCAATCTATTTCGGCGCTATTAGAGCTAGAGACTTGAAATTTGGAACACTCGTGTATATCTCCGATTTATAAAGTGTTAAAATTTTCCTGATCCGCCCACTTTCCTGATCCGCCCACTAGGGGCGTGGCAAATCGGAAAATGCATTTTCCTCTGTTACGCCTCTTTAGGGGCGTGGCATATCAAAAAATACCCTGTAATTTTCATATATTTTGAGCGTAAGCATTCAAATTTGCAGTTGGGTTACCATTAGCTTGTTCTAAGAACTGGCCAAAAAAGAGGTGTCTACGTCCACTAGGGGCGTGGCAATCGCCATTTCTAGTGTCAAATTGCGACATTTATATGCGTATATATAAATAGACTTAATAGGCATTGATAACACGGAAGAAAACATTTTTGTGGAATTTAAAAAATAAAAAATAAATTATAAATCTTAAAAAAATTAAAAACAATTAAAAGTTTTTTAAATAAGTTTTCCTCGGGGTTCGAAGCACAACCATCCATCTGTAGACTGCTCGACTACGAAATCCCCTGATCCCTTCCAGGAACTGATATCTCAAGAATTCTTCGCTTTTTTCTGCTTCAAAAGAAATACAAACACACAGAGGCACGCACGCATAAACACGCATTAACTGTAGGCATTAACAATGTAGGCTTACTATGGGAACTTAATTGTTTAATAACTTTTCTTGTCGATGGACTATCTTCATGAAACTTTTTTATCGTGATTAAAATATTGAAATGCATGAATTTGCCAAAGTACAAATCTCTAGTATCTAGTACATTATACTCTGATTTCACATTTTCAATGGGTTCAGGGTATAAATATAATTTGTACGCCACTTTTTGTCTCGTGTCATATTGAAAATTGTACATACTAGAGCCGGAATGTGAATGAGTATTCCGCAGTTGGTAACGCGCAACTGCAACGTTCTTACTTGTTTTCCGTTGTCTTCAAGCAGCCGACACTGCACGAGGGAGTGTCCGAAGTTTACCGTTAGTGCTATTTTTAGCTTGGGTAGAAAAAAACTGGCTTACTTTGTCTGTGCGTAACACAACCGTTCACGACGAGAGCAGATTATCGACTCGGCCACGGTCTTTAACGAAATAAACCAGCACTCGAGTCGGTACAATGACAGATTGGAGCGGCACAGAAACTGACTAGCAAGCATGCTCACAATAAACCGAACTAATAGGAGGCTCAACCTAAAGTAACCAACGGACCTAATTCTCCGGTCTCCTATCAGGATGGTCAACAGAAGTTGACACACAGCTGCCATTATGTTATTATTGTGATGTAAATATTTGTAAATATGTATATTGTTACAGAGTATGTAAGCTGTCCGGCGCGCCCAAATGGGCTGAATTAATAGATAACAAGCTCACAAAGGGGTTAGTGGTGAACTCCGTATGGCTTTAATAAAAATATAAAAAAAAAAAAAAAAAAAAAAAAAAAGAGCAACTGAGAATTCTCTCTGATCTGTTGCATACGCGTAGGCTGCAGTTCATAAATAGGTGTAGCATACCTTTAGGAGCCAACGTCTAGGTGACTAGCATGTAGGCATGAGTAAACCGAGGATCGAGCGTGTTATGACTTAAAGTTCAAATACTTCGAAGCCCACAACGAAGCGCTTGTCGAATACCTGAGCAACCCAACAGTGTTGAGCACAATTATGAACTGCTACGAAATGCTTAAGAGGCCAGCAGAAAGAAGAGTCCCTATTAAAAAGCTAGTCCGGCTCTTGCTACACCTTGATATCTAGTGAAAAAAAACTTTGTACTTGTAATTTTCAGTATAGGCGTTGTATGGTTAGTGGTATGGTATACACGATTATACATGTAAAAATTGGTACACCTACTGGGCTTTGGGTTTTGGTTTATACTCAGAAATTCCATCACACTCAATAAAAATTTTAATTTAAGCGCAAACCAAATTTCACTCATTATCACAACTGGCTTGGCTTCTTATCTCATTCAAGATAGACAACCTATCCTTTCATTTATTCAGATGCTACTGACTTGCTACTTGCTTCTCCCAAAATATACCGGAAGTAACCTGGCAGGCGTTCGGGCGTCAACCCCTCTGCTGCCCTGCTGTGCTTTGGCAATGCCATCGATAGCACCAACTGGAAAAGACTTACTACAAACATTAGTCTAGAAATAAACAAAAGGAATATATCATTTACTCACTAGCTTTACATTACGATGTCATTCGCACAATGTAAACCGGAAAGGAACATTAAGACATCCAAAACAAACCACGAAATACAGAGAAATAATGGCTGGTGTAAATCAAATAAAGAGAAAATTATTTGCAATATATTCAAAGACTCGATTTACATCTTTAACTTTAGTTACTCCTAACAGAATTATCTTCATCAGACTCTATTACAACCTTTTCATTTGAGGAACTTATTTCGAAATTAAACTCTTTAAATCCCAAAAAGTGTGTGTCGATTACATTAATACCAGAGCAATCAAAGCTTTACTCATCAAGAGTTTATATTTTATGTTCATCACCATTAACCTAGGCACCACAATAAATTATTTTCCAGACTGCTAGAAGAGAACTACAATTATCATGATTCTGAAACCCGCGAGACCACCAGACGTACAGACTCGAACAGTCTGATAAGTCAACTGCCTATTTTAGGAACAGTTTTTGAAAAACGTATTCTTTCATGACATACTGTCGCTCGACGACAATTCTATTCTTCCTAATCATCAATTTAGTGCAGCTATTTTCTGTGACATTACACAAGTTTTTAACAGTCTTACGTGACGATCTTTTCAAACTTATTCATGGTTGCTCACCATCTTTATTCATACTTCTCTTTTCCTTGTTTACATCAGTATTATGTTGTTTGACTAAAGATTGACATATCACACGGCAGCACATCTAAAATGGCATTCCCATAAGTCATAAAGGCTACCCACAAATTTGCATAGATGGACTGCCCATTAGCATTGTCCCCTGTCAAAAGTACCGTTGACATGCATGGACTCTAAATTGGTGAAAACATATTCAAAATATTATACACTGATTAACAGAACTGTAACACGAATTCTATGTTGCAACTTTCACAATCACTTACCTTTGATTCTCTTCATCCTTACATATAACTTCCTTTGTGAAATCCTCGTACGCGGTCATAGTTCATAGTTCATAGTCACATTTCATATCCATTTTGTCATCTTCCTCTCACCAGTCTACACTCGCATCTTTTATAACATCGTTCACACTCATTTTTATACCCTGAACCCATTGAAAATGGGAAATCAGGGTATAATGTTTTTTAATGTATGTAGGCGTGGCAGACCCCATGAAGTATATATATTCTTGATAAGGGCGACGAGCTGAGTTGATTTAGCCCTGTCCATCTGTCTGCCCGTCAGAAGATAGAGCTAGAGACTTGCAATTTTTTTTTAATGTCCGTATCTATAGCGCACATATGGTTTATCTCCAAAAATCTATAACTAATCCCGGTATTTTGTTATCGATTAAAAACTTTATCGAAAAATCAGCTTTAAAATGATATCTCCTACATCTTTAAAACTAGAAGCATTTAAAATGAGGATTCATATGTATTTTATAAAATTTTTATTTTTTTAGAATTCACCCTCCGCCCCTATATCTACCCACTCACCAATAAATTTGGAAAAGGCGTATTTCAATTACTAGAGCTGTTATGATGTTATAATCACGATCTGAAATTTTCATGAAGATAGTCCATCGATAAGAAAAGTTATTAAACAATTAATTTCCCATAGTAAACCTACGGTGCAGCCCATGCGTGTTTATGCGTGCGTGCCTATGTGTTTGTGTTTCTCGTGTAAACAGAAAGACGCGAAGAATTGTTGAAATATGTGTTCCTGGAAGGTTTCTGAGGATTTCGTACTAGATCAGTCTCGACCAGAGCTTTTTTATTTGTTTTAATTACCATTTAATTTTGGAATTTTTTCTCTTAACCAAGATAGACAATTAAAACAAGTAACAGTGCTCTAGTCGACACTGCTCGACTAGGCGATACCCTGAACCCTACACGAAATGATAATAACATAAAATTTCAATTTTTAAAAAAAGATTTCCGCGGAATTTGAACTCGCACCACATCCAAAATAACTAAAATAAATTTAGTCGGCCCCTCTGCTTACAGCGCCACTGCGACGCCCACAGTACTCGTAATTAAAACGAAATGACATTATTGTTAGGTCACCATATAGCAAAGAAAAGCCAAAGTAGCGGCTAGGAATTCAAAAACAATGCAAAGACAAATCAATCGCAATTGAGATTCTTAGAAAATGCTAGAGTACGTATTAAATGTACATACATACACACATACAAATGAACACGTGCATAAGAAAGGCTGAAACTGTGGAAGCATTTGAGAGCTATTTAAGAAGAAACAGATTTAAACTTATAACAATTTTCGACTAAGAAAATTAAAAATATTAAGTGCTATTCATTCAAGCTCGCACCTTCCCAATAAAATACCGAATTTATGAAGAAAGAAAATGTGATCAAATAAGGTGTTGAGTTGAACACGACTTGCGTTGCCTTAACCATCGCAACCACTGCTCCGGTTGTTTATCTAGTAGCGAAAAATTATATATGTAACTTCAGTGCTAGAGCGTCATTTCACAAAACTAAAATAACGACTGAAAAATTTACAAATCAATCGCAATTCCTAGAATATGCTAGAAGACGCGCTTTTATCTGTACGCATAGAATAAACGATAATAGTTTATATAATTGATAGTTGAGCTACTAATAACTTCCTCTATCGATTAAAAGTAAGAAACCCCTAGTCTAGACTGCTCGACTACGAAATCCCCTGATCCCTTCCAGGAACTGATATTTCAAGAATTCTTCGCTTTTTTCTGCTTCAAAAGAAACACAAACACACAGAGGCACGCACACATAAACACGAATTAGCTGCAGTGTGGGCTTACTATGGGAGCTTAATTGCTTAATAACTTTTCTTGTCGATGGACTATTTTCATGAAATTTTTATATCATGATTATAAAATTGAAATGCAGGAATTTGCCAAAGCACAAGTCTCTAGTATCACGGACAGACGGACATGGCTAAATCGACTCAGCTCGTCGCCCTGATCAAGAATATATATACTTTATGGGGTCTGCCACGCCTTCTTCTGCCTGTTAGATACATTTTAATAAAACCATTATTCACATTTTCAATCGGTTCAGGGTATAATAATTTAATTTTTAATTTTTAATAATAAAATAATTTGTAGGCCACTTTTTTACATGATAGAGCCAGATTGTGAATGAGTATTCCGCAGTTGGTAACGCCCGACTGCAACGTTCTTACTTCTTTTTATATAATTTAATAAATATCCTATTCCATTTGGTTAAATTTTTTTTCATTAAAAAAACATTCAAAAAGACTTAAAAATTACTATAAAATCTAAAATGTTCGCTGTGCCAATAATGTATTTTGTTATTGTCAGAATCCAGCGAACGATTAAAGTAATCCTTTTTCCAGAACACAAAAAGATAAAAGAGGTCTTATTTGATTTACTTAAAATTTTCATTTTTAAATTTTTTTGTTTTTTTATTAATATATTAATTAATTAATATTGAAATGCATGAATTTGCCAAAGTACAAATCTCTAGTATCTAGTACATTATACTCTGATTTCACATTTTCAATGGGTTCAGGGTATAAATATAATTTGTACGCCACTTTTTGTCTCGTGTCATATTGAAAATTGTACATACTAGAGCCGGAATGTGAATGAGTATTCCGCAGTTGGTAACGCGCAACTGCAACGTTCTTACTTGTTTTCCGTTGTCTTCAAGCAGCCGACACTGCACGAGGGAGTGTCCGAAGTTTACCGTTAGTGCTATTTTTAGCTTGGGTAGAAAAAAACTGGCTTACTTTGTCTGTGCGTAACACAACCGTTCACGACGAGAGCAGATTATCGACTCGGCCACGGTCTTTAACGAAATAAACCAGCACTCGAGTCGGTACAATGACAGATTGGAGCGGCACAGAAACTGACTAGCAAGCATGCTCACAATAAACCGAACTAATAGGAGGCTCAACCTAAAGTAACCAACGGACCTAATTCTCCGGTCTCCTATCAGGATGGTCAACAGAAGTTGACACACAGCTGCCATTATGTTATTATTGTGATGTAAATATTTGTAAATATGTATATTGTTACAGAGTATGTAAGCTGTCCGGCGCGCCCAAATGGGCTGAATTAATAGATAACAAGCTCACAAAGGGGTTAGTGGTGAACTCCGTATGGCTTTAATAAAAATATAAAAAAAAAAAAAAAAAAAAAAAAGAGCAACTGAGAATTCTCTCTGATCTGTTGCATACGCGTAGGCTGCAGTTCATAAATAGGTGTAGCATACCTTTAGGAGCCAACGTCTAGGTGACTAGCATGTAGGCATGAGTAAACCGAGGATCGAGCGTGTTATGACTTAAAGTTCAAATACTTCGAAGCCCACAACGAAGCGCTTGTCGAATACCTGAGCAACCCAACAGTGTTGAGCACAATTATGAACTGCTACGAAATGCTTAAGAGGCCAGCAGAAAGAAGAGTCCCTATTAAAAGCTAGTCCGGCTCTTGCTACACCTTGATATCTAGTGAAAAAAAACTTTGTACTTGTAATTTTCAGTATAGGCGTTGTATGGTTAGTGGTATGGTATACACGATTATACATGTAAAAATTGGTACACCTACTGGGCTTTGGGTTTTGGTTTATACTCAGAAATTCCATCACACTCAATAAAAATTTTAATTTAAGCGCAAACCAAATTTCACTCATTATCACAACTGGCTTGGCTTCTTATCTCATTCAAGATAGACAACCTATCCTTTCATTTATTCAGATGCTACTGACTTGCTACTTGCTTCTCCCAAAATATACCGGAAGTAACCTGGCAGGCGTTCGGGCGTCAACCCCTCTGCTGCCCTGCTGTGCTTTGGCAATGCCATCGATAGCACCAACTGGAAAAGACTTACTACAAACATTAGTCTAGAAATAAACAAAAGGAATATATCATTTACTCACTAGCTTTACATTACGATGTCATTCGCACAATGTAAACCGGAAAGGAACATTAAGACATCCAAAACAAACCACGAAATACAGAGAAATAATGGCTGGTGTAAATCAAATAAAGAGAAAATTATTTGCAATATATTCAAAGACTCGATTTACATCTTTAACTTTAGTTACTCCTAACAGAATTATCTTCATCAGACTCTATTACAACCTTTTCATTTGAGGAACTTATTTCGAAATTAAACTCTTTAAATCCCAAAAAGTGTGTGTCGATTACATTAATACCAGAGCAATCAAAGCTTTACTCATCAAGAGTTTATATTTTATGTTCATCACCATTAACCTAGGCACCACAATAAATTATTTTCCAGACTGCTAGAAGAGAACTACAATTATCATGATTCTGAAACCCGCGAGACCACCAGACGTACAGACTCGAACAGTCTGATAAGTCAACTGCCTATTTTAGGAACAGTTTTTGAAAAACGTATTCTTTCATGACATACTGTCGCTCGACGACAATTCTATTCTTCCTAATCATCAATTTAGTGCAGCTATTTTCTGTGACATTACACAAGTTTTTAACAGTCTTACGTGACGATCTTTTCAAACTTATTCATGGTTGCTCACCATCTTTATTCATACTTCTCTTTTCCTTGTTTACATCAGTATTATGTTGTTTGACTAAAGATTGACATATCACACGGCAGCACATCTAAAATGGCATTCCCATAAGTCATAAAGGCTACCCACAAATTTGCATAGATGGACTGCCCATTAGCATTGTCCCCTGTCAAAAGTACCGTTGACATGCATGGACTCTAAATTGGTGAAAACATATTCAAAATATTATACACTGATTAACAGAACTGTAACACGAATTCTATGTTGCAACTTTCACAATCACTTACCTTTGATTCTCTTCATCCTTACATATAACTTCCTTTGTGAAATCCTCGTACGCGGTCATAGTTCATAGTTCATAGTCACATTTCATATCCATTTTGTCATCTTCCTCTCACCAGTCTACACTCGCATCTTTTATAACATCGTTCACACTCATTTTTATACCCTGAACCCATTGAAAATGGGAAATCAGGGTATAATGTTTTTTAATGTATGTAGGCGTGGCAGACCCCATGAAGTATATATATTCTTGATAAGGGCGACGAGCTGAGTTGATTTAGCCCTGTCCATCTGTCTGCCCGTCAGAAGATAGAGCTAGAGACTTGCAATTTTTTTTTAATGTCCGTATCTATAGCGCACATATGGTTTATCTCCAAAAATCTATAACTAATCCCGGTATTTTGTTATCGATTAAAAACTTTATCGAAAAATCAGCTTTAAAATGATATCTCCTACATCTTTAAAACTAGAAGCATTTAAAATGAGGATTCATATGTATTTTATAAAATTTTTATTTTTTTAGAATTCACCCTCCGCCCCTATATCTACCCACTCACCAATAAATTTGGAAAAGGCGTATTTCAATTACTAGAGCTGTTATGATGTTATAATCACGATCTGAAATTTTCATGAAGATAGTCCATCGATAAGAAAAGTTATTAAACAATTAATTTCCCATAGTAAACCTACGGTGCAGCCCATGCGTGTTTATGCGTGCGTGCCTATGTGTTTGTGTTTCTCGTGTAAACAGAAAGACGCGAAGAATTGTTGAAATATGTGTTCCTGGAAGGTTTCTGAGGATTTCGTACTAGATCAGTCTCGACCAGAGCTTTTTTATTTGTTTTAATTACCATTTAATTTTGGAATTTTTTCTCTTAACCAAGATAGACAATTAAAACAAGTAACAGTGCTCTAGTCGACACTGCTCGACTAGGCGATACCCTGAACCCTACACGAAATGATAATAACATAAAATTTCAATTTTTAAAAAAAGATTTCCGCGGAATTTGAACTCGCACCACATCCAAAATAACTAAAATAAATTTAGTCGGCCCCTCTGCTTACAGCGCCACTGCGACGCCCACAGTACTCGTAATTAAAACGAAATGACATTATTGTTAGGTCACCATATAGCAAAGAAAAGCCAAAGTAGCGGCTAGGAATTCAAAAACAATGCAAAGACAAATCAATCGCAATTGAGATTCTTAGAAAATGCTAGAGTACGTATTAAATGTACATACATACACACATACAAATGAACACGTGCATAAGAAAGGCTGAAACTGTGGAAGCATTTGAGAGCTATTTAAGAAGAAACAGATTTAAACTTATAACAATTTTCGACTAAGAAAATTAAAAATATTAAGTGCTATTCATTCAAGCTCGCACCTTCCCAATAAAATACCGAATTTATGAAGAAAGAAAATGTGATCAAATAAGGTGTTGAGTTGAACACGACTTGCGTTGCCTTAACCATCGCAACCACTGCTCCGGTTGTTTATCTAGTAGCGAAAAATTATATATGTAACTTCAGTGCTAGAGCGTCATTTCACAAAACTAAAATAACGACTGAAAAATTTACAAATCAATCGCAATTCCTAGAATATGCTAGAAGACGCGCTTTTATCTGTACGCATAGAATAAACGATAATAGTTTATATAATTGATAGTTGAGCTACTAATAACTTCCTCTATCGATTAAAAGTAAGAAACCCCTAGTCTAGACTGCTCGACTACGAAATCCCCTGATCCCTTCCAGGAACTGATATTTCAAGAATTCTTCGCTTTTTTCTGCTTCAAAAGAAACACAAACACACAGAGGCACGCACACATAAACACGAATTAGCTGCAGTGTGGGCTTACTATGGGAGCTTAATTGCTTAATAACTTTTCTTGTCGATGGACTATTTTCATGAAATTTTTATATCATGATTATAAAATTGAAATGCAGGAATTTGCCAAAGCACAAGTCTCTAGTATCACGGACAGACGGACATGGCTAAATCGACTCAGCTCGTCGCCCTGATCAAGAATATATATACTTTATGGGGTCTGCCACGCCTTCTTCTGCCTGTTAGATACATTTTAATAAAACCATTATTCACATTTTCAATCGGTTCAGGGTATAATAATTTAATTTTTAATTTTTAATAATAAAATAATTTGTAGGCCACTTTTTTACATGATAGAGCCAGATTGTGAATGAGTATTCCGCAGTTGGTAACGCCCGACTGCAACGTTCTTACTTCTTTTTATATAATTTAATAAATATCCTATTCCATTTGGTTAAATTTTTTTTCATTAAAAAAACATTCAAAAAGACTTAAAAATTACTATAAAATCTAAAATGTTCGCTGTGCCAATAATGTATTTTGTTATTGTCAGAATCCAGCGAACGATTAAAGTAATCCTTTTTCCAGAACACAAAAAGATAAAAGAGGTCTTATTTGATTTACTTAAAATTTTCATTTTTAAATTTTTTTGTTTTTTTATTAATATATTTAACCCTATCTTTACAATTAAATAGAAATTTACAATTAAACATATTTGAATATATATTTATATGATGAATAATGAATGATTTATATACATTGCGTAATCTAAAATAGTCTTCTTCGGGAAATATGGCGAAAGCTTTACATATCGATTTACTGTCGTGGTCCTTTGTACAAGTGAAATTTGTTTGATTTTTAACCAGTTTGTTAAACGCAGATTTAACATATAATGCACGCAGAAAATTTGGTTAATACATTGTATAAAATTGGTTTCAGACATGATTTTATATAAAGTTGATGCGTACTTATGTATGCTTATTATATATAAAATCATATTATTAGTGATGGGTATCCACGATATACACAAAACTAATAATTTATATGTAATGCTTGCAAATAATCGTATTTCATTCATAAGAAATAAATTATATAACAATTACTAAAGCATATGACAACATAACCTGACTAAATTGATTAAATCTAAAAAATTTTAAATAATAAATTTATGAATCATTTAGAATATAGAGATGGTTTATATAAACGGTAAGGCCTACGGCTTTTTAAGTATCATTTGTTGAATTTTTCACTTAAAAATCTAATGAACATCATCTTATAAAATTATTTACAATTTAATAGAGGCTTAAAAGTTATAAGTTTCAATTGAGCAGGAAAAATTGCAGTAATGCATTTTTTTGTTAAGCTAAATGATGTTTTACACATTCTACACATATTTTTTTGTTGTAGTCACATTGCAAGTGTTTCTTTAATTATCTTTTTTACTGCATTTCCCATTGAAGGTGCTGTCGACCCAGAGGTCGAATAATCAAATTTAAACAAATAAGGTTGTATATCGGGAAACGAGGTATCAAAAATTAGATCTAGCTCGCTTTGACTTGGAGTCTTGGGTACATAATCGTGCCGGTTCATTAATTCTGTAATGTATATAACTTTTTCAGTGAGTAGATCAGATACATTTTCGCGGGAAAGCTGCCGATCATCTTCGTTCTCGTGTTTTATTAGATCCAGATGTACTGTCCACACTTCCCAGGGAATAGACTCCTGTGTGAAAAGCCAGCGATTTTTCTTTTTCTGAAAAAATTCTAAGCTTATCTGACCAGAGCCGCAGCTATCATTCGAGCGTAATTTT
Organism: Drosophila mayaguana; assembly: GCA_037075325.1. Classification (NCBI taxonomy): domain Eukaryota; kingdom Metazoa; phylum Arthropoda; class Insecta; order Diptera; family Drosophilidae; genus Drosophila; species Drosophila mayaguana. Next base: position 1,230,315 of record JBAMCG010000039.1, on the reverse strand, counting down.
TCACTAAAAACATTGATGGCACGCTTTACTTTGCGAGTAAGGCTTTCCGAAGTACAACAAACATAGGTAAAGTCAATAAAGTCACAATCAACGTCGGAATAACCCACGGTACCTATAGAATATTGTGCATCTCCAGTGTACATATATTTACCAGAACAACGATGAAACAGTACTGTATGAAAGATGCTAGCCACCGCTTCATCCACCTGCCGACCTTCCATGGTAAGATCAAATATTTGTGAACGTGCATTCATGTTACAATGAATTTTTATATTTAAGGAGTTTTAATGTGCAAATCTTTTCCCTGGGAATACTCAATCTATAACACGGTATTATATATTTATAATATATTCTTTTTTCCTTCTTCTTTATTCTCTTAGCCGGATTGCTATATTGTTTTCCGTGTAAAGATGTCCAATATATCAATAACAAATATTATGGCTACCTGTAGTAGTAGTGTCACCACCTGTTTAAGCCATAATTGATTGACTTAATATAAATCATTATTATTTGCAACAGTCTTGTGTAGAAAATCTGTACAGAAAAAAAAAATTGTAATATATATAAATATAAATATATATATATATATATATATATATATATATATATATATATATATATATATATATATATATATATATATATATATATATATATATATATATATATATATATAGTAGAAACCGGTTATATCGGCTCCGCTTATAACTTCTAATACTAATATGGTTATAGCGTCTTCCGGATATAACGGTCCCTTGAGCTTTGTTATAATCGGATTCTACCATATACATACATATATGTTACTCACCAATAACAATTTTTGCAATTTTCAACCTAAATAGTAGCTTTTGTTACATTTGTTTTATTGAACGTATGCCCAGATCCTAAAAATATATTTTAAAAAATTATTATATGTTATTATGCTAAAAAATCAACACAATAAATTATTTTATGATTCGTCAGGATAACTTAATAGCCATTGAATTGACAAATGTAAAATCAAGTAAGACATGTTAAAGTCTAAAGATTATAAAGAATGCAGAACGAAATTCAATACATGCGTTTTGAAGTACGCATAAATTGTAAGCTCTGCAAAAACTATACCGAATTCCCTATTCATGTAAGTGATAACACTTAGTCACGATCAAAACACTTATATTTTTTATAAACTTAAATGTAAATTAGTGGCCAAATTTTAAGATTGTACCTGTAAATTTGTGAAAACTTGTTTTCCTTTTTCGTGTAGGCATTATCTATAGTTTCTGATAAATCATTAGAAAGTTTACATAACATAACGGTCAAGACAGTAAAACACAGAGGGTCATGTATTTTGTAGTATATCAAAAGAATATAAAACTTAAGCAGATATAAGTTCGTAGATATATGAATAGACGTAGATATATGAATAGACGTAGATATATGAATAACCCATACTTTGGCAAAGGATTGACTACTTGTGCACACATTCCACAATAGTAATACAAATAGAACAAACAACTATATTGTGCAACTAAGGTCACCGTTTATTCATTTTACGTTACACCACTAACCATAAAACATATAGATGGACACTCTGAAGAAAGATTTTGTCCAACTTTTTTTTGGGCGAGGTTACCCCACACAACTTCGTATTCGCTCGGCTCCTTACTTTTAGGTTCGGCGTACGAAAATTCACGACAGCACAATCATTTCGCTTCAAGCGTTCGACCGAGATGGTCGACCGAGATGGTCGACAGCTCGTCGCCATGATCAAGAATATATATACTTTATGGGGTCTGCCACGCCTCCTTCTGCCTGTTAAATACATTTTAACAAAATCATTATACCCTGATTTCTCATTTTCAATGTTTTCATGAAACTTTTATATCGTGATTATAAAATTGAAATGCATGAATTTGCCAAAGTACATGTCTCTAGTATCATGGACAGACGGACATGGCTAAATCGACTCAGCTCGTCGCCCTGATCAAAAATATATATACTTTATGGAGTCTGCCACGCCTCCTTCTACCTGTTACATACATTTTAACAAAAACATTATACCCTCATTTCACATTTTCAATGGGTTCAGGGTATAAAAATAATTTGTATGCCACTTTTTGTGTCGTGTCGTACATGCTAGAGCCGGAATGTGAATGAGTATTCCGCAGTTGGTAACGCCCAACTGCAACGTTCTTACTTGTTTTTTTTAACAGATTTTTCGATAAAGTTTTTAATCGATAACAAAATAATAGGATGAGTTATCGTTTTTTAGTGGTAAACTCGATATGCGCGCTCAGTATACGGACATTAAAAAAATTTTGAAGTCTCTACCACTTATATGTTTTGAGATCGACGCGTTCATACATACGGACAGACGGACAGACGGACGGACAGCAAGACGGACATGCACAAAACCAATATACTAATTCACTTCGTGAATTCGTATAAAAAGATATCTCCTACACCTTTACGGCTAGAGTCTCCAAATTAAATTATTAAATATAGATTCAGATGATTTTTATAGAATTTCGATTTTTGTTAAAAGTCACCCCCTACTCATATAACCACCCCCTCACCAATAAATTTGTAAAAGGCGTATTTCAAATACTAGACTTCTGCTTTGACAAATGCATGGATTTCAATGTTATAATCACGATCTGAAAGTTTCATAAAAATAGTTCATCGACGAGTTATTAAACAATTAAGTTCACATAGTAAGCCCACACTGCAGCCTATGCGTGTTAATGCGTGCGTGCCTATGTGTTTGTGTTTCTCGTGTAAGCAGAAATACGCGAAAGATTGTTGAAATATCAGTTCCTCGAAGGTTTCAGGAGATTTCGTAGCCGAACAGTCTCGACTAGAGCTTTCTTACTTGTTTTCTAGTAGTTTCGGACGTTATGTTAAGTCCATCCTCCATCAATACGTTATTTTAACATATCCTTGGATATTAACACAATTTACACAGTAGCTTCACGAAATTACAGTGGATCAAAAAAGTATTGGCACATTTGAAAAATCAAACTGCTATGTGTTAAATTTTTGCTTTGGCTCATTTGCATAGGACTAAAACATAAATATAGGCACAATTTTTCATCAAAAATGTATTGGTACACGCTATGTTCTAGCTTACACTTTCGTCGCCACAATCGTAAACTGCAGTTATTTTTCATTCCTTCTTTTAACCCTCGCTTCGTTTCGGTTATTGCTAGTGTTTGCAATCACTTGTAATAGGAAATTTAAGAGATCACGAGCAAAATGGCGAGAGGTGCAGAAATTTCTTTGGAAATGCAGAAATTCATCATTAAACTGTATTTAGAGAGTAGTTCTTATCGTGAAATTGGTATACTTGTAGACAGATCATGGTCTAGTGTGAGAAATATTTTTCAAGTATGCCAATACTTTTTTGACCCACTGTAGGGCTTGATGATGAGTAGGTTCCAGCAAGACAATGATCCAAAGCCCATGTAGCCCATAATATGAAGCTATGGTTACTGTTACAGTGTTGCCGAATACGCTACTTTGTAGCTAGATCTGGCTACTTTTTAAGGCCGATTTCTACAAAAGTCTATTACCTACAAATCTGGCTATTTTCAAAAATTACATTTAGCTAAAATAAAAGTGAACTAATAGCAGAATTGGTTAGCTTCGATAATTTTTTCGAGTGAAATTTTCCAAGACCAAACTGTATTGCATCGATATCACTATAAATAACTATCACTCAAAAACTGAACATTTTTTCGCAAGCGCCAGGAAAGTGTCACTAGTAGTAAAGCGGGAAATAATGAAAATAAAAAATACCGAGACGCATGGCTTACAAGGCCAGAGTTGAAAGACTGAGTGAGAAAAGTGCCCGCAGGTCGTACGGAATTTTACTTTGTTTATAGCACGTGCACGATAAAGGCAAAAATCTTTCATTCTTTCGCAAAAATATGCAACAACAGCAAAACATGTGTCAAATGTTAAGAGAAAAACAAAATTACCTTCGAAGTCGAACCATTACCCAAAACTATTGAGCAGGAGGTTGCGTTGTGGCTTTTTTTTTTTTTTTGCTGAGCACACTGCTACTTCCCAAATTGACCATTTGGCACAGTTATCCGTTCGCGAGTTTTGTGCTAAGCCGGAGACAGCTGATCTAAAATTACGTCGTATGAAGTGAAGGAGTATAATTAAGAATGTGCCAGCACCACATTTTGTGAAGATTTGCGCGCCAATATTGGCAATGCCAACTTAAGTTTAACTATCTGATATCGCAATTACAAAACTACTTGGTGGGTGTATGATAAGGATTACGCCGACACGGAAAATGTTGATTTGATTATAGCGTTCCAGCAAAGGACCTTCAAAGTGCAAATTACAAAAGCGATAACGCTGAAAATGACGAGTTGGTGGTCATTAACGAAAAAATAACAGGCTTTATTTAATAAAGTTGAACTGTCATGAAAAAAAAAACATTGTTTTACTTATTATCTACTTTTTTTAACTATTTCACAAGCAAGTTAGCTTTTTTAGCCCTCGGTTTAGTTACTTTTGCTGAAATAATTTCGGCAACACTGACTGCATAATGTAAACAACCAATTAAATTCGCCATCCCAGTCGCCCGATTAAATACTATGCATATTTGGGTTTTTTCTGGAACATAGGATTCGATTACGATGTAGGTATAACAACCAAGGATATGTTAAACAAGTAAAAAAGCTCTAGTCGAGACTGCTCAACTACGAAATCTCCTGATCCCTTCCAGGAACTGATATTTCAACAAATCTTCACGTTTTTTTGCTTCACAAGAAACACAAACGCTCAAACACACAGGCACACATACATATGCACGCACGCATTAACACGCATAGGCTGCAGTGCACAAATCGAAATTCTATAAAAATCATCTGAATCTATAAAAATCATCTAAATCTATAAAAAAAATTTGGAGACTCTAACCGTAAAGATGTAGGACATATAATTTTATAACTGTTTTTCGATAAGCTTTTTAATTTATAACAAAATAACGGAATGAGTTATCGTTTTTTAGTGATAAACTTTATTTGCGCGCTCAATATTCAGACATTTAAAAAAAAAGTCCTAGCTCTTATATGTTCTGAGATCGACGCGTTCATACATACGGATAGACAGACAGACGGACAGGGCCAAATCGACTCAGCTCATCGCCCTGATCAAGAATATATATACTTTATGGGTCTATGTCTGCGATGCTTGCTTCTGCCTGTTACATACTTTTCACAAAACCATTATACCCTATCTATTTTGTAAAGTTAACATTTTTATGAATTATTTACTGTAATTTTCATATTTTTGAGAGTAAGCATTCATATTTCGCAGTCAGGTTACCATTAGCTTGTTTTAAGAACTGTCCAAAAATGAAGTGTCTACGGCCACTTGAGCGTGGCAATCGGCATTTGTAGTGTCAAATTGCGACATTTATATCCGTGAGCCATCTATATATATAAAGGGGCTTAAAATAAGCATTGATAACACGGAAGGAAACATTTCATGGTATTTAAAAAATATGAATTATATTATAAATTATATATATACAGAGGTAGTCAAAAGTATTTACACACCGAAGAATTTTTTGCATGCTCTGCTTAATGTTTTTGTTTATTGTTGTTGTTGTTGTTTTTGTTTATCGGTTAAAAAAAAATCTTTTTTTTGCATTAAGCTAGAAGCGATCTACTGAAGAAATCGTGTAAATAAAGGTACAGGCTTTTAAATAGATCGAAAATAACACAACCGCTAAGGTTGTCAAAAGTATTTACACATACACTGACGAACTAAATTATTGGCACAGCAAGAGTTTTAGATTTTATAGCAATGTTCTACGTCTTTTTAAACGCTTTTTTAATGAAACAAAAAATTAACCAAATAGAATAGAGTATTTATTAAATTATACAAAAAAAATATTGCGAAAAACTTCAACGTACATTTTTATACCCTGATCCCATTAAAAATGGGAAATCAGGGTATAATGGTTTTGTGAAAAGTATGTAACAGGTAGAAGGAGGCGTGGCAGACCCCATAAGGTATATATATTCTTGATCAGGGCGACAAGCTGAGTCGATATAGCCCTGTCCGTCTGTCCGTCCGTCCGTATGAACGCCTAGATCTCAGAAGATATAAGAGCTAGAGACTTCAAATTTTGTATGCGTGCTCATTTATACCATACGCAGTACAAGTTTATCTTTTTTTTCGATAACTCGTCCGATTACTTTTTTATCGCGAATAATCGATAAATTGATTTTATTTGTTTACCGTAATTTTAATACTTTTAGACCTGGAGACTTCAGATTTGGTGCGTATATACATCTGATCAATACGCAGATTTTGTCATTCACAGATTTTGGATACCACGCCCCCTTCGCCCCCAATTTGCAAAAAACGTATTTTAAGTACTAGAGACTTGTGCTTTGGAATGTACACACATTTGCACATTGTGATCACGTTCTGAAAGTTTCATGAAGATAGTCCTACTACAGGAGAAATTATTCAGCAACAAAGTTCTCATAGTATTGCCCACAGTGCAGCCCGAGCGCAGTCGCTATTAGCTGCGCAGTTAGCAGAGCGCGTGCTTATGCGTGCGTGAATATCAGCTCTTTGTAGGGATCAGGGTATCTCCTAGTCGAGCAGTCTCGACTAGAGCTTTCTTACTTGTTTATACCAAAAAATAACCTAAATTTAGCTGAACAAAATTATTGGTACACTTAGTTATTTTTTGGTTTGTTTTTTTTTAATAATTTGACGGATTAGGCGATTTTTTTTGACAATTTTACCATCTGTTATATTCTAATATATATCTAATATATATTCAAATATAGAAAATATTTTAGATATTGGGGGAGCTCCCCTGAGCTACCGATGTTTCTTTTGGCTTAGGTGCCATTATTAAAAACCGTAAACAAATGTGTTCAATAACTAAAAAATTTTCTATATTCACCATGCAAAGCATCGTACAGCGCTTCAAGGGAGCTCGCAACCTGCAAAGTTCAAAAGATACAGGTCGCCCAACGTTGTTGGACAGGTGCAAGTTAATCCCAAAATAACATCCACACAGGTTGCTGCTGAGATTTAAAAAGAAATGGGGAAGGATGTGCACCCGATTACGATACGCAGAGTACTGCACAGGAATACAAAGCGCGTGTTGCTCGACGAAAACCGTGCATCTCGGCTGGCAATAAGAAGAGGCGTTTGGACTACGTTTAGGAATATTTTAGCAAGCCATATGAGTACTGGAGGCAGATCTTGTTCTATAATGAGAATAAGTTCAACATATTTCGATCGGATGGGCGCCAAACTTCTTGGAGAAAGCCAAATAAAGCATTTAATAAAAAGCAATATTACACGAACAGTTTAGCATGGTGGTGGTGGGGTGATGGACTGGGGTTGCATATCTGCTGCAGATGTGGGCGAGTTTGTATTTGTATACGGAATAATGGACACGCATTTGTATCTAAAAGTTTTAAAAGATAGCCTTCAAAAAAGTGTGGAAAAGCAACAACTACCAAGCTCGTACACATTTCAGCATGACAACGACCCCAGGTATTCCGCCCATATCGTCAAAATGGGGCTGGAATATAATACCGCCCATGTCCCACCACACCCACCATAATATTCAGACCTAAATCCAATTGAACACTTGTGGGAAAAATTTGATAGGCTCATCTCCAAACGGGTAATAGCAAACCAAGCCGACCTAAAAATAGCTCTTATTGACGAATGGCAGAAAATTATTTAAAATGTCACTAAAAAATAGTTAATTCAATGCCAAACTTATCTGCGGTTATTAAAGCTAAAGAGTTACATACCAAATATTAATTTTAATTTTCGCTAATTTTTCGCATAATGTTTCTAAGTTTTTTTTTTTTTTTTTTGATGTGCCAATAATTTTGTTCAGCCAAATTAAGGTTTTGTTTTTTTTTTTTTTTGGTTATTTAATTTTTTTTTAATTTACGTAGAAGTTTTTCGCAATATTTTTCTTTTTTTTTTTTTGTATAATTTAATAAATACTCTATTCTATTTGGTTAATTTTTTGTTTCATTAAAAAAGCGTTTAAAAAGACTTTAAAAATTGCTATAAAGTCTAAAACGCTTGCTGTGCCAATAATTTAGTTCGTCACTGTATTTGTATTGCGTTTTAAGTATTTACACAATGTTAATTGGCCTTTTTTATTTGATTTGGCTAATCGTGTGCGGTCGTTGACTAAGATCGGAGTTCAATTTGTAGTTAAAATTGGGAATCTGATTTAAAATGGTAATAATTAACGAACTGTCAATCGAAACAAGATCCGAGACCGTAACCAAGTTTAAGTGTCGTATAGCCACATTGGAGTTGGTAAATTTATACAAAATAACAAGAAAAACAGTATATAACTGGTTAAGAAAAAGAATACACTTGGAAATTTGAAAAATTTACGGCGGAGTGGGCGAAAGCCAACATTGAACGACAGAGAATGTGGAAGACTTATCAGCACAGTCGAATAAAATAAATAAGCCCAGTTAAAATGTCATCAGCATCAAAACAGATTATTGCAAAACATTAAAGGGATGCTACTAGTCGTAGAAGGTCAAAGGATGTTGACATAAACACCTATGTCGTCATTGATATTTCCGAAACAAATAAAGCAAAATGCCTTGCGTTTGCTTTGGAGTATATTGGAAAGCCTTTGGAGTTTTGGTACAACGTTTTGTGGACAGATGAGGCTTCATTTCAGTTTCACGGCTCATTTGGAAAGAGTTTTATGATTTAAGTCGAAAAAAACTGCAGTGTAGACCTTTACCAGATGTATAGGTAAAACAGTAAAGTTTTGGGGTTGCATGTCATACTATGGCTTTGGTGCCAATAGAAGGTACTCTAAGCTTCATGCCAAAGCATATGTGTTTTTTTTTTAACCGGTACACAAAAACAATAAACAAGCTCATTAAGCAGAGCATGCAAAAAATTCTTCGATGTGTAAATACTTTTGACCACCTCTGTATATATAAATTATAATTATAAAATTATAAATCTTAAAAAAAAAATTAAAAACAATTAAAAGTTATCTACGGGGCTCAAACCACAACAATCTACGCCCACTAGAAGCGTGGCGAATCGGCATTTATAGCGGCCAACTGCATACGGACTGTGAATGCAACGTTCTTACTAGTTATTTTAGTTTGTACGCATACTTTTTCTTGTCCGAAATCCGATGTTTTTTAGTATCTTAATTATAGAAAATTAACCAAATGTCATAGCGACATAACATTTGTTGTATGTGATTTATAATGAGTGTGTTATTCATTAAAATATAACATTTTGTCAACAGGAAGTCTATTTTTTTTTTACCACCAAAATTTTGAATTGAGCTTGTACGCATATTTCTTCTGGCAAGTGGATGTAAAATTTCCAACAGACCGTTATTGAAAAACGGGTTTAATCATGCTACATACATACAGTGGTTCACAGCTTATTTCAACCAGCACCTCAAAAAAAGTTTGTTGGTCTATAAAATCTAAAGTATTGTAGATATCCAAAAAATTTAAACGCAGGTTTTTAGTGTGATGTTTAAACTAATACAAAATGTATTTATTTATTTTTTAAATATTTTTTCAATATTTAGTAATGCTTAAAAACTAAAAAATGAGACCAAAACACTTCCACAGCTTATTTCAACCACTTGTGAAATAAAATTATTAAAGCTAAGTGTCTTTTAAATAACAACAAATTAATACTTTGTAATACGACCCTTTTGCTTAACTACCATTTTAAGCCTTTTTGGGATAGATTCCACCAACTTTATGGTCACTTCTGGAGTAATTTTTTCCCATTCCTCAACCAATGCAGCTTTTAGGTCCGAAATGCTCGATATTTTGTGTTTGCGAATGTTTCTTTCCAAAATCGACCACAAATTTTCGATTACATTTCAATCTGGTGACTGGTCTGGTGGTTTCATAACGTTTCAGATCAGCCAGGACATTTCCAGATCAGCCAAGTCTGGACGAATCCCGCAGTGTGTTTCGGGTCATTACCTTGGTCAAAGCTGAAGTCCTCCTTTATGACCAGTTCCTGGGCACTTTGAATTAAATTGGACTTCAAAATATCAAGATATTTGTCTTTATCCATCGTAGTCTCAATGAACTCCAAGTTTCCTACGCCGGCTACTGACATACTGGCCCTAACCATAACGTTTCCTTCGCCATGCTTTACTGTAGCTCTCAAAATTTTTGCGTCAAGGTCTGTATTAGGCTTACGCCACACATATGAGGGCCCATCCGACCCAAAAAAATTAGCTTTGGACTCATGGTAAAATAAAACAGTGTTCCAGAATCCAATGTCCTTGTGCAAGTGCTCCTTGGCAAATTTTAGGCGACACTTCTTGTCTTGGTCGCTTATAAAAAAATTCTTGCGTGGTACTCTGGTATTAAAATCATGTTCCCGAAACACACGGCGAATAGTTTCTGGGTGCATGACTTGCCCAACACCTCCTTAACATCACTGACCACTTGTCGAGCCGATATCCTTGGGTTGTCCCGGATTTTTCTCACAATGTAGCGCTCGTCCTTGGGATTAAAAATTTTGTTCGCAGCATTTCTACCTTTATCGTGGGTTCTATTTTCACGGACAAATCGGTATCTGATGTTTTGAACTGTAAAATCACTATATCCAGCCATCTCAACAAATTTTTCAACGGGAATGGCCATTTTTAAAGGATTTGAGAACATGTTCCCGCTGCTCAATAGTTGTACAAGGTCCCATTTTGCTAAACTCACTTTTCTGCAAGTTGAGCTCTCGAAATTCAGCACAAATTTATGTTATCACATTCCGAAAACATTAAATAAAGCATAGAACAAGAATCGACCGTTTCATTTAAAAAAAATGGATTTTGATCAGTTGCAAAGTTAGTGGTTGAAATAAGCTGTGGAACTGTTTTGGTCTCATTTTTTAGTTTTTAAGCATTACTAAATATTGAAAAAATATTTAAAAAATAAATAAATACATTTTGTATTAGTTTAAGCATCACACTAATAACCTGCGTTTAAATTTTTTGGATATCTACAATACTTTAGATTTTATAGACCAACAAACTTTTTTTGAGGTGCTGGTTGAAATAAGCTGTGAACCACTGTATGTATATCAGCTGTCTATTAATTCTGTACTGTATGTACACGTTTGTACATTGGCATTGCCTAAACCTAGCGCTAACGACTAATGCGATTAATAATAAATTAAGAAAATAATGTTTAAAATCAGTAACGAAATTCGCTTTTAAATTAATAAAGATACTAAACATAGAAACATTTATCAACTACGTGTTTGCTTCCATACGTGCATGTATGTATATGTATGTACCTACATAATCTATTTGAATACACCTATTGTTGTACATGAAACAACATGCTTGTTCAACGTATATACATATATCAATTATTTATTGTAAAAATATGACACTCACATATACGTATGGTACTTACATGTATTCTTTTTTTTTAAGCTGTTCATGCTGATAATGCTCAAACTAATTGATGTCGTTTGCCTCCTCTAAAAGATTATACTCTTGTAATTGATTAGCTTTAATTTACTTTATTGCGCAATATGTATATCATACAGTATCGCTTATTTGATGCCCGTTTAATCAACAGTCAACATTTTAGTTTAGCATAAAATAAATTTGATTGCTTTACCAAGTCCAGTACATATCATGTATTTATTAGTCACAAATATTGTAAATTATCGAGAGCATTATATCGAACTTAATAGCATATATGGCTTCAATAAACCACTGTTAAAATACTGAATAGGTTACGCAAATAATAGTTCCGTTTATTGTTAACAGTCTGACCTGTTGTGACGTCACATATTGTGCTCGTGCTCTGTTATTAAGCCGAAATCCGGCAATTGATGGCAAATAATCCGAATTAATCGATTATTGATGGCAAATAATATGAATTAATCGATTATTGAATTGTATGAGTAATTTCAGCTACGATTATTAATTTCAATTAATCAACGAAAATCGATAATCATCAATATGTGTATTGTTTTTAAGATATTGTATAATACAGTAGTGCAAAACTATATGTATATGTATATACTATTAAATATAGTAATATTATAGTATTAAACATTAATAACTTACATAGATGATCTTGCATTTATAACAGTTGTAACACTAACCATAGAACACATAGACTAAGCACGCAGTGTAAAAATTTTGTTCAACTTTTTTTTTAGCATTGAGACCCCATACAACGTATACAACGTATTCGCTCGGCTCCTTACCTTTAAATTCGGGGTACGAAAATACACGATAGTCACCGTCACAGGCTCGACCGAGATGGTCGACATTTGAAATAAAGTGACTCTATGCTCAATTTTTTTTCTTGCTCTCTCTCTTTCTATGCTCTCTGCTCTCTCAATTTTGTATTTGTATGCATGCATGTGAGCACGAGCAGCAGCTCACAAAAATTGAAATTTCTTCGCAGCTAGACCGCATGTCTTCCCTTCTGAGTGAAGAGTATACTTACTCATCAAATCGTTTGCCGTGCTCATGCAGAATGTTTGCGCTTTCGTTATTATTTGTGGGAAGGGTATGCAAGCGTTGGTGCGCATAGAGATCATTCTTCGCGGCGACCATGCATACTTACACATCCACACTTACAGTCCCTTGCTACATGTATATGCCTGTTTGCGAGTCTCTAGCAGTTCACAAGATCTACCAAATGCAAATGTTCGGCTTTCAAATTCCTACAGGCAGCTAGAGACTCGCACACAGGCATATAAATGCTCATACATGTAGTAAGGCACTGTAAGTGTGTGTATGCATGGTCGCCGCGAAGAATGATCTCTATGCGCACCAACGCTTTCATACCCTTCCCATAAATAATAACGAAAATGCAAATATTTTGCATGAGCATGGCAAACGATTTGAAGGGCTCGGTATACTCTTCACTCAGAAGAGAACACAAGGGGTCTAGCTGCGAAGAAATTTCAATTTTTGTGAGCTGCTGCTCGTGCTCACATGCATGCATACATATACATATTTGAGAGAGCAGAGAGCATAGAAACAGAGAGAGCAAGAAAAAAAAATTGAGCATAAAGCCACTTTATTTCAAATGTCGACTTTCTCGGTCGAGCGCTTGAAGCGAAGTGATTGTGCTGTCGTGAATTTTCGTACGCCGAACCTAAAAGTAAAGAGCCGAGCGAATACGAAGTTGTGTGGGGTTGCCTGCCCCAATAAAAAGTTGGACAAAATCTTTCTTCAGCGTGTCCAGTCTATGTGTTCTATGGTTAGTGGTATAAGTGCATAAGACAGTCCACTGAATAAGTGGACAAAATTGGATGTAATTTTCAAAGCTTTACACTTGTGCATATACATACATATACAGGTGAAATTCAAATGTAGATAAACACTGAAATTCACATATTATAAAAAGTGTATTTGCTACATTAGTTGACACTCAACTTCTGATCCTAACGGTGTTATCATGTGATTCATTCTGACAGGCAGGCCCACGACGATTAAAAAAATCAAACTAAAAATATAATTGATTCTGCAATTCGAACCGATAATAGTTCACACAATGTGTGTGTGTGTGAAGGCATTTTTGACATATAGAGTCGCAATGATACAGTATTGCTTCGTCCCGTGCTTTCATCTGTTGGCTTTGATGGCGGAAGTCACCAGGCCAACAATTTTATTTAGCAGGGCCAACAATTTTATTTGACCACCTTTCCCATGGTGTCTAAGAGGCAGATTGGTCTGTACGAGGATTGTTGCTCTGGTGGTTTGCCAGCCTTGGGTAGCAATACCAGGTTCTGGATTTTCTAGGTTGCTGGGAACGTATCCCGAATTAAACATTCGCTGTATAATTCGACGAACGTACTTGGCTGCAAGCCGAGGTATAGTTTTAGCGTACGATTTGGAATCCCGTTCAGCCTCATGGCTCAGCTTCATGCTGAGTTAGTTTTTAAGACTTCTGAAAGCTACTAAGATTACTGTTTACCAGCGTATAGTCTCTAAGAAGCATTCTCTTTTGCTTGTCTGAATGGCCTTCTTCAGCTGTCTTCTAGCCGCCTGGTAAGGTAATTGTTTTTCTAAATACGTAGACCTACCGCCCGTTTGTAGATTCTTCTCACCTGGATACATTTGCGTCAAAGTTACCTAATTGTGGATTCCACCAATACGTAGGCGCCTGTTTTTTCATGCTGCTGCTGCAGGCACTCTGTATTTGGACTACCATTTAGCATGCTCTGGCCTCAGCATTGCCAACTGTGCCCAGCGACTGAACGACCTTTGAAAAGGCGCGGGATCAAAAGTATCCAGCTGATACGATTCTCACCTATTGTGAATGGTCGCTGCCTGTATAGCTATCGCCATGGCTCCACGTTGCTTCCCGAAAAGGGATGAAGTGACAAAAGTAATGTCAATTACAGTTCCGTATCCAGCCCGACTCAAGGTGAGCTCTTGACCAGCGTTAAGCAGTGCAGCATCCAGTGTCGCGAAGAACTCTAGTAGGTCTAGTAGGAAGAACTCTGTGTGGTCACTACATTCTAACGCCCATGAATTAAAATTTCCTGCTGCTGCTCGGCGAGCTCATCAAGCACCGTTCTGCATTCGTTAAGTTGCATGATGGGGGCCGGATAGCAACTGTAGAGCGAAAAGTTAACGTATCGGGAGCGTACGAGCCCATAAATGACTTAACATAGCGTCTGTGGACCATGTCCTAGGGCAGCTAATCTTACAGTGATGAGGCTCACTAAGAAAGGCTACGTATATATATTTTGCCCTTATAGTCTGCGCTAATTGATCTAGGCCCAATACAATGATTTAAGTTAAGCTGCAGGAACCTTAACATTTCATTGTACGCGCAGCTTCAAAGTAGGATGGGCACATGAAGCTGCCGAATGGTCCATCTGCTTTTCGCCTTTCAGGACGCAGAGGCTATATTTTGGAGACTTGGTTCATGCTTTTGCACTGTGACCCATCGCTGCGCTCCTGAAACAAACAACCTTTAATTCACAGTCGCTACTGCAGTTGGCTGCAATATGACCGTAGTCGAGACATTTGAAACAGCGTATCTATGGCTCGGATACGGAATACTATCCATCCTGTTATAATTTTGGACAGCACGAGCAGGGTTTTGGTTTTCCCAACTGGAACTGGTCCAGGTCTAAAAGTATTCAAATTACGCTGAATAAACAAAATCAATTTATCGATTATTTTCAATAAAAAAGAAATCGGAAGAGTTATCGAAAAAAGGGTAAACTTGTACTGCGTATGGTATACATGAGCATGCCTACAAAATTTAAAGTCTCTAGCGCTTATATCTTCTGAGATCTAGGCGTTCATACGGACGGACGGACAGACGGACAGACGGACAGGGCTATATCGACTCAGCTTGTCGCCCTGATCAAGAATATATATACATTATGGGGCCTGCGACGTTTCCTTCTGCCTGTTGCATATTTTTCGATCCCTACAAGGAGCCGCTATTCACGCACGCATAAGTACGCGCTCTGCTAACTGCGCAGTAAGCAGCGACTGTGCTTGAGCTGAGCTGTAGTGTGGGCAATACTGTGAGAATTTCGTTGCAGAATAATTTCTCTTGTAGCGGGACAATCTTCAAGAAACTTTTAGAACGTGATCATAATGCTCAAATGTGTATACATTTTAAAGCACAAGTCTCTAGTACTTAAATATCAAATTGACAGCAAAGGAGCGTGGTACCCAAAATCTGTGAATTACAAAATCTGCATATATATCAAAGTTATATACACACCAAATCTGAAGTCTCCAGGTCTGAAAGTATTCAAATTACGCTGAATAACCAAAATCAATTTATCGATTATTTTCGATAAAAAAGAAATCGGATGAGTTATCGATATGATAAACCACTAACCATACAACACATAGACTGAACATGTAGACCAAATTTTTTCAACGCCGAAAATCTGTCTTGTGGGTCCCAACCAACTTCGTATATGCTCGGCTTGGTATCTAGTGGCTCGGGCAATGAAAACTTAGCTCGACGAAATCAGTGCACTGCGAGCGCTTAATCCGAATGGTCCCTTTTTATATGAAGAACAACTACATATGTACTATTTTTTCTACTCTCGCTCCATCTCTGTCTTCTTTCTCTCTCTCAATGGTCTCTCAAATCATCAATCTCAGCAGCACACAAAAATTTAAATTTTTCGTGACGATTCCAGCTCTTTCCTTATGAGTGAAGAGTGTACCGAAATATGAAAGACGTTTGCCACGCTCATGCACACAAAATATTAGCGTTTCGATGATTATTTGTGGGAAGGGAATGAAAGCGTTGATGCGCATAAAGAATATGATTTCGCGATGGCCATGCACACACACACTTGCAGTCTCTAGAAACATGTATGACCATTTGTCGCTAGTGCGTGTAATATGTTTTAGGCAATAGTCCGTTGCAGTCCCGTGTTGCATAATCATCGAAACGCTAATATTTTGTGTGCATGAGCGTGGCAAACGCCTTTAAGATTTCGGTATACTCTTCACTCAAAAGGAAAGAGCTGGAATCGTCACGAAAAATTTCAATTTTTGTGTGCTGCTGAGATCGATGATTTGAGAGACCATTGATGGAGAGAAGAGAGAGATGGAGCGAGAGAAAGAGAGTGGGACAAATAGCACATAGTTGTTCTTCATATAAAAAAGGACCATTCGGCTTAAGCGCTCGCAGCGCACTGATTTCGTCGCGCGAACTTTTCATTCCCTGAGCCAGTAGATACCAAGCCGAGCAAATACGAAGTTGGGTTGTACCTATTAAAATGATTTTCGGCGTTGAAAAATTTGTTCTACATGTCTAGTCTGTGTTGTATGGTTAGTGGTATAATAAAGGGTCTCGAAAAGTCACTTATGTGTACTTATGTATTTCGGTTATAATACGTAACTAATAAAGTAAATAATCGTTCTCATTTGAAAATTTCATATTCGTTTGTTCTAAATTTCTGTTATGTTGCCATATTATCGATTACAATATATCAGTAGAATACGGCTAATCGAGTAACAATAAATATCGAAATCGATTACATTACTTTACTGATTTCTTCTTCGATTTTTTTGGTCAGGAAGTTTTAGAATTATCAAATGGTTGTAATACCCTTTTTAAAATATATAAGTGTGAATACATTTTAAACTGGTCAAGTGATAAATGCAATAGAAAACCATATAGCTTTAACGAAAGTCCTTGTAAAATTGAAACACTTAAAAAATAATATGTTATGTATATGTGCGGTTCTATAGCTGTTGCTGCGTACTCAACGCGTAGGAAACACGCAATATTAAGTGCATTAAAGCAAGTGCAAGCGAGATGGCTATTGCTACTAGATTCATTGTGTACAACATCTTTCATATACATATGTACATACGAAGCAAGCAGCGCGCGAGTACTTTTGTAGCCGACAGCAAAGAATAATGAATTACAATACAAACGAAAAAAGAAAATTTTAAAACATCTTGTAGTCACAAATATGTGAATCAGACAAATCATGCAGACATCGCAAAACACTTTAAAAGAAAATGAGAGTGAAAATTTATGTTATGGATATGTATGCGCTCAAAAATTTAAATTTTTGGTAACTAAATACACAATTTTGGTTTAATAACAACAAATTATATGTATAGGTGAATAGAAATCAGTTATCTTGTGATCCAAATGCAAATATATAATAAATAGCGTTAAGGAGTGATTAAGAAAATAAATAGATTGATAATTCCATATATATTTAAATACGATATGTTGTTTATATATATATATATATATATATATATATATATATATATATATATATATATATATATTAATTAAATTAAACAACATATCGTATGAAAATATATATGGAATTATCAATCTATTCCTCTTATATATTATATTATATATATATATATATGATTAATTCAATAAAAAAACCGCTCATCTCTTGGGGATCGAATATTGAAAATTGGATAAACTGAATTTGTATTTCCTCATAAAGAAAAAACAAAACCATTGTCTTTTGCGTACATCCCAATGCCTATGATAATATTCATATACACATATATCAACCTTAGACTCTTAATAAACTTCGCCATGTAACAGAAAGCTTGTATTTTTCCATGCTATGATGACAGCACTGGACACTCGTGGATCAATTTGATAATGATTACAAATTGCACCCGCAACAGTTAAAGCTTAATTGAAAAATTATTAGTACACCAGGAGTGACCACCCTATCGAAAATTAGAAAAACCAGCGAATACTATGTTTTTGACATGGATGTAACTACTACAAACCAAACTGTTAAGCCGGTAATAAGTTCGCTTGCAGACGGCAGCGTGCTACAGGAGTCAGTGAGTCTTTTAACACGGCAGAGCTCAGTTCAAGAAGTTCTTCCTATACCTTCAGCTGTCGTGAGTGTCAATAAAAATAAAAGGCAAAATGAAGCGAGCGCACAAAGTATTGTTCCAGCGCCAGGTGACATTCCAGATACTTCAGCACTTGCAACATTAGCAATATCAAACACATCATCTGTGGGCTTAAGCCTACCTCCGCCGAAATCGAATTTAAGTGTCACAGAATCGTCTTCAGATGTTGCTCTATTGAGTTGTTTGTTACCAGCTCCGCCTTCTTTTTCAAGCGCAGGATTAAGGGCAACCTCAACACCACCAGCCCATAGTTCTTCAGGCCAAACAGGACCAGCACTACTAGCACCTGCACCATGTGCAAGTGATTTTGACTCAGACACGGAATTATCAATTGTAGCAGCGGCAACCACAACAGTAATTACTACTACAATAGACAACTCGACAACATCACCTATGTCATCAGCTTCAACAGCAACGTGTACACCTGTTCAAACTACTTTATTAGCAGCTACAAACGGCCACGCAAATAACAGCAACTCCAGTAGTTGTCCACAACTGAGTCTAATCACCAAACAGCAACGCCAACAGAAACGTCGGCGAGAACGAGCCCAGCGCCTGCAGGCAGAGCGCGATAATCGATGCACTTTAAGTGCATTGAGCGGCAATTTGATTGGAGGATCTGTAGGTGTGGGTGTTGGTCTTGGGATAAGCGCTACTACTGGTAGTAACAATACTGGTATGATTGGTTCTGTAACTGCACCTACCGTATTGATAGGCAACACTAGCGCATTGGGTCCTGGTAATAGCATGTTATATCACCTCAATAGTGCTGGTAGTATGGGAGAAGATAGCAATAACTCCAATGGCAACTTTACTAGCAGTAGTAACGGTAGCAATAATTTGATACCACCTACGGACAGCATTGCGTCACTGTTATTGAATCCACCACATTCTCCTGAATGCAATTCTGGTCTGATGGCAACACCAAGTGATAGCGAAGGAGAATCACTCGATGAAGATCTTCTTTCAACATCGTCGTCATCAACATTACTTCTTCCGCGCGATAAGCCTCCACCAAGACCGCCACCTCCAGTTCGTCGCAAACTGCCTAGGTCTCCTGTCCTGGAGGAGGAGATTATTGACGGATTTGCCATATTAGAGTTCAAAACTTACGAAGATCTGGAGGTAAGGAATATACTCTTTGCTGATTCTTTTATTATTATTTCTATTTATCTAATTTTCATATTTGTGAATAGTTTGCCATTAAACTAGGACAAAAACGTAAGGAAAAACGGCTTTCGGCATTAGAGGAACTTACGTGCACATATAGCATAGAGGAAATGAAAATGCCAAAGATTATTGATACGGGTCAGCCTCACCCATTGCGTAACACAAATCCTTCCAATTTGTCAGGTGCAAGCACCAATAATTTAAAAGAATCTAATCACCACCAACATCGCGGTGTAAATGTTGGTAGTGGAGTTACAATTGTGGCTACGGCTAATAGCATCAGCACTAACAATAATTCAACAAATAATAGCAATACGCTATACACTATGCCAATGTCGAGTATACACGATACCGAAGCTGAAAAGTGGGTAGGAGATCCATATGGACAGCAACAAGAAAAGCTGGCGATCACCAGCAAGGCAAAGCAAATTAGCAGTAGTCAACATTTGAACCATGTGATCCAATCAAATAATTCAGTAGCATCTGTCATCAGCATAAGCAATACCACTGTCGCAGGAACCGTTAATACTGTCACTGTTAGTTGCATTCTGGAGCATGACATTGAAAAGTTATCTACTGGCGCAGCCGTACCGCACATAGAGCTAAATGACAATAGAAATGAAAATAGTTCCGGGGGAACTTCACAAGATACCATAACCAATGATAGCCAACCAAACAGTGAGGTAGCAGAATATAACATTAACGGCACAAAGTCAACTGATGCCTCTAATATGAACAATCATCTTAGCACTATGTTATCATCGTCGTCATGCTCAAAAATTAACGTAAGTAATCAATCCAACATAAGAGTAGTAATTTTCTAATATGTTCCTTTTGAACAGAAGCTGAAAAATCTAGAAAGTAGCGAAGCAGATGTATCTGCTACTGCAGAAGCTGTCGCAGAAGGCTTAAAGTTAAAAATTGAAGACTATTCAATTGGAACAGCAAAGGTCTTAGGAGCTAGTGTTCTACTTAACAAGGATACTGATCTAAACGAAAGTTTTACTGATGTAAGTAATCTAATAATTTTATATATGTATATGATTTATTTACTTTTACACTATTTTCTGGGCAGGTTTCAAATCACTGCGCTATCAACAAAAAAGAAACTAATATCGTATGTATTTTCTCTCAGCGAAAATGTATTATTACTTTATTTGTATACCATGTTTATTTCAGTGTGATAAAACTATAGCCGGGAATAAGGTAAGTGAATTTTGTTGATTTTATACATAGTTGTAGCAGGGTTGAACAAAAATATCGTAGTGTTCCCAATGGCGCGAAACTTAAATTCCATGCCTAAAAAGCAGTTAAATATACCTACGAAGAGAGCTAAATTGCTTAGGTTTTGTGCCGCTTTCTTTAAGTTTAACAAAGTTTATGAAAAAATTTAAATAATTTGATAAATACGAACAGCAAAACTTTCGAAATATGAACACTTATAAACAAAGAAGTATGATAGAACTTGTCGAGCCTACGGGATCCCCTGAACCCTTCGACGAACTGATATTTAAATAATTCGTCATTCATGCACACATATACACACAGATGGTCTGCAGTGTGAGCTTACTATGGGAATTTTAAAAACTTTCCATTAACTAGATTATCTTCATACAACTATCAGACCATGATAACATTATTTGCCAAAGTGCAAATCTCTATTAATTGACATACGCTTTTTGCAAATTTGAAGAGAAGGGAGTGGATTTGGGGCCGGTATCCAATATATAACAAAGAGGTATAACATATACAATTGAATCTATATGTAAAATACTGTCTTTAATATGTAGGAGATATAATTTTATAATTTTTTCGATAAGGGTTTTTTCATAGCAGAGTACGACATCGATTTTTGGAAACGAATTTGATCTCCGCGTTCTATTCACGGACCTAACAAACTTCGAATCTCTAACTCTTATAACTTCTAAGATCGGTGCATTAATACATATAGACATACGCACGGACCAGGGGTTCATAGCTATATCGACTCAGCTCGTCGCCTGGATAATATACAGTACGTCCATTAACTGTTTGCAAAACAAACAAGTAAGAACACTCTAGTCGAGACTGCTCGACTAGGAGATACCCTGATCCCTACAAGGCGCTGATATTTACGCGCGCATAAGCACGCATTCTGCTAACTGCGCAGTAATCAGCGACTGCGCTTGGGCTGCACTTCAGTGTGGGCAATACTATGAGAATTTTGTTGCTGAATAATTTCTCTTGTAATAGGACTATGTTTATGAAACTTTCAGAACGTGATCACAATGTACAAATGTGTATACATTCCAAAGCACAGTCTCTAGTACTTAAAATACGTTTTTTACAAATTGCGGGCGAAGGGGGCATGGTATCCAAAATCTGTAAATTACAAAATCTTAGTATTGCTCAGATGTATGTACATGTATAAACAATATCAGAAGGAAGCATCGCAGACCCCATAAAGGTTATATATTATTGATCAGGACGATGAGCTGAGTCGATATAGCTCTGTGCGTCTGTCTGTCCGTCCGTCCGTCCGTTTGAGCGCCTAGATCTCAGAAGATATAAGAGCTGAAGACTTGAAATTTTGTATGCATACTCATGTACAATGCAATGCACACGCAGTACAATGCTATCGTCTTTTTTCGATAACTCATCCGATTTCTTTTTCTCGAGAATAATCGATAAATTGATATTGTTTATTAAGCGTAATTTTAATACTTTTCGACCTGGAGACTTCAGATTTGGTGTGTACATACATCTGATCAATACGAAGATTTTGTAATTTATAAATTTTGGATACCACGCCCTTCGCCCCCAATTTTAAGTAGTAGAGACTTGTGCTTTGGAATGTATACACATTTGTACATTATGATCACGTTCTGAAAGTTTCATGAAGATAGTCCTACTACAAGAGAAATTATTCAGCAACAAAATTCTCATAGTATTGCCCACACTGAAGTGCAGCCCAAGCGCAGTCGCTGATTACTGCGCAGTTAGCAGAAGGCGTGCTTATGCGCGCGTAAATATCAGCGCCTTGTAGGGATCAGGGTATCTCCTAGTCGAGCAGTCTCGACTAGAGCTTCCTTATTTGTTTTCTTTACAAGATGTTTTCTGTATGTATTCATAAAGAAAAAAAGTAACAAAAACAATGAGAATAGCAACAAAAACATACCAAATAATTTTAAAAAATATATAAATACATGTATTGCTGTCTAATAATTCTTTGCAAAAAGCCAGGGCCATCATTATAGAATAACATTATCTTTGTCTCTTCCCAAAAGATTACGTTATTCCAATAGTCAGGAGGACAGTCAATATGAAGTCTTGCAAAGGTCTGACGTTTCTCAATATTTACAGCAGACAGCAACGGCTTCTTCCTTGCCACATGGGAGGAGTATTTGTGTAAATTAAAAATTTTTCTGACAGTCTCGGGACACACTGTCTTTTGAAGATTTAATTTAATGTCCGTCACCAACTCTCTGAGGCTTGTCTGTGTTCTTTTTATCCACTGTCTTTAGAATTTCTGAACAGTCCCGTCGACAGAGCATTGCTGGTCTGCCTTTAGAGCTGTTTAGTTCCAGTCTATTTTCTTTTTCTATCGATGATTAATATTATAAACTGTTCTAAACTGAATATTAAACATTTTAGCTAACTCCTTAGTAGTCTTTGCTTTGATATAATTAAAATACGATAATTATATGAAATTGTCATTGCAAAATTCAAATTTTGTGAGAAGTGGTAGTGATTGCATGACTTTATAAAAACGAATAAATTCACGAAAGACTTGTGAAAATAGACGTGGCGAGCCGCAGTAATTTTGGTGCCTAATTAGCATTTTCCCGTCTTCTTTCAACTAATGTTTGCATTCTGCACAAAATTAATGGACAGCTAATATTCGTCGTTATTATTATTATTATTATTATTTTTTTTTTGCTTTCATTTACTTTGTATGTTTTTGTTGCTATTCTCATTGTTTTTGTTATTTATTTTCTTTATGAATGCTTAAGAAAAAATCCTGTAAAGAAAAGAAGTGTCTTTCCTAATAAAATATGACGTTAAAGTTGAATTTATACCGAACTTTGCAATGGTTTGCCATGTTCATGCAAAATGCTCGCGTTTCATTAATTTTTGTGGGAAGATTGCATATTAAAAATATGTTTTCATGACGAGCAGGTACACACACTTAAGTACCGTGTTACATGTATGATCATTTCTATGTCTTTTTGCGCACTTATCAGCTCATGTACTCAACTTATTAATTCGCCCTCTCACTCCTTCAATTCGTTTTTGCTCGGTTGAATATTCTGCTGCCGAGTCATATACAACCGCCGTGCTCCGCTTAGCTTCTAAATCACTCAACATATATTGCGCATTTTAAATTCAAGTAGCGTTTTTCTAGCATTCACGCAGCTCTCCAGTACATACACACCACATATGTTTGTGTTGTTAAAGAAAAACAAGTAAGAACGTTGCAGTCGGGCGCTACCAACTGTAAAATACTCATTCACAGTCCGTATGCATGATATTATGAATAGCATTAAAAATGGGAAATTAAAGCATAATGGTTTTGTGAAAATGTATGTAACAAGCAGAAGGAAGCATCGCAGACCCCATAAAGTATATGTATTATTGATCAGGACGATAACTCATCCGGTTTCTTTTTTATCAAGAATGATCAATAAATTTATATTGCTTATTCATTATTTATTTAGACCTGGAGATTTCAGATTTTGTGTGTACTTACATCTGATCAATACGCAGATTTTGTAATTTACAGCTTTTGGATGCCACACCCGCATCGCCCTAGAGACTTGCGCTTTGCAATGTATACACATTTGCACATTATAATCACATTCTGAAAGTTTCATGAAGATAGAACAAATTTCCCATAGTATTGCCCACACTGCACCGCCGCCCAAGCGCAGTCACTGCTTACTGCGCAGTTAGTAGAGCACGTGCTTATGCGTGCATGAATATCAGCGCCTTGTAGGGATCAGGGTATCTGATCCCATTAAAAATGGGAAATCAGGGTATAATGGTTTTGTGAAAAGTGTGTAACAGGCGGAAGGAAGCATCGCAAACACCATAAAATATATATATATTGTTGATCAGAGCGACGAGCTGAGTCGTTCGGACAGACGGGCAGCAAGACGGACATACACCAACCAAAAGTTGCTAGAAATGTAAGGAGAAAATTAACAAACAAAAATATTTTTCTTCTGGTATATAAAAATTAAATAATAAATTTGCATTATTTGGTCGCGGGCTCGAACTTGGAGCTCAACACATAACACACGTCACGTTCACATCACCATCTCAAACCATTAGATTACTGGTAGATGTACTAGTGGTGTTGCATATACAATACAAAGTAGAAGCTGAAAATGGAGTGTCATTCATTCGCAATTTCTGGAATACAATATGTAAATAATGCATAAGAAAACATAGACTTTGTGTATTTTCCAAGCTTAATTTAATAACGTGAGAGTCATTTCATATCTGTAAATTTAGTAGAAGTACAAATCCTTCCCATATTAGCACTTCAATTTAATGAATTTGTTCATTTGGCCGCTATCCAAAATTTGGGTTTCTCTTTTTAATGACATTAAAAAATCCTCGACCAACATTGATCTCGATCACCTCTAACACAGCTACCTCATTGCCTCGATGTCGGAGTCGGATTCGAACCCAAGACTTCTTTTCTTGCTCAATAGCAATTAACCTTTTCGATAAGGTTTTTAATCGATTAAAAAAATAATGGGAATTCATTTTTGGAGACAAACTCAACTGTATATATGGACGGACAAAAACCATTATACCCTGATTTCCCATTTTCAATGGGTTCAAATAAATCAATTGTTTGACTAAATGCATCACCGCTAATATTTTGTCTACGTAAAATTTCAAACAAAAGCTGATAGTTCAAACGCGATTAGGTTTGTTTGATCACATTCGAAAAAGAATGCGTGTGTTGATAATTTTCCAAGCGGCCACACGGATTTTTATATGATTTTCATATGTGTGTTATTGAATATGTGGAGATTTTTGTTAAAACTCAAGCGTAGCATATTTGTTATATCTGCATCAAAAGTTCATTTTAAACGTCTTTATTAAACTGCGACTGTCCTAAAATGCAGCTAAAATACATATTTTCGAGAATACCTCTGAAGAAGAAGGAAATAATGGGAATATCCGTAGTGAAAGCGAAAATAAAACTGATTGAACAGTTGTGCATATATAAGCTGAAACCCTTTTAATAAGCAATCGCATGTAAGTTTAATGACGGCCGTTCGAAAAAGCAATACTTACCAATCTTTTTAGTGCTTTTCGTGATATTTCAGTTGAATAGTATTTATACATGTATAGTCACGAAATTTGTGAAATTCTGTCATCTATTGGATGTCTACATAAAGTACATAAATTAGAGCGAGAGAAAAACATTATATGGAGATTTTTATTTTCATTGTATAACTATTTTCGCAGGTACTGGTATTAAAAATGCAATATGTTTTTCAATACTCCAGACTTATTCAGAATATTCATTGAATTTGGAAAGATGTGCATAAAGTACCAGACATGTCTACATGAAATATACATAGATAGTCAGATAGTCAAATAATAATCAAAATAATAATAAAAACAAGTTAGAAAATCTATACTCGAGACTGATCAACTAGGAGATACATACGCGCATAAGCACGCGCTCTGCTAACTGCGCAGTAAGCAGCGACTGCGCTTGGCTGCGCTGCAGTGTGGGCAATACTATGAGAATTTTGTTGCTGAATAATTTCTCTTGTAGTCGGACTATCTTCATGAACCTTTCAGAACGTGATCACAACGTACCAATGTGTATACATTCCAAAGCACAAGTCTCTAGTACTTAAAATACTTTTTACAAATTGTGGGCGAAGGGGACGTGGTATCCAAAATCTGTAAATTACAAAATCTTCGCACTGATCAAATGTATGTACACACTAAATCTGAAGACTACACGTCTAAAAGTAATAAAATTACGCTGAATAAACAATATTAATTTATCTATTAATATCGATAAAAAATAAATCGGATGAGTTATCGAAAAGAAGATAAACTTGTACTGCGTATGGTATACATGAGTATGCATACAAAATTTGAAGTCTCTAGCTCTTATATCTTCTGAGATCTAGGCGTTCATACGGACGGACGGACAGGGCTATATCAACTCGCCCTGATCAAGAATATATATACTTTATGGGGTCTGCCAGGTCCTCCTTCTGCCTGTTACACACTTTTCACAAAACCATTATACCCTGATTTCCCATTTTTAATGGGATCAGGGTATAACAAACCTATTTTAACGAATTGTGTACCACTACAGACTAGTCGAACGGGAAGTATGCCTGTAAATGTGTGCGACATCGATGCTTTAACGGCTTTATCAATGCCAGATACAAGTCCTCCATCAACTACTTTACCTGGTACAGAACCAAATGGATCTCGTACAATGGTAAACGAGATTGAGATTACATCTGAATCTACAAACATTCAAACTGCGAGTTTGATACCAACAACACTCTTAACGTCGAAGCCTGCTACACTTAATGAGGATAACCAACATATAAATACGGGAACAGATAATGTACCGCATACTATAAAGCATCCTGCTGTCACGTGCTCTACACCAGTAAGTGAAGTTACTTTTGTAATATATGAGTTCTGTCTTAAAGATCTTTGAATATCTCTTAGGTAACAAGCGCAAGTATTTCTGGTTGCGAATCGTACCTTGCTTCGGAAGCTGCACAATGTGGACTTGAACTAACCCCATGCACAACTACAAAAGGAATTACTTTAAGCACAAACAAAGTTGTAACATCACAAGGAATGGACACAATTTCTTTAACACCCGTTACCATAGCATCATTACATGGATCACTTGCGGACCGAACGTCTAATGTATTGCTTTCAGCAAACTATAAGACAAATGATAATCAACAGCTAAACATTGATGGGAGAACAATCGCTGCTGCTGTAGAGTCACATAAGAATGTAAATGTTTCTTTGTCTTCATCTTCTCCAGTTGCCAATGGATTCGTTTGTAGTCATTCATCTGTCAGTTCTGCATCACCATCAGCTGTTGGAAAAAGTCTGCTGAATGTTTCTTCTCATTCAGGAAATAAGGTGTTGCCCATTCCTATGACTTTGCCATCCCATACGGTAGTTGGTTCTGTTGCAGTGGCGGCCTCTGCCATAACGAAAACATCTCTTAGTACAGGAACCAGTTCAGTAGGGGCAGCAGGCTCTTCATTGGTATTTCATGGGACATCCCCACTGATGTCTCACTCGAGTACTGGGTTACCCATGCTAATTCAAGCAACGCCATACCGTTCACCTTTCCCCAATTATTCAACTATATATACACCCTATAATAACATAACCCATGGACAATACCTTCCATCAGTGATATCAATGGGAAATTCTAATACCTCATCTTTAGCTCAACGTTCGGATACTCGCAACTGTCGGGAGACGCAGCCAATAACATCTTTAAAAATGCCAGTAACAAGTGCATCTTCACTGAATCAGCACAGTGCTAATAACATAGCAGGATTGCGACCTATAACACCACTAGGGTATATGATTAGCAATAATAATACAACGCAGGTATTGGGAACCATTCCTATAACAACAACAACGACCGTACCTTCCTTACATTCGACACAGTCACATCTCTTACCAGCTGCATTTAGTAGTTCAACCACTGGACCACCAATTTCAACAACACCATTGTCGACATCCGCTGGAATTGCTGTTGGTGCTTCGCAAACGCAACCTTGTGCAGCAATGCTTTCTCAATCTGGATATCAATCCCATGTTCCTCAAGTAATAAACTCATATCCACAGTTTGCGCATTCAACATCGACGACCCAACAGTCATTTTTACGTTGTACTACCACTTCGACTATTAGTACAAATAATACATCAGTCCTTACTGTACAGAGTTTAATAACAGCGACGCCTTCGCCTTCAATAAACACCTCTGTAGCGTCATCATCTGTGATTCAAAAAATACTTTCGCCTAAAATTGACAGTAGAGATCGCGATACAAGTTACAGGTAATATTGCTAAACTATAAATATATATATTTATATGCACACATTAGAAAGGTGTAAAATTAAGTTCTCATTGATTCGATAGGTTGTGTACTCAACATTTAAATCGTACTCTTTTCCTAACTAAATGTTTTATTTATATATATCTAAAATTAGGAACAAATTACTATTAATCCCGCTTTTCGCAATTTCTAACAAATAAATATTTACATCATTTCATACATTTTAGCTCAGTATCCACAATATACAAAACAAAGAACAAGAATATATCAAATATGTATATATAAGTATTTCTCGCAAGGAGATCTCCTGAACCCCATCCGATACACATACTCCATAGGTTATCTAACATTAATATAATACAAGACTAAATGAAATAATTTTCACAGTCAAATAGCATGTTTATCAAACAAATGTAAATAAACAAAATAAATAGGAGAAGAACAGATAACAAATGCACTCGTTTAAACGCAACATAGAAAAAAATTGAAAAATAAATATACTTAACGCCGCCTGGAATCCAACCCAGACTCTCTCTAATCTCCCAACACCGCCTACACACACATTATCCAAACTGAAAACGGGCAGGGAACTACAAAACTAATTTATCATAGATATAATTCAGCATATATAATGAAACAACGAGGACATACATACAACGGACAGATGAACGGACTTATAGGCAGAACAATGAATAGTCTCTTACATTTTAATATAATCTTTATACCCCAATTTTGGGTATAAAAATGCATACTAAAAGAAGTCTCTAATTCTTGAAGGTCTAAGTTCAAGCTGACGGGTATACGGACTGACGGATACGACGGACGGATAATATTCTTTATTTGTTGTTATTCAACATACTTTTTTCTGCCTGAGATACTTTAATAATATTTTTCATGGTGCAAAAAGTAACAAAAAGTTTTGTCCACTAAAAAAAAATAATAACTAACTGAATTTTAAGTTTTTAGACTAGACTCCAGCAAAGTTAAATGTACATTGACTGAGAAAATATGTTTTAAAAAAATAAAAAAAGAAAAAGATGAGATACCCTAAGTCCGTGTAGTGATGTTTCAAATATTCCACACTTCCCCACAGCATATTCACACGCACTCATTGGCACTTACTTGTTACATAACTTTTCTTACTTTAAAAAAAATTTTTAATTAAAAATATTAAATTACTTGAATATTTGAATACTCTCAGCATTATAGCTGCGCGTCCAAGCAATACTGTATCGGTTTCAAGTGGACCACCAGGTACTGCAATAAACACACCATTTTCCGGCTTAGTGCCGTCAACACCCTACAGTGCCGTATCTGTTTCATCAACCACGCTAGCGACCACTTTGCCAGCTTCACATTCAGTTCTTCCTGTTGCGGGTCATGGCATATCCACATATACCACAAAGACAGGGCTCTGGTTAAGGTATTATATTTTTTAATAAATTATGTGATATATAAAATTGTAATATAATTTCAGCCAATCAGCTATGCAGCCAACAACAATGACTTGTACGCCATCCATTCCAACTGTTACTAGTAACACTGCTCGGCCACTTCCCTCTCCTTTAAGCTCAGGTGCCATAGGAGCACTAGGTCGAGTTGCTGGAATTGCAATTTCACCTCATGCGGTTCATTCAACTGTTAGCAGTGGACATGTTCCAATAGCAAA